>JARQOC010000009.1:74618660-75218660 GCA_033576535.1 Allobates femoralis
AAGGAGAGGGGAAAGAAGACAGGTCATGGGGTGGGGAGAGGAGACACAGGGCCCCCTGTTAGAAGAGGTGGAGAGAGGCACAGCGCCCGGGGGTAGAGGCACAGCAGTGGCTTTGTGTGTTTTATACATTGGTGCTGTGTGTGTGTGTTATGCAGTGGTGCTGTGTATGTGTGTTATGCAGTGACACTGTGCAGTGCCGGCGTCAGCACCCAGTGCACCCGGGCAAATGCCGGGGCCCAGACGCTGGAGGAGGGCCCACTCGGCCCCTGAGCGCCGAATGCTGGGGGGCCCCTGACCGCTGCCCCCCAAACCCATCCTCGGGACCCCTTTAGTGCTGCCCCCCCTCCATTCTAACTTTACGGTAGTCACTGATCTCATCTCAGCCTCCTCAGCCTGTCATGTGTAGTGTGATGCTGCAGTCGGCACTGCGGTCTATTTCCTGTGTTTGTGGAGCCAGCTGCAGCTCACACTACACATGACAGACGGCCGGTAAAATTAGAATGGAGGGGTGGGGGGGGCAGCTCAACGCTAAGGGGGGCCCCAAGGTGGCGTGTGGGGGAAGCAGTCAGGGGCCCACTAGGAAGTTGTGGGGGCAGCTCTCAGGGGCCCCTGAGCCCTGAGGATGAGTGTGGGGGCAGCTCTCATGGGCCCCCTATGATGACATATGGGGGCAGCTCTCAAGGGCCCTTGAGGCTGAGGTGTGGGGGCAGCTATCAGGGGCCCCTGAGAATGAGCTGTGGGGGCAGCTCTCAGGGGCCTCTGAGGCTGAGGTGTGGGGGCAGCTCTCAGGGGCCCCTGAGGCTGAGGTGTGGTGGCAGCTCTCAGGGGCTCCCGAGGCTGAGGTGTGGGAGCAGCACTCGGGGTCCCCTGGGGGTGAGTTGGGGTGAGGAGGCAGCGCTCAGGGGGCCACCAGGGGTGGGGAAGGAGGCAGCAATCAGGGGTACTGTCAGGGGCAAATTACACCCAGGGGGAGATAGTGTCCTGGGGGGGAGACAGGCGCAGGGGAGAGACAGCGTGCAGGAGAGAGAGCTTACGGGGGAAACAGGCGCAGGGGAGAAACAGCGTGTAGGGGAGAGACAGCAGGCACAGGGGAGAGACAGCGTGCAGGGGAGAGACAGGCGCAGGGGGAGACACAGCTTACAGGGGGGGACAGGCGCAGGGGGAAGATAGTGTGCAGGTGGAGACAGATGCAATGGAGAGACACAGCGCGTAGAGGGGAGACAGGTGCACAGGGGGAGATAGTTGCGTAGGGGAAAAGCACTGCGCAGGAAGTAGACGGGCACAGGGGGAGAACAGGTGTAGGGAGAGACACAGCGCACACGGAGGGAAACAAGCACATGTAACAGACAGGCTCAAGGGAGAGGCAGAGACAGTGCGCAGGGGAGAGAGACTGCACAGAGAGAGGAGAGACCACACAAGGGGAGAGACATGCACAGAGAGGGGAGAGACTGCGCACAGGATGGGAGAGACAGCATGATAGGAATAGGAATTAAATTTGCGAGGGATATATATTGTCCGCAACCTGTATAATATATACTGTGTGTATATAATATGTATATATATATATATATATATATATGTGTGTGGCGCCCCGCAACGAGTGCGTCACAAGAGGGTATTGCAGCCATAAATGCAGCAGCAATATTCTCTGACCCAGCAGCCATCTGGTTAACTTAGAGATCCAAACCCTGCATGCAACACTAGTAGAGGGGACCAACCAAGGTCCTGGTGGGCGGAGTGCAAGGGTAGTGTAGGAGAAGTACAGACTTAAGTTAGTTAGTCTGAGAAGAGTCTAGCCAGAGAGAGAGAGACTTGAACTTGGAGTAGGAGCAGGGGCCTGCACCTCGTGCAACCCCTGGGCCGTCACCGGTCGGGTGTTAGCACCTGAGGCCTCAACAACCGGGATCGGGCATCACCAACCACGGGTTCCAAAAGACTCCCATGCCCAACTTACAGCCGGTTCACTGGTACCGAAGCTGGCAGCAGTTCACCTCTGCTACGCGAACCAGAAGCGTGGAGGAGCAGCTTTACAGGAGCACCCCACCACCCGCCAAATTCCAGTCGTCTAACCAGCGGTGTACCCACCAAGGGATCCAAGGCTCCCCAGAACGTCCATAACGTATATCTTGGATAGGGATTGAAGCAGCCTCCCCGTACCCGACCTGGTATTCCTGGGCGACAATGGCAAACACTTAGCTAGAATGGAGGAACACTACGGATCTCTGAGGAACACCGAGTGCTGCTGAGTCCACCCGGTCCACTACCCGTAACTGTATGCCATGTACTGCTTGCTGGTTACAGTAAAGACCCGTTGCAGAGACTTTCAGTGTCCGTGCTTCCTTATGATTGTATCCGTCTGCACACAAGGTAACCGCAGCTGCCGCACAACATCTTAAGCAGCTCCAGCCTCCGGGGACCACCGCTCAGCCTGTGGGGAGCATTCCATCTTGCTGCTATCCATCCCCGGAGGTTCCGCAGCGTCGGTAACGATTACTGAACTACTCATAGGTGGCGTCACGAATAAATTAACCCCTTTAATCTGTTCCGACAAGACGTCTTCACTTTTGATCTGCACTCAACCGGGCCTCACTACCGGCAGGCGCGGCCCACCCGTGACAAGGAGGAAGGAGCTACAGCCTGTCTAAACCGGAGTCCCTCGGCCACGGTGAGTCATATATATATATATAATATATACAAACAGCAGTATGTGCTAAAGGGGGCCCACTGAGGCTTTTTCGCCGGGGCCCACAAAAATCTGGAGCCGGCCCAGGTGCTGTGTGTTATGTTGTGGTGCTGTGTGTGCGTTTATATAGTGGTGCTGTGTGTGCGTTTATATAGTGGTGCTGTGTGTGTGTGTTATACAGTGGCACTGTGTGTGTGTGTTATGCAGTGGTGCTGTGTGTGCTATACAGCGGTGCTGTGTGAGTGTGTTATACAGTGGCGCTGTGTGCATGTGTTATACAGTGGTGCTGTGTGCATATGTAATACAGTGGTGCTGTGTGTGTTATGCAGTGGTGCTGTGTGTTATATAGTGGGGCTATGTGTGTGTGTGTGTTATACAGTGATGCTGTGTGTGTGTGTTATACAGTGGTGCTGTGTGTGTGGTGATATGTATGTTTCTGGAGCACTATAGTGATATTTTTATTTTAAAGGGCATCGTGTCAGAATATGATGCTGAAGATGGAGAAGAGGGAAGTCTGGAGAGATAAGCTGTCGATGTCAAATCTCATCATGGCGCCTGTGCTACACCGGAAGAAAAAGGAATGGGAACAATACCAATCAGAGAAGATGTCATCTACAGTATAAGGTAAAAAGATGTAAATGTTTGTGATCCTGCCTGTGTCTCATCTGGACTGTGGTTCCTGTAAGGTCCGCAGTACGATGATGACGACTGGTAACAACAACTCCCAGCATCTCCTTACCATTTTTAAAGAATGCTGGGAGGTATAGTTTGATATGATGTAAGTATATCATGGGGCTGATCTGACTCTGAAATTGATCACTGTAGTAAGCTTGTCGCTGTACTCATGCATTAACGGTTCTGGCCCTGCATTCATCTACTGAAGTGGTTCTGTCTCTGCATTCATCTACTGATGGTTGTTTTGGCTCCGTATTCATCTACTGAGGGTTGTTCTGGCTCTGCATTCCTTTACTGATGGTGGTTCTGGCCCTGCATTCCTTTACTGATGGTGGTTCTGGCCCTGCATTCATCTACTGATGGTGGTTCTGACCCTGCACTCATCTACTGAGGTAGTTCTCGTTTTGTATTCTTCTACTGATGGTGGTTCTGTCGTTGGATTCATCTACAGACAGTGGTTCCGATCTTGTACATATGTAGGAAACCATAATATACTTCATGCCTATGTTAAAACTGAAAAATCCTCAATGGATTTTTTGGCTCCAAAAAGTCTGTGTAAGTTATGGTGTGTTTACACTGAGTTTTTGGAGCTGAAACTCTCCAGATCCTCCTCAAATGCTCAAAACTTGGATGTGGAAATGTATTGATTGCGGTGGTTGTGGTGATGTATTCATGTAAGTGTCCCTTGGGATTGATTTAGCATGAATATGTTTCTTGGCTTGAAAAATGTTGTGCACCCCTGAGTGAGATGCTGGCCCGGCTACATCACACTGATACAGACACGGTCACACTGCACAATGTTGGCTGTGTCTGCTGAAGTGACATACTTAGTACTAGGAGCAATATGTGATAAGGTGATCATAGGGTCGGGGTAGAATACTGATCACCCCCTGATAAGTCCTCACAGGGGTCTATATTGTCAGGTCAGTGACTGCTCTGTGCAGTCGCGTAACTTCAGGCCCAGGAGCCTCGATGCGAAAGCTCCAAATGGGCCCCTAATTATTGGAAATCTTTAATAGTATTAGTCTTTTTCTATAGACCAAAGGGACTTTTGGGGCCCCCTAGGCTGCAGGGCCCGAGTGCGATCGCAACCCCTGCACCTATTGTAGTTACGCCCCTGGCTCTGTGTGAGTTATTGCCGGAGTCTGAGCTTTGCTTCAGATCAGGTTGTCGTGTCAGTTTTTTCCAAAGTCAGCACTAAGATTGACAATACGGTAGTGTGAATATAGCCTATGTAGCAGCCGGAGGTAAACATGTTAAAGGGGTTGTCCAGTTGTAAGCCACAAGTGTGCAGTTATTCTGTGTCATTATATGTGACTGCAGACTCGTGAATCCTCACATTGCTTGCAGTGCTGTGTGACTGCGAGTGTGTGGTTTGCATACATGCGTTCACATGCCGACTAGACTAGACTTGCTTGGCCTCTCTTAATGCAAGTTTATTGACAAGACCAGAAACAGCCTAGTCAGAATGTGGCTGGGAATATACGTATGGTATGCTTGCGGTCACAAGATCGCCTGTTCCCTGCACCTGAGAATCCTCACAGCGCACAGTGCATACGATGTGAGGATTCACCAGTCTGTAGTCACATATAGTGACTGCAGATATACAGCTTAAGATTGGACAACCCATTTAAGGATGAGCCACTGCTCATGAGCTTCTGCTGTGTGCTTGTCCCGCAGGCTAAAATTTGCCAGCCAGCCCCTGCCAGGAGGTGCGGTTGCTACAGAAGCATCCCAGTATCCATTAAGTACTGAGACACTACAGTTGTCGCGCTGTCACTTCTGGGTTCTGTGTCCGTGGAGGCTGGAGCAGCTCTCACTGACCCAGAAGTGACAGTGCTGCAGTGCTGTGATAGAGGGATCCTCCTGGACTGTTCCAGGTAAGAGCACCAGAGCGGAGCTGTGGAGTGGAGGCACACCACCAGTATGATTTGGGGGGAACTCATGGGACCGGGGTGATGCCCAGCTGCATCTTAATTGGGGGACTCGTGGGGGGGAGAAGCTCAACTGCATCATGAATGGGGGGCTCATGGGTGGAGAAGCTCAGCTGCATCATGAATGGGGGGGCTTATGGGGGAGAAGCTGTGCTGCATCATGAATGGAGGCGGCTCATGGGGGAGAAGTTCAGCTTTATATTTTACCTGGAGGCTGTGCTGGGCTGTATATATTACCTGGAAGCTATGCTGGGCTGTATATATCACGTGGAGGCTGTGCTCGGCAGTATATATTAACTGGAGGCTATACTAGGCAGTATACATTACCTGGAAGCTGTGCTGGGTTGTATGTGTTATTTGGAGGCTATGCTGGGCTGTATGTGTTATTTGGAGGCTGTACTGGGCTGTATATATTAATTGGAGGTTGTGCTGGGCTGAATATATTATTTTTATGCTGCAACTGGCCTCCAAATAATATATATAGCCCAGATGTAGCCTCCAGATAATAAATACAACCCTGCATAGCCTCAATATTATATATACAGTCTATTTAGTGTGGGAAAACCAACAGCAATAATTGATATGCTGCAGATTTTCCCATACTAAAACATGCAGCATTTGTAAGTATTACAGTCTATAGATTTACATAACTTTGTTGCACTATGAAGGGGGGCCCCCCAAAATTTTTTTACACAGGGGCCCACTACAGTCTGTGTCTGCCCCTGGATAGAACACTTTTGGATGACATCAAAAATACTTTTTCTTATGCAGATCCAACAAATCTACATAAATTGTGGGATGTAGTCAAAGCATCCTGGACTGGAATAACAGTTGACAGAAGCCAGAAGTTAGTTGACTCTATACAACATAGATATGAAGCAGTTCTTAAAAAACTGTGGTTATATAAATAAATATTAGGTTAGTGATTCATAGGAATTCTAAATCCTTAAAAAATAAAACAGTACATATTTTGAGTTTTTTAAGACAAATACAGACACTGCTATTTTTTTGAACAGCTCAATGTTCTGTAAAATAATGAGGTTGTGTACAAAAAAAGCCCAGGTTTAGATTCCGCGCAGACCACAAAGCAGGAAGGGTAGGTTTGATGTCTGTTTATTGAGCCAACGCGTTTCACAGCAGGACCTTCTGCGTCCTCAGGGCAAACAGTGTACATACATGTATCTGTAGGGAGTACCATTTCATAGACAGAAGACTAAGTCGTATATGTGTAATACCTTTTGATAAAAAATTACAACCAAACTGTCTTATATATGCAAAAGTGAACAATTTTATTATAAAACAAGGAGGACGGACATACAGCAAGTATCACCAACCAGTGGTGAGTGGGCCCCTCTAGTGACAGCAGATACAGGATACTAGGTATAGATGCATAGTACAATGATTGGAGTTATGTACATATACATTCACAATGGAGCAGTATTCATATAGATGCATACAATTGTGCATTGCTCATAACAAGTGTAATCAATTGCAGTACATATGAAAATAAAGAACAATTATCACATATAGCTAAGGCTGTTACATATTTGCCAAAAAACCTTTCCATACAGCAGTAAGTTTTGTATAAGTGAATTCACATTTAGTTAGATAGGAAGGTATAGCTGGCAACATACACAGATGTGAACCATCAACTATGCATAAGGAGATGTATCCGGTATACAATTACCAGTACCACCGCACGGAGGGGGACCACGGACCCCTACGATCGTTTTGTGGCCTTCATCAGGGGGCACCTGTGGCAGTGTATTTGGTGTTTAAAAAGGCCTACCAACACCTGGAAATTGATGTCACCTGGATGGCAAAACGCGCGCATCGCGGTGCTGTGAGCCGGAAGCGCGAGGCCGCGTCGCGTCATCGGTAGGCGCGGCCACACCATGTGACCGGCGTCAACCAATATAAGCGCCGGCACTTGCGCATGCATGCTCGCGCACCCGGCGGCGGCGCGTACGGCCAGCCCGCGTCATCATGGGGGCGGGCAATTAGATCACATGACCGCTATACCAATGATAGACGCAGGGCGCGCTCAATACGCGGCGCCTGCCAGGGTGATGCTGCAGCAGCCATCTTTATTGAGGGTAAAGTGATTATTGTAGGTTTCTAATAGAATCACTGCAGTGATCATTCATTGTCACTAGGACAAAGAGCATATTAGGAAGGAATGTGGTACCTGTGCCCTGAAGAGATATGAGCACAGAGACCATAATGGACAGTCCTGCAATACAACTCATCAACAATTTCTCAAAGTGGTAGGAGGCCTGATAAAAATATAAAAAGAAAACCTGATTAACTAAATGTGAATTCACTTATACAAAACTTACTGCTGTATGGAAAGGTTTTTTGGCAAATATGTAACAGCCTTAGCTATATGTGATAATTGTTCTTTATTTTCATATGTACTGCAATTGATTACACTTGTTATGAGCAATGCACAATTGTATGCATCTATATGAATACTGCTCCATTGTGAATGTATATGTACATAACTCCAATCATTGTACTATGCATCTATACCTAGTATCCTGTATCTGCTGTCACTAGAGGGGCCCACTCACCACTGGTTGGTGATACTTGCTGTATGTCCGTCCTCCTTGTTTTATAATAAAATTGTTCACTTTTGCATATATAAGACAGTTTGGTTGTAATTTTTTATCAAAAGGTAGTGTACATACATGAACAGCTTCCTTAAATAGCATTTCATACATACAAAAAACGTCATGAGCTCCGCCCCCTGGCCATAAGCTCCGCCCCCTGACCAGACTTCCTGTGAAAATGCCCACTATTTGTGTATATATTCATCAAACTGGCCAAATGACATCATTTTACAAAGATTTCATACATATGCATTATACAACCATATAAAAGTATTTTTAATATCATCTATCTTAAAAACAAAACCTAAGTTAACACTCTAGAAAAAAAAAAATTTAAAATTATTTGTCCCCTCTGTGGGCAAGAGCCCTTCCTCCATCATTGCGTGATTAGCCCACTGAGTCACAGTGGCTTTTACATTAACATGTGCTTAATTTCATGCCCAAAAGGGAAACAAAAGGGGATGATCCATGAGAACAAGCCTCTCCTAATTAAAAGGAATCCTTTTGGTCCAATAATAACAGGTCTAATTCGTTTAAAATCACACATAGATTAACATGCCAGTCAAAGTATGTTATTTATCTGATTGATTGTAAGTGTGGAAAACAATATGTGGGACGCACCAAACAGGCTTTGCATAATAGGATCAACTCACACAGGTTTAATATTCAAAATGGTTTCCTTAAACATGGTCTCTCTAGACATTGCCAGGAAATCCATGGGGATCTTTAACCCTAAGGGTAACACCCATTGATCATATTGAAGAGGGGGTACCGAATAGATTACAACAACTAAGTAGGAGGGGAACCTACTGGATATATAAGCTAGATACCATTAACCCTAAAGGGCTTAATGAATTAAGTGATCTATTCTAGCTTGGTTGGTCATATGGTGTCTGATATTGATCCATTTTAGAGAAGAATTTAAGCATATAGCCATGTGAAGGCCACTGTGGCTCAGTGGTTTAATCCTTTAATCTGGATAAGAGGAGACTTGGAGCCTGAGAGGATGGGCTCACGCGGGTTAACAGAGTGTTAACTTAGGTTTTGTTTTTTGTTTTTAAGATAGATGATATTAAAAATACTTTTATATGGTTGTATAATGCATATGTATGAAATCTTTGTAAAATGATGTCATTTGGCCAGTTTGATGAATATATACACAAATAGTGGGCGTTTTCACAGGAAGTCTGGCCAGGGGGCGGAGCTTATGGCCAGGGGGAGGAGCTTATGACATTTTTTGTATGTATGAAATGCTATTTAAGGAAGCTGTTCATGCATGTACACTGTTTGCCCTGAGGAAGCAGCAGGTCCTGCTGTGAAACGCGTTGGCTCAATAAACGGACATCAAACCTACCCTTCCTGCTTTGTGGTCTGCGCGGAATCTAAACCTGGGCTTTTTTTCTACACAACCTAATTTCTCCTCACCAGGTGTCTGCAGCGACCAGGATAACAAGGCTCTTGCAGTTTGTTGTGACTCACTCAACCCAAAAAGGTGAGTCACACTAATCGGGGGGCATTGAATTATCATCATAGATAAGACCCTATGTGCGCTCCCTTCTCTCTCTGTTTCTGTAAAGTAATGAAAAATTATATACATTTCTCATCATTTTTTAATTTAGAAAACAGTGTGCAATGTGTCCAATGCTGGAAATAAAAACTATTCCACAGATTTTGGGCTTAACTCATGTCTTTGAACACAATGCTATTATTTTGAAGATTTTGTAGAATTTAGTTTGTAACCTGAGCCTGCCTGCATCTTTTCCGGCTGATGATGGCTGAGTTTTTCAGCCATCATCTGCCTCCGACTGAGGCTTTTAACCTGTCAAATACCGCACTGATGGGTTACCATGACAACCAAGGTTCTTCTGTGGACCCCCGTGCTTGTCATGATGATTCTGCTGTGATAGCATGTAGCTGGCTTTCATGGGAGACCACAATTTTTGCTATACATAACAGGGCGATAGGATAATTGCAGCTTCAAGTCTACTAATGGTTATGTAAACAGCTTATGTTTTTATAGACCCAGCGCTCCCTCCATTATGTCATGGCGAATATTGTCCCATTATGTAGTATTCAAATGACTGAAAATTGCTACTGTTATAACCCTTATGCAGGATGTTTATTCTCAAATAAAATTACCATATATACTCGAGTATAAGCCGAGTTTTTCAGCACAATTTTTGTGCTGAAAAGTGCCCCCCTCGGCTTACACTCGAGAGGGGGGGTGATGATCAGGGGCTGGAGGAGGCAGGGGGGGCTGTAATAGGAGCGGGCGGTCACATGGCCCCGCTCATTAGTGCAATGCAATATGCACTGCATCCCCCTGTCCATCAACGGCAGGGGGAGTGGTGCATATTGCATTGCACCATATATACTCCCCCCCCCCCCATATGATCAATATATGCCCCCATGCTGCTGCACAGCATAAAATAATAAATCATTCATATTTACCCACCGTCGCTATGTGACCGCTGCGTCCTTCTGTCCTCCGGTCTTGTTGCTTCTTCCTGCATTTGCTAGCGTCATGTGACCGCTGGAGCAACGATGACATCATCCCTGCTGCGCCGGTCACATGACGCAGGAAGAAGCAACAAGACCGGAGGACAGGAGGATGCAGCGGTGACATAGCGACGGAGGGTAAATATGAATGATTTATTATTTTATGCTTTGCGGCAGCATTGGGGCATATATTGGTCATAGGAGGGGTATATACCCCTGTCGTGGTGGGGATCTATGTACCCCTGTGGTGGTGGGGGTCTATGTACCCCTGTGGTGGTGGTGGGGGTCTATATACGCCTGTGGTGGTGTGGGTCTATATACCTCTGTGGTGGTGTGGGTCTATATACCCCAGTGGTGGTGTGGGTCTATATACCCCAGTGGTGGTGGGTGGGCTATGTACCCCAGTGGTGGGGGGGTATGTACCCCAGTGGTGGGGGAACTATATACCCCAGTGGTGGGGGGCTATATACCCCAGTAGTGGGGGATATAATCCAGACTGGGAGTCTATATGCCAGTAATGGAGGAATATGTACAGTGAGGGAGGTATATACCAGGATGAGGGGCCAATTACCATGATGGGGGCGCTATATACCAGTGATGAGGGGCTGTATACAGTGATGATTGCTATATACCAGTGATGGGGGCGCTATATACCAGTGATGAGGGGCTGTATACAGTGATGATTGCTATATACCAGTGATGCTGGCGCTATATACCAGTGATGAGGGGCTGTATACAGTGATGATTGCTATATACCAGTGATGCTGGCGCTATATACCAGTGATGGGGCACTATATACCAGTGATGAGGAGCAATATATGAGTCTGGGAGTCTGCTGCATTTTCCACCCTAGGATTTTACTCGAGTCAATAGGTTTCCCCAGTTTTTGGGGTACAATTAGGGGTCTCTGCTTATACTCGGGTCGGCTTATACTCAAGTATATACGGTATACATAAAAACACACGTTTAAAATTTCATAATAAATCATAAAACTTCTAGAAATCATATGGTCTTGGGGTATATTGATTTTATTATATGATTTTTAGAAGTTTTATGATTTTTTAATGAAATTTTAAACGTGTGTTTTTTGTATAATTTTATTTGAGAATAAACATCCCGCATAAGGGTTATAACAGTAGCAATTTTCAATCATTTCAATACTACATAATGGGACAATATTAGGAGGGAGCGCTGGGTCTATAAAAACATAATCTGTTTACATAACCATTACTTGGGACAGGGCCACACACGGAGCCCTCCAGACCTACAGCAGCAAAACCATCCAAACCTACAACAGATTGCTCCGGTGTTTAACCATTGAAAAAAAGTCTCTTAATGAGGCTAAGAAACATAGCAAAATGGAAAAAAAAGTTTTATAACATAAAAATATAAAAAGCAATAGTTTTGCCGCATTGAAAATAAAGCAATTAAAAAAACACACACATTTGGTATCACTAAGGAGAAAATAAACGTTCTGGCTCTTGGATGTCGGGGAGGAAAAAACTAAAGTGCAAAAACGGAAAACCGGTGGATTATGAAGGGGTTAATCATATTTATGTAAATGAGCAGGAAATGTCTAATATCTGGGCTCTCATTTATCAAAATTGTATCTGCAACAAGGTCCCTGTTCTCATAGCAAAGATTGTAGATTCCATTCCTCAACATTCTATAGAACAATGGAATGTGGCTGCTAGGGGCAACAATGGCAGTTTTTCTGTTGACAGCATTGATAACTGAGGCCTGTACATAATATGTGAACAGTCCTCCTCACCACAAGACCTATTATACTGAGCTGTTTCCTTCTTACCTGGTTTATCTTCATCCAGTGATCTTTCTGATGGTGAAGAATCACTCAGGTGGGATATACAATCCGGGATGGAGGTGACACTGGTTGATGATGGTGAAGAATCACTCAGGTGGGATATACAATCCGGGATGGAGATGACACTGGTTGATGATGGTGAAGAATCACTCAGGTGGGATATAACATCCGGGATGGAGGTGACACTGGTTGATGATGGTGAAGAATCACTCAGGTGGGATATACAATCCGGGATGGAGGTGACACTGGTTGATGATGGTGAAGAATCACTCAGGTGGGATATACAATCCGGGATGGAGGTGACACTGGTTGATGATGGTGAAGAATCACTCAGGTGGGATATAACATCCGGGATGGAGGTGACACTGGTTGATGATGGTGAAGAATCACTCAGGTGGGATATACAATCCGGGATGGAGGTGACACTGGTTGATGATTCTGACCTCCATAAGGCACCATCCACAATCATAAAGTGTTGGGCTGGGGTTAGACATCTTCTTGAGACAACCCAGTTACTGTTTCTTATTATTTTCTGGGTTGCCGCTGTTTGCAGGTTCAGGTCTTTAATAAGGTTCAATCCGGCTGACACTGGAGTCTGTATTGTTTGTAGATGTTCCTCTTGGTTACTGTTTCTTATTATTTTCTGGTTTGCTGCTGTTTCCAGGTTCAGGTCTTCATGGTGTAATCTGGCTGACACTGGTGTCTGTATTCTTTGTAGATGTTCCTCTTGGTTACTGGTTCTTATTATTTTCTGGTTTGCCGCTGTTTCCAGGTTCAGGTCTTCATGGTGTAATCTGGGTGACACTGGTGTCTGTATTCTTTGTAGATGTTCCTCTTGGTTACTGGTTCTTATTATTTTCTGGTTTGCTGCTGTTTCCAGGTTCAGGTCTTCATGGTGTAATCTGGCTGACACTGGTGTCTGTCTTCTTTGTAGATGTTCCTCTTGGTTGATATTGGCGCTGATCTTTCTGCTCTCATTGAGGATGGCGTCATCATGCCTCTTCCTTATTCCAGTGAATAATCCTCCAAGTTTTGTCGGATTGACAAGAATGCCGCTCTGAGGCTCCTTATCTGCGGACTGCTCGGCGGTCTCCATATTCCTTCTGTCTGTGGGAATATCTTGTCTTTCGTTCTTTTGTTCATCCAGATTATTTTGGTTGGACGCCATTTTTAAAGCGTCACTGGTCCTATTCAGTAGTGTAGGGAATTTATTCCCTAAAGCATAGAACAATGCCATAAATATTGTTCCCATCTTGCTGAGAACCCAATGTCTTGGGTTCTTCTCCTACCTCTGATCAATAGAATGTAGTTTTTCTCTTCGTTTTGCATGAGGAAAAAATAAGCTGCCTTACCCACCGAAGTCTGTAAGGCAAATGACTGGCTCAGGCTGTTACACTGGGATATAGCGTGTTATGATGTCACATCAATTGTGACATCATCAGATTCAAATAGCTCCCAGGATGACTGTGATTGGCTGGTTGAACTGTCAATCACCGTGATCCACTGCCTCCTATGGAAGGGGCTGTGGAGCGGCTGTGATGGGAGTGATCCTACCGTTAAATCGCTTCTATCAGAGCTGGAGGGGGGGGGCGCCCCTCTACCTCAAATGGAAGCGATCTGATGGGAGGATCACCTCCATCAGAGCCGCTCCATAGCCACCCTGCACCTGCTGCAGGCCGCCGCCGCCGCTCCTGATCTCCCCCCTGCTCCTGCGCCCTGCTCCTTCCTCCCATTCCTGATCTCCTCCCCTGCCCCCTTCCTCCTAATTCCTTCCCCATGTCATCTTTCTGCCCCCGTTCCGGTCTCCTGCTTGCCCAAAATTAGCTCCAAAAGTCAAATGGCGCTCCTTCCCTTCTGAGCCCTGCCGTGCGCCCAAACAGTGGTTTATGACCACATATGAGGTATCGGTGTACTCAGGAGAAATTGCTCAACACATTTTAGGATCCATTTGATCCTGTTGCCCATGTGAAAACGAAAGAATTGAGGCTAAAAGAACATTTTTATTGGAAAAATTAAAATGTCCAATTTTTCCTTCCACTTTGCTTTAGTTCCTGTGAAGCACCTGAAGGGTTAATAATCTTCTTGAATGTGGTTTTGAGTAGCTTGAGGGTGTGCAGTTTTTGGAATGGTGTCACTTTTGGGTGTTTTCTGTCATGTACGCCCCTCAAAGGGACTTCAAATGTGAAGTGGTCACTAAAAAAAATGGTATTGTAAATTTTGCTGGAAAAATGAGAAATTGCTGATGAACTTTAAACCCTTATAACTTCCTATCCCCAAAAATGTTTTTTTCCAAAATTGTGCTGATGTGAAGTAGACATGTGGGAAATGTTATTTATTAACTATTTTGTGGCACATAACTCTCCAGTTTAACAGAATAAAAATTAAAATTTTGAAAATTGCTAAATTTTCGAAAGTTTGGCCAAATTTTTGATTTTTTTCACAAATAAACGCAAAAATTATTGACCATAATTTAATACTAACATGAAGCCAAATATGTCATGAAAAAACAGTCTCAGAATCGCTAGGATCCGTTGAAGCGTTCCAGAGTTATAACCTCATAAAGGGACACTGGTCAGAATTGCAAAAAATGGCAAGATCTTTAGGGTCAAAATAGGCTGGGTCATGAAGGGGTTAAAAATAAACACAAACCCTTTCTTGCCATATTATGTGGTTTTTATACATTACATATCATCTGTAATGTCCTGTTGGTATGGCCATAAAGTTATCACATTATTCACCTGCACAACGTCAGCCTCGTCTCCCAGAGCCGCAGATAGAAATTGATCAATGTATCGTATGGACCCAAAAATGGCCGATAAAACGCCAACAGCTCGTCCGGCTAAACATAATCCTGGCTGGAAGAAATCTACATGTTATTTGTGTATTAATATGGCGGACGGTTCTTGTCTTGTGCAGAGAGATATTAAATAGTAAAGCAATATTATCGCTGTAATTATAATATAAAGAAGATTAAATGTTATTGATATCACATGATAAACGCCTCCAACATCGCCTCATTTCTTATTTCAGACTCGTTTCCTTTCCCGTCCCGGCACACAGTTGTGTAATCCCTGCAGCCGCTGTGACTAAGGGCTCATTCAGCGGAGAGTATTATCGGTCCGTGTTCTGTCCGTGTGTGCGACCAACCGTACACGGAGATCACTCAGGACAGATTGTATAGTGATCATCATACAATGAATGTGTCCTTCTAAAGGCCCCATCACACACTACGATATCAATAACGATATTGTTGCAATGTCGCTGGTTTGGTGACATTGCAGTGACATCAAAACGACATCGTTGCATGTGACATTTACCAACAACCAATTATAAGTTGGTTGATCGTTGGTAAATGACCTGGACCATTATTTTATCGTTGGTCTCCCGCTGGGCGGACAGCATTGGCGTGTGTGACAGCGGGAGACTAACAATTAACATAAGTACATTGCTGGGCAGCGCCCTCAATAAGGAGCTGTCCCAGGCACTTACGCTAATTGTGTACTGTATCCGCTGCTCTCCATGGTGCTGATTGAAACTGTGGTGCACTGGCCATTGTGCAGATGAATAAGTATTCAGAACCATGGAGAGCGGCGGGTACAGTACGCAATTAGCGTAAGTACCTGGGACAGCTCCTTATTGAGGACGCTGCCCTGCATTGTGTACCATCCCGCGCACTGCTGACAGGAGCCGCCAGCTTTCATTAATGATTTGAAAATGCAGACAAATAGCGGCTAAACAGAAATATAGCCATTAACCCCTGAACTGCCAATGACTTAAGGCACCACGTCTCTAGGGAGTGTGGACACTCCCTGAAGACATGATGCCAACATAGTATACACACATTAACCCTTCATTCACTGGGTTAAGAGCCGCATATGCAGCATCTGTGCGGATATGCCGCATAGATGCTGCATATGCAGTTTAACCCCGGCAATTACAAAGAGGTGCCCAGCAGCTGGGTTTATAATAATCATCTTGCACCGCTGACACAGTGGTGCAAGGAGATTGATTAGTGTACCGGGAAAGCGGCACATTCATACTCTGCGGCTTTGACAGCTGTGGAGTTTGAATATGCCGGTAAATGCTGTCCACGGTCCTGAAGTTTGCTTCAGGACCGCAGACAGCATCACAATCACACGCAGCACACACGCACCTCACACTCGCAGCACACTTACATGCATACAGCCGGCCATACTCACCCAAAACACGCATCACACTCGCATTACTGTCATGCATCAAACACGCTCCGTGTGCCTCCAGTCTTAGGGTTATGCTCATCCATGCTAATCTAAACCTGCATTTTTCATTCCCAGCAAAACCTATGAGATTCTGGAAAAGTCAGGCGCACACATTTGTGTCTTTCTCCTGACTGAAGCTTGGCTTTTGATCAATTCTTCTCTGAATTTTTGTCTCGTTCTACAGGCAAAAATGCAGAAAAAATGCAGCAAAAACATGTCAAAAATGCAGGTTTTCTCCTGGGAGAAATCTTTATTCACTAACAGAACATTCAGTTTTTTTCTGCTGTTTTGCTGCAGAAAAAAACACAGCAAAAAACGCAGTGTGTGAACACAGCCTAATACGTCTCCAAACATTCACTGTAGAGAACCTCTTGGAGTCCCAGATCGCCCTCATTATAACCCGTCGTGGCCACCACTAGACTCGCTCTGCCGCACATTTCTGTCCAAATGTTTTAAGTATCAGAACTTTCTTTGAGTCATTTTTATTAACTCTGCAGAGCGGGCGCGGCCAATCCCTCTCTGTATAAGCAGTGGAAAGCGCCAGAATACTGATTAAAATGACACAAATATCATTATTTTTGCACAACGTCAATTTTGCCACATTTCAAACAGTTTTAACAAAAAATTCTGGGGAAAACGTTTTTATAAATTGTCCCTTATACAGTTGTGGCCAAAAGTATTGACACCCCTGCAATTCTGTCAGATAATACTCAGTTTCTTCCTGAAAATTATTGCAATCACAAATTCTTTGGTATTATTATCTTCATTTAATTTTGTCTTAAATGAAAAAACACAAAGGAGAATGAAGCAAAAAGCAAAACATTGATCATTTCACACAAAACTCCAAAAATGGGCCGGACAAAAGTATTGGCACCCTCAGCCTAATACTTGGTTGCACAACCTTTAGCCAAAATAACTGCGATCAACCGCTTCCGGTGACCATCAATGAGTTTCTTACAATGCTCTGCTGGAATTTTAGACCATTCTTCTTTGGCAAACTGCTCCAGGTCCCTGATATTTGAAAGGTGCCTTCTCCAAACTGCCATTTTTAGATCTCTCCACAGGTGTTCTATGGGATTCAGGTCTGGACTCATTGCTGCCACCTTAGAAGTCTCCAGTGCTTTCTCTCAAACCATTTTCTAGTGCTTTTTGAAGTGTGTTTTGGGTCATTGTCCTGCTGGAAGACCCATGACCTCTGAGGGAGACCCAGCTTTCTCACACTAGGCCCTACATTATGCTGCAAAATTTGTTGGTAGTCTTCAGACTTCATGATGCCATGCACACGGTCAAGCAGTCCAGTGCCAGAGGCAGCAAAGCAACCCCAAAACATCAGGGAACCTCCGCCATGTTTGACTGTAGGGACCGTGTTCTTTTCTTTGAATGCCTCTTTTTTTCTCCTGCAAACTCTATGTTGATGCCTTTGCCCATAAAGCTCTACTTTTGTCTCATCTGACCAGAGAACATTCTTCCAAAACATTGTAGGCTTTCTGAGGTAAGTTTTGGCAAACTCCAGCCTGGCTTTTTTATGTCTCGGGGTAAGAAGTGGATGTTAGTCGAAGTTCTTTATCCACCATCCGCACAATCTTGCGTTGAAATCTCTTGTCAATTTTACTTTTCCGTCCACATCTAGGGAGTTAGCCACAGTGCCATGGGCTTTAAACTTCTTGATGACACTGCGCACAGTAGACACAGGAACATTCAGGTCTTTGGAGATGGACTTGTAGCCTTGAGATTGCTCATGCTTCCTCACAATTTGGTTTCTCAAGTCCTCAGACAGTTCTTTGGTCTTCTTTCTTTTCTCCATGCTCAATGTGGTACACACAAGGACACAGGACAGAGGTTGAGTCAACTTTAATCCATGTCAACTGGCTGCAAGTGTGATTTAGTTATTGCCATCACCTGTTAGGTGCCACAGCTAAGTTACAGGTGCTGTTAATTACACAAATTAGAGAAGCATCACATGATTTTTCTAACAGTGCCAATACTTTTGTCCACCCCCTTTTTTATGTTTGGTGTGGAATTAGATCCAATTTGGCTTTAGGACAATTCTTTTTGTGTTTTTTCATTGAAGACAAATTAAATGAAGATAATAATACCAAAGAATTTGTGATTCAATCATTTTCAGGAAGAAACTGAGTATCATCTGACAGAATTGCAGGGGTGTCAATACTTATGGCCACAACTGTATGTGGATATGTGCTTGTGTTGTAGATTACGGCCCATCAGCAGTTTTCTATGATGGTGGTGAATTGTGGTGAAATGATATATCCCACTCCTCTATTTCTATAATAACCAATCAGATCTACATTGTTGGTTGTAAAGCAGGAAGAACATCTTTAATAAAGTCCCACTGGGTTGTATCGGTTGTCATCAAGCTTTTCTAGAAACTGCAGCCCCAATATCATTCCATAATTACTGGATTTAGGAAATTGATTTTTTCCAAGAACAGGACATGAACAGCAAAGGAGTGGACGAGCCCCTTATATGTTATCCATAGGGGGCATTTTTGGCGATGATGAGAGATGACAGTGGCTTCCGTCACCCGATTTAATTCAACCAATTTGAAAACAATTCCTATGAATTCTGGAATATAAACTGTGGTCGGTGAAATACCTGAATAATATATCATACAGACTGTATAATCCCTACAAATAGACTTTATTAATAGAACACACATTTGCACATGAAAATTATTTAAAACAGATCACAATTATGGTACGACATATACAGTGTCTTGAAAAGTATTCACGCCCCTTGAATACTCCCACATTTTTTCATGTTAAGGCCGGTTTTACACCGCAGTGTGATCAGGTCCGGGGCTGTCCAGGAGGATCTGGCAGAATTCAGATTTTTCTCCCAGACACAAAAACGTTGCTTGCAACGTTTTTGTGTCCGTGGGAAAAAATCTGAGAAAATCGGATCCTCCCAGATCCTCCCGGTCCGGAGCAATCCGGCGCCCTCTAACATGGGGTTGTCTATGGTGCCGGATCGCACCGGAGCTGAGAAAACATCACACCCAAGAGCCGGATGCCGGGTGCTGAAGTTCAGTGCCGGCCGACGCTGAACTTCAGCACCATGGAGAGCTCCTCGCTGAGCTTTCAGGACTACGGCTAGCTCCTCGCAAGTAGTGATCCTGTCATTACAGCAGGGACAGCTCCTGCTGTAACCCTCCGGTTCTGTGTCCAAATCAGTCCCTGGGCTGTCCGATTCACATTGGACAGCCCCGGACCTCATCACACCGCGGTGTGAAGCTGGCCTTACATCCACAAACTTAAATGCATTTTATTGTAATTATACTGTGATGCCAGCACTAAGTAAAAGTAGTTGTGACGTGTAAAGGAAATGATTCCTGATTTTCTAAATATTTAGAAATGTAAATCTGAAAATTGTCTTGTGCATTTGTATTAAACCCCCTGAGTCAGTATTTTTTAGGGCCACCTTTTTCTGTCTTGTATTAGTTTTTAGCCCCCGGAGTCAGCACTTTGTAGGACCACCTTTCTCTTTTGCATTCGTATTCATCCCCCTGGAGTCAGTACTTTGTAGGACCTCCTTTCTATGTCTTCCTTTAGAATTCAGCCCCCCTGAGTATGTACTTTGTAGGATTACTTTATCTGTCTTGCATTATTATTCAGCCCCCATGAGTGAGTATTTTGTAGGACCACCTTTCTCTGTCTTGTATTAGTATTAAGCCCCTGAGTCGGTACTTTGCGGAACCACCTCGCCAGCCCCTTACGCAATGCTAAGGTAATTCTCAAAGCATGCACTGTTTGTGGCCCTTGGGGACTGCATTTGGGCAACCCTGTTCTACAGAGTGTGTGTAGTGTCTTGCATATCCATTCTTCAGATCATGAGGCCTGAGGTCTGTTCACCGGTCTCTGTAGGGCAGTATCAAAGCACCTGTTTTCAGAAACAGTCCAGGACACAAGGAGTAAAGTACAAAAAACTTTTATATGAACTGCTATCACATCAGTAATGAAGAGGTGGCCTCACACGCTTCTGACCCTCTGCAATAATAAAGGTTTACCGTATATACTCGTGTATAAGCCGACCCGTGTATAAGCCGACCCCCCTACTTTTGCCCCCAAAAACTGGGAAAACGTATTGACTCGCGTATAAGCCGAGGGTGGACTCCAGCACAGGTATACAACCCCCAGCAGTGAGGTATACAGCAGCCTCCCCAGTGGTAGTATACAGCAGCAGCCCCAGTGGTAGTATACAGCAGCCCCAGAGGTATATACAGCCCCATATGCAGCCCCAGAGGTATATGCAGCCCCATATGCAGCCCCAGAGGTATATGCAGCCCCATATGCAGCCCCAGAGGTATATGCAGCCCCATATGCAGCCCCAGAGGTATATGCAGCCCCAGAGGTATATGCAGCCCCAGAGGTATATGCAGCCCCATATGCAGCCCCAGAGGTATATGCAGCCCCATATGCAGCCCCAGAGGTATATGCAGCCCCAGAGGTATATGCAGCCCCATATGCAGCCCCAGAGGTATATGCAGCCCCAGAGGTATATGCAGCCCCAGAGGTATATGCAGCCCCAGAGGTATATGCAGCCCCATATGCAGCCCCAGAGGTATATACAGCAGCAGCAGCCCCAGCCCCAGGGCTGTATACAGCAGCAGCAGCCCCAGCCCCAGGGCTGTATACAGCAGCAGCCCCAGGGCTGTATACAGCCGCAGCCCCAGGGCTGTATACAGCCGCAGCCCCAGGGCTGTATACAGCCGCAGCCCCAGGGCTGTATACAGCCGCAGCCCCAGGGCTTTATACAGCAGCAGCCCCAGGGCTGTATACAGCCGCAGCCCCAGGGCTGTATACAGCCGCAGCCCCGGAGGTATACAGGCCCCCCATCAAGTTCCAGGGCCCCCCCCCACTTGCGCGCCAGCCTGTAAGGTAAATTCATACTTACCGGTGTCCAGTCGCGCCGCCCGCAGCTGCCGACATGACGATTCCGGGCTCCATTCAGCGTGTCTTCCCGCGGCTTCCTGTAGTCGCGGGCAATGACGTCATTGCCCGCGACTACAGGAAGCCGCGGGAAGACACGCTGAATGGAGCCCGGAATCGTCATGTCGGCAGCTGCGGGCGGCGCGACTGGACACCGGTAAGTATGAATTTACCTTACAGGCTGGCGCGCAAGTGGGGGGGGGGCCCTGGAACTTGATGGGGGGCCTGTATACCTCCGGGGCTGCGGCTGTATTTTTTTTTTTTTTTTTGATACTCGCGTATAAGCCGAGGGGGGACTTTTCAGCCCAAATTTTGGGCTGAAAAACTCGGCTTATACGCGAGTATATACGGTATTCTAAAAAAAAAAAAATCTAAATAATAATGATTTAAAAAATAATAAAATAAAAAAATAATCGAAAACAATTGTTTTAAGGACATTCTAAGCTTCATGGACTTCACAGCTGCTGACACATCTGTCAATGTTTCCAAAATTCAGACCCTGCAGGTGTCAAAACTCCTGGAAGCTTAAAAAAATCCTACAGGTTGATACAAGTCAATAGACCCTATAGCGGGAACACCCCTAACCTTAAAAACATGTTTGGGGAAAGTTCGTTCATGTCTAGTCATGAGCCACATCCAGCTCTGACACCACAGTTGAGGAGAGCCATAGCATCAAATGCTTAATTAACCTTAAGACATAAGTGGTGGAAAGAAATGACCCATAGAGTGTATTATTTTACATTGCATAAGCTTGCTTAGGTATAAACATGGCTGCCATTTCCTGTTTCATCACACCATGCCATGGACATTGCGATATTAAATATGACCTGACCCTATTATTTAAACTTTTCACAGCTGAGGGTTTGTTGCAATTGCTCCCAGTCTAGATAATTTTCTGTGTTGTGATGAGTGAGCACTACAATGCTCAGGTGCTTCTTGCTCGAATTAGGCAGGTCGGATGCTCGAGCGGGCTCTGCTCGAGTACCCGAGTATAATGAAAGTCAACGGGGAACTCGAGTAATTTTCTGTAAGATCAAGTCGCGCCCGTCCGAGCACCCGACCTGTTTGTCATATACCGAGCACCCGTGCATGGCAGTGCCCGCTCATCTGCATTCTCCATAGTTATACCAGTAACTGTGTCTTAGATAAACAGGATAAGATAAAAAAAAAAGTCTTCATTATTCACTACTACAAAACAACTGGCTGATAAATGAGATTACCTCGCCACCTAGTGGCAGCTCATAATACTGCACCCAATTTTTTTTTAATTAAAAAAATGTATTTTGTGCTTTTCTCCCTTGATTACCATGCAATAAGTAAAATTAAACACTGCAACTTGAAATTAATTTTAAAAACAAATAATAACTGCATGATCCTGCAAGTTTGGTAGAAATCCTGGAGATAATTTAAGGATTAAAAGGGATTTTCCACATTTGGGGACTTTTTTTAAATTAAAATACATGTACTGCAGGATCCTGCTGCAGACAGAGCATGGGGGAGAGGATCCTGCTGCAAAGAGCATGGGGAAGGATCCTGCTACAAACAGAGCATGGGTAGAGGTTCCTGCTACAAACAGAGCATGGGGAGAGGCTCCTGCTACAAACAGAGCATGGGTAGAGGTTTCTGCTGCAGACAGAGCATGGGGAAAGGCTCCTGCTGCAGACAGAGCATGGGGAGAAGCTCCTGCTGCAGACAGAGCATGGAGAGAGGCTCCTGCTGCAGACAGAGCATGGAGAGTCTCCTGCTGCAGACAGAGCATGGGGAGAGGCTCCTGCTGCAGACAGAGCATGGGAGAGGCTCCTGCTGCAGACAGAGCATGGGGAGAGGCTCCTGCTGCAGACAGAGCATGGGGAGAGGCTCCTGCTGCAGACAGAGCATGGGGAGAGGCTCCTGCTGCAGACAGAGCATAGGGAGAGGCTCCTGCTGCAGACAGAGCATGGGGAGAGGCTCCTGCTGCAAAGAGCATGGGGAGAGGCTCCTGCTACAAACAGAGCATAGGGAGTGGCTCCTACTGCAGACAGAGCATGGGGAGAGGCTCCTGCTTCAGACAGAGCATAGAATGCTCCTGCTGCCGACAGAGCATGGAGAGAGGCTCCTAAGGCAGACAGAGCATGGGGAGAGGATCCTGCTGCTGACAGAGCATTGAGAGAGGCTCCTACTGCAGACAGAGCATGGGGAGAGGCTCCTGCTACAAACAGAGCATAGGGAGTGGCTCCTACTGCAGACAGAGCATGGGAGAGGCTCCTGCTTCAGACAGAGCATAGAATGCTCCTGCTGCCGACAGAGCATGGAGAGAGGCTCCTAAGGCAGACAGAGCATGGGGAGAGGATCCTGCTGCAGACAGAGCATTGAGAGAGGCTCCTACTGCAGACAGAGCATGTGGAGAGGATCCTGCTGCAGACAGAGCATGGGGAGAGGATCCTGCTGCAGACAGAGCATGGGGAGAGGATCCTGCTGCAGACAGAGCATGGGGAGAGGTTACTGTTTCAAAAAACAAAGGGAAAGGCTCCTGCTGCAGACAGAGCATGGGAAGAGGATCCTTCTGCAGACAGAGCATGGGGGGACGCTGCTGCTGCAGACAGAGCATGGGGAGAGGTTACTGTTGCAAAAAACAAAGGGAAAGGCTCCTGCTGCAGACAGAGCATGAGGAGAGGTTCCTTCTGCAGACAGAGCATGGGGGGACGCTGCTGCTGCAGTCCGAGCATGGGGAGAGGCTCCTGCTGCAGGAAGTTGTCTCCCAATTACACAAAGGTTAGTGAGGAAAAGAGACATGGCTGATTTCCTGGCACACAGAGCAGATTCCTTAATATATTTCTCCTTTTTTAAATTGTAGAAATTCTATTTTATAATATATAATTAATTTATGAAAGATATTTTTCATTCACTATGAACAGTGTTCCTTAAATATAGATTTTCCCAATCTTGGCAAACAGAGAGCCCCCTATTAAATGCATAATAATTAAAGGGATTATCTGGGCTTTTTATGAAAATGTATGTGTATCTAGGCTGCAAAATGCTAACAGTTTGTAATGTGCACCCGGTCAGCATTTTGCATTGTTATCTAGATTTGATAGTCAGGTGTGTGGAGCAGCAGCTCAGCCCCTGTCTAGAGGTTTGTTGTTTTGGAGCCTGGCTGTAACATCACAAGGGCCACTTTACACACACCAACTTATCTGTCCAACGTTTGACCAATTTGCTGGTTGCAGTGAAATCATGGACACATTGTTCCTTGTTGTGACTGTGTACAATGGAACAATGTGTCCATGATTTCACTGCAACCAGTAAGTTGGTCAGAAGTTGGACAGATAAGTTGGTGTGTGTAAAGTGGCCTTAAGGCAAGCTCTCCTCATTACTGGCATGTCAGATTGGCGTGTCACTCTCTATAAGGAGAGAAGCTTACCCCTTAGACCCCACTTAGCCTCTCCCACAGCCAGATCAGATCCATGATTACAAATTGGGATTCTGATCTGATGTAAATGTAATGGAACTTTCACCTTCCAATAAGGTCAATTTTTGAGTCATCAGTGCACAGAGTATTCTCCCAAAAAGTCTTGGGGATCATCAAGATGTTTTTTGGTAAAATTGAGAGGATCCTTTAAGTTCTTTTGTCTCAGCAGTGGTTCTTGTCTTGGATCTCTGCCTTGCACCTATTTTTGCCCAGTCTCTTTCTTATGGTGGAGTCATGAACACTGACCTTAACTGAGGCAAGTGAGACCTTCAGATCTTTGGATGTTGTTGTGGGGTCTTTCGTGACCTCTTGGACGAGTTGTCACTGTGCTCTTGGGGTAATTGTGCTCGGCCGGCCACTCCTGGGAAGGTTCACCACTCTTCCATGTTTTCACCATTTGTTTCTCACTGCTATTCGCTGGAGCTTTAGAAATGGCTTTGTAACCTTTTCCAAACTGGTAGATCTCAATTACTTTGTGTCTCATTTATTCCTGAATTTCTTTCGATCGCGTCATGGAGGATCTGTTGGTCTTCTTCACTTTGTCAGACAGGTCCTATTTAAGTGATTTCTTGAACTTCCCAAAGATGTGATAAACCCCAGTTATGGTACCGTCACATGCTAGGATCTCGTTAACGATATCATTGAAACATCACAGATTTGTGATCGCTCAAAAGATATCGTTTGTCCGTTGTTGCGTGTAAACAAACGATATAGGAAGGAAAAATCGTTGGAACGTTCATCAAAAATTTGTGATCCGGACCTCAAATCTATCGTTTGTCGTCGAATTATCATTCTGTGAAGCCGCAACATCGTTCAGTGTGACGCCTTTTTGAACAATGTCGTTCACAATGCTCCTATTCCTGCCGTTTTATAACATCGTTCAATCGTTCTTTTCCAAGTAGCTGGCGGGTTGACAAATTTAAGATCGTTAACGATATCCTTGCGTGTGACAACGCACTAACAATGTTGGAAGGATCACGGTCACGTGACATGGCTAACGGTATCGTTCACCTATATCCTAGCGTGAGACGGTACCATAAATTTATGTTTCAAAGGAGAAGGGGAAAATCACTTTTTCACACAGGGCCCTGTAGGTTTGGATTTCTTTTTTCTTTAACAATAAAGACCTTCATTTATAAACTGCATTTTGTGTTTACTAGTGTTATCTTTGTGCAATATTTAAATTTGTTTGATAATCTGAAACATTTATGACAAACATGCAAAAGAATAATAAATCAGGTAGGGGAAAAACACTTTTTCACACCACAGTACATTTCCTCATCCTGGTACGTACAGTGTTGGCCAAAAGTATTAACACCCCTGCAATTCTGTCAGATAATACTCAGTTTCTTACCGAAAATGATTGCAATCACAAATTCTTTGGTATTATTATCTTCATTTAATTTGTCGTCAATGAAAAAACACAAAAGAGAATGAAGCAAAAAGCAAAACATTGATCATTTCACACAAAACTCCAAAAATGGGCCTGACAAAAGTATTGGCACCCTCAGCCACCTTAGAAGTCTCCAGTGCTTTCTCTCAAACCATTTTCTAGCGCTTTTTGAAGTGTGTTTTGGGTCATTGTACTGCTGGAAGACCCATGACCTCTGCAGGAGACCCAGCTTTCTCACACTGGGCCCTACATTATGCTGCAAAATGTGTTGGTAGTCTTCAGACTTCATAATGCCATGCACACGGTCAAGCAGTCCAGTGCCAGAGGCAGCAAAGCAACCCCAAAACATCAGGGAACCTCCACCATGTTTGACTGTAGGAACCGTGTTCTTTTCTTTGAATGCCTCTTTTTTTTTTTCTCCTGTAAACTCTATGTTGATGCCTTTGCCCAAAAAGAAAGAACATTCTACCAATACGTTTTAGGCTTTCTCAGGTAAGTTTTGGCAAACTCCAGCCTGGCTTTTTTATGTCTCGGGGTAAGAAGTGGGGTCTTCCTGGGTCTCCTACCATACAGTCCCTTTTCATTCAGACGTCGAGGGATAGTACGGGTTGACACTGTTGTACCCTCGGACTGCAGGGCAGCTTGAACTTGTTTGGATGTTAGTCAAGATTCTTTATCCACCATCCGCACAATCTTGTGTTGAAATCTCTTGTCAATTTTTCTTTTCCGTCCACATCTAGGGAGGTTAGCCACAGTGCCATGGGCTTTAAACTTCTTGATGACACTGCGCACTGTAGACACAGGAACATTCAGGTCTTTGGAGATGGACTTGTAGCCTTGAGATTGCTCATGCTTCCTCACAATTTGGTTTCTCAAGTCCTTAGACAGTTCTTTGGTCTTCTTTCTTTTCTCCATGCTCAATGTGGTACACACAAGGACACAGGACAGAGGTTGAGTCAACTTTAATCCATGTCAACTGGCTGCAAGTGGGATTTAGTTATTGCCAACACTTGTTAGGTGCCACAGGTAAGTTACAGATGCTGTTAATTATACAAATTAGAGAAGCATCACATGATTTTCTAACAGTGCCAATACTTTTGTCCCCCCCCCCCCCTTTTTTTATGTTTGGTGTGGATTTATATCCAATTTGGCTTTAGGACAATTCTTTTTGTGTTTTTTCATTGAAGACAAATTAAATGAAGATAATAATACCAAAGAATTTGTGATTGCAATCATTTTCAGGAAGAAACTGAGTATTATCTGACAGAATTGCAGGGGTGTCAATACTTTTGGCCAACACTGTATATATATATTAGATGGGGGCATAATTCTATTGCATCAGGTGATTGCAGCGCCACCGAGGAGGGCAGGGGAGCCTTCTGCTGAATGGGGTGGCCGTGGCTTTGCAGGTACTGCTGCTTGTGCTGTCTCTCCCCCCTGTGAGTCCTCTTCCCCTGTGCACTCTCTCTGTTCTTGTGCTGTCATCCCCTGGTGCGCTGTCTCTTTCCGCTATGCACTCTCTCTTCCCCCTGTGCTTTTTCTCTCCCCCTGTGTGCTCTCTCACCTCCCGTGTGTTCTCTAACCCCTATGTGCTCTCTCCTCCTGTGTTGTCTCTCTCCCTTTGCGCTCTTTCCTCCTGTGCACTCTCTCCTCTTGTGCTGTCTCTGTCCTCTGTGCACTCTTTTTCCTTTATGCACTCTCTTCCCTTGTGCTTTTCTCTCCCGCCTGTCTGCTCTCTTCCCCCTGTGTGCTCTATCTCCCTTTGCGCTGTCTCACCCCCCTGTGCACTCTCTTTCCTCTTGTGCTGTTTCATCCCTCTGTGCACTCTCTTTCCTCTATGCACTCTCTTCCCTTGTGCTTTCTCTCTCCCCCATGCACTCTCTCTCCCTTGTGCTGTCTCCCCCTGTGTGCTCTCTCTCTTCCCCCTGTGCACTCTTTCTCACCTTGTACTGTTTCACCCTGTGTGATTCACCCAGGAGTCTATGAGAACTCGGACCCCGGACATGGAGTTGGAGGGATGTCACTGGTGACCTGCCTGGACCCGTAGCCCTGGTGGTTAACTCAAAATTGGGGAAAAGTAAAAGGGAATAAAAGTCTTGTGATGCAACCTGCAGATTCTGGTGATGTTCACCAGCGCCGCTGTCAGACCGCCGGGGACGATGGTATTGAAGCTTAGATGGTATGGCTCCCTGCAGGAGGAGCCGGGTCCCTGGAGTGGGAAATCGTAGCACTTGTTGTCGTGGTGCTGGGTGTGGGCAGCGCAGCTGCGCAGCGGTTTACATTGAAATGAGACTCTATATTGGTTCTTTACTGGTACCAGTTCAGATGGCACTTCAGGTTACAGCTTAAGCGGCCGTCACACGCAACGATTTCTTGCCCGATATCGTTTAAGCGATCTCCTTTTTGATCGCTTAAGCGATATCGGGCAAGATATCGTTGCGTGTAATCAAGCGATTTACGATGTGAAATCGCTTGATCGTGACATCGCTGATCTGAGGTTCGGTTCTCAGATCTTGCGATGAACGATGCCACGATCTGCTTCATCGTGGTGTATGACACCACGATGAACGATCTCCCAGCGCAGAGTCTATGCTGGGAGATGGTAACTATGGTACACGTCGGGTAACTAAGCGACGCGCGGCCCTAGTAACCTGATGTGTACCATAGTTACCAGCGAGATCGCGGCTCCACATCGCTGGTGAGTCTGTCTGTGTGACATCTCACCAGCGATGTGAGCGATATTGTAAGCGATTGCGCGTGCACGTGATCGCTTACAATATCGCTAAAGATATCTCAGCGTGTGACGGCCGCTTTACACAGTCTTTTAGTGGGTAGCTTGCCAGGTAGTCAATGAGGAGGATAGAGTCTCTCTGAGGCTCCGTAGTATACCTTTTCTTGATGTTCTCTGTCCGCTTCACTTGACCTGCGCCTCCTCACTATCCTTGTGCTGCCCTGCACAGCCCACTTGTCTACCATGCCCGTTTGGTGGTATGAGGTACCCTTCTTCTCTCTAAGGGGCTCAACCTGGTTTGGTGATCCTGGTGGGGCTGCACGTTCTGGACGGGGGTCAGGGCTGATAGGTCGGCCCTCGACTGGCCTGTGTTGACGGTTCAGAGTCAACTCGCCTGTACCATGACTCGGAGCCGGCACTCCGTTGGTGGACTAGGATTCCCCCAGACCTGTCCGGTGGTCTGGCACTGGGTTTCCCTTTTCTTTCCTGGGTTGCCTTTTTCTGTCAGGCGCCCTCCCTGGGAGACCCCTCTAGGGCTCCTTCCTTGCTTCTTCCCTCAGTACGGACTAGATCCAACTGTGTGACTTCCCGCTTCTCCTTACTCCACACTCTCCTCCCCCCGGGACCGGTGACCCTGGTAACGGGTTGCCAATCGGTCCCCTAGTCTAGGTGTAAGGATGCTGGGATGGGAGCCTCAGGTTGACTTTACACTCCCCAAAGACAGGAATACTGCAGACTCAGTTATTGGTGTGACTAACCCAGGGGTCTGTGGAGACTCGGGTGTCTGGGTCCTGCTGTGGATGGGATTCACTGGTGGCCTGCTCAGACCTGTGGCCCTTGTGGTCAACTGGTAAAGGAGTTGGGGAATGGTAATAAAGAGTTTAAAAGTTTGTCGTGACGCCACCTGCAGATTCTGGTGATGGCCACCCGCGCCGCTTCAGACCTCCAGGGGAGATGATACTGCAGCTTGGTTGGAGCAGCTCCCTGCAGGTGGAGTTGAGTCCCCCAGGGCAGACCAGCACTGATGGTGGTGTTGCTGGTTGTTATTTGGAGTGTAAGTGACCTGCAGAGCAGTGCAGCAGTTGAGGTGAAAGGAAAACACTGAAGCTTTCTCACTCTACAGTCATGGCCAAAAGTTTTGAGAATGATACAAATATTAATTTTAACAAAGTCTACTGCTTCAGTTTTTCTAATGGCAATTTGCATATACTCCAGAATGTCATAAAGAGTGATCAGCTTAACAGCAATTACTTGCTAAGTCAATATTTGCCTAGAAAATGAACTTTAATCCCCAAAACACATTTCAACATCATTGCAGTCCTGCCTTAAAAGGAGCAGCTATCATCGTTTTAGTGATTGTTCCATTAACACAGGTGTGGGTGATGATGAGGACAGGGCTGGCGATCAATCAGTCATGATTAAGTAAGAATGACACCACTGGACACTTTAAAAGGAGGCTGGTGCTTGGTATCATTGTTTCTCTTCAGTTAACCTTGGTTATCTCTAAAGAAACACGTGCAGCCATCATTGCACTGCACAAAAATGGCCTAACAGGGAAGACTATCGCAGCTAGAAAGATTGCACCTCAGTAAACATCTATCGCATCATCAAGAACTTCAAGGAGAGAGCTTCCATTGTTGTCAAAAATGATAGAAGGAGCGGTGTTAGAATGCGGCGCTAGGTAACACAAGATCAAGCCTTCATAGAATTACCTTAGGTTTATTACACAAAGCTGCAGGGTGCGACCACAACGCGTTTCGACACACAAATCGGCGTCTTTCTCAAGTGGATGAGGGGCCCCTGTTCAACCCTCTCTTATATATACCTATCACATGATCTTAACTAGTCATTCATTAGCAACATCTGTTACACTCATTATACTCTCCTATGCTAGTTGTTATTACTGCAATAGGCTACAAGCTCTATGTATACATTCTAAATCATAATGTCATATTTTAAATGACAACATTTCTGACAATATTGGTAAAACACGTTCTAAAACCTAATAAAAAATTATAAAAAGAGGCACATTAGTAATCTCTTAAAGAATTTCACAAATGATTCATTTACTCTGATTCTTTAACAATTTTTTTTTTATTTTTTTATTTTTTTATTTTTTATAGTAAATTTTTTAAAAACAATGTTTTTGGCAAGTTTTTTTAGACAAGCTTTTTTGGCCAGTTTCTTTAGCAAATTTTAGGCAAGTTTTTTAGCAAGTTTTTTTATCTAGTTTTTTAGCAAGTTTTTTAACTAGTCTTTTTAAAAAGTTTCTTAGTAAGTTTTTTGGCAAGTTTTTTTAGACAGGCTTTTTGGCAAGTTTTTTTAGCAAGTTTTTTCACTAGTTTTTTAGCAAGTTTTTTAACTAGTTTTTTAGCAAGTTTTTTTAAAACTAGTTTTTTGGCAAGTTTTTTACCAAGTTTTTTAGCAAGTTTTTAAACTAGTCTTTTTAAAAAAGTTTCTTAGTAAGTTTTTTGGCAAGTTTTTTTAGACAGGCTTTTTGGCAAGTTTTTTTAGACAGGCTTTTTGGCAAGTTTTTTTAGCAAGTTTTTTCACTAGTTTTTTAGCAAGTTTTTTAACTAGTTTTTTAGCAAGTTTTTTTAAAACTTGTTTTTCAGCAAGTTTTTTAACTAGTCTTTTTAAAAAGTTTCTTAGTAAGTTTTTTGGCAAGTTTTTTTAGACAGGCTTTTTGGCAAGTTTTTTTAGCAAGTTTTTTAACTAGTTTTTTAGCAAGTTTTTTAACTAGTTTTTTAGCAAGTTTTTTAACTAGTTTTTTGGTAAGTTTTTTAGCAAGTTTTTTTAAACAAGTTTTTTTAAAACTAGTTTTTTGGCAAGTTTCTTGGCAAGTTTTTTTAGCAAGTTTTCGAGCAAGTTTTCTAGCAAGTTTTCTGGCAAGTTTTTTAGCAAGCTTTTTGACAAGTTTCTTTTGGCAAGTTTTTTTTTTTTTTTTTTTTTTTTTTTTTTTTAACCAGGTTTTTTGACACGTTTTTTAGCAGATTTTTGGCAAATATTTTAGCAAGTTTTTTCCAGAAAGAGGTTCAGCCCTTCTGGGGATAATGTCCCCAGTTTAAAAATCCAGTAAGATTCCTTTCTGTTTATGGTGTTCATTATATCATGACAATGATTATTTATCTGATCAATTATTGTTAATCGTAATGTAGAGGGATCTTTGTTGTGTATTTGGGCATAGTGTCGGGAGACGCTATGGAGCATAAAGCCTTTTTGGATATTATGCCGATGTTTATTGAGCCTAGCTCGCATGCTTTGTATTGTTCTCCCGACGTACTGATATTTACAAGGACACTCGAGTAAATAGATAATATTTTTAGAATTACAGTCTAATCTCTGGTTGATCGGAAATGATTGATTGGTGGTATTTGAGAAAAAAACTTTACTACCATGATTTATTATTTCGCAACATTTACATTTTTTCGACCTGCAACTATAACAACCCAATTCCATTGGGGATCCTCCTATATATACCAGAGATTAGACTGTAATTCTAAAAATATTATCTATTTACTCGAGTGTCCTTGTAAATATCAGTACGTCGGGAGAACAATACAAAGCATGCGAGCTAGGCTCAATAAACATCGGCATAATATCCAAAAAGGCTTTATGCTCCATAGCGTCTCCCGACACTATGCCCAAATACACAACAAAGATCCCTCTACATTACGATTAACAATAATTGATCAGATAAATAATCATTGTCATGATATAATGAACACCATAAACAGAAAGGAATCTTACTGGATTTTTAAACTGGGGACATTATCCCCAGAAGGGCTGAACCTCTTTCTGGAAAAAACTTGCTAAAATATTTGCCAAAAATCTGCTAAAAAACGTGTCAAAAAACCTGGTTAAAAAAAAAAAAAAAAAAAAAAAAAAACTTGCCAAAAGAAACTTGTCAAAAAGCTTGCTAAAAAACTTGCCAGAAAACTTGCTAGAAAACTTGCTCGAAAACTTGCTAAAAAAACTTGCCAAGAAACTTGCCAAAAAACTAGTTTTAAAAAAACTTGTTTAAAAAAACTTGCTAAAAAACTTGCTAAAAAACTAGTTAAAAAACTTGCTAAAAAAACTTGCCAAAAAGCCTGTCTAAAAAAACTTGCCAAAAAACTTACTAAGAAACTTTTTAAAAAGACTAGTTAAAAAACTTGCTAAAAAACAAGTTTTAAAAAAACTTGCTAAAAAACTAGTTAAAAAACTTGCTAAAAAACTAGTGAAAAAACTTGCTAAAAAAACTTGCCAAAAAGCCTGTCTAAAAAAACTTGCCAAAAAGCCTGTCTAAAAAAACTTGCCAAAAAACTTACTAAGAAACTTTTTTAAAAAGACTAGTTTAAAAACTTGCTAAAAAACTTGGTAAAAAACTTGCCAAAAAACTAGTTTTAAAAAAACTTGCTAAAAAACTAGTTAAAAAACTTGCTAAAAAACTAGTGAAAAAACTTGCTAAAAAAACTTGCCAAAAAGCCTGTCTAAAAAAACTTGCCAAAAAACTTACTAAGAAACTTTTTAAAAAGACTAGTTAAAAAACTTGCTAAAAAACTAGATAAAAAAACTTGCTAAAAAACTTGCCTAAAATTTGCTAAAGAAACTGGCCAAAAAAGCTTGTCTAAAAAAACTTGCCAAAAACATTGTTTAAAAAAATTTACATAAAAAATAAAAAAATAAAAAAATAAAAAAAAAATTGTTAAAGAATCAGAGTAAATGAATCATTTGTGAAATTCTTTAAGAGATTACTAATGTGCCTCTTTTTATAATTTTTTATTAGGTTTTAGAACGTGTTTTACCAATATTGTCAGAAATGTTGTCATTTAAAATATGACATTATGATTTAGAATGTATACATAGAGCTTGTAGCCTATTGCAGTAATAACAACTAGCATAGGAGAGTATAATGAGTGTAACAGATGTTGCTAATGAATGACTAGTTAAGATCATGTGATAGGTATATATAAGAGAGGGTTGAACAGGGGCCCCTCATCCACTTGAGAAAGACGCCGATTTGTGTGTCGAAACGCGTTGTGGTCGCACCCTGCAGCTTTGTGTAATAAACCTAAGGTAATTCTATGAAGGCTTGATCTTGTGTTACCTAGCGCCGCATTCTAACACCGCTCCTTCTATCATTCATACCTATTCTCCCTTCGGGGAGCGCGGTGTAGCGAGCAGCTTGGGCAAGTCCATAGGACCTGGCACTGCATCATCCAAACTCCACCTGTGTCCATCACATGATCAGCCGGCTCTGAGGAGAGAAGCAAGTGATTTCTACCAACTCAAGGAGTGTAAAATATCCTCTCTTCACACAGAGGTCTGATGATCATCAACTTTATGGACCCTATTTCCCTATACGCTTAATCTGGTTGTGCGGATTCGTGCACAACCTGGAAAGGTTAGTGTTCATTTAATAGAACCACATTGTGGTGAAATTTAGTGGTGTGGCGCAACAGTGCTGTTTTTATTTCTGTTTCATTGTTGTCAAAAAGGCTCCAGGGCGCCCAAGAAAGACCAGCAAGCGCCAGGACCGTATCTTAAAACTGTTTCAGCTGCGGGATCGGACTACCAGCAGTGCCGAGCTTGCTCAGGAATGGCAACTGGTGTGAGTGCTTCTGCACGCACTGTGAGGCGGAGACTCTTTGAGCAAGGCCCAAGGGCAGCAAAGAAGCCACTTCTCTCCAGAAAAAACATCAGGGACCGATTGATATTCTGCAAAAGGTACAGGGAGTGGACTGCTGAGGACTGGGGGAAAGGTACAGGGAGTGGACTGCTGAGGACTGGGGTAAAGGTACAGGGAGTGGACTGCTGAGGACTGGGGAAAGGTACAGGGAGTGGACTGCTGAGGACTGGGGGAAGGTACAGGGAGTGGACTGCTGAGGACTGGGGGAAAGGTACAGGGAGTGGACTGCTGAGGACTGGGGTAAAGGTACAGGGAGTGGACTGCTGAGGACTGGGGTAAAGGTACAGGGAGTGGACTGCTGAGGACTGGGGGAAAGGTACAGGGAGTGGACTGCTGAGGACTGGGGGAAAGGTCCAGGGAGTGGACTGCTGAGGACTGGGGGAAAGGTCCAGGGAGTGGACTGCTGAGGACTGGGGGAAAGGTCCAGGGAGTGGACTGCTGAGGACTGGGGGAAAGGTACAGGGAGTGGACTGCTGAGGACTGGGGGAAAGGTACAGGGAGTGGACTGCTGAGGACTGGGGGAAAGGTACAGGGAGTGGACTGCTGAGGACTGGGGGAAAGGTACAGGGAGTGGACTGCTGAGGACTGGGGGAAAGGTACAGGGAGTGGACTGCTGAGGACTGGGGGAAAGGTACAGGGAGTGGACTGCTGAGGACTGGGGGAAAGTCATTTTCTCTGATGAATCCCCTTTTCGATTGTTTGGATCATCTGGAAAACAGCTTATTCGGAGAAGAAGAGGTGAGCGCTACCACCAGTCTTGTCTCATGCCAACTGTAAAGCATCCTGAAACCATTCATGTGTGGGGTTGCTTCTCAGTCAAGGGAATCGGCTCACTCACAGTCTTGCCTAAATATACAGCCATGAATAAAGAATGGTACCAGAATGTCCTCCAAGAGCAACTTCTCCCAACCGTCCAAGAGCAGTTTGGCGCCCAACAATGCCTTTTCCAGCATGATGGAGCACCTTGCCATAAAGCAAAGGTGATAACTAAATGGCTCAGGGAACAAAACATAGAGATTTTGGGTCCATGGCCTGGAAACTCCCCAGATCTTAATCCCATTGAGAACTTGTGGTCAATCATCAAGAGACGAGTGGACAAACAAAAACCAACAAATTCTGTAAAAATGCAAGCATTGATTATGCAAGAATGGAAGAATGGACGGCTATCAGTCAGGATTTGGTCCAGAGGTTGATTGAGAGCAGCCAGGGAGAATTGCAGAGGTCCTGAAGAAGAAGGGTCAACACTGCAAATATTGACTTGCTGCATTAACTCATTCTAACTGTCAATATAATCTTTTGGGATCATAATATGATTGCAATTATAATTCTGTATGTGATATAAACATCAGACAAACACAAATAAAAACCAGAGGGCAGCAGATCATGGGAAAATAGCATTTTGGTGTCATTCTCAAAACTTTTGGCCATGACTGTATACAGGTACTTTACTCTGTGAACCACTTCAGATGGCAGTTCAGGTTACAGCACAAACAGTCTATAATCAGGTAGCTGGTCGGGTAGTCACAGAGGGTTGCAAGGTCATTCAGCGGATCCTGTAGTATACTCTCTCTTGTCAATCCCGTGTCCTGCTGCTAAAACCTGGCCCGGCACAGCCCGCTTGTATACCAGGCCCATTGGGGTGCTGTGAGATTCCCTCTTCTCTCTCTGAAGGGGCTCGACCTTTGGTGGGCGATCCTGGCGAGGCTGCACTATCTTGACAGGGTGTCAGGGTTGATGAACTGACCCGTGGCGACCGGTGTGGACGGCTCAGGGGCTGAACACTCTGCACCATATCCTCGGAGCCTGTACTCCATTAAATGGACTAGGGTCCACCCGAAGTATGGACGCTCTGCTCTGGGGTCCCTCTTTCTTTTCCCGGGCTGCCTCTTCTCTAGTCCCCCTCCCTGGGAGTCTCCTTCTCTCGCTCGGAGGCTCCCCTCTGCTTCGCTCCTCAGTGCAAACTAGAACTCCACTGTCTGACTTCCCTTCTCCCCTAACTTCGCTCAATGGGAATGGGACTACCCGTCTACCCTAGGTTAAGTGTGGGAGTGCTGGGGATGGGATCCACTTGCAAACGTTACTCTCCCCTGTGACCGGAATAACTGCACACTCCCTTGTGGGTGCAGTACCCCTACTGTGGCGCACTGACCAGTGGGGCGCCACATGTGCGCTCTCTGTTCCCTCATTGTGCTCTGTCTCACTCACTCCATGCAACATCTCTTTTCCCCTGCGCGCTGAGGGGCCATGGCACCGGCATTCCAGAGTGGAACACATAGAAGTGCAGCAGGATGCATTCACCCCAAGGATAAGACAAAGCGGACCCAGGCACATGCGATAATCAATGCCTGCACTGCAGCCAGGGTCCCGGGCGGCGAGTGGGCTCCCATGTCACAGATGTCCTATAGGTGGTGCTGTTATCTTTGATCAACCAAACTCATTGGCTTCTTCACACTCCAGTTTAACTGTAATTTACGATGTCCCATAAGTGGCGCTGTTTCAGGACAAGCTTATAGACACACAAACTGGATAGGGCTTTTATATAGCAGATATTTATACACTGGTGATTAGAATTAAAGAACAAGGTATGATCACTTGATTTTTTCAGACAGAATGTAATCTACATTGATGAACATTTGCTGTTTTCTATGTAAGGGGTGCACCAGCCACTAGTACAGGGTTTTACAAAATAACCAAAGTTTATCAACTTAAAGCCTTTATTTTACACAAAATGTGATGATCATAATTAGAAAGCAGCAATGACTGTAGACAGAGAAAGATTAAAACTACATTTTGTGAAGCTTACAACTGACAACAATCACTAGGAAGTGCACAGGCCTTTGCTTTGTACAGGCCTTTGCTTTGTACAGGCCTTTGCTGTGTACAGGCCTTTGCACTGAATGACGTCAGCACATCTGCGGCCCCAGGACATCACTAGTCCCTCACATTGCTCTGTCAGCGGACAGGGGGAAAGACTGCCCCCAGCACCACAAAGCCTGCCCCATCGTGATGGCACTGCCCCCCGATGTCATAGCATTAGGCCTCCATCTAGGATATATAGGAATAAAGAAGTTCTGGGCCTTGGAAGAAGAGGAGGAGAAAAAACGAAAGCGCAAAACTAAAATTGGCCGAGGTGGGAGAGGAGCTACCGGTAATAGTCTTACTCCAGTTTAAGTGGATTTTCTCCTTACGTTTTGAGACTGTCAGCTTCCTATACTGGTGAGATTTATACGATTTCCATTCTTCCAGGGTCCATATTAAATCTCACATGTGATTGTAGGACATGATCTGATGTTCCGCCATCTTTCATCGCCATCTTGTGGGATACATTCTCCTGTGCCGTGGAATATGTCAGCACCGGTATAATACAATGAGTTTCCCATCCTCGCTGTATACTTCCTGAGATCTCAGAGGTGTTTATTACATACGGAAAATTGTACATCTCTCCACCACCTCCCAAAACGTTTCGTAAGAAATTCCTGGGAAAATGTTTCCTCACGTCAGAATACATGAACCTTTAACTAGAGGGGAAATTCCGGTCAGGACCTCAGGGAGGGATATTTTTCAGTTTAGGGGTAGAACATCTCCACCTGCATTCTACAAGTGACCACAGGGGGGCGATCATAATGTATATTGCAGACTGATCCCCCGTCCCTGCAGAGGAGGGTCAGGAAAAGTTTAATACATTTCACTTCAGTGGTGTAATTTAAATCTCATAGACCCCGATGCAAAAGCTCCAACGGGGCCCCCAATTATTGCAGATCTTTAATAACATTAGTCTGTTTCTATAGGCCAAGGGGACTTTTGGGGCCCCCTAGGCTCCAGGGCCCGGTGAGATTGCAACCCCTGCACCTGTTGTAGATACACCTCTGCCGACACCCAGCCACTCATATTCAGCCAAGGCGTCCACCAGCTCCATTCACTGTTCTCCCATTCAACCCATTCACCATTCCTAAGATCTCTGCTTGCTGTCAATGAATGGGAAGAATTGCAAATTTTAGCAAATCAGAAAATTACAGAAATTCTAATGATCCAATAATTACAGTGTATTTGCATAAAAGTAATCAATGGTTCAAACAGTGGCACAACTTGAAGCCCCAATTATTGCAAATCTTTAATAGACTTAGTCTTTTTCTATAGGCCACTGGGACTTTTGGGGCTCCCTAGGCTCCAGGGCCCAGGTATCATTGCAACCTCTCCACCTGTTGTACTTACGCCCTTGGGATCAAGATTGCGTCCTACTCCAGATTCCAACCCAGCGGACCGGGCGTGAGGTTTCCTATCTTCCACTTTATAGATTTGGACAGTTTCCCTATGTGCCACAAGATGGCATCCTTGAGCAGTTTTATTATTTTAGAATTACATTATGAAACAGGAAGCTCAGGATGAACAAGTCATGCAAGACAAGACAAAGACAGCTGAGCTGCCTATATGAGTGTTATCAACATTAGTTGGCTGGGGTGTAGAGATCACTGGGGAGCTGGATTTATAGGGCAGGCAATTGGCAAAATGTGGCTGCCAGCCTAAGCACTGTGGTCCCCAGAAACCTGCCTGGGGGCCGCAGAAAAGGTCATTGAGGGCCGCATTCAGCCCTGGGGCCTGAGGTTCGCCACCCCTGACATAGGAGATGATTGGACTGCTGTATATATATATATATCACATAGGAGATGCTTCTACTGCTGTATATACATCACATAGGAGACACTGAGACTTCTGTATATACATCACATAGGAGATGCTGGGGCTTCTGTATGCACATCACATAGGAGACACTGGGACTGCTGTATATACATCACAGGTAAGGTTGTGTGCATATACATCACTGGGGAGCCTTGGGTCAAAGATATCACTGGGGAGGCTGGTTGCAAATAAAGCACTGGGGAGGATGGGGGCATATACATCAAAGGAGGGGCCTAGGTTCATATACAGCATTAAGGAGCTGGGGGGCATATGCAGCATTGGGGAGGCTGAGGGCCTATACATCATTGGACATGGGAGCATATAAATTACAAGAGGGTTTGGAGGCATGTATAGCACTGGGGAGGATGGGGGCATACAGATCACTTGGTAAGGCTGGGGGCATATATAGCATTGAGGACGCTGGGGGTATATAGGTCACTTGGTAAGGCTAAGGGCATATATAGCACTGGAGGTTGGGGGCATATAGATCACTTAGTAGGTCTAGGGGCATATACAACACTAGGAGGCTGATGGGAAATACATCACTTGGTAAGGCTGGGAGCATATATAGCACTGGAGGAGCTGGGGGCATATAGCAATGGGGGACTGGGAGCCAATATAGCACTGGCGAGCTGGGAGCATATAGATCACTGGGGGAGTTGGGGGCATATACAGCACTGGGGAGGCCAGGGCATATACAGCACTGCTGTCCTAAAGAGCCGCAGAGAATGCCATTGGGGGCCACATGTGGCCTGCTGGCCGCTGATTCCCTACCCCTGTTGTGTGAATGCACAGCGTCAAGAGGCAGCAGTACAGGCAGCATATAAACGTTGTTGTGTTTTTTTTACAATAGTTTAGCCATATAATGAGAGCTTTCCATCTGTAATTTATATTCAGCCTCCAGGTCGTGCATTACGTATTTACAGTAATGTGCAGAGATTGAGGAATAAGAAAAAAAAAGATGTTTTCTTTCAAATGTCAATATGTCATCACCACAGCATATTTATAGGTATTATTGCCACACCGTAATTATAATTCACAATGGAGACTCCACCCGCTGAATTTGGCAGAAGTTCTTCAAAAGTTCCAAAATAGAAGCGCGATGCGACGCCCTCCGTCTGATCACAGGTCATCACCTAGGTGTTCATCACAGCCCGGACCTGACTGCTCCCACCCAGCACAAGTCACGCTTATTCTACATGTGTAATAGATAGCATGAGATCATTCTAGATTACATATAACTCTATATATAAGAAAATTATAAACATCCCTCAGATTGTGAGCGTCTATTAGATGTGTAGAAATATGATCTGGTAAGGGGCATAGTGACTGCAGCACAAAGATCTATGGAACATGGTAAAGTTGGGCTGAAGCCAGGCAGGACTCATTGTGAGGAGATCTGGGCTTCTATCTACTGTATATAGGATAATGGAGTAGACTCTCTCTTATCTGTTTCAATTAGCTGCTGAGGTGTGATGACATCCCTATTGCCAGATTGATGACGTCAACTGTCTCATCCAGAGTTTTAGGACTTGGAGCTTCCAACACTGTTTGCGACGCCGCAGTGAGGGAATGCTCAGCAAGGGAAGAGTTGAAAGGGGAACCCTGGCAATAGAGAGAGGGAAGAGAGGTCACCCCTTAACACTCACCTGAGTCTGTACCCTACGATCCCTATCATCACTAGGTGGGTCCTTCCCCCTTGTGCGTGATCGCGAGCCTAAGCCCTGGCTGACCTTTAGCTACAGCTAGCTGGTAAGTAGGGCAGCAAGACGTTAGTCTCTCTTCTATGAAAAGGCAACACAGGGAGAGAAACAAACACTCTTGTACTCTCACACCGCCAGGCCAACGGCGATGTAGGGCATCCATCCCAGGTGGTAAAAATACATGGACCCACTGGACCACAGGATGGACCCCAGTCTACCCACACTAGGGATGGGCAGCGACCGTGATCTGTGGCAGCTGAGCAAGTGAGCAAGGTGGTACAATGCAGGACTAGATGACGCCACACAACGTCAGGTAAAAGGAACATAAAGTTTACTACAGTAAAGTCACAAAGTCCCAGTACAAGGTAACAATACATTATGCCAGGCTCCCAATTCCGCACATCAGGCATGGGAAACATCTCAGTTGGCGGATGTCAGGCGATGGCATGGCAGGAGGTCATCATGGGTTGATGCAGTCCAGGGTCATCTGGCACAGGCATATCAGGAGGACCTCAGGCGTCAAGTGTAACACTAGCCCAGCAGGAGGACATCAGACACAGACCTCAGCCAGACGTCATCACAGGATGGACCCCAGGGAACAGGCCAGACATCGGGACACAGGTGGAACACAGAGAGCACAGGTCCAGGACAGGGCAGTTTAGGACACCAGCTGGTATGGAGGTATACGCCCAGTTGGCGAAAGGAAAAATGTGCTTATTCATTATAACTTTCACAGGTATGTCCCATAATTTGGTGACTTTGGTGACAGCTCTAGATTTTAAGTGTGATTAACTTCTTTTGGACCAGCAAGTGTTAATGACATTTTCCTTGCTGGTAGCACCAGGTTAGCTCATGTCATCTTGCAACTTGTTTGTGACCACTCCCCCTTCCTTTAAGTTATCACATGATCCATTTCCTGATGCCGGTAATAGAATCTTTCTATGCTGACCACCATGTAGTGAGGAGGTCTCTTGCTGCTGCTGAAGTTCTGCTGCATGGAGCAGTGTTGTTGTCTGCAGCCCTGGTCTTTGGCGGTTGCCGTCAAGTTTGTTTTTTAGTCTTTATTGTGTATGTTCCTCAGTGCTTGTGTCTAGTGCACTCCCCAGCTTTTGAGTTAGCCAGGGTGAGTGGATTTGACAGCTCTGGGACTAGGCACTAGACGGCAGCCGGGGGAAGGACCCACTTAGGGATGTTAGGGGAGCTCAGGGGCCAGACATAGGTTAGTGTCAGGAGTTGTCCAAACCCCCACCCCCTATCGTCAGGGTCTTTCTCTCCCTTTACATCCCGTTGTACCTGCGCTGGACATCCCCTTGTCTGAGCGTGACAATAACCGTGGAACAGAGGGGCACAGAAGGAAAGGGATACACTGTTCCGGAATCATTCTCGACAAATCTCGAGACTGATGTTACTTTTCTTGTCTGAGGTCTTCCTGCCCTGGTACATTCCTCAAGCAAATTACTAGTCATTTTAAAAAACATCTCTCTAAAAGTAAAGCGACTTGGTAATTACTTTTCCCGCCCCTCCCCCATAGTGTCAATGACACTTGGCGCAGTACCACTCTCTCCATTCACATCTCAAGTGTCCAATTGTCATTTTTAACTCTTTTATGTGTTTTCGTTGGGGGGGGGGGGAGGCGGGGGGTTATTCATCACTAAGGCAACAAGCACCATGTCTGCTCCTATAGCAACATAATGCGGATGAAGGACTCGTCTTAGTACAAAGTCAGCGGCTAATTTCCCACTATCATCTTCTGAGCTTTGGGAAGATGATATTAAAGGGCATTAGTAATCTGAAATTAAAAGCAGGCAGATTATGCGAGTGCACTTATTACCAGCGCTTTGATGTTAAAAATAATTTTTTTTGAATAAAAATTCTCTTAAAATTCCCCCCTTACTTCACTGGGTCACCCTCTTTTTTATATGTAATGGATATTAATTATATGCAATAATAATAATAATTATTATTATTATTAGCATCAATAAAATATGATATTTGGTTTTTCAAGGATTTGTCAATAAAAATTACAGAGTGTTGGAAACTGATTTTTCCTGTTATCATTGCAGAGGTACAGTTCATCTATCCATGTACGCAGCATATATCATTTCCTAGGAAAAACTAACTTTGTTCCCTTCCCCTTAATTGCTCTCCTTCTCTTAAATATGCTAACCATTAATCTTGCCCCACCTACTAACTAATAGAACTGAGATCTCCGCCCACAAGGATCCAAGTAATAAGGGGTTTCCGCCCACGAGGATCCCAGAAATAGGGGAAACCTCAATTTTCAGGACAAGGAACAATTTGGTGACCCAAGAAAGTGATGGTAAGCATGAAATGTGCGTTGTCTGTCTCCCCAGCTGTCATCTCCCTCGCATCACTCTAAGGCCATGTGACCCATGCCGGTTTGTTTGTAACTTCATGCAATAAAGCTCCGATCACCTGATCACGATGCTTGAAGTGCTGCCGTGGCTTCTTCTATTGGCTTTATGTGGAACTTACCTGCAGCACAGGATCTTTATGGAGTGCACCTGTTCACCCAGGAAGGATTTGCAAGGTCCACTGACAAGAAGCTAGAGTGGTGAGTCAGATGCACGTTTATCATTGTGGTCAGTGCCCCGGCGTTCAAACCCTTTCTGTTCTACTATTTGTATAAGGAACACTTTCAACTCTATCTGTGTCTTAAAGATGCAAAGAGCCTTCACCACTTACTGTACTCTGCTACTTACACTGGTAGACTTCATAAACCGGGAGAAGAGAGAGGGTCTTTCTGCACTGCCAAAGTGACCGCCTTACACTGGTAGACAGCAGATTGCTCCCTACTTTCAGCCTACCAGACGTCTGGAGCGCTAGAGGATATCAGTTAAGACAATGCTGTCATTTCATTGACCACAGACTTGGTCATCACAGAAGTGGGGTGAGATAAGTATATTTTATTTTGTTTTCAACAGGCAAAGAAAAAATACATGGGAGCACTATTGGCATGTGGGGGACATAGGGGTGGCACAGTTACCATGTGGGGGCACTATTGATGTGTGGGGGCACTATTACAAGTTATATCACAGAGGGAGCACTTTACAGTGTGGGGGCACAGAGTAAGCTCTATTAAGTTGTGGGACACAAAGGGGCACTCTTACTATATTGAGGCCCATAGGAGGTGGAAATTACTGTACGTATGCAGTACACTATGTGGATATGTAGAGGTGCCGGTGCCAAGGACCCAGAGAACCCAGTATAGCCAGTGGCAAGGCAGGGCCGAGCCTGCTGCACAGCCTCGGTACGGTTGATCCTGCCCCATCCGGCTCCTCGATACAACAGGTCAGTTATTTTGTTCCCTCATCAAGGGACAAACTTCAAAAAGTCAATAAAAGTTTTGAAGGTCAAACATGTGGGTTGAGGGTCGGCTATTCACATTGATGCATTTGGATCAGGCTGCTCCTCTCGTCCCAGCATCTCCCAAGTTGAGTCCTAAAGCATCATCAATACAAGCCATGGATTCAAAGAGTTTATTAATCAATTTTATCTCTACACCACTTATGGGGATGCGTCCATAGGACCATCAGAGAACTGCCAGACAGTATTCCTTCACTTTGCTCACAATGGAAGTTTAGCCACTTTCGAACCTCTAATCAGGGTCCGCCAAACCAACACCGGAGAGAACAGCCACTGTCCAGCTATCCACGAGGGGCAGATGTCAAGCACCAACACCGGGAGAACACGCTTGGCTGAGGTTCTGTTCCATGGTCCGAATGCTGGGCTGATTCCCGGAGTACTCCTCAGGGTCCGATCAATTTAGAAGGGGCTTTGGTTGCAGATACAATCTCCTACTGGGGGACTCTCCTCCGATCTTCCATGCTACAAGCCTTTTCATTGACTATGCCCCGCCCACAAGGAACACCTACTACCAATAACCTTATTTGGTTAATGGGATTCAGGGAGCAGCCTTCACCTGTAACCAGTAGAGGGCCGCAGACACATTATGGAACATACAGTTTTTCTGTCAAATCAGTAATTCTACTACTTAAAACAACGAAGTAAAAAGAAAATTATACAAAAATAAAGTTTTGGAAAATATTTCAAAGAAATATAAAATCGTAAATCACCTTTTTACTCAATTAAAAATTAAATAAATAAATGATAATAAAAAAATTATTAAAAAGAATATAAAAGTGTAAATCATCTTCTGTTTCCCAATTAAAAAATAAATAAATAATATTTAAAAAATTGGTACCATCACTTCTTCAAATGCCTGATCTATATACTGCATAAAATTAAAGTAAAAAATAAATAAAAGAAGCGCAGCTCCTCATACACCTATGTTAATGGAAAAATAAAGGGGAAAAAATTAACATTGAAAAACGAAAAATCGCCTGAACGTGAAGGGGTTAAGAAGGAAGAAATAGAGGGATGAAATTTTTTATGTTATAGAAGAGGACGACCGGAGGATTTCTATTCACTGGTGATTATTTTGTGACCGTGATGATCCGCCATTGATCCCATCATATGGCTCTCATATGTCGCACATGTGGCCCCGTCACCTCCTTATCAATAAACATTTCCCCAGGATATGGGATTGCGCTCTGATGGAAATTATAACTCGTGTTCTGTGAGATTATATATTTGCATTAGTTTCCTATGAGCCAGAAGAGAGGACCTCAAAGAGATGGAGGAGGGAAAAAACTCATACTTGCATCCATTTTTAATCAGCGCGATCATTAGGGCTTTGCATCCGCTCCGGCAGACGGAACACACAGGACTGTGACCCATTTTTCCGTCATTCTGTAGTTGTGAAGTTCAAAGGCACAAAGACGTATTGTAGGAATGCTGCAGACGAGGCTGTGCCAAGTACTCGGTTCTGTATAGAGATGAGATTGTGCCAAGTGCTCGGGTCGTGTACACAGGCGAGGTTGTGCCGAGTGCTTGGGTTCTGTATAAAGACGAGATTGTGGCGAGTGCTTGGGTTCTGTATAAAGACGAGATTGTGCCGAGTGCTTGGGTTCTGTATACAGATGAGGTTGTGCCGAGTGCTTGGTTCTGTATACAGATGAGGTTGTGCCGAGTGCTTGGTTCTGTATACAGACGAGGCTGTGCCGAACGCTTGGGTTCTGTATACAGACAAGGTTGAGCCGAGAGCTTGGGTTCTGTATAAAGACGAGATTGTGCCGAGTGCTTGGGTTCTGTATACAGACAAGGTTGTGCCGAGTACTTGGGTTCTGTATACAGACTTGGTTGTGCCGAGTGCTTGGGTTCTGCATACAGACTTGGTTGTGCGGAGTGCTTGGGTTCTGTATACAGACGAGGCTGTGCTGAGTGCTTGGGTTCTTGTATATAGACGAGGTTGTGCCGAGTGCTTGGGTTCTGTATACAGATGAGGCTGAGCCGAGTGCTTGGGTTCTGTATACAGATGAGGCAGTGCTGAGTGCTTGGATTCTGTATACAGATGAGGCTGTGAGGCTGTGCCGAGTACTTGGGTTCTGTATAGAGATGAGGCTGTGCGGAGTGCTTGGGTTCTGTATACAGATGAGGCTGTGCCGAGTACTTGGGTTCTGTATACAGACAAGGCTGTGCTGAGTGCTTGGGTTCTGTATACAGATGAGGCTGTGCCGAGTGCTTGGGTTCTGTATACAGATGAGGCTATGCGGAGTGCTTGGGTTCTGTATACAGATGAGGCTGTGCGGAGTGCTTGGGCTCTGTATACAGATGAGGCTGTGCGGAGTGCTTGGGTTCTGTATACAGATGAGGCTGTGCCGAGTACTTGGGTTCTGTATACAGATGAGGCTATGCGGAGTGCTTGGGTTCTGTATACAGACGAGGCTGTGCCGAGTGCCTGGGTTCTGTATACAGATGAGGCTATGCGGAGTGCTTGGGTTCTGTGTACAGATGAGGCAGTGCTGAGTGCTTGGTTCTGTATACAGATGAGGCTGTGCGGAGTGCTTGGGTTCTGTATACAGACGAGGTTGTGCCGAGTGCTTGGTTCTGTATACAGATGAGGCTGTGCGGAGTGCTTGGGTTCTGTATACAGACGAAGCTGAGCCGAGTACTTGGGTTCTGTATGCAGACGAGGTTGTGCCGAGTGCTTGGGTTCTGTATACAGACGAGGTTGTGCCGAGTGCTTGGGTTCTGTATACAGACGAGGTGTGCCGAGTGCTTGGGTTCTGTATAAAGACGAGGTTGTGCCGAGTGCTTGGTTCTGTATACAGATGAGGCTGTGCGGAGTGCTTGGGTTCTGTATACAGACGAAGCTGAGCCGAGTACTTGGGTTCTGTATACAGACGAGGTTGTGCCGAGTGCTTGGGTTCTGTATACAGACGAGGTTGTGCCGAGTGCTTGGGTTCTGTATACAGATGAGGCTATGCGGAGTGCTTGGGTTCTGTATACAGACGAGGCTGTGCTGAGTACTTGGGTTCTGTATACAGAAGAGGCTGTGCCGAGTGCTTGGTTCTGTATACAGATGAGGCTGTGCGGAGTGCTTGGGTTCTGTATACAGACGAAGCTGAGCCGAGTACTTGGGTTCTGTATGCAGACGAGGTTGTGCCGAGTGCTTGGGTTCTGTATACAGACGAGGTTGTGCCGAGTGCTTGGGTTCTGTATACAGACGAGGTTGTGCCGAGTGCTTGGGTTCTGTATAAAGACGAGGTTGTGCCGAGTGCTTGGTTCTGTATACAGATGAGGCTGTGCTGAGTACTTGGGTTCTGTATACAGACGAAGCTGAGCCGAGTGCTTGGTTCTGTATACAGACGAGGTTGTGCCGAGTGCTTGGTTCTGTATACAGATGAGGCTGTGCGGAGTGCTTGGGTTCTGTATACAGACGAAGCTGAGCCGAGTACTTGGGTTCTGTATACAGACGAGGTTGTGCCGAGTGCTTGGGTTCTGTATACAGACGAGGTTGTGCCGAGTGCTTGGGTTCTGTATAAAGACGAGGTTGTGCTGAGTGCTTGGTTCTGTGTACAGATGAGGCTGTGCGGAGTGCTTGGGTTCTGTATAAAGACGAGGTTGTGCTGAGTGCTTGGGTTCTGTATACAGACGAAGCTGAGCCGAGTACTTGGGTTCTGTATACAGATGAGGTTGTGCCGAGTGACTGGTTCTGTATACAGATGAGGTTGTTCCAGGTCCTTGGGTTCTGTACACAGACGAGTCTGTGCCGGGTGCTCAGGTTCTAATACAGATGACGCTGTGCGTGTCAAAGTGGGTGGGTGAAGATTCTCTCTAAACTTTCAGAAAGCATTATACTGCCATTCTTCCATTCCTTAATGGCTTTAGAAAGTGAGTACAATTAAAGCTGTCATCATTCTGATCTCCCACTAATGAGACGACTCTGCTCACTCTGCTCTAATCTATACAGTTATGTTGATGAGTCACTGTCAGCTGAATATGATAAACAGCATCAACGTAATGTGACTGCCCCTAGTGGCCAGTGTGAAAACTGCAATATTTTGAGATTTTTTTTTTTAGGACTATACAGAAAAAAAAGTAAAATAAATAAATTAATAAAATAAAAATCTAAATTAAAATATTTCTAAAAATAAATTGGCCTTGAAATCTGTTGTTTCTTTATAGCTTCATGTTCTATGATGACATATGGACATCAAACATTGCATTTAAGAGACGTGCGGATTATATATAGACCAGGGGCACATTCATTCTGGATAGTGACTATGAAACCTTTTCTCATATCATGTAGCCGGAGGTGTATTGATTAATCAATATCTGACTCCAATAATTCCTCTATTGGTAGGGGGACTCATTTACAATAATTATTTCCTTGACACATAAATTAAACTTACCGTAGTTGGAGATATTAAAAAAAAAAAAAATAGGAATATTGCTCGAATTTTACATTTATTATGTTTTTCATTTTATAAACACAAACAATGTCAATTGATGGAAAATTAAAAATATCCAAAAATGGAAATAATGATCGTTATATAGTAATTAAAGACTGCTGATTTAGATGTGTCCCTTCCTCTTATATTTATATTTACAAATATATATATAGTTTGTAAGCCTAATTTATGAACCAATTTTATGGAATTTTTGCTTATTTATTTGACAATACATAAAGAAGAACCCTAAAATATTCCTATTGACCCATGTAAAGCACACAATCCGCTGTTACTGCCTGTTTTCTACAGAAAAATATTGGAATCTGAGAGTCCTCAGTGGTTGATACCTTTTAATGGCGAACTGAAAAGATGGTAAACATAGCAAGCTTTCGGGACACTATGGCCCCTTTGTCAGGCTGATGACACAAATTCTGAAGACACATACATATATACCTAAGTAGGGTTAGATGATGTAGTAAATACGACAGGTGAAGTAAAGCAGAGTCAGGCTAGGGAGGGGGAGAGGAGCTGGGAAAGTAAAGTCAAAATTCTAAGATAAGAGGAACCGATTGTAATATTGTTCTATTATTAGTGGCCTGTGGAGACCTGAAGATGCCTCTCGCTTCAATTTGTGGTTTTCTACAACTCACTGAAGAATCTTCAGGTCTCCACAGGCCACTAATCGCAGAACAATAATACAATCGGTTCCTCTTATCTTAGAATTTTGACTTTACTTTCCCAGCTTCTTTCCCTCTCCCTAGCCAGACTCTGCTTTACGTCACCTGTTGTATTTACTGCATCATCTAACCCTGCTTATGTATATGTATGTGTCTTCAGAATCTGTGTCATAGCCTGATGAAGAGGCCATAGTGTCCTGAAAGCTTGCTATATTTACCATCTTTTCAGTTCGCCATTTAAAGGTATCAACCACTGAGGACTCTCAGATTCCAATATTTTTCTATCTACTGGCTCACATAGTACAAACATTTTTTACTGTTTTCTACAGCTCATTTATCAACTTCGCCGTACAAATTGGGACAGAGGAGCAGAGTCATCTTATTATCATTAGAGGGAAGCAAATGTAATGACAGCTCAATATAATTTAGGAAAATAATATCATACGGTATACATAGGGACAAGGCTTTGTATACAGCTATCCCTAATGCCCCTATACTGGTCCTTTCCCTGTCTATCATGTTCTATCATGTTCCTAAGTCCTCACTTGCCCTGGACACAACCTGGTTAGTTTGCAGGAGAGTGAGAAGACTAGTCTTACCACTGCAAATAATACAACACAAGAGTAAGCAACGGGAATTGTATGGAAGGAAGGCCCTGGCGATAAGAAAGGGGTCACCTGCTGATACTGACCTGTGTCTGCACCCTAAGCTTCTTATCGTCCCTATACTAGTCCTTCCCTTCCATTGCGATCACATGCCTTGCCCTGGACTCACCCTGGTTAGCCTGCAGGCCAGCGAGGACACTAGTCTCACAACCACTGCATATAATACAACAGAAGGGTGAACAAGAGGGGTGATATGGAAGGAAAACTCTGGCGTTAGGGTGAGGGGTAACCTCCTGACACTGACATTTGTCTGCACCCTAAGCTCCCTAATGTCCCTATATGGCTCCATCCACCAATTGTCATCACATGCCTAGGCCCTCACTCCCCTGGACTCATCCTGGTCAGTGTGTAGGCTGGCGAGAATGCTAGTCTCACCACTGCAAATAATACAACACAAGGGTGAGCAATGGTGATCATATGGAAGGAAGGCCCTGGCGATAGAGAGAAGGGTCACCTCCTGACCCTAACCTGTGTCTGCACATTAAGCTCCCTAATGTCCCTATATGGGTCCTTCCCCTTGTCACCATCACGTGCCTAGGCCTTCACTTGCCCTGGACTCACCCTGGTTAGTGTGCAGGCTGGCGAGGACACTAGTCTCACGTCTACAAAATAGACACAAAAGGATATACACCAAACTCATCAATTTCAGCAAAGCACTGTAGCTGCAATTTTCACAACAACACACTTGTTCCAGAGACTGGCTCCTTCAAAGTGGTCAGCATATAGAATGAAATTCTTTCATCGTGTCAATTGGTAAGACACGTGACTCTTTATAGCAGATGGGAGTGGTCACTAAAACTGCACATGAGATTAAGGCTAACAAAAAACAACCAGAAAGAAAAAAAATCCTTAACTCCTGCAGCACCAAAATAAAGTAAATACATTTAAATACAAGTAATAGACCTGCGATCCATATGGCATTGTAACTGTCTAGTCTCAGACTTGTCAATGGTTTCCCCAGAGCGGGATACACTCATAACAGATTGTGAGCACAACCTCAAAACCAATAAGTACTGAAATTAGAAGTATCATAAAAGTTGTGCGTGTTTACGTACTTTGAGGCAATAAAGGCAACTACTATGAAGCCCCAAGAAAGAGGACGCTTCCAACTAGTTTAGGTTCCTTAGACTGGACTCCTTGTCACATTGCGCACAATATCAATGAAATTGAGAAGGAGACACCAGAGTGGTGGCTTCTGCCAAGAGGTGGGAAATGTTACTGACCAGATGAGGTGGAACATCCAAGCCCAATTTCCAGGTGGACACACAGGCCACTTGAGTAAAGGAGAGAGGTGGATTAGTCGGGCAGCAGAGTTAAGAACAGATTGGAGAGGTGCAAGAGTGTTAGCAAGGAGGCCACAGAGGAGGAGGTTGCAGTAGTCGAGACGGGAGATGATGAGGGCATGCACTAGTAGTTTAGTAGATTGAGGGTTGAGGAAGGGACGGATTCTGGAAATATTTTTGAGTTGGAGGCGGCAGGAGGTGGCGAGAGCTTGAATGTGCGGTCTGAAGGACAAGGCAGAGTCAAGTGTTACTCCGAGGCAGCGGACTTCAGGTACAGGGCAAAGTGTGATGTAATTTATTGTGATAGATAGATCAGGTAAGGGAGGTGTGTGAGATGGAGGAAAGATGATGAGTTCAGTTTTGTCTACATTGAGTTTTAGGAAGCGACAGGAGAAGGAGGATATGGGTGAAAGACACTGTGGGATTCTGGACAGGCGAGAGGTGACTGTGTGCTAGGGTTGTCTGTTGGTTTGTCATGTTCTGCCATGAACGAGAGGGGCAACTGCATCAATAGCTGATGTGAGTGTAGAGTTGTAGAAAGCTGTCGCCTTATCTGTGTACTGTGTGAGACTCTGATCGCTGCATATAGAGGAGTTATCAGTCATTGTACAGGAGGAGGTGAGCTGTGACATCACCTATTGTGAATGGTGGATCCTGTGTTATCTACTGTATATAGAGGTGTTATCAATCATTGTACAGGAGGAGGTGAGCTGTGACATCACCTATTGTGAATGGTGGATCCTGTGTTATCTACTATATATAGAGGTGTTATCAGTCATTGTACAGGAGGAGGAGGTGAGCTGTGATATCACCTATTGTGAATGGTGGATCCTGTGTTATCTACTGTATATAGAGGTGTTATCAGTCATTGTACAGGAGGAGGAGGTGAGCTGTGATATCACCTATTGTGAATGGTGGATCCTGTGTTATCTACTGTATATAGAGGTGTTATCAGTCATTGTACAGGAGGAGGTGAGCTGTGATATCACCTATTGTGAATGGTGAATCCTGTGTTATCTACTGTATATAGAGATGTTATCAGTCATTGTACAGGAGGAGGAGGTGAGCTGTGATATCACCTATTGTGAATGGTGGATCCTGTGTTATCTACTGTATATAGAGGTGTTATCAGTCATTGTACAGGAGGAGGTGAGCTGTGATATCACCTTTTGTGAATGGTGGATCCTGTGTTATCTACTGTATATAGAGGTGTTATCAGTCATTGTACAGGAGGAGGAGGTGAGCTGTGTAGGGTACCCAGTCCCGGGCTGTAGTTCACGGGGATGTCACAGGTGGAAAAATGGCAAAAAGGGAAAAAAATAAAATAAGTCTTGTGACGCCACCTACGGTACCCAGTTATGATACCAGCGCTGCTTTCAGATCTCCGGGGATGGTGATGCTGCAGCTAGATGACAACGCTCCCAGTAGGTGGAGCGGGGTCCCCGAGGCAGTGATGTAGAATAGGGATTTTTGCACAGGGAGATGGCTCTGCTGGGTGGGTGCTGACACAGTCTATGTGTTGGACAGGATCAGGGCTGTAAGAACTGACTCTCACACACTGGAAGTTGTTTCCGTACCTTTTACTGATGTTGCTGCACCACAGCCCCCTGAGGAAGACTGGAAACACGTGTCGGGGCTCCTCTCTGACACTAGGGGTACTACTATATGGCTAATGGTATGACACTGACTGCTTGGTGTTTTCAACTAAAGGAGGTTGATGCTGATGATTGCTAATTACTCTATGTTGGTTCCATAAGGACTTCTGATTTACTTACCTGACTCTGATGTTCATTCTGTGTTTTTGGACATAGGTATCCCTATGCACTGACTTATAATCTGCTATGCAGTCTCTCCAAAGCATATACTATGTAAATACCATGCTAATGTTATGTAAACTCATTGCCTATAGTTAATTTAGTGCCCGTGGTGTCTGTGTCTCCCTACACCGCCCAATCCTGTCCTGTTTTATGTTATAACAATGTTTGGATCCTCCGTTTCATGTTTTTGATCTGTATTAAACTTTTATATATTTGCATGAAAATTTGGTCTCCACTCATGTGTTAAAAAGGTAAATTAAAAACACAAATTTTTTTGTCGTTGGTAAAATAAGTAAAAAAGTGTTGTGCCTATACTTATGAGATCCTCGTTTCCCCACATGTGTCACGCTGGGAGCGGGAGAGACACTCCGCGTAGGACAACGACGGGGGGGGGGGAATAAGGAGTCCCTAAAGCTATGGGCACAAGAAGGAGAGGGTGACCCCTAGTCTTACTGGGGCTGACCCTGTCTGCCCTGACGTCCCTATACAGTTTCCTCAACTGTCGCCGACCACGAACCTCGTCCCTCTCTGATCCTAGCACTACCTTATCTAAGGATCAGATGGAGAGGTTCACTAGACCCCTCCACTAACAACTAAAGACAAACACAAGGAAAACCAGACAATGGGGAAAGAAAACACTTATCTTGCAGCAGAGCACAGCAACCTCCACAACCTCAGCTTCTGCTGGAGCAAGGATAATGAGTGCACAAGGAAATATCACCTGCACCGAGGGAGGGCAATGAAACTCCTTATAAAGGTGGGAAGAACCTGCTGGGTCCTAGTGACCCAGAATACTGGTGTAGAAACCAGACCGAGCACAAGACCTTCCCAGCCGTCTCCCCATGATAGGGAGATCTTATCATACCTTCTCTCTATCTACACAGAAGGTAAATGCCCCTGAAAGACGGACCGTCCTCAAACATTATGGCTGATTGGCCAAACGCTGGGACCGTCTGCGCGTGGCCTCCACCCTGTCATCCGTACCACCCGTGACAACATGTTTTATATGACTTTTCAAACAGTTTGCAAGGTACACAGTCACAGTTCGGGTAGCTGACCGGGTAGCCACCAAAGGATGTAGAGTCTCTCTAAGGCCCTCTCTGATGTTCCTTCAGGTTCCAACCCCTGTCCTCACCTTCTCTTCCTGTGCTTCTACTTGTGGCTCCTGCAATTGCTTGAAGCTAAGCTGCTTGCCCACTCTGCCCTGCGCGTGCCGTATGACAGGCAGCTCGAGTCCTTTACTTACACCCCGCTCCCGGGTTTCAGTGTTGCTGAACTGTATACGCTGCTTTGCTTCCTGACCCTGTGTGGCTGGGAAATCTGGAATTCCCCACCTTCCGGTATTGACTGCCGGGAATGTGTAACCCTGCACAGTCTCGGACCCAGTGTCTCTGTTCTCTGGGCTTTCCTCTGAGGTGAGCATGACGCTCCTCAGCTCCCCCCAGGCTTTCCTTTCCTTCCTCCTCAGTCTCTCTCCATGGCTGTTCTGCCTAACTCCCTTCTTCCCGCTCTTTCCAGTACACCTAAGCTCCTCCCACCGGGGGCTGGGTCTCCCAGGCAAGCAGGTTAACCCTTTAGTCCCCCTATTCTAGGTGTGTGAATGCAGGGATGAGGGCCTCAGATTAACATCACATCCTCTGGTCTCTGGGATACCACACACACTGATCTGGATGCAGTACCCCTTCTGTGGCACACTGACCAGTGGGGCGCCACATATATGACGCACCCAAGACCGTGGGGACTTGGTACCTGGGCGGTTGCTGTAAAGAGATGTCACTGGTGGCCTGCCCGGGGTCATGCCCCTGGTGCTCGCTAAAAAAAGATGGGGAAAAAAAAAGAAAAGATAAAGAATAAAGTCTCTCGACGCCACCTGCGATACCTGGTGGTGGTACCAGCGCTGCCGGCAGACCTCTGGGGACGATGGGTAGGCAGCCAGATGTTGTCGCCCCCTGCAGGTGGAGTGGGGTCCCCAGGGCAGGGTCTGGTAACACTTGCTATCACAGTGTTCCAACATATTCAGTAGCTGTTCCGCACCTTAATAGAAATGAAACACTGGAGACTTTCTGGCTCTGTATGGGTGTTTACTGGTAACTTGTCATGGCAGTTCTCAGGTTTACAGTCACACAGATTCGGATAGCTGGCCGGGTAGTCATTGTGGCGCCCCCCCAAGAGTGCGTCACAAAAGGGTACTACACCCCTGACTGAAGGTGTCGTATTCTTTGTTTTAGTAATGAGTAGGATAATCCTGAAGCTCCATCCACCATATGCCACACCTAGTGTTAGAGGACCAATTAGGCTCCCGTTCAAGGGTAACCGGTCCTGGTGGGAGGAGAGGCTAGGCTATATAGCAGTGGGGAAAGCAGCAAGGAGTTAGTCGAGTGCAGTGAGAACCGAGGAGCAGAACAGAGAATGAGGGAGTGAAGTCAAGTCGAGACGAAGGGAGCTACAGAACAGAAGCTGAGGAGTAGGAAGGAGCTGCACAGAGCTGCGCAGCAAATGTAGCAGAGTGGAGAAGGAACAGCAAAGACAAAGACAGCTAACAGGGATGGCACCTCAACCTGGTGACCCAGAAGAGAAAGGGACCAAGAGTAGAACGGGTAACCCAGTACCCTTGCCCAGTCCAAACCCGGAGTACCGGCTCCTAGGTGGTTCCGCTGGTTCATCTCTGAACCACAAAACCCGGAGTGGTCGCAGGCTTTACAGGAGCACGACTCACCAACTACCAACAACCGCAGCTATACCGGGAGCACCTACTATTGAAGGCCAGGGCCCGCGGGGAGAATTACGTTCGGCGGTGACCCAACCGAAGGCCCTCAGTGTTCCTAATTGGGTATAACAGAGCAGCGAAGTGAAGGGACAGATACAGATAGAGAAAGACACCTGTGGAGCTTCAGAGGGACACTACTCATTGCAAGAACCACCCGGTTCACTACCTGGCAATAAGATCTGCGTTACATTGTATGCTACAGAATACCTGAGTAAATACCCGTTCAGAGTGAGCAACGTGTCCGAGCTTTATTCCATAAACTGTTTTTCACCTGCATCGCTTCACAGGAACGACTGTGCTACCCTATTCCACCATTACAACTCACAGCCCCGGGGATCCCACTCCTCCTGTAGGGAGCGACTCCATCTTGCTGCCGCCCATCATCCCGGTGGATCCAGCAGTGTCGGTGCCATCACCAGAACCTACAGGTGGCGTCACGAACAAGAACTTTATTTTATTCTTATTATTTTTATTTTTCCCCTTTTTACATTGACCACTAGGCCCACAGCCTCAGGCACCGCTAACCGTGACCTACAGACAGCGCCTGAGAACAGAGTCCCCTGGCCACGGTGAGTCATCATCAAAGGATGCAATGTATCCCTAATGGTACCTTTACACGCCGCCACAACAGGATGGATACAACCCGCTACAGGCTACAAATGTAGCTTGTCGCGCCAATATCGCCCGTAGTAGCGGTGTGTGAAGACGGGACGACACAGCCGGCTACAGATACCTCTGTATCCGTGCACTGCCCATAAACAGATGGCAACAAAGCCGATTGTAGCGAGCTGTATCGGCGTGTAAAGAAGGAACAGAAGGGTTGTTTCTACACCATGCTATGTAGCTGGGGCGTGACACAGGGTCCGGGTTTCCGCGCCCCCTTCAGCGATCATTGGAGGAAGCTCCTGCGTTGCGATTGGTTGTCGCCGCACAGGGCAGCATATTTAAGGAGCTGACCAGTCACACTACACAATTGCTCGAGCGTCAAGTATTAATCTGCCTCCTGCGATGCCTGTCCAATCATGGTATTTTTGCTTTCTCCTATCAGCGTACGGACGTCTCGTAATCCACAATTGGAGCACGCCTATGTGCTGTCCCTGCTGCACCAGGTACGCCCATAGTAGCTGGTTGTAGCGGTGTGTAAATGAGCTACAGATGGCTACTTGAGACGCCCGGCGATGTATCTAGCTGTAGATGTAGCGTAGCGTAACGCACCTTGTGGCGGCGTGTAAAGAGGGTGCGTTTCCCGTTTGTAACCGTTTGGGCGTGCTCGTGCACGTGAAGTAGCGGTTGGTATCCATCCTGTTGTGGCGGCGTGTAAAGGTACCATAAGGCTCTCTTAGATGTTCCTTCCACTTTACTTTCAGTCCCTCTGTGTCTTTCCTTGCGGTCTCCTTTCTATCCGTGCACTGCCCTGCACGAACCCTCTTCCTACCAGGCCCGTTGGGTGTAATGAGGATACCCTTCTTTCTAAGGGGCTCAACCAGGTTTGGAGCTCCTGGTGGGGCTGTGCTTCGTGGACGAGGTCGGGGACTGCTTGACAGACCTGTGACCCACCGGTGTTGGCGGCTCATGGTTGGACTCGCCTGTATAGCGCTCGGAGACGGTTCCCCAGTTCGGGACTAGGATTACCCCAGACCGGATAATAGTACGATCTGGCGCCGAGTGTCTACTGACACCCTCGGGCACCCTCCTTCTGTCTGGGCTGCCGTTCCTTTTTAGGCACCCTCACTGCGACTTTCCTCCAGGACTCGCTCTCTCTTCTCTCGGGTCTTCCCGCTTTCACCACTATCCTAAAACTCCTCCCACCGGGACCGGTTACCTTGATAATGGGTTGGCCAACTGATCCCCCTCGTTCTAGGTGTATGGATGCTGGGATGAGAGCTTCAGTTTAATATTACATCCTCCAATAACTTGGGAAACCACACTCACTGGCTCGGGGGCAGTACCCCTACTGTGGCGCCCTGACTAGTGGGGCACCACATATACGAGCTGTACAGAGTGGAGATGCATGTGTACGAGGTGTAAGAAGCGGAGCTGAGAGTGTACAGGGTGTATGGAGTGGAGCCGAGTGTGTACGAGGTGTACAGAGCGGAGCCACGTGTGTACGAGGTGTACAGAGTGAAGCTGAATGTATATACGAGGTGCTACGGAGTGGAGATGCATGTGTACGAGGTGTAAGAAGCGGAACCGAGAGTGTACAGGGTGTATGGAGTGGAGCCGAGTGTGTACGAGGTGTACAGAGCGGAGCCGCGTATGTACAAGGTGTACGGAGTGAAGCTGAGTGTATATACGAGGTGTACGGAGCGGAGCTGCGTATGTACGAGGTGTGTGTAGCGGTGGTAGCCCCCCCGCGGGTGCCACTCCTATAGTCCCGGCTGCCTCTGCTGGCACATTCTTCTCCAGAGTCCTGGCCATCGCTGTCTGCCATCTGCAACTCAGCAGATGCTGGGGAGACCGGAGCAGCCAGAAGAGAGGTGAGTATGTACTTTTTTTTTTTTTAAACAATGAGTACTCTGGTAGGAAACCATGTAATGTGCAATATAATATAGGAGGTCTATGGCAGTGCAATTTACTATGTGGAGGACTATGTGGGTGCATATAAGGAAGGGGACGCATTACATTATATGGCGTGGCCACGCATTGGGCAATAAAGTCCACTTTTTCTATTTTTTTGTGCTGTTTTTCCTTTTTTTACTGTGTTGTAAGGAACCATCTGGATTGCTGGTTTGGAAAGTTCTGCACATAAATCGAGGTAATTTTTGGTGCTGTTCCAATTTTTCACTATAAATATAATGTATGTTTGGGAGGACGCGGAGCATGGGTGGAGGCAGAGCATGGGTGGAGGCAGAGCATGGGTGGAGGTAGAGTCAGGTGGAGGTTCAAGGGGGCCACAAAATTTTGGCAGTCAGGGGCCCCGAAATTCCTAGTGGCAGCCCTGATAGGGTATACAATGGCTACGTTTCGGGCTCACACACCCTTTGTCCAGCCTATATATATATAATGTTTGCTGCAGTTTGGTTTCTTTACCCCACACTGCTCTATTTGTGTGATTGCAGTCTGATTTACAGGAAGATTGATTATGGCTTCTCTTCTGCAGGTGAGCCATTTCTCAAGGAATTCTTGGAATCTCAGCTAATTATCTTGAGTGCAGCTGAACCTTCCATATGTGAGAGAGCAGCAATGATGCAAGAGCTCGGAGAATGTAGAACACTACATAGTGTATATGTGTCTGAGCTTACATTGCCCCTGTACAGTGTGATCGCTCTACATTACTTATCATCTATACATATATATATTTTCTGATCAGCGATATCGTTATGTAATGTCAGCGGTGCGTGCACCAGGGCTTGAGAGTCACGATGATCCCAAAGTCTGTCATTCATTATAAATGTAATATATATATCAGTAAACATCCTATATAATAGTAGAATACTCCGTTACCTAGCGGCCCCTGGTATAAATAGTGTATCGTTCTCCATATGATCATAATGATAGGTTCAGCGCGTTTTTTCCCCGACAGTTAATGGTTTCTGATATTACAGTTTTGGCCTTTTATGGTGTAAAATATCGTCATTTAAAATCTACATTAAATATCTACAAATAAAGCCGCACAATCTGCCGAATAGGTAAAAAAGAATGCACGAAAAAAACATGAAAAAATATGGTAGTATTACAATTATCATAAAAAAATAAAGCTACAAAAATAGTGATTGAAGGAAGCAAAGAAGATTGAAATAATCAATGACCAATAATTGATTGATCAACACTAATTGCTCATCTTAGCTGTAACTTTCTCCTGTTTCCCCCATACTTAGGAACTCTCTACCCCAACACATCAGACTCTCGCCTACCCTGGAAACCTTCAAAAGGAACCTGAAGACCCACCTCTTCCGACACGTCTACAACCTGCAGTTAGCCTCAGTCCAGTATATTGCCGCTCTACCCTCACCTACTGCATCCTCACCCATCTCTTGTAGACTGTGAGCCCTCGTGGGCAGGGTCCTCTCTCCTCACCTACTGTATCCTCACCCATCTCTCGTAGACTTTGAGCCCTCATGGACAGGGTCCTCTCCTCTCACCTACCGTATCCTCACCCATCCCTTGTAAACTGTGAGCCTTCATGGACAGGGTTCTCTCTCACCTACTGTACCCTCAGTCATCCCTTGTAGACTGTGAGCCCTCGATGGCAGGATCCTCTCCTCTTACCTACCGTATACTCACCCATCTCTTGTAGACTGTGAGCCCTCGTGGGCAGGGTCCTCTCTCCTCACTTACTATACCCTCACCCATCCATTGTAGACTGTGAGGCCTCGATGGCAGGATCCTCTCTCCTCACCTACTGTATTCTCACCCATCCCTTGTAGACTGTGAGCCCTCGTGGGCAGGGGCCTCTCTCCTCACCTACTATATCCTCACCCATCCCTTGTAAACTGTGAGCCCTCACAGGCTGGGTCTTCTTCCCTCACCTACTGTATACTCACATATCCCTTGTAGACTATGAGCCCTTTTGGCGCCCCTGCAGACTGGTTGCCACTAGATGGCGCAGCAGCTGTGATTGATAAGTAGGTCACCCCACACACACTCAACACATCCCCCGATCCCAAGTCTAAGTTACTCTATGTCTAGCAACGGGATAGCGGGAGGAGCCAATAGTGGGAGAAGCCAGGTGGAGGGTGGAACGTTAAGACAGAACCCGGTTAGGGGTGGGAACAAAAACACAACAAAAAGGACAGAGAGACAACACCAGTGAGTTCCAGAAGGCAGTGGAGTGGAGAAGGAGTGAAGGAGAGAGAAAGAGTTGAAACCCGTCAGCCAAGTACTCAGAGAGATCAGACTGAGAGAATCTGGACCCGGCAGCCTGTGCCACCATATGGCTAGCCCGGGTCCCAGGTTGAAGACCGAGGAAAGACAGAGGGGATCCAAGGTGTGTCCGAGTTAGTGGAGACACCGAGGGACCGGGCAGGAACCAGAGTGCCGGCTCTGCTGAAGTGGCATTGAAGCTGTATGCCCCAACCATGAACTCCAGCAGGGTGCAGAGTCTTTATGTCCTGAGACCCAACCTCCGGCACAGTGAAAGGAAGGCCGTCGAACTAGGGCTAGGTGACCTGGAGGGTTGCCCACTGAAAGCCTGTAACCACTGGACTGTAGCTAGTGTGCAGAATAGACTGAAGAGGCCGGAAAGGAACATGAAAGGGGGGTCGAGGACGAGCCGTCCCAGCTGCTAAGACCGTACCGGAGCCGCTGTGGTACTGAACTGTGTGTGTTGTAACAATTGACGAGCTGAGACTAAACCCGGTTGAAGCTCTGAACTGTATGAGACTTTGATTGTGCGCCTGAGAGGTGGCAGATGGATTCTGCAAGCCGGCAGCAGGAGGTGGCCTGAGGGTACTGAGAACTTTGCACTACACCTACACTTCCTATGCGGTAGCCTGGGGATCTGCCCTACCCATGGAGGGTGCAACATCTCTGCTGCAACACCCATCATCCCCAGAGGTCCCAACTGCAGCGGTGGCTACCTCTATCTGCAAACCACGGGTGGCATCACGATTAATTTCAAAAAGGTGATTTATCCACCTTTTTATTGACTCGCCTGGGACCACGGAGTCGGGTCATGACACCGTGACATCCTGCAGCCGCAGATGATGACAGGGCCTGGTTCCTAGTACCCTACAGCCCCGGTGGGTGACTCACCCTCATGGGCAGGGTCCTCTCTCCTCACCTAATGTATCCTTACTCATTCCTTGTAGACTGTGAGCCCTCGTGGGTAGAGTCCTTTGTCCTCACCTACTGTATCCTCACCTATCTCTTGTAGCATAAGAGCCTCATAGCCAGGGTCCTTTCTCACCTACTGTATCCTCACCCATCCCTTGTAGACTGTGAGCCCTCATTGGCAGGGTCCTCTCTTCTCACCTACTGTATCCTCACCCATCCCTTGTAGAATGTGAGCCCTCTTGGGCAAGGTCCTCTCTCCTCACCTACTGTATCCTAACCCATTCCTTGTAGACTATGAGCCCTCGGGGGTAGGGTCTTCTTTCCTCACCTATTGTATCCTCACCTATGTCTTGTAGAATGTGAGCCTCACGGCCAGGGTCCTTTCTCACCTACTGTATCCTCACCCATCCCTTGTAGACTGTGAGCCCTCATTGGCAGGGTCCTCTCTTTTGACCTACTGTATCCTCACCCATCCCTTGTAGAATGTGAGCCCTCTTGGGCAAGGTCCTCTCTCCTCACCTACTGTATCCTAACCCATTCCTTGTAGACTATGAGCCCTCGGGGGTAGGGTCTTCTTTCCTCACCCATTGTATCCTCACCTATGTCTTGTAGAATGTGAGCCCTCATGGGTGGGTTTCTCTCTCCTCACCTACTGTATCCTCACCCATCCCTAGTAGACTGTGAGCACTTGTGGGCAGGGTCCTCTCTCCTCACCTACTGTACCCTCACCCATCCCTTGCAGACTGTGAGCCCTCATGGGTGGGTTTCTCTCTCCTCACCTACTGTATCCTCATCTATCTCTTGTAGCATAAGAGCCTCGCGGCCAGGGTCCTCTCTCACCTACTGTATCCTCACCCATCCTTTAAAGACTGTGAGCCCTCAGGGGTAGGGTCCTCTCTCCTCACCTACTGTATCCTCACCTACATCTTGTAGGATGTGAGCCTCATGGCAAGGGTCCTCTTTCCTCCCCTACTGTATCCTCACCTACCCCTTGTAGACTGTGAGCCCTCGCAGACAGGATCCTCTCTCTTCATCTACGATATCCTCACTCATCCCTTATAGACTGAGCCCTTGTAAGCAGGGTCCTCTCTCCTCACCTACTGTATCCTCACCCATCCCTTGTAGACTGTGAGCCCTTGTGGGCAGAGTCCTCCTCCCTCATCTACTGTATCTTCACCCATCCCTTGTAGACTGTGAGCCCTCGCGGGCAGGGTCCTTACTCTTCACCTACTGTATCCTCACCCAGTCCTTGTAGACTGTGAGCCCTCGTGGGCAGGGTCCTCTCTCCTCACCTACTGTATCCTCACCCATCCCTTGTAGACTGTGAGCCCTTGTGGGCAGAGTCCTCTCTCCTCATCTACTGTATCTTCACCCATCCCTTGTAGACTGTGAGCCCTCGCGGGCAGGGTCCTTACTCTTCACCTACTGTATCCTCACCCAGTCCTTGTAGACTGTGAGCCCTCGTGGGCAGGGTCCTCTCTCCTCACCTACTGTATCCTTACCCATCCCTTATACTATAGACTGTGAGTCCTTGTGGACAGGGCCCTCTCTCCTCACCTACTGTATCCTCACACATCCCTTGTAGAATGTGAGCCTTACGGCCAGGGTCCTCTCTCCTCACCTACTGTATCCTCACCCATCTCTTGCAGACTGTGAGCCCTCGAGGGCAGGGTCCTCTCTCCTCCTGAACCAGTCTGTGACTTGTATTGATTATTCATATAAGAAGTGCACAACCAGGAAAATAATGCGACAGTGAAATGTATTCATATTTTGTGAGTGGAGGCCACACAGAGCCCTACCAATTTAAAACCAATTAAAACCAATTGGGCCAGACCATCATTATCGCTGTACAAATGACATCAAATGTCAAAGAAATATACACTGTCATGTGCGGACATCGGAGAATGGTGCGCTGTGTAAGGGGCCGCCGCAGTGCAGTGTGCTCGCAAGTGACGTCGGCCAATCAGAGACCTCAAGTGATGTCATACGCCGACGTCACTTGCGGGTCTGTGATCTGATTGGCCCGCCAGCTTCCATTGATGTAGCTAAGGGAAGGAGGCTCGGAGCTTGTCGTAGGAAGCTGCAGGAAGTGATAATAAAGCCGCAGTCCCCAGCACTATGCACCATGACGGCCCCTTACACAGTGCACCGTGGCGGCCCCCTGTACAGTGGATCCCGGCATTGTTAAGGTGTGTGTGAGAAAGAGAGAGTGTGACTGTGTGTATGAGAGCGTGTTTGTGTATATGAGTGTGTGTGTATGTGAGTGTGTCTGTGTGTATGAGAAAGTGTGTGTATATGAGTGTGTGTGTATGTGAGTGTGTCTGTGTGTATGAGAAAGTGTGTGTATGTGAGTGTGTGTACGAGAGTGTGTATATGAGTGTGTGTGTATCAGAAAGTGTATGTGAGTGCATGTATGAGTGTGTGTGTGTGTATGCGTATGAGTGTGTGTGTATGAGAGTGTGTGTGTATGAGAGTGTATGAGAAAGTGTGTGTATATGAGTGTGTATGAGTATGTGTGTATGTGAGTGTGTATGAGAAAGTGTGTGTATGAGAAAGTGTGTGTGTGTATAATAGTGTGTTTGAGTGTGTGTGTATGAGAGAGTGGGTGTATAAGAGTGGGTGTATATGAGTGTGAGAGTGTGTGTGTATCTGCGTGTGTGTGTATGAGAGTATGTATGAGAGAGTGTGTATGTGTGTGTCAGGGGACATTAATATAGGATGGGGACCAGTATGAGGACATTATTACAAGAAGGGGACCAGGATGGGGACATTACTACAAGGGAGGACCAGGATGGGGACATTATTACATGATGGGGACCAGGATGGGGACATTACTACAAGAGGTGGACCAGGATGGGAGACATTAATATAGGATGGGGACCAGGATGGGGACATTACTACAAGGGAAGACCAGGATGGGGACATTACTACAAGGGAAGATCAGGATGGGGACATTACTAGAAGAATGGAACCAGGGTGGGGATATTACTACAAGAAGGCAATCAGGATGGGGGACATTAATATAGGATGGGGACCAGTATGAGGACATTATTACAAGAAGGGGACCAGGATGGGGACATTAGTACAAGGGAAGACCAGGATGAGAATATTACACAAGATGAGGACAAGGATGGGGACATTACTACAAGAAGGGAACCACGGTGGGGACATTACTAAAAGGAGATCAGGATTTGAACATTACTGCATTGAGCGAAAAGTTCTGGAATTACTAAAAATGTCACTAAGTAATGCGGCCCCCCGATATCAATTTTTTTCTATGTGCGGCCCACCAACCCAGCCGAGTTTGAGACCCCTGTTGTAAACGATGGTTCTTATAGTGCTCTTACGGGGATGATGGCAGTCAGGTACAAAGTAGTGTCAAAAGCATAGAGGATAGGAGACTTGTGGAACACAAGGGGATAATGTCTATGGTATATATATCACAGATTGTATGATAACATCAACATAGGGAGCTGTTACATGAGAAAAGGGTAGTTGACATTATAGTATGAATTATCAAATGATCAAAGAGTATACAAAACGTGATAGTAGTATTAGAGCAGTAACCAATGATCATTTAGTCATATACATAGACCCTTTATGTAATATCAAGTAACATAATAATGACAGTAGTAATAGAGCAGTGACCAATGATTATTTAGTCATATACATAGGCCCTTTGTGTTATATCAGGTAATATAACACAAAGGGCCTATGTATATGACTAAAGTCGCAGTGCAGACGAGTCCAACCCTGAGCCGCCAATACCGTTGGGTCGCAGGTCCCCCCGACCTCGTCCACAACGAGCAGCCCCACCAGGTATCTCCAAACGGGGTTGACCCCTTATAGAAGAAGGGTCACCTCATCACACCCGACGAGCCTGGTAGGAAGTGGGTTGTACAGGGCAGCACACAGATAGAAAGGAGGCGCAAGAAAGACACAGAGGACAGTGAACGTAAAGTTGAAGGAACACTTGGAGAGCCTCAGAGAGACATTGTACCCTCAGGTGACTACCCAGCCAGCTACCCACAATGACTGCGTGACTGTAAACTGAGTGAACCGTGAACTGTTGCCAGTAAAGTACCCATACAGAGTCAGCAAGCCTCCAGTGTCTTATTCTGTTAAGTTAAGAAGTAGCTGCTGCCACATTAACCAGCTCAGCAGCAGCACTGCCCCAGGGACCCTGCTCCACCTGCATAGAGCGTATCAACTGGCTCCAATACCACCGTCCCCGACGGTCTGACAGCGGAGCTGGTGAGATCACCAGAAACTGCAGGTGGCGTCACAAAACTGTATTCCTTTATTTTTATTTTCCCCTTTTTACCTTGTGACCCCCAGGGTACAGGCCCAAGCACAGGTCACCGAGACATCACCCCTCAGCACTAATGGCCGGGTACCGAGTTCCAGGGGCAAAACTACCGTGGTGCAGCTGGTGCAGCTGCACCAGGGCCCCGACCAGCCCATGTAAGCCGTTGTCAGAGGAGAGGAGGGTCAGGCAAGGGAAGCAGTAAGCTTCCTGCTTCCCCTGCCTGATCCCACATCTCCTCCCCTCTGTCCCTCTGGCTCCCAGGAGCGCACTCGGCGCGGCTCAGCAGGTAGGAGAGCCGCCTCTAACACCTGTCCGCCGGCCGCCAGCACCACATGGCCCGCTCCCCCCGCACCGTGCCAACGCCACCAGCACCCCCCCTTCCCCCCGGACCGCGCCGACGCCACCAGCACCCCCCTTCCCCCCCACTCCTCAACATGGCTGCAACAGGGCCCCCTGGGGTAAAGGTCCGACACTGCCGAGTTCCCAAAGACCCCCGGGCGGGTCAATTATTCTACTTGTTAAGTAAACCCCTTTTCATATGTAAAGCACTATGGTATAAATGACACTATAGTAATAAATCATTATCATATAATAATTTAAAATCTGATTCTAGGAATAAGCAAATCAGTTTGAACTAAATCAAATTCACGTAGAATTGTAGGAAATTTGTTGAATCTGATAATGTGCAATTTGATTTACGCCAAATAAATATCATTTTTCATAAAACAGCATTAGCCAAAAAAGGCTCAGGAGTGGCCACCCAGTCTTCCACCATGTTATCACATCACATGGTATAGTGTCGAGCCCCAGGCTGTGGGGTACTCGGGTATCAGGTTCCAAGGGGTTAACTGTGCCACGGGGAGTGGTGGCCGCGCCTGAGCCCGTGTCCTGGGGGACTATTCTTCCAAAAAGGGGTATATTTACAAGGGATTATATACAGTTTGTTGTCGTGACGCCACCTGTAGTTTCTGGTGATTTGCACCAGCGCCACCACAGTCCGCTTGAGGTCGATGGTATTGCGGTTAGGATGGTGTAGTCCTCCACAGGTAGGACTGAACCTCCTGGGCAGTTTGGAGTGGAGTTATGGCTGAGATGGGGAGTGTTGGAGCAGTCTGAGGGGTGCTGGGAACGGAGGGAATGATGCACGCACACAAAAGTCTCTTTTACCTTTTTACTGGTGTTTAGCAGGTAAAGACGTCCAGGGTGCTGACGGGTGGACAGGTTGCACAGTGGATTCCCACAGCAAGTGGATACAAGGCCTCCTCTGCTCTGTAGTGATGGTTGAAGCACAGCCTGCTTGCAGCCAGACCTGCCTCCTTTTTCTCTTCCTGTCTCTATGACTGTCTCCCCTCTTGTGCGGCCTCCGGGTTACCATCTCTGATCACTGCGGTGGTGTCCTGCTGTGTCTGGCTCCCTCTCTTGTAAAACAAAAAGGAAAAGGGGCACAAATGTGTAGGATCCCCTTATTAAAACCGTCTATGTGGCGTGGGTAGGTGGCCACTCACCTTATCGGGTTGTGCAATTCCTGCACAACCCGGTTTAACAGCCACCGCCGCCGGCGGTATATGCACTGCCTCTCCGCTCTCCTCTCTCCTGTTCAAGGCAGATTGTTTGTGCTGTTCCTGAGCTGCTCCAGCCGCCAGTCCCTCAAAAAGGGAGTAGTTTTCATGCAAAAAATAGTAATGGCGGTCTAATTAGGAGCGCTCTAAGGAACAAGCAGACATGTAAGATGTTTTCATAAATGTCAAACCTTTTATTAACTTCTTAGCTCCCCTCACAGCTCCACTACGCGTTTCACCCTTTCAACTGCATACAAACAGTCTTCATCAGGTGGTGTCCTGCTGTGTCTGGCTCCCTCTCTTGACCCACAGGGGAAAACCAGGTGGCCGAGGCCTCCACGGTGTAACGGGGTTTTCTGTGGTCCTGGAGTATCCCACAGGTGCGGATCCCCGATATCCGGTGCTTCTTTGGGCGAAACTCTCAAAGTTCCTGGCTCCCTCCTGGCTAACTGCTCCTTGTCTTCTGTGCCCACTTAGGCTTGCGGGATGTAGAAGGGCCACTCGGGTCACTGGCTCGGGCCTAACCGCGGCACCGACCACCAGGACGTCTTCGCAGCTCTCCTAGCGTCTGCACACTCTGACTAACTCCTCCCCCAGCAGCAGTATTTCTAGGGGATCTTGCCTAAAGTCGGCAAGTTGGGCTCCCCCTACTGTGCCGGGGTGGAAGGTGCTGTATGTAGTAGGTACCTGTTGTGGAAACCCAGCTGTGCATTAGATAAGTCTGTGGCTACCTGCGTGAGCAGGGCGTCACAATAGCCAATCAAGAGGAGCTGTTTAAAAGCCGAAGCAGGAAATACAGCAGCCTTTTTGTGGTGAATCTGGATAGTGAGAAGACGTCACAGCTCAGCAATAGAGATAGGGAGAAAAAGTCATAAATTACAGACTTTTGATTACTGATAGGATTTTATCAGATTGGACAATTAGTTGTTGACTTCATCAGTCCATGTCATTTGGGTCCATAATTCTCAACTAAAATCGGAATAATGATGTGATCTATGGACTGTAATAAATTTTGGATGAGGGTGTGAGACTTGAGGACAAACTGAGGAACTTTCACTACATATTCTTTAATATTAAACATATGTTATTGTTATTTTCAAATGCATCAGTCATTGATAAAGTAATCAATGTGTCTGACCATGTCTTACAATCTCCATTTTACACAATAATATTCAGTAATTTTCACATTAACTTATTTTAAGCTCAGTTTAAGATGTGTAAATTAATTATTCAAAAGGAAAGAAAAGGAAAAACAAAGGGCTGAGCGGAGGAGAACGTTACAACAAAGCAACTTGTGTCTTTCCATAGATCCCAGGGGAAAGACACATGTTCTATCCTCTCTCATGCTATTCTACTTATTATCTCTCACTTTTATTATTTGGGGCAGTATTATACAGAGCAGCAGGCCTCCCCACAACAGGCACACCATATTTTATTTTATTTAAGATGATTATTGATTATTGTCTACCATTGATGCAGCCTTCTTGATTCTGGAACAGTTTTCCTTTTTCTTCTGCGCTCCTCCATTCCAAAGTTATGCTGTGACGTCACAGCTTTTTTCAATTGGGTTAAATTTTCTTAATTTGGCCAGAGGTATTGGTCGTTTGTTTGTTATCTCATGTTTGCTAAGTAATTTTTTCTTGCCAGACTATGTGGAGCCTATTTTTAATAGATAGGTGCACCACACCAATCAGTGAGGTCAAACAAAGGGGGTGCTCAATGTAAACATTAGCTGCTTATATAGTACACTAGATGGTGGCCCGATTCTAACGCATCGGGTATTCTAGAATATGTGGGTGTGCGGCGGCGCGCATCACACAGGAAGTGCATGGTGCAGGCGCCGCCCCCTTCTGCTCTGCCGCTCCCCCTAAAGACTCATATTGACCATTGGACAGTGCAACTCTGCCTATGCATGGCACACATCCCCTATGCATGGCACACGTCCCCTATGCAGGGCACACGTCCCCTGTGCATGGCACACATCCCCTATGCGTGGCACACGTCCCCTGTGCGTGGCACACGTCCCCTGTGCGTGGCACACATCCCCTATGCATGGCACATGTCCCCTATGCACGGCACATGTTCCCGCAGGGCACACGTCCCCTATGCGTGGCACACATCCCCTATGCGCGGCACATGTTCCCTATGCAGGGCACACATCCCCTATGCGTGGCACACGTCCCCTATGCGTGGTACACATCCCCTATGCGTGGCACACATCCCCTATGCGTGGCACACGTCCCCTATGCGTGGCACACGTCCCCTATGCAGGGCACACATCCCCATTGTGTGACACATGTCCCCTATGCAGGGAACACGTCCCCTATGTGTGATACACGTCCCCTATGTGTGGCATACGTCCCCTGTGCGTGGCACACGTCCAATATGCAGGGCATATGTCCCATATGCAGAGCACACGTCCCCTATGCAGGGCACACGTCCCCGTGTATTTGAAATATGGCTGTGAATGTCTAATGACTTTTACCTCCTGTATTGTGGAAATATTTACTTTACTTTATATATGGTTCTTGCACTTGTTATTCTTTGGATTTAACTGACAAATACTGCTATTTGGACGCTGGGGAGTTCCTCCAACCACTAACATGTGTGATATTTTTGTGGCTATACATGTTTGTATTTAATTGTTTTTAATTGTGTGTCTCTGTGTGGTTAATAAACTTGATATATTCTTAATCTTTACTTGATTCGGTGGTGAGCTTTGGATATATGTCAACACTTTTTCTATGTACAGTAAGACTATGTGGAGCCTTCAATGTCGGAGTTTGTGTATTGCTAATTTAATGTAAATTTCCCCACCCCCTCTATCTACATCACCCGAAGGAGAATTATGCAGTTATTGGACTGAAATGCCAACCAATAAGAAAACAGCCGTATCCAACTAATCATGGAAGAAGACAAAATATCCTGGGGTGTAGGCTTTTTTAAAAAAAAAAAAAAAAAATTAAGATGATTATTGCCCACCATTGACACAGCTTTCCTTATTCTGGAACAGTTTTCTTTTTCTTTAGCACTTCTCACTTCCAAAGATATTTCTACTGGAAATAAAGGTTCAAAATTTCCCTTTAACAATTGGTCGTATACTGCAGAAGTTCTTTGTGGGTGTGGCCATGTTTTGATTGGCCAGTCTAAGTGGAGAAGAAGAAACAGGCATAGAAAAGTTATACGGTATATGCCCAAGGGCAGTAACTTTGGAACAGCGGAGCACAGAATGAAAAGAAAGTGTTCCAGAATCAGTGGAGCAGCAGCAAATGAAGGAACTACTTAGTTGAAATTAAAAAAAATTTTTTAAAAATTCAATTTTAAAGGGGTTGCCTCAACATGACTGTTTCAAGAGAGGACTGCTCCCTTTGCTCCCGGCTAACTTTTTTACAAGGGACAGCTACATGATCGCCCCTGATCCAAACTGTAGATCTAAGAGGCAGCATTGAAGATGCCCAGAACCAACAATGCAGCAAACTTCAGGACTTGTAAACTCTGTTTGCAAAGAGCTTGTAAGAGCTGTGCTCCTTACCAAGGAGATTGGTCATGTCATGCCTTGGGATCCGATTTTGTGATCTTGTGCTTTGTGGTCCATTTCTGGTCAATCCCTGTCTAAATGATGATTATCTTTTTACCTTTGCTTCTATCTTTTTGGTTTGTGGACAGATTTTGTTTTCATTTGTTCTATCCTATCACATTTTGGGTGTGGCTGTTTATATCTTCCTCATGCTATTCTTCTCTGCTGACTATATTCCTGTGTGGATCCTGCTAAGGAGTTTGCGCCTAGATATTTGAAGTTCTATTACCGGCACAGAGTGAAATCAGAGGTGGGTAGATATAGCAGAAGGGGAGGGTAATTATGTGCTACAGCTGAAGTTTAAGAGAATCCTTCATCCAGTAGTGAAAAGTCTCTTAACCCCTTCGGTATAGCAAGGCAAACACATACGTAAAACTACCTAAGCCCTGACTCCCTGTATTTTATAATAGTACACCAGTACTATAAATTGTTGTGCTGATTGGCGGCCATGGTGTAGGTTTTCTCATAAGGTCCAGGAGATATCAGTTATGGCTATCGAGTAATGTCTCACCATGATATACAAACTGATGGCTGAAAATAATACTGTAATGGTATTACACTTCTTTTCATCTCAAAAATGTTATACAATATACATAAAAATACAATATGTAATCACAGATACACCTGCACAGACATAGTGTACAAGCCAATACACAGACACTTTGTCCTTGAATGAAATTGACCACCCTGCCCCCCAGTAACACATTTCCTGACCCATAAAGCGTCCATAGGGGGTCTTTGTAGTTGCTCCAAGCCCCATTGTGTCAAACAGAAAAATAAGACTTTGTAATAAAGTTTGTGGCTAAGAAGTTATGCTGAAAACAATAGGGGAGAGGAGAACAGAGGGTGGGACCCCGCAGGCGAGCTAGAGACTTACCAATCCCATCTACTCAGGTTACCTCCCTCATATCTCATGGCTCTTTCTTCGAACTATATTTTATTGAAACATGGATATATCTAGATACAGGTCCACATAAGTACTAATACCAGAGATACACAACATGGAGTTATGAATTACCTGTGAGAGAATTCTTAGCTTATATACATACTCTCAGCTTATTAATGACTTGCCTACTGAGGTGGTGTAAGGTCCCTAGCTGCAGGGCCGTCTCCGGGGGGGCAGGGAGACTGGGTCATGTCTTTGACTCGCCCTAGTGGGGGCCGTGGGGTACTTGGAGCTGGGTCTCTCTCAATGTCCTCGAGGGTCTGGGAACTGTCACGGTGGTGTGATGGGCGGTCAATAAAAAGAAGCTTAGGAGTTAGGGATTAGGGAGTAGTTTGTCGTGACGCCACCCATGGTATGTGGCTGTAGTGGCCGTTGCTGCAGGCCGTGGCCTCTGGGGATGATGGAATGGCAACTGAGATGGTATCACTCCCCACGGGTGGAGCAGGACCCCAGGGCATCTGGAGTAAGGGGGCTATTTGGGTGTTGGACAGCCAGAGGGGCTGAGCTGGCAGCAGGGAAGAATCAGGATTTCTCCCAGGCAGGCTCCTGCTGCCTGCGTGGCGTTACAGTCTACCGCTCCTAAATAATAAACAGTCTCACACAGTTCTGAGTTCCAAACCCGGTTTACTTTAATTCTCTCTCTGTATGTACCACAGGTCACAGTACAAGTACATTGGTGGGCCGGGTATTCCTTAGCAACCAGGATGGCTTGTCCAGTACACCCCTTTTATGTTCCTTTCCTCTTGGGCCTTCCTGCCTCAGCGCTGCCTGCTCTCCTTCCTACACGCGCCTCTGTGCACAGAGCCCCAATCCAGCAGTCACGGGCCTTGTCGGGTGGCCGGCTGTGTCCCCTGGCCTTAGTATGGCTGCCTTCTCGGAGGATGTGCCGGGAGTGGGCCACAGCTCCTCTGGAACTCGTGGCCACCGATTTCATGGTTGGAGCTTGGAGTCTCATAGCAACTGGGTGGATCACTCACTGCCTGTGCCCCTAGGGCTCCCTCTGTCTCCTCTCAGTCTCTGGCCTCGGGACCAGCCTCATCTCTACTCAAGCTCTCCAGGTCCGTTCTCTCTTGCTGCTGACCTCTTCCAACTGACCTTCCACTTCCCGTAGTGTTTTCCCTTTCTTCCCACCCACCACCTTTCTCCCCCCGCCGTCCCACAGGCTGCCTGAGCCTGTGAGGATATTAGCAAAATAATATTTGATTGCAGGCAAAAATGCTGAACAGGAAAACTGGAACTTGCTTGTAGAAAAATTGCATCCAGTTGAAGCAGATTTGTAGTGAGAACAGCACAAGTAATAACAGTTTGTTATGCTTACAGCAGACAGATGGTTAACCACAGGCAGCACAGATGAGCAGGCAAACTGGATACTTGGCTGCAGAGAATAAAACTCATTGTTGCAGTAGCCATAGTATAGCAGATAATGTTTGTTCTACTTACAGCAGGTAAACGGTTAACCTCAGGTCTGAGCCAGGAATTAAATGCAGGTAAATGATAAACAAGCAAGACTTTGCTGAAAAGATGATAAGCCAGATGAGAAATATTGATGGCATGGCAAACTCCAGCAGTACACGTGGGAAATGAATGCAAAGCTTACTGAATACTCAGCTGCACTACTTGGGCAAACCCTTCCTATTCCCAATGTTTGGCAATATTAAAATAAAAAAGCTTATACTCACTTCCCTTGCTGGCCCTGTTCCTGTGGTGGCACCGGTATTTCAATAGGAAGCCTGTAATGCCTCATTTCTCCTGTGGTGGCGCTACAGCGAAATTGCACACATGCTGCTAGGTTCGTATACAGATTACAGTTAATTTTTTAGGGGTTTTTGCTGCAGGACAATGTGTAATTGGCTTATTATCTGCAAGAAAAAAGGATTATCAGTACAATCCTTGTTTAGAGGACATCATCCTTAAATTGTTGTTTTTTTGCTAGAACTGAAATTCTTTATACAATGAAGGATTTGCCATTTGTAAATGAGTCCCAGGATGCCGCTGATTGAAAACCATTCAATTATAGTTCCTTCATCTTAATCACCGGCAGGGTGCCGGGCCGCCCCACCTGTGATTGTGGAGACACTGACTTCCATTAGCCGGTGATGTGACTTGTTCATGTACTGATTATTCGACTTTCCGATGCTCCCTGGTTACAAAGAAAATACCCCCCCACCCAAAAAAATAATAAGTAATGAATATTCGTCTTGGTCAAATATGTACATATCTCCCCACTTTGCAGCCCTTACAAAGTAATTTTCCTCCTATTGAAGTCTCTGGATTTACTTTCATTGCAGCCATAACGTACGATGCCAACAAAACTATACCCCCCTCAACTACCCCAGCAAAGTATTGTGACAATAACACAGTATGATCCCCAACTATGATCCCCACAAGGCCCTCCATTCAGGATAATGCACCCACATAGTCCTCCATATAGTAAAATCCCCCACCCCCCATAGTTATCCAGATAATATAATGCACCCTCCATATATTATAATGCAGCCCCGTAGTCCTCTGTGTATTATAATGCCCCCCCATAGTCCTCCATATATTATAATGCACTCCAAAATTCTCCATATAGTACTATGCACCACCATAGCCCTCCATTTAGTATAATGTACAGTGTCCCATAGACCTCCATATAATATAATGCACCCCCATAGTTCTCCATAAATTATAGTGCACTCCATAATCCTCCATATACAATAAAGCACCCCCATAGTCCTCAATATAGTATAATGCACCCACATAATCCTCTATATTGTACAATGCACCTAATAGTCTTCCATATATCATAGTGCACCCAATAGTCCTCCATATAGTATAATACACTCCATAGTCCTCCATATAGAATAATGTACCCTATAGTCCTCCAAATAGTATAATACACTCCATAGTCCTCCATATAGCATGAATGCACCCCCATAGTCCTCTATATACTATTATGCACCTCATAGTCCTCCATATAGTATAATGTACCCTATAATCTTCCATATAGTATAATGTATCCCATACTCCTCTAAATCCAAAGTCTTGAGTTTTCTACATATAATAATGCACCACCATAGACCTCCATATAGTATAATGCACTCCATAGACCTCCATATAGTATAATGCACTCCATAGTCCTCCATATAGTATAATACACCCGCATAGTCTTCTATATATCATAATGCACCCAAACAATGCTTGATCGATTGGGGGACAGTCATCTCAGCCGCTCTCAGATACACTGGTCACTTGTTCAGCTGAACGCTCCTGTGTAATCTATAAGAAAGCCGCTGATTGACATGTCGGCGGGCGGATTATCGTCAGGAGAAGTAGACGATCTGCAGTCCGAAATCAGACATGTGCAATCATCATCCAATCACGCGCAATCAGCTGGCGCCCTCATACACAATAGACCATCGGCCGAACCCGCCGATATCAGCTGACATCAGTCTAACGTGTATGGGGGGGCTTTACCAACAGTTTTTCTTGTTTTTTGCTCACACAACCCCACCATATATAAACCATATAGGAGTAGTATTGGGTATTCTTCCACACTCCCCAGACATAATATTAGCATTTGCACTGATGACAATGTTTGTTAACTCGGTGGAGTATGTTGTTGCTGTGTAAACAAGTATATTAAGTAAATACATATGGGTTTACATAAAGCAATTACATTCCTGAATAATAACACCATACACTACACAATAAAGAATGGTTGTAGGTTGTAGGTAATGTTGGCAATTACCTTTCATGAGTAGTGAGTAGCCTCTACATCTGGAGCTCAGATGGATCTTTAGCTCGTCTACTTGGTGCTTTGACTCCTAAACAACACCCTTCAGATGTCCATAGTACAAATGGGATGCGCTGTTTTATCTTTTGGCCAACATGTTGAAGAAAATATGGGTAGCTCTATGGGATAGCAAACTGGATCTTGGGTGACCCCTGTAACAGTCTATATCTCCAACCTAACAAGTAGGAGTTGTGAGTTGACTCTTAATCTGGAGTTTAGATGCATCTTTAATGGGTCTACTTGGTGCCAGGTGCTTTGACTCTTAAACAACGCTCTTAAGGAGTCCATAATATTAATGGGGTGCACTGTTTTATCTTTTGGTCAACATGTTGAGCCATAAGCAGGTATAGTGATGAGCGAGCACTACCATGCTTGAGTGCTCACTACTTGTAACAAGCAGTTTGACATTTGGAAGGGCTTGACTCAAGTACCCGAGCATAATGGAAGTCAATGGGAAGATCTTCCTGAAAAAAGCTGAAGTTCGCCATTGACATCCAGTATTCTCGGTACACAAGCTGAGCCCGTTTGAGCGTCAAACTGCTCGTTAGGAGTAATGAGCACCCAAGCATGGTAGTGCTCACTCATCACTAAACAAGTAGCTTTATAAGATTGCACACTGGACATTGGCCAACTCCTGAAACTAGACATGGTTTCATCCAAGCTGTCTCTTAATCTGGACTTTAGATGGAGCTTTAATGGGTCTACTTGGTGCTTCAACTCATAAGCAACAACTTTTAGATGAAGGGGTGCACTGTTCCATTTTTTGGTCAACATGTTGAGAACTAAATGGGTGGTTTTAGAGGAGAGAAAATTGAGCAGCTTCACTGGCAACTCAACAAACTGTCCATGGCTCCAACCTACGAGATAGGAGTAGTGGGTGACCCCTTAAGCCCCCACCACATATAGCGAGATTGCTGTTGCATCACAGGCTTTGTGACGCAACAGTGACCTCGCTAGGGATCTCGCTATGTTTGTCACATAGCAGCAACCGGGCCCCCGCTGTGACATCACTGATTGTGTCGGAATGACCTGGACCATATTTTGATCATTGGGTTCCTGCTAGGCAGCATGCAACGGTCTGTTTGAATCCTTAACAACGGCGTCATTGGCGACTCAGAACTTAGCCACGTAGGTCTGAGTCCTCAGACTGGCTGCTGTGTGACAGGGTCCCAACGACCGCCAAGGTTGCTATACAGGTCGCCGTATCGTTGCTGCATCATTGAGTAGATCTGACTGTTTGACATCTCACCAGCGACCACATAGCGATGTTCCAGCGATCCTTACCAGGTCGTATCGTTGTCGGGATCGCTGGAACGTCGCCAAGTGTGACGGCACCCTTATTATGGAGTTTAGATGGATCTTACTTGGTCTTCTTGGTGAGAGGCATTTTGACTTTTATACAAATCTTTCACATGTCCTAAAATAAAGGCTTTGAACTATTCCTTTTTTGGCCAACTTGTTGCCTGACAAATGAGTGGTTTTAAGAAATAGCAAAGTGAGGAATCCTAGGAGCCTACTAAAATTGTTATAAGGAAGGAATTATATGATAATGTTATAAGAAATCTATAAGGTAGTACGTTACATGCTACAAAAGAGTATATGGCACTATTACATTGCCACTATTTGGCAGCATTAAAGAGGTTGTCCACTACTTCCACAATGATGACCTATCCATAGGATAGGGGTCCGACACCCAGCATCCTCGCCGATTAGCTGCTGTCGGTGCCGGCAATTGCAACAGTAAGCCAGAACTGCTCAACCCTGAAGCTGCTCCATCTTCTGATAGTGGCCGTGGCCAAGTAGTGCACATCGGCCACCTGTTGAATTGAACAGGTGGCGGATGTGCACTACCCGGTTGTGGCCACTATCAGAAGATGGAGCAGCTCCGGAGTTGAGCACTTCTGGCTACCTGCTGCCGTCGCCGTCACCGACAGCAGCTGATCGACGGGGATGTCGGGTGTCGGACCCCTACCCAATGGTTAGGTCATCAATGTGAAAGTAGTGGAAATCTCTTTAAGGCATTGTATGGACTAAAATTTCAATAAAAACAGTACAAGAGGCAAACAAGGGGTCCTACTAATGTTTTTCCTCAGAGATTAGACACCCTACAATTGGGAAAGGATGGTAATCATGACGTAGCACCACCAAGATCCATGAGTTGTTTTCATCCTATGAATAGTAAATGCCTAACCATTGATTTCAAATGTTACGTCCTGAATTTATATAGTCCTTTAATCACATCCAAGCCATGTAGAAAAACAATGAAGGATGATTGCGACAGAAAAGGAAAAAAAAATCATTACAGTAGATGAAACCTACAGCACAAGGACAATGGAGGCAGAGGGTGGAACCACAGCTGCGGGGCAGGAGCCTATGCGGAGAGAAGGAGAAGACTTCATATACAGAGAATGGAGGCTGAGCCTGAGCCTGGATGTGAGGTGCATGTAAAGTGGATGTAGAGTACAACATGCCGCGCACACGCCAGGATCTGATCATCTGCTGTAATGCATGCTGGGGGAATATGCAGGAAAAGCAGCAGGAAAACTGTAAAGCATCTCTGAAAAACAGAGAGCCATAGATTGACCCTATTACAACTTAAGCCGCTCACACCGTATAGATTTTACCCTTCATCACGCCACGTTGCATTGATTGTTTAATGATCGGACTATTCATCCAGAAACAATTATCTTCTTGATTTTACTCTTGGCTTAGGCTTGTTCCTTCACTCCCCCTTAATGACAAAAAAATCAGCTGGTTGACCGTAACTTTATTTTATGACCCTAGCGCATTACATAGGATTGTTCTTTTACTAACTCATATTAGAGGGATGTTTTTACTTTCCGTAGGATGAGCCAACAATGTTGATTGTTTGAAGGGATCGGTGAGCGTTATATCCGCTTAAATTTGTTAAACACCAATGGGGGATATTCTTAACCCAATTATATTATTCTTTATCGTTGACCCAATCTAATCCCAAAATTGTCCTATTGTGATTATACTATTGGGTCAAATGGTAGTCGAGAATTTATTGCAATACCATAAGAGAATAGATGGCGGTATGGTGTCCTATTTATGGGGTCATGATGATGGCATTGTTTCGAAACGTAATTAGAGAGAAATGTTGAGAAGCTTTCAGTAGATACTAAATATCAAATAGAGAAAACTCACCAAAAATTAGTCGCTTTTTTTACCCCTTGCATCTAGCAGGTGGCTGTAGATTCCCCCAGGAGGTAGCAATGCGTCTAGACACCGGTACACAGACCCCTGCAACCTATAACATGGGGGCGGTTTGTAGCAACCAGCGACCATCCATGTATTCAGGGAGAGGCTGGTGGTGAATGCAGACACATGGACACCATTAGGCCCCTGCCACACTCAGGTGTTACATAGTGTCTGAGCAGCCTTTTGGTGACGCCTCCTACAGGGCGGGCCGCTCAGCACTGAATTATGCAACACAGTGACAGACGCCCCCTAGAGGAAAACAACCTCAACTGCAAAAGATAAAAAGATGCAGGTTGACACTATAGATAATGTTGTAAGGTGTCAGTTGGTATTATGGCGCCAGAATATCGTAAGCTCGTGACCCACGTCAAGGGCCCTTACACTCACGAGTACCTAGCCACATGTATAACACATGTATAATTTAGCTTTAAACAAAAATAACCGAATAGGTACTAAATATCAAATAGAGAAAACTCACCAAAAATTGGTCGCTGTACCGGTGTCTAGACGCATTGCTACCTCCTGGGGGAATCTACAGCCACCTGCTAGATGCAAGGGGTAAAAAAAGCGACCAATTTTTGGTGAGTTTAAGCTTTCAGTAGACAATCTTTCTCTTGGGTCTTCATGGGGTGGAAGCTATCATACTGGGGCATGGGGAATGAACGTTATCTCAAGTCATCGGGCTCTCCACTGGATAACTGCAGACTGGACATGATCTTACCAGGTCATCATGGAGTGGAAGCTTGATCACTGGATCATTGGAGAACATAGTCTATCCTATAGGGTCCTTGGGGAATAGACATTGTCCCACTGAGAAGTGGAGGCTATCCCACTGGGTCTCTGAGGAGTGGGCGCTATCCAACTGGTTCTCTGAGGAGTGATTTATATCCCACTGGGTCACTAGGAACGAGATATCTCAGTCATCGTGAAGTGAAGATTGTCCCACTGCATCACTAGGCAGTGGAGGCTATGTCATTATCAAGGGGATGTTGTCATTATTCCTGTTGGTAAATAAGGAGGAAAGTCTATCCCACTGGGCATTGGAGAGGGAATGTTCTACCGCAGGGTCATCATAGAAGAGGAGCTATCCTATCATATAACAAGGGTGTCAAATGTATCAAGTGGGTCATCATGAAGTAAATACTATCCCACTGGTTGAGTAGGTAGTAGAGGCTATCCCAGCAGTTCATCATGGAATGAAAATAATTCCACTGGGTGGTTGGGGAGTGGAGAATATCTCACTGGGTAACTAGGGTGTAGACCTTATCCAGTGGGTCATTATAAAGTGAAGACTATCCCATTAGATAACCAGGGAGTGGAGGTTATCCTGCCAGGTCATCATTGAGTGAAGATTATCCCACAAATTAACTGGAAAGTGGAGGCTGTCCCACCATGTCATGAAGACTATCCCACATGGAGACTGGGGATTAGAGGCTATCCCACCAAATCATCATAGAATAATTATTTTAACAAGGGGTAACTAGGGAGTGGAGGCTATCCCACAGGTCATCAGTAAATGAAGAATATCCCACTGGGTAACTGGGGAGTAGAAGCTATCCCGCAAGGTCATCATTAAGTGTAGATTATCCCACTAGGTAACTGAGGAGTAGAGGCTATTCCACAATGTCATCATGAAGACTATCCCACTGAGTGTCTTAGGAGTGGAGACTAACCCAACAGATCATGAATAAGTGTATATTATCCCACTGGATGACTGGAGAGTAGAGATTATTCCACCAGGTCATCAATAAATGAGGATTGTCCCATTCAGTGACTGGGGAGTAGAGGCTATCCACCATGTCATCATGAAGACTATTCCTCTGCGTGACTTAGGAGTGGAGGCTATCCCAACAGATAATAAAGAAGTGAACATTTTCGCACTGGGTGACTGGGGAGTAGAGATTATCCCATCAGGTCATCAATAAATTAACACTATCCCATTGGGTGACTGGGGAGTAGAGGTTATCCCACCAGGTCATCATTGAGTATACATTATCCTACGGGGTAACTGGGGTGGAGGCTATCCCATTAGGTCATCATTAAGTGAAGACTATCCCACTGGGTGACTGTGGTTGGAGAGTGGAGACTATCCCATTTGGTAACTATAGTTTGGACTTTATCCAGTGGGTGACCATAAAAAGGAAGGCTATCCCACTGTAACTAGGGAGTGGAGGCTATTCCAATAGGTCATCATTGAGTGATTTTTCCAATGGGTGACTAGGGAGTGTAGGCTGTTTTACCAGGTCATCATTAAGTGAATACTATCCCACTGGCTAACTGGGAAGTGGAGGCTAGTCCATCATTAAGTGAAGACCATCCGGCTGATTAACTTTTGGAGTAGAGGCTATCCCACCACGTCTTCACTGAGTAAAGATTATCCCACTGGGTGGCTGGACAGTGGAGGCTAGTCCATCAGATCATCATTAAGTGAAGACCATCCGGCTGATTAACTTTTGGAGTAGAGGCTATCCCACCACGTCTTCATTGAGTAAAGATTATCCCACTGGGTGGCTGGACAGTGGAGGCTACCTCGCTGGGTAACTGGAAAGTGGACATTATACCACATGGCCATCATAGGGTGCAGTAATCTTTCTAAGACAGCAAAAATTGGTCACTAGATCTTATGCTTTAGGTAAAAGCTGTTATTGCATACCATAACTCATGATCATACCTTAATAACAGGAAAAAGCATTAGTGTGGTGATCTATTTTACTTTGCATGGTTATTTCTCTATTAGGTTTCTTATTACTGTCACTTTAAGACAAAATGATATTAGAATTGTTTCCAGACGAGACATAGAAAAGTACACAAGAAGTGAGAGAACCGGATTATCCAGGTAGATGAAACGCCATCATCAATACTGGAGAGAGTCACCCGGTCACAGGGGAAGAGGAAGTGAAACTCCTGTCGTAACAGAAAGTAAGAGGTCCCCTACGACGTCATGAAGTCATAGTCTGAAGACATCTACGAGGATGAGTCTGACACCGGAAGCTCCCCATATTGGATCAACCATCTCAGTCTTGTTGGGAGGATACATATTGGTCGATGGATTCTCTACTGTTGGCTTTAGTCGTTAGACTCATGGCAGACGACCATCAAATGTGAATGAGAAATTTGGCCAATGTTAAATCATAGAATGTTGGGACGAAATATTATTGTCCATGTTAAATATTAATATGCCTGAACATTTTGTTCTCATCTGCCACCAGAAGTGTCACCATTGGCTTAGTCTACTCTTCCCGTTGACTATGTATTCAAGGTTGGCTGAGAATCCCAATACAGAAATATGAGAAAGGACGGATAACTGGAGATCTCATTGCTGTGACCCTCAACAATCATGTGAACAGAGTCTTGGGTAATCCCTTGAATGAAGCATTGGTCAGTCATAAGTATGTGGTGTCACACTATTCAAAGTCTATGTAACCGATAGAGAAAACCAGGTAAAGTTGTCCCGGTCAGTCCCATGGAGCCTGAAAAGGGCGGCCATTACCCTATGCAAATGAGATAGATGTTCTTGTGATTGATGAGGATCCCAGAGTGACGCTAATTACTGCACTAACAAGTCATGAGGCAGGGTACGCAAATGTTCTGGGGCCAGATACCAAGACAAAGGTGTGGTCAAGTCACAGTCCGGTATAAAAATATCAGCAGGATAGTGGATAGAAGCAAAGAGGCAAGACGAAAGGATGGTCAGAGAAGGTCCAAGGTCTGGCAGCAATAGATCAAAACACAGAGCACAGAAAAACGGAGCCAGCAAGCACCAATGAGCAAAATGCTACGACTGGAAGAGATCTGGGAAATTTGTGAATGCAAGAGATGCAGATGTGGCGCCCCGCAACGAGTGCGTCACAAGGGAGTATTGCAGCCGCAATATTCTCTGACAAAGCAGTGCAATAGTTAACTCTGAGATCCAACCCAACATACAACACCTAGAACAGAGGACCAATCCTAGGTCCTGGTGGGTGGAGTGTTAGGGTAGTGAAGTAGAACACACAGTAATCTAGACAGTCGAGAGTCTAGAACCTGAAGAGAGCAGACTAGAACTTGGAGAGGAGCGGGGGCTCCGCACCCCGTGCGGGCCCCTGGGCCGTCACCGGTCGGGTGTCCGCACCTGAGGCCTTAACTACCGGGATTGGGCATTTCTACACGGGTTCCCAAAAGACTCCCGTGCCCACAACTCACAGCCGGTTCACTGGTACCGAAGCTGGCAGCAGTTCACCTCTGCCACGCGAACCAGCCCCGTGGAGGATCAGCTTTACAGGAGCACCCCACCACCAGCCAGTTTCCAGTCGTCTAACCAGCGGTGTACCCACTGAAGGATCCAAGGCTCCCCAAAGCATCCAGAACGTACATCATGGATAGGGCATCTAAGCAGCCTCCCCGTACCCGACCTGGTATTCCTGGGCGACGCTGGCAATCAAGTTAGGTAGAATGGAGGAACACTGCGGATCTCTGAGGAGCACTATCACTGCTAAGTCCACCCAGTCTTCTACTCAACCACTGTAAGCCATGTACTGCCTGCTGGTTACAGTAAAGACCCGTTGCAGAGACTATCTGTGTCCGTGTCTCCTTATGAACTGTCCGTCATTAACTAAAGGTAACCGCAGCTGCCGCACAACATCTTGAGCAGCTCCAGCCTCCGGGGATCACCGCTCAGCCTGTGGGGAGCGTAACATCTTGCTGCTGTCCATCACCCCGGAGGTTCCGCAGCGTCGGTAGCCCTTACCGAACTACTCATAGGTGGCGTCACGAAGAAAACAAATTAAATCCCCTTTAATCTGTTCCCGTAAGACGTCCTTAATTTTGATCTGCACTACACCGGGCCCCACTACCGGCAGGCGCGGTCCACCCGTGACAAGGAAGGAGAAGAATCGCCTGTATCAACCGGAGTCCGCCGGCCACGGTGAGTCAGAATTTGGCGTCACGAACAGGATACGAGCAGGCCCGTTATCCAACGGGTATATTGTGCTTAAACTGGACTTTATTGTCTACAATTGGACTTTGTTCGTCCTAAAAAGAACTTTCCCGCCTTTACACCATTGGGTCAAGATGGCGCCCAAGATGGCGTTCCCGCCACAAGAAGCCGCCACGTGAAACCCAGGAGTGAGTCAACCCCCCCCTCATCGTGGGAGGGCTAAAGACAAAAGGCGCCAAACTCTTTGTCCGCCCTGATTGCTCGAATCAACCATGGGGGCGGACCCCAAAGACTTTTCCCACCATTGGACTACGAAAGCCCAGAGGAAATGGGAGTGTCATAGAGAGACACACCGACAGAAAGAGAGACTTCTTCACCAGCTCTACCAGGACGTCTTACCGGTTCTACGGGTGTGGTTTCCCTCCAAGAAGAATGGCCAGCATGAGACTCCAAGACCTGATGCGGGAGGTCGAGGCGGAGGCCAGAGCAGCCGTCAGCCAACCGGGTCCGGATCCTGCCCTTACTATAGACGGCAGCCCCGACTTCTGGCTAGAAGCTCTACAAGACCTCCGGGTGCGGTTACTAGAGACAGTGGAATGGACGATCCGTAGCTGGAGTGCGACCCTAGGCAGACGACTACACCATGCGATGCAGCAGAGCCGACCGGGTACAGCTTCTCCAAGCCCAGACGACGTCACCAGCTTCTCGACCGCCTCACCGTCGCCTACCACCTGTCCTGCTCCGTCACCTGAGCCAATAGACTGTGTCATTCCGGTGGAGGCCGCAACTCGACCCGTTCCAGCGACCAACATCGCAACCGATTCCGTTCTTGAGCCGGAGCTCATAACACGCTCCATGGAAGAACTCGATCTTTACCAGGTTCCCACTGAGGAACCCGCGACATGTTTCACCCCTACAGAGACAGTCGCCTGTTTTATCCCCGTACCGGAGGCTTCCCTTGCCATTGCCGAGGCCTACCTGGTAACCGGGATTGAAACACCTTTACCTGCGGAAACAGATGAAGAAGCAGGCAGCCTGGAAGCCCTGCAGGACGTCCCTATGGAAGGATCCGCAGCACCACCGCTCTGTTGTACAACGGAACAAGCTTCAATATCTCTCATCACCGAGCAGCCTGATGTGGTCATCGAGGAAGAGGTCGGAGAGGATGACGACGAGACCCACAGCACCGCTGAGGATTTCGACACCGGGTTCGCTTGGGGAGACAACAAGGAACTTCCTTCCGGGCACACAGCTCGGGTACACTGGTCGGGTGCAACGCCGACACCTTTCCCTGTGCCGTTCCACCGGGTTCCGATACAGACAGCCCGCCAAGTTCAAGCTTCCCGCCAAACCACCAGCTCCATTACTCATCTTTACACCCCGAGCCGTAACGACGGAGATGTACGCCAGAGACGACGAGAGGAGTGGCAAGCCCGTGAACGCGCCAACATGCAGGCCCGTGCCGAGGCTCGCCGCCAGCCGCCGCTGTCTGATGAACTCCGCCGTGAAGGTAGAATTTCCACCTTTAACTTACATACCGGGTGGGGGTTCGCTTGGGAGGTGGGTTTGAATGAGGAGGTGTTTGTGGGGCGCCGGGACGTTGAGTCAAACTTGCCAAGAGGACATCCCGATCGCGACCTATACCGGGGCGATATTATCACCTACGAGCGCTATGCTTGTGCAGATGGGTGGTTTGCTATCCGGGTGCGCCATCGTTCTCAGAGCCAGTGACTTTAAAACTTGAACTTCATCAATGACTCTGTTCCCGTTAATCACAGACTGTGTGATCTCGCGGCTACAGCCTGGACTCTAGTTAAAGTACAGCCGACCGCCCGCCGGGTCCGCACAAAGTGATTACCTGTTTCTTTGCTTATATCACCAAAGCATACCTTTACCTGTTTTTCTATTTTAATAAAAGTGTGTCATATATGTATAAAAATGCAAAGACCTCTGTAATGTGAGTAGTTTGACGCTTGGGGACAAGCTGATTTAACCAAGGGGGAGTGTGGCGCCCCGCAACGAGTGCGTCACAAGGGAGTATTGCAGCCGCAATATTCTCTGACAAAGCAGTGCAATAGTTAACTCTGAGATCCAACCCAACATACAACACCTAGAACAGAGGACCAATCCTAGGTCCTGGTGGGTGGAGTGTTAGGGTAGTGAAGTAGAACACACAGTAATCTAGACAGTCGAGAGTCTAGAACCTGAAGAGAGCAGACTAGAACTTGGAGAGGAGCGGGGGCTCCGCACCCCGTGCAGCCCCCGGGCCGTCACCGGTCAGGTGTCCGCACCTGAGGCCTTAACTACCGGGATTGGGCATTTCTACACGGGTTCCCAAAAGACTCCCGTGCCCACAACTCACAGCCGGTTCACTGGTACCGAAGCTGGCAGCAGTTCACCTCTGCCACGCGAACCAGCCCCGTGGAGGATCAGCTTTACAGGAGCACCCCACCACCAGCCAGTTTCCAGTCGTCTAACCAGCGGTGTACCCACTGAGGGATCCAAGGCTCCCCAAAGCATCCAGAACGTACATCATGGATAGGGCATCTAAGCAGCCTCCCCGTACCCGACCTGGTATTCCTGGGCGACGCTGGCAATCAAGTTAGGTAGAATGGAGGAACACTGCGGATCTCTGAGGAGCACTATCACTGCTAAGTCCACCCGGTCTTCTACTCAACCACTGTAAGCCATGTACTGCCTGCTGGTTACAGTAAAGACCCGTTGCAGAGACTATCTGTGTCCGTGTCTCCTTATGAACTGTCCGTCATTAACTAAAGGTAACCGCAGCTGCCGCACAACATCTTGAGCAGCTCCAGCCTCCGGGGATCACCGCTCAGCCTGTGGGGAGCGTAACATCTTGCTGCTGTCCATCACCCCGGAGGTTCCGCAGCGTCGGTAGCCCTTACCGAACTACTCATAGGTGGCGTCACGAAGAAAACAAATTAAATCCCCTTTAATCTGTTCCCGTAAGACGTCCTTAATTTTGATCTGCACTACACCGGGCCCCACTACCGGCAGGCGCGGTCCACCCGTGACAAGGAAGGAGAAGAATCGCCTGTATCAACCGGAGTCCGCCGGCCACGGTGAGTCACAGAGATCTGGGACTAACTGTTCAGCTAAGTAGCTGGGCAATCACAAATAAACAGGGAAAGCCTGAATAAGCCCAGCACCTCTCAGTCTCAGATTTGATGGCTGAACTGTTAAACAATGCACAGAACTGACATCTCAGTGTGTATTGCTGTGAGTATATTTGTTTTCCCAATTGTTATAATTGTGTGGCATTTTTCCACTCCTGTCCTTTGACATGGGGGAGAGGGGGTTTAGATTAGTGCTGGCCATGAGCAGCAGGGCAAGGGTGGCGGCACAGACATCCTCACCATCAGAGGTAACTCTGGGATAAAGGACATCTAAGGCCTCCTAGCCTGAGAGTCAGTCTAGGAGACCCAGTCCCCCTGTTATTCCTTACAATCCCATGACAGCTAGTCTCTGATGGGTAGATACAAGATTTTTCTAGTTCTAGATCCTGATATTTATTTTTGAGCTCCATTTGGATCCACTAGATCACTAGTCATTATATATAGGGTGTATATATCTTTGGTACTTATTTTGGTGGTGCATTACCGTATATATTTATTGATATTATTTTTATTTATACATTTATAATACATGCCTATGTCCCTGTATGTAAGGTAGTATCTTCTTTTTAACAGTTATCATGCATGTGTTTATTCTATTAGATTTTTTAATTAATAAAATTAACTCTACGTTCAGGGGATGTTCTATTATCACACTTAGAATATTTCCATTACTCCATTACTTAGTAATTACATAACTTGTGTTTTCCGGAATTGGGGATTATATGGGTGCACTAATGCCATTTCTTTACCATCATGACTAAGGATGTTGCGACATCCGGAACGCGTAGAAGGGCGACCACCTTGGCCATACTGTTCATAAAGAATTCTAACTAATGAAGAAATGTATGAAGTTGGATTGGATGAGGATGAATGACAGCGTCTCTTTAACCAGTTGTTGCTGTTGTTGTTCCTAATCAAGGAAATTATCAGGATACTTTTGTAACCTGGTCTCATAGTAAGGTCCTATTATCAGTCAATTAAAAAGGGCCATAACAGAAGCTTGTAATCTGCGTACAATGAGCCGACGCTTCATTACAACATCCTGTTTCCATTCGAACAATGATTCCATTGTATCCGGGCCATGATTGTGCCGCTCCGAGGATCAACAAAAACCCATCATTGGCCGCGCATACAAAGCGGAGGGTTAGTGGAGCAGATACCTGATGATCAAGTTCATTAGATCAGGGGGTAACTTGTAATATCTGGATATATTATCTGAGACCGGAGTGAGATCGATATCGGCAGCGGTGCTCCACATTGTGTATTCCGGGCAGGCGCCGTAGGCCTGACAATAATTTAGCTGATCTGATAAGAAGCAGTTGGAGTAATGATCGCCGGTATGACGGCGGCGGGTCAAGTAGATTAGATAGGACCTGTGGGAATTCGGCACCTCATCCACTCCATCATGATTGGGCTGGATAGAGAAAAAAGTAATAGGGTCTGAGCAGAATTAGGGGTCACAAATATCTATATCTGTAAACTGGGGTGGTGTGGGAAATCGCTCTCTAACCAGGGGCGTAACTACAATAGGTGCAGGGGTTGCAATCACACCCGGGCCCTGCAGCCTAGGGGGCCCCAAAAGTCCCTTTGGCTTATAGAAAAAGACTAATACTATTAAAGATTTGCAATAATTGGGGGCCCCATTGGAGCTTTCACATCGGGGCCCCTGGACCTGAAGCTACGCCACTGTCTCTAGCCATTTTATTACATGTAGATGTGATTATTGCAAGGGCTATTGTGACGTCTGGTGCTTAGCAGCCCCTGTAGAAGAACTACTGAGCCCAGGAGGAGCAATAGTGCTCTCCTGGTGCTGGACAGAAAGGAGGCCAGCCAGAGCCTGTCACTGTCGGGACAGAGCAGAATATGTGCAGCCACATGGGACATAGCGTCCTTTGTGGTCCAAGTTGTGCCCAACTGCCAGACAATGACAGGGATCAGTGACAGTGTGCGGAGAGCTGCCTTGATGGCATCCTGAGTTGTCAGAAGTGGGAAGAAAGCTGAAGTACCTACCTGTAAGCCTGAGGAACCGTGGAGGCCAAGGTCCAGAATGTTGCAGTTCTCACAACGGCCTCTGGGGATTTTTTTAGACTCAAACTTCCTGTTGTTTCAGGAAACAACACACGTACATAGCTGATTTGGACAGACACCAATCCTATCTTTTATACTGAAGCATCTAATGAGCGTGTGAAAAGGTCACTGCGAGGGGGAGCAGGTGAGCTGATATACATTTATATCACATTCGAGTAAAACATTAAAAAATGGAATGTTGCTATTCTCCCACCGGCCATTGGGGAGTATTTAGACTCAATCTTCCTCTTGCTTCAGGAAACAACACATGTACATTAGCCACAATGAACAGACTCTGACACTATCTTTTGATCTGATACATCTAATGAGCATGTGCAAAGGTCACTGTGAGGGGGAGCAGATGAGCTGATATGTATTTAGATCACAATCTGCATAAAATATAAATGATGGAATGTTGCAATTCTCACACTGGCCACTGGGGATTTCTTTAGACTCAAACTTCCTGTTGTTTCAGGAAAACAACACATGTACATTAGCCACAATGAACAGACTCCAACCCTATGTTTCGTATTGAAGCATCTAATGCTAAACCCCAGTGGCCGGTGTGAAAACTGCAGCATCTTTAATAAAAATCGTGATATAAAAAAATGATGTTTTTTAAATACATGTAACATAAAAACCTGATCTAAACAATCGGTGATGTTATGATGAAAGCTTCACTTTAAGGCTGCAGTTTCTTATAATGATGTCAGGGCCGGGGGCCGCTCACATACTTGCCCAGGGGCCCTCACAGACCTTGTCCGACCCCGTTAACATTGGAAGTCCTCGCTCTGATAAGATTGTTTGTTTCCCATGAGAAAGTGGCTCTGATGGTAGTAATGTATTTCTCCTGTAATGTCTGTGCTGGGATCATACAGCAGCGGAAAGGAAAGAAATAACACCTGTATATGGCGGCTTTATAGATTTGATCATTATCAGCTTTTTAAAATGAGTTTCCCAGGGAAAGTCCCATCAATGTGAATATAGACTGAGAACACTCTTATTTACAGATAGGATCAGATGGGAATTTCCCCTCATTTCCTTACTCCAGAGATAAGCGGTGAAGGATGTCTGGGCAGCCGCTTATCTCCACAATCTATGGAGATACCAAGTGTGGAGTCCAGGACCGGTCACATTCATCTACAGCGGTGTGATGTCTGTCCTCATCTACAGTAGATCTCACCAATATCGGTGTGATTTGTGCCACTGTAATGTGTAGATCTGCTCAAAGATATAACCCATCTACATCATCACTGACAGTATATATGTCTGTAGCCAAGGAGAACCAAAAGAGGCTTTCATTAATAAGGTAAATGGTGGTGCTACATAGTGTACAAATAATACATCCATGCAGTGCTCTAATAATACCACCACACAGTGCACATATAATACTGCAATACAGTGCACAAATAGTGCCTCCATATAGTGCTCTAATAATACCACAATACAGTGCACAAATAATACCACCATACAGTGCTCTAATAATACCGCAATACAGTGCACAAATAGTGCCTCCATATAGTGCTGTAATAATACTGCAATACAGTGCACAAATAGTGCCTCCATATAGTGCTCTAATAATACTGCAATACAGTGCAATATAATACCATAATACAGTGCTCTAATAATACCACAATACAGTGCACAAATAGTGCCTCCATATAGTGCTCTAATAATACCACAATACAGTGCACAAATAGTGCCTCCATACAGTGCACAAATAATACCACCATGCTGTGATCTAATAATACCACCGTACAGTGCACAAATATGAACACCATACATTGCACAAATAGTGCCTCCATACAGTGCTCTAATAATACCACAATACAGTGCTCAAATATAAACACCATACAATGCACAAATAGTGCCTCCATACAGTGCTCTAATAATACCACAATACAGAGCAAAAAATAATACCACCATACAGTGCTCTAATAATACTGCAATACAGTGCACAAATAGTGCCTCCATATAGTGCTCTAATAATACCACAATACAGTGCACAAATAGTGCCTCCATATAGTGCTCTAATAATACCACAATACAGTGCACAAATAGTGCCTCCATACAGTGCTCTAATAATACCACAATACAGTGCACAAATAGTGCCTCCATATAGTGCTCTAATAATACCACAATACAGTGCACAAATAGTTCCTCCATACAGTGCACAAATAATACCACCATGCTGTGATCTAATAATACCACCGTACAGTGCACAAATATGAACACCATACAATGCACAAATAGTGCCTCCATACAGTGCTCTAATAATACCACAATACAGTGCAAAAATAATACCGCCATACAGTGCACATATAATACCATAATACAGTGCACAAATAATACCACCGTACAGTGCTCTAATAATACCACAATACAGTGCACATATAATACCATAATACAGTGCACAAATAATACCACCGTACAGTGCTCTAATAATACCACCATGCTGTGATCTAATAATACCACCATACAGTGCCTTAATAATACCACCATACAGTGCTCTAATAATACCACCATACAGTGCTCTAATAATACCTCCATACAGTGCTCTAATAATACCACCATGCTGTGATCTAATAATACCACCATACAGTGCTCTAATAATACCACCATACAGTGCTCTAATAATATGGCAATACAATGCACATATAATACCATAATACAGTGCTCTAATAATATGGCAATACAATGCACATATAATACCATAATACAGTGCTCTAATAATACCACCATACAGTGCTCTAATAATACCACCATAGAGTGCTCTAATAATACCGCAATACAGTGCACATATAATACCATAATACAGTGCACAAATAATACCACCATGCTCTGATCTAATAATACCTCCATACAGTGCACAAATAATACCACCATACAGTGCTGTAATAATGCCACCATACAGTGCTCTAATAATACCACCATACAGTGCTCTAATAATACCGCAATACAGTGCACATATAATACCATAATACAGTGCTCTAATAATACCACCATACAGTGCTCTAATAATACCGCAATACAGTGCTCTAATAATATGGCAATACAATGCACATATAATACCATAATACAGTGCTCTAATAATACCACCATACAGTGCTCTAATAATACCACCATAGAGTGCTCTAATAATACCGCAATACAATGCACATATAATACCACCATACAGTGCTCTAATAATACCGCAATACTATGCACATATAATACCATAATACAGTGCTCTAATAATACCACCATAGAGTGCTCTAATAATACCACCATAGAGTTCTCTAATAATACCGCAATACAGTGCACATATAATACCATAATACAGTGCACAAATAATACCACCATACAGTGTTCTAATAATACCACCATACAGTGCACAAATAGTGCCTCCATATAGTGCTCTAATAATACTGCAATACAGTGCACATATAATACCATAATACAGTGCACAAATAATACCACCATATAGCGCTCTAATAATACCACAATACAGTGCACATATAATACCATAATACAGTGCACATATAATACCACCATACAGTGCACAAATAATTCCATCATGCAGTGCTCTAATAAGACCATCATACAGTGTACAATTAATACCACCATACAGTGCTCTAGTAATACCACCATGCAGTGCTCTATTAAGACCACCCTATAGTGCACTAACAATACCACCATAGACACTAATAACACTCTTTTGCATACATACCATCACCATACAGTGCCCATATAATAGTTTCATGCAGTGTTTTTTGGACTTGGCAAAAGACAGGATCCAGTAGCAGCTGAACAGGAGGCTACCAGACACCATTAAAATGAATGGGAGAAGACAGGATCCTTTATGGATCTGGGTGCCAGACTGCAAGAAGTGCTGGTATGAAACTAGCCTACTCCATGTGAATATCCCATATAACAGGGGATCTGTCAATGGATTTCACACTACAGCTGCAAACATTAATGCATATTTGTATATACCTGATGAGGCTGGTGTATTTACTATGAAAATCCATGATTTTTACTCGAGATTGAGTGTTTATGAGTCCAAGTGTATTGAGTCCTCGAGTACCAAAAAGTGGAAATTCAACAGCAGCAGGGAGGAGGGACACTGAGGAGCTGTCAATCAGTCTAGATGAGCAGAGATTCTGCAGTAGCAGGGTGGAGGGGAAATGATAAGCTGTGCGATAGTCTAGGTGAGCAGAGACTCAGCAGCAGGGAGGAGGGACACTGAGGAGCTGTCCTCAGTCTAGATGAGCAGAGATTCTGCAGCAGCAGGGAGGAGGGGTAATGAGCTGTGCCTGAGTCTAGGTGAGTGCAGACTCAGTGACAGGAAGGAGGGGAAATTAGGAGATGCCCTCAGTCTAGGTGAGCGGAGACTCGGCAGCAGCAGGGAGGAGGAACCCTGAGGAGATGCCCTCAGTCTAGGTGAGCGGAGACTCGGCAGCAGCAGGGAGGAGGGACACTGAAGAGCTGTCATTCAGTCTAGATGAGCAGAGATTCTGCAGCAGCAGGGAGGAGGGGAAATGAGGAGCTGTGCTTGATTCAAGGTGAGTGAAGACTCAGCAGCAGCAGGGAGGAGGGACACTGAGGAGATGTCAATCAGGCAAAGTGGGCAGAGATTGAGATTCTACTTTCTGAAAGTATTTATAGTCTTCTGGATGAAAATAAGCATAAATGTCTTCACTGTTTCCTTGTGAACAGCAGAGAAAATCCCCTTTCTCCGTTTCCTCACTACTGGATCAAGGACAGTCACAGCTGATACTTCAGGAGGGTAATGAATTATATATGGGACTTTTTCCTGCTGCCCAACAAACAAATGGCGGTCATATTCTGAACCTCCCTTACTTGTGCCCTGCGGTGGACATGTAGGCCTGCGGACAGGTGGGCGGTGGGTCTTATGGAGAAGCATTGTAGATGTGCTGGGATGGCACCATACAGTACGGTGTCAGGTATAACATACAGCTGGCACCTTGCTACAACAGCTGATTATATTTCACCCTTAGAAGCCTTGGTTACCAGCAATATTCAGCATAGGCGGTCCAATGGAGAAATAATGCTTATTCTTAAACCGTTGATGCTTGATGTTTATCAGGGGTCGTCCTCGGACCCTTGGTTCCAGATAAGGGAAGTCTTCAGCACAAGACATTGTGGACAACTGTAGTTTCCCGCTTTGTGGGAACAGTTTGGAGAAGGTCCATTTCTGCTCCTCATGACTGTGCCCAGTGCACAAGGTCCATCAGACATAGTTGGGGGAAGAACATGACCGGCCGCACATCCAACACCTTTGGGATGAACTATATCGGAGATTGTGAGCCCGACCTCTCCACGACATCAGGATCTGACCTCATAAATGTTCTTCTGGATGAAGAGGCAAAAATTTCCCCAAACGCCTCCAAAATCTTGTAGAAAGTCTTCACAGAAGACCAGAAACCTTGATTGATGGCAGAACATGACCGGCACGCACAGAACCCCAACCTCACTCCATACAACATCTTTGGGATGAACTATGTGGGAGATTTTAAGCCCAACCTCTCCCAACATCAGGGTTTGACCTCATGAATGATCTTCTGGATGTAGGGTCAGAAATTTCCCCAAACTCCTCCAAAATCTTGTAGAAAGAGCGGGAGCCTTGATTGATGGCGGAACATGACCGGCCGCACAGAACCCCACTCCATAAAACAATCTTTGGGATGAACTATGTGGGAGATTTTGAGCCCAACCTCTCCCCAACATCAGGGTCTGACCTCATAAATGTTCTTCTGGATGTAGGGTCAAAAATTTCCCCAAACTCCTCCAAAATCTTGTAGAAAGAGCGGAAGCCTTGATTGATGGCAGAAACATGACTGGCGACATGTAGAACCCCAACCCCACTCCATACAACATCTTTGGGATGAACTATGTGGGAGATTTTGAGCCCGACCTCTCCCCAACATCAGGGTCAGACCTCATATAGGGTCTACAGGTGACAATACAGAGCGAGGGCTGATACCTCTAATTTGGGGCTGAGTCCATATTAATGTCTATGGAGGTCAGAGAAGCTCCTAGAGGTAGAATTTGGAGGGGGGCACAAACTTTTCTCGATATGGTACATGTAACTGCTAGTAATTATCTCTTTGCTGAAAGGCAATACTGAAAGTGTGATAAAACTGAATCCTGAGCCATGACCAATGTGCAAACAATGTGCAAGTAAACCGAATGGGCATGAGTCATAGATAGGATGATGGCGTCATGGTGGGAGGATCCAGGATGTTACTCAGGGATCGTCCTTATCTCTGAGGTTACAACTTGGAAATGTGCAGGACAGCAGGTTATTAGTCTATATCATAGGGCGAGGGGCATAGCTACAATAGGTGCAGGGGTTGCGATTGCACAAAACCCTGGAGCTCAAGAGGACTCAAAAGTCCTAATAAAGACTTGCAAAATTGGGGGCTCCATTGGAGCTTTTAGATTGCGACACATGCGTTTCAAGTTATGATACTGCATAGGGCGGGGTGGGGGGGCGCAGAAATGGAGACTACGTATGTAGAATATAGAAGTAGATAGATGGAATTTAAGGCTTGTGGAAAAGTAGGTGGTAAACGGCTCTAGTGGTTGGACCTGGTGATGAGTGAGCACTGCCATTCTCAGATGTTCGGTACTCATAATAATGCTCGGGGGGGCGCAACTGGTAGTCAACGGGAACCCAAGCATTTTTCCAGGGATGCTCGAGTTATCCATTGACTTCCACTATACTCAGTACAGGAGTACCAAGCACCCGAGAATGTGTCACACTATTGGACGCAGGGAGCGTCCGAAAACTGTGTGACAAGGACACACGAGCTAATGATGTCTGGCGCACTAAACAAAATAACAGATGGAGAGACACCGGGGGGAAGGGACAAATACAGCAGAGGACTCTGCTCACTTGGAATGGGGAAGAGGTGACCTCCTGGGCTCACCTGTGGCAGTTCCCTGATTTCCCTACTGTCACTATACGGATCATTTCAACCCATCGCTGAACAGGATACCTAGTCCCTCCCTGGCCCTGATGTTAAGCCTCAAAAGGGAAATGGCGTGAGCACTAGTCCCAACCACTGCAATAATCACAACAAGAGGGAAGGGGAGACAGGCAGGGGAACAACAAAAACAACTTCACGCCTGCTGCCTGTCTCCTAGGCAGCAGACGGCTTAGCAACACTCAGGTTCTTCAGAGAACTTCATTCATCTTAGGAAGCCAGGCCAGGAATGAAGTTCAATCACCAGCACATAATTCTGGAGTCATGTGATCATATAAAGGGGATGGGAGTATATCACAGTGGCAAGCCACACCTAGACCTTGCTAGAGAGACCATCATGACAGTATGGTAGTGCTCACTCATCACTAGTTGGCAATTTGAAATTTTTTAATTTATTTTTCATTTTAGGGGGAAATGTTGATTTAATGCAACCCGTCTGTGACTTATTTTAACCCCTGGTTTCCAGGAATGACATTTGATCCCGCAGTGTCAGTGCACATTGCCGTTCCATGTGCAGGCTACCCGCCTTCGCTGTGTTACTATATATAAGATTTCCCGGAGTCCTCTGCCAGCCTGACCTTTACAAATATCAAACTCATCATGTGCCACATCACTGAGATTTGTGCAATGGCACGACGCGCTTTCACTTTCTCCTTTTTGACCCAGAGCCAAGTTTACCCCTTTTGCTGTTAATGCTGATACTGTCACTCCATTCATGTGGAAGACGCCGACAACTGATTTCAGGGAAAGCGAGTACGTAAGGGGACCTACCAGTCTATAATAAGCGTCGCAGCTGTGCCCCGTATCTGCCCCTATGAGCTGTCAATGTATAATGCAATCAGAGCGGCAGATGCATGTGAGATCTCAATGTAGCAACCATATGTGAGACGTCTCCAGGTGGGAAACAATGTATCAGTCTAGAGAACATAGTGGCAAGTGACAAGTGTCGTACCTACCTTTATTGAGGGGTTTATGGTCTTTTTCAGGTGTGTCCACTCCGTAACCCAACTAAGGCCAAGTTCACATGTCTAGTAATCGTCCTTTAGATCAGATCAAGCAGCAATCTGTTGGCCAAAGATTGTGCAATCTATAAAATATGTTATGCACAAACCTACCATGTGTCACGTGTTCACTGCTGCAGTCTATATGTAAAACTCTCTGGAGTTTTTTTAGTTAAATTTCCTTTGACACATTCAGTGTTGGTTTGTTGATGCTGCTGTATTGCTGTGTGTGGCTCTGCAGGTGGGGAGTTGTAGGTTATCAGGTGACCACGCCCCTAGCTTTTAAATAGCCTACCCTTCCTCCAGGTGATGTCAATGATAGAGTTCACTCTCCTTGACCTGTGAGCTGAGAAGATTTTGGTGCATCTGAGGAAGCTTCTGGCTGCTTTTCCTTAGGAAGTTGCTGTTTTCCCGGTCTGTGGTGGGTGGAGGTGAGGAAGTGCAGCACAAGGCTGGTGAGGAGCAGGGAGAGGTTGGAGGCCCAGACCTCTCCTCACCATCAAAGGTACCTCTGGGTACAGGTCTAGACAGGAACCCCAGTCCAGGGCCAGATTAGCCACCTAGTTTGCCTCGCCCATTTTAGCCATCCTGCTTCCCATACCCGTTTACCTCTAACTATGACAGCATGGATATTACTGTAGCATATCCTCAGCTCTGAGCATTAGATATTTTTCAAAAGTGAGATTTTCAAGTAAAATCATTATAGGAAATATCCCTTTTTTGAAGTTTTTCTTTTACTTGAGTTTTTCCTTTCCCTGATCTTTCCCGCACACTTTTGATTGGGCATTACCTATTTATTCCAAAGTCGTGACATGCATTTTTTTTCTCATCAGGTACTTTAAAAACATCTCCAAAACAAAATGTTCAAAAAACTCCTTGAATGAATGACAAAGTGGATTTAAATGGATTTCCCCTAAAAATTAATGGCAAAAGTTTTTTATAAGCATTTTCGATGTGTTTTTTTTTTTTCAAGGAGAATTTTAGAGAGATGCAAAAAAATTCCTCAAACCCCATTTGTGCATCATTCGGTCTATTGCTTGTGTGTATGCTGTATCTGTGTTCTTTACAGACAGAACACATACCAGTTATAATTGATGTGACTCATAATGAATGAGCGACGAAACACGCGTTGGGGCTGCAGAGACGCTAACAGTCGTACTTGACTTCCCCCTGAGGAAGTGAGGATGAAACGTGTGTCGGGGCTGCAGGTGTGCTGAAACATATATGTTAGGTCCCTTGACACCGCTCCCCAGCTCACCTCTCCCGGTCGGCTCCTCTGCCCCTCTGCCGACCGGGCATCCAGCGTCCAGGCGTACTGTGCCTTGGAGCCGTCGCCGGGTTCCCTTCCTGTCAGCTGACCACCGGGCACACACATGAGCACATTACAATGGTCGAGTTCATGTGACCAATCAGCGGCGCAGTAGGTGTACTCCACCCCTGTGACTCTAGGGGCCGGCACAGTCCAACCTGACACTCCCCTTGACCAATAGCTGCTCTTCCTCTGGTATATCAGGCCACCTCCACTGCTGGGAGGTGCCTGATTATTAAGTCAGTTTGCTTCTGCCTTGCTGACTATTGGTCAGACCTTCCTTGTACTCTGTGTCCTGGAACCCTTGCTGTGCTCTTGCCCGGTAGCACCATTCCTGTCCTCCAGCCTTGTACTGTGTCCTGGAACCCTTGCTGTGCTCTTGCCCAGTAGCACCATTCCTGTCTCCAGCCTTGTACTGTTTCCTGGAACCCTGCTGTGCTCTTGCCCGTAGCACCATCCTGTCTCAGCTTTGTACTGTTCCTGGAACCCTTGCTGTGCTCTTGCCCGGTAGCACCATTCCTGTCCTCCAGCCTTGTACTGTGTCCTGGAACCCTTGCTGTGCTCTTCTCCGGTAGCACCATTCCTGTCCTCCAGCTTTGTACTGTTTCCTGGAACCCTTGCTGTGCTCTTGCCCGGTAGCACCATTCCCGTTCTCCTAGCTTTGTACCTGTTATCCAGGGTTAACTGTGCTTTAGTATAGGCTAACCTTACGAGCCGCCCCACTGGTACTAGCTGCTGTGGTACTTAGACCCCCTGGGCTTGCCCCTGACAATCCCTGTATAGGGGTTGGGTAAACTAGTATCAGCTCACCCAGGGGAGTTCGGTACCACGGCCCAGGCATTGGGTTCCCCCGGAAGCGTGACACTTGCATTATGCTCAGTACTCTAGTCGCACCCATCCATCCCAACGCTACGCACGAGGACCCGAGCATGGTAGTGTTCGCTCAACACTAATTGAAACACAAGTTACATTAGAAATGTCCTGAATTTTCAAGCTTTCTTTAACTATAGATCTAGCAGCACTATTTGAACCTTGGATGTGCTGCACAATTACCGTAGAACATCATGCTGCTTTATGCTTTTTATGCATCTGGTTTTAATAAGTTATTATGGGCAATCATATGAAGAACATTCTGGCCGATGAAGATATTTGTGTTTCAATCCTTTAAATAGCCGAGGTTTGAGTGTCCTCACGGCAGATAACCCCCTAACACGGAGGTCCAGCTGCTGCAGGCGATGAATTCAACCGGTGACACCAGTTTCCCATCACCGACTAATCAGCCACAATAACTGTGCCGCTGCATTGTCTTCCTCCGTGTGATCAAAGAGAAGGAAATGATTACATTTGGGAAGGCTGTAGTAATGCTTCTCCCAAGACTCCGAGTTTTTCCAAGAAGCTTTTTCTTTCACTCAATTTTATCGTTAGTGTCGTTAAAGACCCAAAGAATAAAACAAGTGGTAATCAATCCCTTTTATTAGTCATGAGACAGATGGACCCATATTGGATGGACCCTACTGGACAAGTAATCCATGAAAAATGGAGGAGTTGGTAGCATAGTGAACACAGAGAAAAGGGCCCCTGTACAAGAACAATATGTGGGCCCTCGGCAGTCAAGAGCTTATCAAAAGGCAAAATCCCACCTGGTTTGGAGGCGGTAATGGTAGGCCCTGTGCCCAATATGTAAGGGGACACAGGTTGCACCAATGGTATGTCTGCCCCTGGTCAGTAGACAATGCTTGTTTGTTGCGATGGTCTGTCTTATTTTGGAGACTTGTGACAGTTTTGGTAACCTGTATCTCATTCCTGTATTGAGACTTCATATTAAATGTGTTTTCTTTCCTTTGGCAATGTTGGAGTTAATATCAGTTTCTGTTGCTAGCAAGCTAGCTAGTTCTTTGTCCATGTGTGGCTACTTCGTGATCACTCCCACCCCCTTTATATAGTCACATGGTTCCATCATCCTATGCTGGTGATTAAACTTCATTCCTGGCCAAGCTTCCTGAGGTTAAGGAAGCTCTCTGGAGAACCTGACCATTCCCAAGCTGTTTGCTGCCTAGGAAAGTGGAAGCAGGTGTGAAGTTGTGTTTGTCGTCCTTCCTGTCTTTCTCCCCTTCCCTCTTGTTGGTATTATTGCAGTGGTTGGGACTAGAGCTCCCACCAGCCATTTCCCTATTGAGGGCTAACGTCAGGGCCAGCGAGGGACTAGGTATCCTATTCGGCGATTGGTTGAAGAACTGTATAGGGACAGTAGGGAGATCAGGGCACAGCCGCAGGTGAGTGCAGGAGGTCACCTCTTCCCCATTCCCTATGAGCAGGGCCCTCATGCATTTGTCCCCCCGGCGTCTCCCTGTCTGTTGTTTAGTGTAGTGTGCCGGACATTGTTGATCCATGCGTCCACTATCACGCATGGTAGCCGGACACCCCCTTAGTCCAGCATGACTTTGATGGCCCTTAATGACAAATCTTCCAACCATCATGGATCTTTAGTAGTATTCTTCTTCCCCTCGGCTGCTAACCCTGCGCCCACTCTTGTTATGCCCATGTCGGCAGTCCCATGTAAAAGTTACAGGTGGCACTTATACAGGTATGATACTCCCAGCTCTCGCGTTCGTTATGTCTATACACTTCCTACACTTCGCCCTCATATTTAATTAATATCTTGGAGAATCCGCCTCCTCCTTCATAATTCTTGCCTAAACGACAGCTTAGCGGCATTTAACCAAAATGTCACTGTCACATTTTATAATTATTGTTTATAATGAAACCAGAAGCCAATTTGCGAGAAATTAAACTTGAGGGATGTGCTTTATTCCCCTCAACGTGTTGTATCAAAAACTGGGATCCTGAGAACGTGGCTCTACAGAGACTTTTTGGATAATACTGAAACAATAAAAGTAACCTTTACATGAAGTTGGAGGTGTAGGCGCAGTAAATAGGCTCATATAGTTATTTGGGTGTAAACTAATAGCTTGTACAAAGAGGAATGTGTTAAACTGACCGATGGAACGGTATCAGGACAAGCAATGGTTATCGTGAGAGTTCTGTCCCAATACTGTTTGCGTCATTTTGGGGAAGTGTGCTACCGATTAGTATTTAGATTACAAAGGGTTGTTGGGGCTACATGTTACCAAAGGAAGTTATTACATCATAATGCAAACCAATAGGGCTGCATTGTAACATGCAATAAAACCGCGACAAGCACGTTACAAAAAGTCCAAAAACAGTTGCACTTTTTTGTCCCAATCACATATTGGTCGCAATGCACAATGGCGGCATGCAGCCGTCTTTGGCCGCGCAACCTAAGTCCTGGCTAAATTCACTGGTAGCCACTGCCTAAAGGCCCCGTTACACCAGCCGACACCGCCGGAGATGTCGGCGGCGACTGGTGGGAGCGTGCACGTTTTTGGCGGCACGCCAGCGTGCGCCGCTCCCCGTTTACACGGGGAGACATCTCCGCGGATGCACTGCAAGCTCGAAAGGCGGCATCGCCGCCGGGGTTTCTCAAAGCCCCAGTGCGATGAAAGACAATGGGAGCCTATGGCTTCCATACCTGTCAGCTCACCGGCAGCCGGTTACATGGGGCGATGTGTGCACATCGCCCCAGATCGCCGCCTGGTTTCGCATCACTGATGTGAAACCAGGCTAAGCTGTCACAGCCCCGACATCGCCCCTTTACATTAGGACTAAGGGGCGATGTCGCTGCCGATAGGCCACGTCCCTATGTCGCCTATGTAATCGGCGGCGATGTGGACTGGTGTGACGGGGCCTTAAGGTTTGGAATTATGTGGCAATGTTGGCCACCACCAGCAGAAGCTCATGGAACCCGATGTGAAAGCTCCAACTGGACCCCCATTATTGAAAATCTGTCATTTCAGTAGTCTTTTTCTATAGACCAAATGGACTTTGGGGCCCCCTTTGTTCCAGGACCTGGGTGTGATTACAACCCTTGCACCTTGTAGTCATACCCCTGGCCACGTAACCAAGGTTCACTTGATGCTGCTGCTACAATCGTACCCAGATACAAGTGATTGTTCCACGAGAGGTGGTGCAACTTTGATAAGGAAGGTGCAAGAGCTTCCAAACGTGGCTGATTTTTGGTAACTTGCTAGTCGCGGTCCCCTAGGGTTGACCCATTCAGTTCATAGTGATGTGATGTATCAGAGTTGCCGGGCGAACTTTGGTGGCATGACAGTTGTCATGACCAAAGTCAACATGTAGCCATAGCCTTAGAAATGAAATCAGCCAACAGTTGAGAATTGGCTAGTTGGTTGGCTGATTGCTGTCAAAATTACACAGGTGACGGGATTGGAAACTAAATGTTGACCCATGGTAAAGAGCTTTATAGGCATTTTTAGGTTTTTATTATATACAATAATAATAATATTAGTGATGAGTGAGTCACTACCATGCTTGGGTGCTCGGTACTCGTAACGAGCAGTTCATGCTCATGATGGGGACAACTAGTTTACTGAGTATAATGGAAGCCAATGGGGAACTCTTCTGGAAAATGGCTTGAGTTCCCCATTGACTTCCATTATACTTGGTAAACTAGTTGTTCCAATCTGAGTATGAACTGCTCGTTACACAAGCACCCAAGCATGGTAGAGCTCGCTCACCACTACCTTAGACCATTCTAGGGACTGGAAAATCTTCTGGAAAAATGCTCAAGTTTCCCATTGGTTTCTGTAAGTAATCCGAACGTCCAACTGCTCATTAATATGCCGAGCACCCGAGCATGGTAGAGCTCGCTCATCACTACCTTAGACCATTCCAGGGACTGGAAGATCTTCCGGAAAAATGATTGAGTTTCCCATTGACTTCCATTATATTCGGTAAACTAGTCATGACCATCGGAATGTCCGACTGCTCATTACGAGTATCCGCGCAAGTAGTGCTCGCTCATCACTAATAATATATAGTTATATAATATAATAATATAATAATAAAAAAAAAGAAAACCTTCCTTATTAATTAACAGTAAATCAGGGGCGGACCTACCGTGGTGCAGCTGGTTCAGCTGCACCAGGGCCCCTGACCAGCTAGGGGGCCCCTCAATCCTGCAGGGGGGCCCCCAGCCGACCCCCATGAATCTGTGTAAGAGGAGAGGAGGGTAACTGAGGGAAGCTTCCTGCTTTCCCCTGGCTGATCCTACGCGCCTCTCCTCTCCTCTCTCCCCGGCTCCCAGGACTTCAAAGCACGGCTCGGCGCAGCAAGTAGGAGCCGCATCCAAAGCACATCCCCCCCCCCCGCCTCCACTCACTAGCACCCCTAAACCCCTCTGCCCAGGCCTCCGTTCAGTCTGCTACTGCATAAATAGTAATAGATCGCCGATCTCAACTTTCGATGTAGCAAATTTTCACAACTGATAATTTAGATTGACTTTAGACATATTTACGCCAACTCCGACAACTTGTTCAAGCGTTTGTTCAGATATGTGGTGGGGTGGCCGAGCCCAGATAGTTTGATAATCACAATTTGAATCAAAAAAGTGCAAGAACTAGGTAGGAAGTGTTCCCAAAGTCACCAAAAAAGGTGCCAAATTCATGATGTGGCTCACGCCTCTGTTGAATTGACGCATCTTTTTCCAATGCAGCTTGTCCATCAAGTCTGGAGTATAAAAACATCAGGTTTGATGATTAGGGCCCGAATGCCCTCCTGACATTACTATGGCCTCTTACTGATGATCGGCTCTATAAACAGTGATCGGTACAGTATCCATATAATGTTACAATAACACATTTATCTATCCGGAACCGTAAACGAGGACAGTTTACATATGGAATCAAGAACTGTAATTAATGTTTAGCCCGGTCAATTCTACATAGTAAGGAATATTTCTCTTCCCGGAATCATAATCCACATCCATCTCTCCATATGGATTTCAGCTCACTGGTCAGACAGCCTCATAGACAAATAGATAATAGATGGATGGAGAAGGAAAGGCCACTCACACTAAGCTGATAAAACTGAGGCTGATTTATTGAACGGTCAGGTCATCTATGAAACCAATCAATAAATCATCCCAGACCCTGTAGTATCCGCTCCACCAGCCTCCACCGGGTAATAATTCATCATACAGTGTAGTGTTGCCTCCTCCCCGGCTACATCATGTATTAAATCCCTTCCCCCAGCCACACTTGGATACTTTGATTGTCCTCACATCTGTGTCAGAAGCTCAGTTTGTCAAATTAGCACCGGTAAAATGTTCATCAAATCAATGGGTGCCACCAAAGAACCCAAGATTATAGATCAATGTGGTCCATGGGGTGCACGTCATTCATGTGATGGATCTGGCCTCATTCAGACAACCATCTTTTTTTGCATACGAGAGCTCTATGTGATGATAGGGTAGTGGTGGAATGACTGAACTGCTGGACAGCAAGTGCAGTATGCTGGTCACACTTAGCCCTAGCCATCACATTACTGCGCACCCTTAAGGGTCAGGGTACTTTCAACTTTTGGTCCTCCAAAGGGGGAACTTTAGCAGAACCCATCCCAGGTGGCAAGTAGGGCGGTGGTTGGTGACCGGGCACCAAGGCCACAGTTGGATCAAACACACCAAAAGAAGTAGTGCACTACAAAACCAAGTAAGGGAAACCAGGGACAAAGCCAAGACCAGAAGCCAAACCTGAGAAGCCACCAACTACTAACCTCAACCACTGAAAGAATCAGGTCTATAAAGAGGATATGGCGGGTTAATATCTGCCTCTCAGAGGTCACCAGACATTGCTGACACCACACCCAATCTCTACCATCAACCCAGAGAGGTAAAGGAGGAGAAAGGTAGTGGAGGGAACCTCCCGCCACAGAGATGACCCAGCAGACACGTGTCCCGTATCGGCTAGCAATAGATGAAACTAGGGGTCACTTAACAGCATAATCGCTGGGAGCGACAGGCAATCTCGCAACACAAGAAGTAAATCTCCCAGAGCGAGCACGTGCTCTACCTCCACTCTCTGGAGGTGACACCCACCCATCATGGCCAGTGAGGGGCAAAGGTGACCTGACAGAGGGCTTGGAATACGCCCAGAAAGTGCGAGGGGCCGCTCGGTAATCCCAGGAGCGGCCATTAAACAATGTATTGAGCTGCTCTATCCCATTGGACAGCGTGCCGCCGGGGCTGATAACGGAGGGGAGTCAGACCCCAAATGGTCTTAAGTATCAATACAGAATTAGTGAACCACCCCTTGAATCCTTAAATTATTCTCTTTTCAATTGCCACCAGGGTCTCCTCCTAGCCTAGATAGGTCCACCAAGGTCTTCTCCAAGCTTAGATAGGTCCACCAAGGTCTTCCACAAGCCTCCATAGGTCCACTAGAGTCTACTCCAATCCTAGATAAGTTCACCAGGGTCTTCTCCAAGCTTAGGTAGGTCCACCAGGATCTTCTTCAAGACTAGACAGGTCCGCCAGGGTCTTCTCTAAGCCTAGATAGGTCCACCTGGGTCTTTCGAAGTCTAGATCGGTCCACCAGGTCTCCTTCAAGCCTAGATAGTTCCACCAAATCTTCTCCAAGCCTAGATAGATCCACCATTGCCTTTTCCAAGCTAGATGGGTCCACCAGGCTCTTCTCAAGCATAGATAGGTACACCAGGGTCTTCTCCAAGCCTAGATAGGTACACCAGGTCTTCTCCAGAGCTAGAAGTCCACCTGGGTCTTCTCCAAGACTAGCTATGTCCACCAGGGTCTTCTCTGCATAGATAGGTACACCAGGTCTTCTCCAGGGCTAGACAGTCCACCTGGGTCTTCTCCAAGACTAGCTATGTCCACCATGGTTTTCTCCAAGCCTAGATACGTCCTCCAGGGTATTCTCTAAGCCTTGATAGGTTCACCAGGGTCTTCTCCACCGTTTTCTTGCTGATCTTCCCCTTCGCTTTGTTCCTTCTATTCTTCTGACCATGATGTCCTTCTCCAGTGATTGCTCTCTTCGTATGATGTGTAGACAAGTCGTAGCTTGGTTGTCTTTGCTTCCAGTGACCTGTCTGGCTTGATTTGTTCCAAAATTGACTTGTATGTTCTTCTTGCCATCTATGGTTTTGATTAGTAACTTTTACAGATTCCAAGGTAACTTCATAACTAGGTCACCTTGCCATTCACTAGCATGAGAAAGCTGAGTGAAGATCCAGAAGGAGCTGGTTATATTGATTGTGTTTAGTTGTCTTTCTTGGCAAGCAAAAATGAACAGCTGATTTGTTTACAGTGGATTTACATTGTAAATGCAGAACTGCCTTCTTCCCTTCTTCTTTTTTTTTTGTTGTTGTCCAAGATACAACCATTTATTAATGCCCTGCCTGTAATTCCAGGAGCAGCAGCAGCAGGAGAGATTGACTTCATTAGATCCTGGCTGTCCTCTCTGTGCATGTCAGATCATGCAGTGTCCTAGATTTCCCAGCATTGCAGGAAGGAGAGGGTTAATCCCCTGGATGAACAGGTGAAAGGGGGAGGGATCTAGTATGATAATAGTATAGGAGTGACGTCAGCAGCTGGGAGCAGTTTCCACAGTGCAAAGCTCTGAAGAGGGAGAGGTGACTGATACTGGAGAGAAGAAGGAGCAAGAGTCTCCTCCAGGAGCCACAACCAGGAGGTGGAGGAAAAGCAACAGCTACAGAGTGCAAAGGGGACACAGCAAGGAGGAAGAGACAGCAAGGAAGAAGAGATTGCAAGGAAAAGAGACAGCAAGGAGAAGAGACAGCTGCACACACAGTGCCTGCAGGATGCTGCTCTCCTTCTACTGCTAGCACTGCTATGCTCAGGTATGGTGACAGCTCCTATGAAGCCCCCATACTTTACATTAAACCCTCAATCTACAGCACCTGCTTATAGACTGCCTCAAACTTAACACTTACAATATGGCCTCTGCCTGTGAGATTACCTGGATGGGTCCTGTATACAGCCTTACCCTGCCTATTCAGCTATTCTACCTTTCCCCAGTCCTGAGACATCTATAATATATAGACAGCCCTTCTATAATGAACCCCTGTAATATAATGTATAGGCAGCCCCTTCTATAATGAGACCCCTAATGCATAGACAACCCCTTCTATAATGAGACCCCTATGTTATATAGAGACAGCCCCTTCTATAATGAGACCCCTATATATATAGAGACAGCCCCTTCTATAATGAGACCCTATAGTATATAGAGACAGCCCTTCTATACTGAGACCCCTATATATATAGAGACAGCCCCTTCTATACTGAGACCCCTATAGTATATAGAGACAGCCCCTTCTATACTGAGACCCCTATAGTATATAGAGACAGCCCATTCTATAATGAGACCCCTGTAATCTAATGTATTGACAGCCCCTTCTATACTGAGACCCTATATTATGTAGAGACAGCCCTTCTATAATGAGAACCCTATTTATATAGAGACAGCCCTTTCTATAATGAGACCCCTATATTATAGAGACAGCCCCTCTATAATGAGACCCTATATTATATAGAGACAGCCCCTTCTATAATGAGACCCCTATATTATATAGAGACAGCCCCTTCTATAATGAGAACCCTATATTATATAGAGACAGCCCCTTCTATAATGAGACCCCTATATTATATAGAGACAGCCCCTTCTATAATGAGAACCCTATATTATATAGAGACAGCCCTTCTATAATGAGACCCCTATATTATATAGAGACAGCCCCTTCTATAATGAGACCCCTATATTATATAGAGACAGCCCCTTCTATAATGAGAACCCTATATTATATAGAGACAGCCCTTCTATAATGAGACCCCTATACTATATAGAGACAGCCCCTTTTATAATGAGACCCCTATATTATAGAGACAGCTCCTTCTTCTCAGCTCCTTGTGCTACAGGTTATGTAACAATTTGAATGTTTGTTTAATAAACATTGATACAATGTATCCAGAGCAGATAATGCTGATCTATGGGTTCACTTCAGCCTGGGGATCTGCTTGGCTGTTGCTGCTGATCTATATACCAGGGTGGTATTTATTACTATGGCTGTGTTATATATATTATAGCCTTCAATCCTTGCTCTGTCTTTTTATCCCTTTCTCCTATCATATGGTAGATGTATATGTGATTTTGCCCATAAATAGCTGGCCAGTCCCTATGCACACCCTCCATACTACAGGTGTCCCTATCCTTGTTCTATATCCAGTCCCTATCTTTTTCTCTCTTATAAGGTAGATTTATATGTGACTTTGCTCATAAATACCCGGCCGGTCCCTATACACAACCTCAATATTACAGCTGTGCCTATCCCTTGTTCTATGTCAGGTCACTACCTTTTTGCACCCTTTCTGCTATCATACCATAGATTGTATGTGACCACGATATATACAGTGACCCATAAACACATGGCTGATCCCTATACATAACCCTCAATATTACAGCCAGTCCCTACCTTTTTATCCCCTATCTCCTATCATTATGTGACTACAGTATATACAGTGACTTTGCCCTGCCCATAAATACCTGTCTGATCCCTACACACACCCTCCATACTACAGGTCCTTATTGTTGCTTTTGGTCCTTGGTCTCTACCTTTTCATATTCTTATTCCTATCACACCATAGCTTATATGTGACCACAATATATAATAGTGACTTTGCCAATAAGTACCAGATCTTACACCCCTCAATACTACAGTTGTCCCTATCCTTGCTCTATATCTGATCCCTACCTTATTACACCATTTCTCCTATCTTTGAGACTACAGTGACTTGCCTTAAATACCTATCTGCTCCCTATACACACCCTCAATGTTACAGCCCTAGCTGATGAAACTCCTCCAGTCTACATTGACCTTTTCTCTCCCATTTCCTTGTTTTAGTAGTAAACAGATGTAAAAGAACTGGATTTTCTTCCTTGTGTCTGATCAGAATAGTGTATTGTGTGGAGGGGATGGATTCTGGGTCTCGTAGGGTTAAATCCATACTTAATTGGGTATTGATCGTCATGGTAGATCTATGTGTGAGCCTATGAGGGGGCATTCATTCCTATGTTTGTATAAAGTCTATGTATGACGGATGCTAGGTTACCACCAGGCCTTCCTTTTTGGATCGGGCCCAAGCAGTAACTTGAAGCTCATGGGCCCCGATGCAAAAGCTCCAATAGGGGCCCCCAATGCTCTTTCTCTATAGGCCAAAGGGACTTTTTGGCCCCCCTAGGCTCCAGGGCCTGGGTGCGATCGCAACCCCTGCACCTTTGTAGTCACCAAACAATGCACTTTAGGCCACGTTCACACCTTATATTTGCCATGCAGTTTTTTTTTTTTATTTTACGTGACAATGGATTTTTAACATGGTTTCAGAAAATCGCTGCCCAAAAAAAAACTGCATAGGAAAAAGCACTGTGTGAACGCGGCCTATGGGTGCAGTCACATGTCCGAGCGCTGTCCACTTTTTATTTTTTCTTATGGCATCTACAGTGTCGCAGATCAGAAAATGATGAGAGCGAGATCTGTAAAACTCACAGCTTGTCCTTTCTGAGGATGTGTGACTGTCCCCTCAAGGGATGTGCACACATATTTGGGGGGGGGTCAAATATCACTAAGGATCCATCATGAAACATTCTGTTTTAAGGGAATTTTTTTTTCAAGTTGTTTTTTCTTTATATAAAGCATATTTGCAGAATTTTTTTATTATAATATATTTTATTTGTTTTATTTTTGCTTTTGTAGATAGAAAGAAGCGGAGAGGCGTCACTCACCATTTTGATTAAACTCCAGTGAACATCAGTGCAGGGAGAGGGAGGGAGTGAGGAGTCTGTCTGCCACTCCTCACTCCCTCCCTCTCCCCGCATGATCAACCTTCACTGATGTCCGCTGGACAGATCATCTGGATGAAACTGCATTTATTCAATCTGTCCAGCAAACATCAGTGCGGGTTGATCAGTGAAGGGAGAGGGAGGGAGGGTGAGGAGTCGGCGGACAAAGTCCTCACTCCCTGGCTCCTCACTCCCTGGCTCCTCACTCCCTGGCTCCTCACTCCCTGGCTCCTCACTCCCTGGCTCCTCACTCCCTGGCTCCTCACTCCCGTTGTCACTACATCATTGGTCTCCTCACTTGTCTGTCCAGCAACTCCTGGGGTCTTATCCTGGGCATCAATCGCAGGCTCCTCACTCCCTGACTCCTCAACCAACACTGATGTCCACCGACTCCTCACTCCCTCTCTTTGCACTGATGTTCGCTGGACAGATGAAAAAAACAGAGTTTCATCCAAATGATTTGTCCAGCAAACATCAGTGCAGGGAGAGGGAGTGAGGAGTCGGGCAGTGGGAGTCTCTCTGCCGACTCCTCACTCCCTCTCCCAGCACTTATGTTCGCTGGACAGATCGAATACACGTAGTTTCATCCAAATGGTGAGTGCCGCCTCTCTTCTTTGTACCTACAAATAATAAGGTTTCCCTCTACATTAGCGTGCACACACCATTTCCAGGTTTTGACCCGGGTTCACACAGGCAGCACCTGATCGGATTGAGATGTTCCATTCATGTCCCATAGTGCCCGGTTATTGACCTTTAGTTACTGGACTATATTTTATGTTTTGATTGTTCGGACATTGTCTCATTTTGGAGTGGTTTCCACCAGTAGCGTCTTCCTAGAAGTGTCCTGCACCCTCCTTTCTCCTATCAATCTTTTTTCAAAACTCAAAATAAAAAGAAAAATTCACATTTTAACAGCAAAATGGTTTTATAATAGAAATAAATGATATTTTTAATCAATTTTTCTGTATTTTGGTGCAAACCTACTTTAAAGACTCCTTTGGCCATGTGCTCATGCTTTGTATTTGGTGTGGGGTTTTTTTTATGCATTTTTTTAGAAATCTGCATCAAAATCTGCCTGGATATCCTGAAGCAAAGTCTATGGATTTCTGCAGTGCTGTGCGCATTTGGTGCAGATTTTGGATGCAGAAAACTCTGCACTAAGTCACTTACTGATCTGTAGTTTGGAGTTTTTCTAGCCATTGATGTCATTAAAAAAACATGCGCCTGAGAAAAACTTATGAAACGTGTGTTTCTACCAGAAGATGAGTATTGTATGCAGATAATCTCAGCACCAAACACACAACTGGGCACATATAGACTAAGGCCAGCATTTCTGACAAGTTTTGACTTTGCTGGACATCACTAGAGGTGATCTGATACTCTTGCAATAATGGATCACAAAAAAAAAACAGAACAAAAACGCACGGTGTGAACATGAGCCGTAATATAGAGGTGCTTTACAATTAGTCTCTTTAAGCTATTTTTTTGTTTTGTTTTCTTTTTCCCATACTTTGGAGCAGACGCCTCAAAAATAATAATAATAATAATAATATTTTAAAAAACTGTGTGTGCAAGGCGTGACCCCCAACTAGAAGATGGCGAGACCGGTAGAGGACGTACTGGAGGCTGGGACGAGACCGGGTAGAGGACCCGTAACTGGAGGCTGGGCGAGACCGGGTAGAGGACCCGTAACTGGAGGCTGGGCGAGACCGGGTAGAGGACCCGTAACTGGAGGCTGGGCGAGACCGGGTAGAGGACCCTAACTGGGGGTTGGTGAGACCGGTTAGAACCCTAACTAGAGAGCTGGCAGGCAGACCGGGTGCGGACCGTAACTGGAGGCGTGGGCGGCGGTAGAGGACCCTAACTGGAGGGCGGCGGGTGAGGACCGTAACTGGAGGGCTGAGGGCGGACGGGTGGGACCCGTAACTGGAGGGCGGGGCGGGGGTGGGACCCGTAACTGGAGGGCGGAGGGCCGTGGGGCTGCGGGCGGGGTAGGACCCGTAACTGGAGGGGCAGAGGGTAGGGCGAGGGTGCGCGGACCAACCTAACTGGAGGCTGGGAGCCGGGGTAGACGGACCCCTAACTGGAGGGGAGGAGCGGGGTTGCGAACCCTAACTGGAGGGCGAGCGGGGTCGCGGACCCCTAATGGAGGGCGAGACGGGGGTCGCGGACCCCTAACTGGAGGGCGAGACGGGGGTCGGGACCCTAACGGAGGGCGGGTGGTGAGACAGAGTTTAACGCCTTTTAATATTTCATTGCAATTGACAAAACTAAGGTTGACGTTTTGTCCTGAAACTTTATAAAGTCAAATTAATACATAGTAAATATATTAGTTCGAAGCTGCTAAAAACTTAAGCAGATGGCATCAGGTAATAGGATTTCACGGAGTCCGAAATGAAACGATAATGCAATAAAAGCGAGGACCCAATAAGCTGTAGGTTGGCTGTGGTCGGGCAGTCTGGTCCTATCCTTGCTCTGCCCTCATTATACCATCTCCTCTGTATAAAGTGAGTGGTCTGTGCAGTTCTGGAATCCTGGGAATGCATGGGTAATAATTAGATATGGGGGAGGGGTGATCTGGCTGTATCTCCAAGGGGGGGGGGGGGGGGGAGAGTATTGTATATGGGATAGAGAGAAGAGGAGAAAAAAAATCCTGAGGTCATAGTCCCTTGTATCCACCCGGCTCTCTGATTGTTGTGCCCATCCCCCATGGGACAGGCGCTCTCACCGATACTAGTTATTGAGTTTCTTTGTTGAACAGCACCTCTTCTTGTTGGGAGGGAGGAGGGGGGGTATGGGCCTTTCTGAAACTTCTTTTTACCTAAAATGTTAATGATCCGAGATCGTGTTACAGAATTATTTATCACAAACTCGTTACTGTTGCAACAGGTGACAATTGGGGTCGCACATGGCACAAGGAGGGTGATCTATAATCCGAAGGAAGTGTAAACTGGATCCCAAATTGTTATTGTTCCTCGTTCCGGCCGGTGCGGGGTTTATATTTATATTTAAAACTTGTAAAAAGCCGATCGATCGGTTACAGATTAAACCGAAACTTTGCTGTTCTGGTTTGACCGGTCGTAAAACTCCTCCCGGCAACTGGATACAAAGTATCGACTGTATAAAGATCCTACATGGGCGAACGATTCTATAACAATAATAATAATCTTTATATATCGCCAACATATTCCACAGAGCTTCACAATTCAGAGGATCATATTCAAACAATCATAAGAAACAGTTGTCAGAAAATACAATATAATACAATTAGAGCAAAATAATGACAGCCCTGTCATAAGAGCTTACAATCTACAATGAGGTGGGGGTGACACAAAGTACAGGGGCTTATTTACAATGATGGTATAGTCAACTTGGGGAGCAGATAGGAGCAGCATAAGTGGCCACCAACCATTACTTGTGATCCACTTGAGACTGGTGGAGCAGATAGGCTATGTCTAGATGACTTTGACTAGGGATCATGATAGGCCTCCCTACAAAGATGTGTTTTAGGGATCGCCTGAAACTATATAAGTTGTGGATACACCTAATTTCTTGGGGTAGAGCATTCCAGAGAATTGGTGCAGCTCGGGAGAAGTCTTGGAGCCGGGAGTGGGAGGATCGGATTAGTGCAGATGTTAGTCAAAGGTCATTTGTAGAACGTAGAGAACAGATGGGGTGATACAGAGATGAGGGAGGAGATGTAGAGAAGTGCTGCACTATGAAGAGCTTTGTGGGTGAGAACAAGCAGTTTGAATTGGATCCTATAGTGTATGGGCAGCCAGTGCAATGACTGGTACAGAGCAGAAGCATCTGAGTAACGGTTAGCTAGATAGGTGATCCTGGAAATCAAAGGAAATAATAATACTGTATCCAGTGATCAACTGGTCGGTCAACTTTTGTTTACAGGACTGTGTTGTTCACACGTCTAATAATCGTACGTTAGATCGGATCCTGCACAATCTGTTTTGTAAACACAACTTTTTTGCAAAACGTGATTTCTGCAGGATCCCGTTTTTTAACATTGGAGTCTATGGGAGAACAGATCCGGTAACTGATCGCTATTTATTCTCCATTTGACAAAAAAAAAAAACGGATCCTTTTACAAATGGAAGAAAAACAGACACTAAATAGTGATCAGTTACCGCATCCGTTCTCCATAGACTCCAATGTTAAAAACGGATCCAGCAGAAATCAATATTTGCAAAGTGGATTCCTGCCGGATTTGATCTAGGGTCAATTGCTGGATGTGTGAACTCAGCCAAAGATGGGCCGGGTTATCGCAAAGGGGAATTAAAGGGAATCTACCAAGATTCTGTTACCAATGCTGGCTGTATAGGTCTTGGTGAAACAATAATCCAATACCTGTTTTGCAGAGATGTGATGTGTCAGTGCTCAGAAATCCAGCTTTGAAGCCGTATGCAAATACGTCTTGAGGTGCATTAGGGGCGTGTCTACAGGCTTAAAAGTATGATGACACGCCTCTAATTCACTTGGGGGGGGGGGGGGGGGAAATTCCCCCTCTCCAGTCCTTATATTCTTTTTTTTTTTTTTTTTTTTTTTTTTTACTTTTCTTGGTGCCAAATAAAAATCTCAGTTGATCCTACGATCCAAATAGAATTGAATGAGCGAGATGACCCTATAAAGACCAATTCATTTTTGTATTCGTCCCTCTCTTGAGTATATTGTGGTTTGCAATTCAGGTCTTTTTTTCTTTTGAGTGTTAATAAAGGTTAGGTTTTCTTTCTCATTCAGTAATTTGCCCTTTATTCAAAGAAATTTCTTATAAAACAGTATAATGTAGGGCAGAGACTCTGATTCCAGCAATGTGTCACTCACTGCACTGCTTGTTGTCGTTTCATTAAAATCAATGTCTTATCAGCAGGAGGTTATCACTACAGGCCTAGGTATCTCCTGTCATGTATTCTTGCTAGCCTGTGTACCCCGCCTCCACCACTGGTTGGCGGTTGGTGACAATGTACACAGGAAGAACCAATCAGGACTGTGGGCGGGGTTATGCACAGCTCAGCATTCTGAGAACTGCTACATCTACAGCAGAGAAAACTGATTGTATCAAAACTACCACAAGCAGCCCAGTAAGTGACAGATCGCTGGAATTGGGGTCTCGGCCCCTACATCGTGCTGCTGTCAGATTACATAGCAAAAACAGTATGGGTTATTGTTCAGTGCGTCTTTAAAGTGGATGGTGCATTAATGTGACTTATTGTTGTGCAATGACCTATATGGCCATGACCCCAATAGTTTCTGGAGTAAAATTGCCCCAGAAGATTACTTTGGGTCTAGTAGGATCAAATTTTGGGTTTTCTGTCCACTTTACTAGCTTGTGTTAAAGCACAGGACTGTCCTTTGTTTCCTTTCTTCTTTTTAGAGAAACCCATCTACCTTGGTAATGTCCTGTATAACGGGCCCTCCTGATATAGTCCTTATAGCAGTTACCATGTATCATCCGTGCACCTCCTTGGAAGACCACCATATGCACTTGAGGTATAAGATTGGTAATCCCATATTGGTGAATCCCAAGGCTCTTCATCCCGCAGTGCACCCTGCCTAGACAGAAGTCTCCATTTTTGCCCAATCTTCTGTTAAAGTGGATTTCTCATCATCCCAAATGTGTAAATAAATGCATCTTTGCAGGTTACGTCATATTAAAACTCCACTGCATTTTCAAGAACAGAGGGATTTTTAATCCTATTGTATAGGTTACAGTACACTGCATGCATAGATGGCCGGGAGGCAAGGAAAGCAGTGTTTACAAGCTCTTGGCTGTAGTTTGTAATGGCTCCTCCTGCTGGATTTGACTGGCTTCAAAGCCTGTGGGTTTCTTTGATGCTCAGAAGTAATAATCTTCTGCTTGTATCATGGGAGAGTGCACGATTTGGGGCAGGGGCGGACATATCATTGGTACAGCTGCAGAGGGGTTTGAGAGGTTAGGGGTCACATTTTCTACTTCTGAAGTGGGTAGAAGTGTGCATTTTGAAGGGCTCCTTGGCTGTCCTTGCACAGGGGCCCCTGTCTCTTCCTGTCTGTGTTCGCAAGTAAGCAGTGACATACCCATGATTCTAGTCCAAACAGTCTGTTATCGGGAGCGCATGGTGTATCGGCAAGTGGGAAAGGTTGGAGGTAGCGAACCGCTCCTGAAACAGTATCATGAGTATGAGTCATGGAATTTTAGCTTTCCCCTTTTGTTTTGGGGTGTGTGTAATATTGCAGTGATTGTACCCAGTGGCAAACTTGAAGCTCATGGGCCCCGACGCAAAAGCTCCAACGGGGCCCCCAATTATACGTACAAATCTTTAACAGCAATAGTCTTTTTTCTATATGCCAAAGGGACTTTTGGGGTTCCCTAGGCTTCGTCACAACCCCTGCACCTGTTGTAGTTGCACCCCTGATTGTACCTACTGTTGGGTGCACTGGTGATATCTTCTTATTTGGTGCACAAAGGCTCCCTGCAGCTGGAGTTGCCAAAAATATAATTTTCACATGGAGGGTTCGCTTCTTAGTCTAAATATTGCATAGGAGTCCAGGACTATTTATGCTTCTGTAGATTTATATATCTACTGTATACAATCCCCATACCCATTCCCCAGCCATAAACCTCTGGTATGTGTAACTACAAAAGAGCTACCGGGTAGGACTGGACAAGTAAAAAGTTTCAGTAATCACTATTGTTCTGGTACTTTCCTTTCATCATCTCCAATCTGTTCTTAGTGTTCTGGACAACTGTTATTTATTGATTTAATCTGCTACGAAACCAGTGAAAAAAAGACCTGCAGATATAGAGGAGACCTTATTTCAAAAGAAATTGCCAAGGATTGGCAGAGATTACAAGAACACAAAGTACACTTCTGCCATCCGGGCTGTTTTCTTCCTCCCCCGCGTAGGATTAAAGACATCACTCAAAAACACGACTGGCTTGGTTACCATTACGTGCCATCACTTCTTCCTACATCCCACTGACTGAAAACATCCAGGAGGCGACCATATTGCTTAAAGAGCTTTCCCATAACACTTTAATGACTTGACCATCACACCAAGTGGGGAAGGGGGGGAGGGATTGAAGCATGAAATGAGGCCCTAACCAATGGAAGAATTGCAGTTATTTTTTGAGTCCTGACCACATTAACATAGTGAGTGACCGCTTGTGTGAAATGAGTAAGAACAAAACTAATGTATGCATGTTCCCTTCTTTTTCCCCTTTTGTTTCCTTGTTCTACTTTTTTTTTTTTTTTTTTTTTTTTTTCTCTCTTCTGTTCCCTTGTTTCGTCGGTTTCCCCTTCCGTTTGCGTGGTGTTCGTCGGTTTCCCCTTCCGTTTGCGTGGTGTTCGTCGGTTTCCCCTTCCGTTTGCGTGGTGTTTCGTCGGTTTCCCCTTCCGTTTGCGTGGTGTTCGTCGGTTTCCCCTTCCGTTGCGTGGTGTTCGTCGGTTTCCCCTTCCGTTTGCGTGGTGTTCGTCGGTTTCCCCTTCCGTTTGCGTGGTGTTCGTCGGTTTCCCCTTCCGTTTGCGTGGTGTTCGTCGGTTTCCCCTTCCGTTTGCGTGGTGTTCGTCGGTTTCCCCTTCCGTTTGCGTGGTGTTCGTCGGTTTCCCCTTCCGTTTGCGTGGTGTTCGTCGGTTTCCCCTTCCGTTTGCGTGGTGTTCGTCGGTTTCCCCTTCCGTTTGCGTGGTGTTCGTCGGTTTACCCTTCCGTTTGCGTGGTGTTCGTCGGTTTACCCTTCCGTTTGCGTGTGTTTCGTTTCCCCTTCCGTTTGCGTGGTGTTCGTCGGTTTACCCTTCCGTTTGCGTGGTGTTCGTCGGTTTCCCCTTCCGTTTGCGTGGTGTTCGTCTGGTTTCCCCTTCCGTTTGCGTGGTGTTCGTCTGGTTTCCCCTTCCGTTTGCGTGGTGTTCGTCGGTTTCCCCTTCCGTTCTCATCTCTGTATTGAAAATGGTGCATGATATGCAACGGTCTGTTACAGGCTTAGTATCTGTCAAAATGCAACAGACTATAGACCTCTAAGGTGGTATGCTTACATGTAGCTAAACTAAAGAACCCCTAAGTTAGATAAGGAGGCCCCATTGCCAGTGTACCAATCAAAATAATGAAAACTACCTGCCTCTAATGCAGCTGATCAATAGCTTGCAAAGCTATTTCTGGCCTCTATTCACCCTGTTCAAAGGTTCATATTGCCTTGACCCTACATCTACATGTCCTGGCTAAAGCAGATTGGCTTGTTGGTGCCTCCTCTACCACTTGGGACCTTGCTTGCTTCCTCTTGCCATCTATGCTGCAGTCAAAGGACTATAATTGTTTAGCCTATAAATCTAATTAGTTTCTGTTATATAGCCAAAATTCTATCAATATTATAGCAAACTGTATACCAAGGCTACTCCTACTAATTGCTATACAGCTCAGTAACGTGAGGACTCTCCTAAATGGAACAATTGTGGCGGCCTACATTGTGCAGCAGCAGGTACAGCGTTGCCCCTTTCATTACCCTTGATGTTGCTTCCTCTCTCCATTAGGAGTCCTGCCTCCCTTCTTCCCCCTTTCTTGTATTTGTCATATTTTTCCTTTACTACCTCTCCCTTAGTCATTCATCCCTCGTTCCTCTCCCCTTCCTCCCTCTTCCTCCTGTTCATTTATCATTTTTTTTTTTTGCTTTTATTACAATCTCTTCCCTTTCTTCTCCACGTCTATTTTCTGCTCTTGGTTTACGCTCTGTTGCTCTCGGATTTTATCCTTGTTACATTCAGCGACGGAGAAGGAGAGGGTGTACTGTAGATATCAAGGAGAATTTATCGAATGCCAGTGAGAGTTAACCCCGCTCGGAAACAGTCGGTTAGATGAGCGTTTAATGCGAGCGTGCCCCCCACATAACGCTAGTGATTATTAAAGAATTACGCATCTGTTTGTGTACGGCCATCTGTAGGCACATGGAAAAAAACAAAGCGGGCCTTCTATAAAGCGGATGTTTAAGATATTGCATGGTTTATATTCGGGATTAATTCCAGAGGTTTTACCCATAACAATCTCCAGTAAATCTGCAGAAGCCGGAGGGTCCGGTGCACCATACTCCGCAATGGGCACCTTTTATTTTGGAAGTTGGTGAAGATTCCCGATCAGGAATATTGGCGCCTCTACTGGCAATGGTCTTTTGGACCAATTACTACACTTATCTCCAAAAGTCAACTAATCCCAACTCTGCACCCACTATTCTACTTGGAGAAAGATTATTTAGCCTTGATTAATCAGAACCGCCTTTTTTTACCGGTAAGGGGCGGCCATTGATGCAGTGCGTTGGGTCACAGTTTGCACTCGTATTATTCGGTTGATATCGACAGCCTAATGCAGAGGTGCCCAACTCCAGTCCTCAAGGGCCACCAACCGTGCATGTTCTCAGGATTTCCCTGACAGTTGGAATCGTCATAAACAACTGCAAATTGCTAAGGAAATCCTAAAAACCTGCACTGTTGGAGGGCCTTGAGGACTGGAGTTGGGGACCTTTGGTCTAATGTATATGATAACTTCCCAAACCTACCCCCAACAGATATTATCAGGAGGAACAACAATTAACCCCTTTAGAATGCACTAGGTGTTCATTTTTGCTTTCCGGGAGATGCCTCCACCAGACGAGTCTTCACATGGGCTCTAATAGACAACACCTTAGAGTAAACAAAGGGCGATGAACAGGTTAGAATCAGAGATGCCAATGAAGAAACAGGAATCGGGACGTCTTGGATGCATTTCCAGACGTCAACATATTTTGAGAACCTTTCATCAGGACAAACCACCTGATGAAGAAGATTGTTCTTCGAAACACGTTGACGAGTAAAACCGTATCTCAAGATATCCAGATTCCTGTTTCATCATTGGATTTTCGGTGGTGCAGATCCTAATCTGTTCATCTCCTTTGCTTTACTCTATTCTACAGCAGCCTTTTTCTCGCATATGTACTATAAGGGGTTGGGCCTTCACAACTCCACCAGGTGAGCCCCATCGCTCATTGCCTCCATGGTTTTTATTTAGGTAAGACCCTTATGTGCTTTCGTCTTTTCCAGCTCTGTAGACAACACTCGGCCAAGCTTTTTCATGTATGGAGGATTCGAGAGATGAAGGTTCTTTAGTCGTTGACCTTCTTCAGTAGGCTAAGACCATACCCGCTGCCGGTCCTTAACTTACCGGGACTGTCCTTACTTTTCAGATATACCGGTAGCTCCAGCAATTTTAATGCTGTCCTGGAACAAAAAGGAGTTTACGTAAACTTTGCCCAAAAGTGAGTATTACCCAAATATTGTTAATATGAAATTTTCACCGGGCAATGTGCGCTCCCAAGGATTGTAATTATACAGGCCGTGGATATTTCCTGCACAAAATCTCTATTTATCCAAGACTAACACATACAACGCGTTTCGACATACGCACTGCGTATACCTGAGGAAGAATGTCGAAACGCGTTGTATGTGTTAGTCTTGGATAAATAAAGATTTTGTACAGGAAATATTCACTGCCTGTAAAATTTATAATCCTTGAGCGCACCTTGCCCGGTGGAAATTTCATATTGATACTGCTCCTTGGTAACCCTTACAGGTTAGGCCGGCTTCACACCACAATTTTTCCCTGTCAGGTCCTGTCCGGTGTTTTGCAGGATGCACTGGACAGAACCTGACCGCCCCGGACAAACAGAACCGGAGGGCAAATCTGCCCTCTCATCCTGTTTTGTGCCACTGTCCAGTGCTGAAATATCAGTACAGCGGCTTGCAGGGGAGCTGATATTTCAGCCGTGGAGCTCTCCAGGTGCTGAGATTCAGTGGTGGCTGTTTTTAAAAGCTACCGCAATTTCAGCACCCCGCCTCCGGGAACCAGTTCGATTTTATGTCGGATCCGGTACCCATAGATTCTCGCGCTATGGTCGCCGGATCCGGGAAGTTCTGGTTTTGTGTAAAATTTTTATTTTGTTTTGCCCCGGACACAAAAAATGCTGCAAGCTCCGATTTTGCGTCCAGGGCAAAAACCAAAAACAGCGGAATCCTCCCGGACACAAACCAAACCGGATGGCAAATAACTGCCATCTGGCACCATAGGGATACAATAGGGGCAAAATCAGATCTGGGGCTGTCCGGCCCACATCGGTGTATGGGGTAGAAAAATGATGAATTTGTCATATTAGTAAAGGGGTATTGGATAAAACCCAGCACCACTATAGGCCCCGCTCTTCTGTATGGTCACTCGTGGTGTTTGGGCTCGGCTGGCACAGGTCCTACACATGCGGTTTGGATAAAGCCTGGTCTGCTTTCTTCTGCTGTTTTCTTTAACTCCCAATGGCTCAAACTCCGACTAAATGAACAGGCCGAAGGCTTTCCTCTAAAGTTACCAGTTAATCCATTTAAAGCTGGAGTGGTGCAGAATACCAATTCACCTTGTTGATTTGTTTTGATGAATGGGACCTGTCTGCATCTGGAATGGAACCGTACAACCTGCACGTACCGCTTATCCCTTAAGGAGAATTAAAGCCATATATATATTTTATTGTCTTACGTTGTGACCTTGTGTACAATAGAGTGAGCTAATGCGGAATTTACAGGACCATCCATTCTGGGCCTATGTCAACCATTGTGTGTTACACGGACCTTTGTGGAGAGGTTACTGTATCGGGGAAAGCCAAATAATTGGTGCCCAACTGGGAGAGCCCTTTTCATTGGGTGGAGAGCTAAATAGTTAAGCACCTTATACTATTGGCTAACCATGCCATCTAAAGAGTTAGACCCAACAGAACAACCCCAAGTGGTATGCTCCTCTCCTTTGCTCGTGGGTGGTGCACCCTTGGAGATTGATGGATTGTACCAACAGCATGGAAGCATAGAGCCATAATTCCGGACAGTCTGTGGCCAGACCTTTAGGAAGGCATTTGGAAAACATGTAGGCTGACCTGAGTCTGGTTTACCTTGCTGTCACTCATACTATTGCCTGGATTTTAAATGGATTTATAATAAAGCTAACTTTTTGGATTCTGGCTCTGCTTGTTGGATGTTCCTTGTTTTCTTCCCTTTTTGATGACGGGTGCAATTGTACCCACTGGTGGAGAAAAGGGCACCTGTGCATGAATATATGGGCTCTTTCAGTCAATTCATTAAAATGCAAAATTTCACCTGCCTTGGAGGTAGAAATGGGGTCTCAGGTTGCCCCAATGATATCTCCTCCCCTGGTAATGAACATGATATGACTCCATCTAAAGTTCCTTCGGGCTGCTGTAACTTTCACTGTTGGCACCGGGAAGTACCGTACCTACAAATTTGCAAGGAAAATGTAGAATTCCATGGTGCCGACTGATTATTCTGGTGACCATGGAATACATAATGGGGCCGAACTCTTCAGGGCCAGATCTCTTTGTAGTGCACATCAGGGCTGTGGAGTCAAAGAAAACCTTGCAACTCAGTCAGACTACTTTCATTTTCCTTAGGCTGTAGTCACACTGGGTGAAAGCCATACGGGACTCGCACGCTTCACCCGGAACGGCTGCCGGCTCTCCAGAAAGGAGTGTGCAGCTCTGTAGAAATACATGCAGCTGCATGCTCCCATCCGTTGAGACGGTGGCCGTGCCAGGTGACCCATGCGAGACACATGCGAGTCTCTCGTATGACTCTTGCTCAGCCTGACTCCAGCTTTCTCCAACTCTGACTTCGACTCCACCAAAATGGACTCTGACCTCACAATCCTGACTCTACAGCCCTGGTGTGCAGTCCGTAAGCCAACCCTCTAACTCCTCAATTTCACTGAATCCGACTCGGGGCTCCACCACAATGGACTCGGGGCTCCACCACAATGGACTCGGGGCTCCACCACAATGGACTCGGGGCTCCACCACAATGGACTCGGGGCTCCACCACAATGGACTCGGGGCTCCACCACAATGGACTCGGGGCTCCACCACAATGGACTCGGGGCTCCACCACAATGGACTCGGGCTCCACCACAATGGACTCGGGGCTCCACCACAATGGACTCGGGGCTCCACCACAATGGACTCGGGGCTCCACCACAATGGACTCGGGGCTCCACCACAATGGACTCGGGGCTCCACCACAATGGACTCGGGGCTCCACCACAATGGACTCGGGGCTCCACCACAATGGACTCGGGGCTCCACCACAATGGACTCGGGGCTCCACCACAATGGACTCGGGGCTCCACCACAATGGACTCGGGGCTCCACCACAATGGACTCGGGGCTCCACCACAATGGACTCGGGGCTCCACCACAATGGACTCGGGGCTCCACCACAATGGACTCGGGGCTCCACCACAATGGACTCGGGCTCCACCACAATGGACTCTGGACTCTGGGCTCCACCACAATGGTGCACATGGACTGTGGTTGTCTGGATGAACTTTTCCAGCTCCTATAATAATACTATACTAATAAAGTTGGGATGAGTTGTTTTAGGTTGTATGATAATTATTGTTGAGCACAAGTCATAGACTGAATCTAGCAGGCAGCAATCCCTGGATGATCGCGGATTAAAGGGACACACCGAGCCGCTCGTGTGACTATTACTGGCTGCTGATGCAGTACGCATTCCTCTTGGCACAAGGATGATATTCCTTTACTATGTCTCTCTTAGTCATCGTCCAGACTCATCCTTGGTGAATTGTATTTGATGACTGTGGCATCTTTATTTCTGGAGTGTGGAGCATTGGGAGTAGAGTCATAAAGTTTCGTGGCTCTGGTTAACCCTTCGCACTGCACGTAGGGTCACAGCGATGCTTCCACCAGATGTCAAGTACTTCCTCCGGTGTGTATGTTACGTTTCCTCCAGGAAATAGCGTCTTCATCATTGGGGTGTAATACACAATGCGCTGTTTCTTTTTTTGGACTTATTTATATTAAAACACAATGGGCTTTCATATTTTACCGGCTGTTTGGAATTGTCGGCCCCTTTTTATGCTTCTCTGGGGGTCGTAGTTTTTGCGTTGTAGAGCTCTTGTTAGGATCTAGACTCTTGGTTCACACGATTGCCTATAGATGTGTCCTATTAAGACTTGGCAGCATGAGATCTCTTGTGGACTATACTACTTTTGGTAAATTTCAGGTGACTCTCAATGAATTAGAATATCTTCAAAAAGTTACTTTATTTCAGTAATTCAATACATAAAGTGAAACCCATATATATTATAGAGTCCTTACACACCGAGGGATCTATTTTATGTGTTTATTTATGTTAATGTTGATGATTATGGCTTACAGCCAATGACAACCCAAAGGTCGTTATCTCAGAAAATTAAAGTAGGTAGGATGAAGGGTCTGAGAGATAAAATATGACCTAAACAGGTATTGGAGGCTTCACCTTGTGTGGTTGTGAGAGTCACAACCACTATAAAAGCAGATCACGGCTGCTGCAGTCCCCAGCGTGGTGCATATAGAGTAGGGAGGATGAAGGGTTAAAAACCACACTGCTGTATTCCATGAGACATCAAAGGGTGATGCAGCTGTATGTTGGTTTAGCTCCAAAAATGGGGGAAGTTCCATTATGTGTCCTGATTTTAGAATCATTTTATAGTATTTATTACACTGTGATACATTCTCATTGATTTTATTTAAACCCTTGAGTCCTTTTAAGAAAAGTGGATAGGCTTTGCCTGCTGTCAATAATTGTCACTACTCAGTGTTTAAAGGTGTTATTTGGTTTCAGAAAACTACTAAATGTAGTTTAATGAAGATAAGATTTCCTTGGACTCACTCTGTCCAGGTCCAGCAGTTTCCTGCTGCTCCCGGTGTCTTATTGTCTGCAGTGCTGACGTTGCATAGCTGGCAATGCAGCCAATCGGTGAGCTCAGTGGCTCTGCCCGAGCTGATGCACGAGCCGATCAGCTCTAGATATGGGCAAGCTGTGTTGGACCTCTTTGAGAGGGTCTGTTAAACTTTGTATTAAAAAGTCTGCTTGACTCACTCTCCCCGGGTCCCACAGGGAGACCTTTGGTGCTCCAGTTGCTCAAGCTTCGTTATAGGGTTGGACTGTTTCGGACGGTTTAACTTTATTTTTACAAACCCTTCCAAAGGTCCGATACCAAGTCTACCTATAACAAAGCTTGAGCAGCAGGAGACTCTATGCTGGAGGTAGGGAGGGTGAGTAAAGTAATTGAATTACATAAACCATTGAAAAGGCTTCTACCCGGTATGAAAATATTAGAATCTGAGACTCCTCAGTGGTTGATACCTTCTAATGGTGAGCCATCTTTTCAGTTAGCCATTAAAATGTATCGACCACTGAGGACTCTATTTTTCTATCTTCTGGATAACCCAATACAAACATCTTTTACCTTAGCATACCCGGTATGAGCATTGTTTGTCGGATCCACTTGGCCGTTACTGTAGGTGGAATTTCTGAACTTTGCTTTGAACTGCTCCATACAAAGGATCAGCTGTGTGAGTTGTTAGGTGAAACCTTCTTTGTTGACTTTCCCTTTTCAGGTCCCTAGTTTTATCTTAATCCCAGCACAACCTGTCCAGCCTGCTTCATACTTGATTGTATCACCGTCCTGACCAAGTTCTTTAATGTTTATCGCGACTCCTAATAGTTTGAAATAAAGTGCAGTACAAGAACTTCCTCAATCCAACAACTCAATTGACTAGTATTAACACAAAACATGGCTGCTTTCCTCCAAAAACACAGTCAGTGGTGTAACTTGAGGCTCCTGTGCCCTAATGCAGAAGCTCCAATGGCACCCTGAAGTCTTTAATGTCATTAGCCTTTTCATATAGGCCAAAAGGACTTTTGGAGCCTCCAAAGCTGCAGGGCCCGAGTGCGATTGCAACCCCTGCACGTCTTGTAGTCATGTCCCTGACCGTACCTGTCTGTTAGTCTTATATTACATATCAATATTGTAGTTAATGGTGCTCACCCATAACCTATGGGCAAGGGTGGTACTCTTCCTAGTCTTCGTAGTTTTGGACCCTCTACAAGAAAGTACTTGACAATGTTTCGGTCAAAAGATGTTTCCTACCTAACCAAGACACTTCCTGAAAGCTCTGTGTTCCAAGAACACAGATTTGGTAGAATTTGGTGGACTGAGATGACTTTCCAACTCTTCTTTGAGTCTAGGAGGACTATTTTTTGTGTGAGCCATTCAGGCTTTCACGGAATCGTTTAGAACGATATGGCGGCCTACTGTGATGTGTCTTCTTGCTTCTAAATTTTCACTTGGGGCTTGGGTGCTTGAGGACAACTTTATGGATTTGAAATATGACCGAGTATAGACGGAGTGAACTTCTGTGAAAAAAAGGACTCCTATGAGATCTAAGTATATCCGGGGAAGGGGGGGGGGGGATTCAGAGTACAGAGGTAAAGAGAAGTATTGGGTAGGAATGGCCGTCTTAATTTACTGTCCTTGTCCAGCATTCTGGTCCTCCATAGTATGACGATGAATTCAAGTTTTATTTGCAATCCAAGATTATAGACGCACACACGCAACGACGTTGCTGCAATGCCTCCAAACCCGTGGCGTATCAGCGATGTCATTGATGATGTCGTGCTGTGTAACGGGGCCTTTGGAAGCACACCTTGGTTAGTGGTAGATGCGGAATGCCGCGCTTCTCTCACAGATGTCTTTTGGCAATTTGTGCTGATGAAGATCTAATTTTGACCGAAATGTCCATAATCTTGGATTGCAAATAAAACTTGAATTCATCTTTACACCATTGGAGAGTGCCAAGTCGTGACTTATACACGTGCGTTTGGATCTGACTTGTGCACCAACCATAGAACGTGCCACCATTTCATTCAGGGCTGTAGAGTCGGTAAGCCAAACATCGGACTCCAACTCCACCAAAATGGACACTGACTCAGACTCCACAACTAAGACTATAAAGTTAGTAAGCCAAACGTCCGACTCGGACTCCACCCAAAATGGACACAGACTCCACAGCCCTGGTTTCTTTTAGAATTGGTCCTCCATGGCAGCCGGTCTTGGACAACATTAGTGTTTACTGTATAGTTGTAGGGATCATTGATTCTCAATTCGGCCATATCAGACCTCTGTTTACTTGCCGTCTGTCCCTACGGGCAGTGTCTTTCTGCTAAGTGACCACTATCCCAGTTTCTAGATGCCTAATAGGATTAGGCCGTTTGTTTTTCAGATTTTCAGTCCTGGTAAACCTCTTTGTGGTCTTGGTTGAGTAGCGATTGCACAAGGTGATTGTTAGAACACGCCGTTCTGTCTGGTCCAAGAGATGAGGTGGCGCCATGATGACCTTCTACAGTTCGATCTGGACCATTGCTTCTTCTCACAATGGTCCTTTTTGATGTGACTTTTTGGATTGAATTCAGAAGTCATTTTTCGAGACTGACGCTGCCAAATAATACAGCGATGATAAGTTGTATGCACAAAGTAGACCTTGTGGCTTTTCCTAAAGTGTAACAAGGACATGGCTAAGTGTTGTGTTTTGTATAGAGCCTCGGCCGGTGGTCCGTCAGTCTTAAGTGCAATGTTATTTGACAACTAAGAGTATACAATTTTCTTGTGCCTTGTCGGAGGCCTTGGTACAGTTTTTCTTTGTTACTTTTGGGTGGTGGGTCGGAGTCTTGTGTTACTGTTGACAAGTGCCTGCCCTGCACCTTGGCTCGGTGAAACCTTTTTCTTTGTATTTTCTCCTATTCCAGACAGCGGCTTCAGCGGTTACACATAATTGCTGGGTAGTAACTGCTGGCATTTCGGCTGTGTCAGACGCAGGTCATAACGGTTTATATAGCTACTTAGTAGTTACCGGCAGTGACTTTTATGAGTATTTTTGTGTCAGGGTGCTTATTTTAGAATGAGTCGCTCGGTTTATGACTTGGTAGATTATTCTAATTTTTTTATGTCATTTGCACAAGCCATTAGTTTCTAGGCTAAGTAATTAGCGTAGCATTAGGGAGGGAGTTGCACATTTTGATGCCGTGACTGGAGCTTTATATATAGCCATGATTTAGCTGTATTTCTAATACAAAGGTCAAAAGTATGTTGGGACGATGCACGAGACGTAAACCCTTTTGCCGTAGGTCGAATGGCTCTGTACAGTAGTGGTCTCCAACCTGAGGCTAAAAAAACAACTAACATGTTGATCGTTGTTTCACAAGAGTCAGGTAGTCAACAGTTGGTTCAAACCCATGGCATCATCTGTGCCCCGGGGTACTCGGTGGCCGAGCGAGCAGTCTATATCACGGTGGTGATGCCCAGCACCGTAGCCCTGATCGCACATGAAAGGAGGCTATGTTTACAGGGGATGGAAAATGGTTTGTAACCGCTTGTGACGCCAGCAGTGCCTGTGTGACTCCGCCCACCCCGGGGATGTGGGGCACTCGGAACTGGGCTCCAGTTGCTGCAGGGGAGTCAAAGGGGTTGAGACCCGGCTTCCGTGATCCCTGGGGAGTCAGTGCTAGCCTAATGGGAATTAGGGCCGCTTTACACACACCAACTTATCTGTCCAACTTCTGACCAACTTACTGGTTGCAGTGAAATCATGGACACATTGCTCCATTTTGTGGCTGTGTACAAATGTAACAATGTGTCCATGATTTCACTGCAACCAGAGATCTGTTCAGAAGTTGGACAGATAAGTTGGTGTGTGTAAAGTGACCATTGGGGATTGGATGATGGGGAATAGTTTGTTGACGTTGGGTTCGTGAACCTACGGTTCTCGGTCAGCAGTGACCAATGCTGCAGGTCAGACCTCTGGGGTTGTTTGTATGGCAGCTTGATGTTGTCTTTCCCCGTAGGTGGAGCAGCACCCCAGGGCAGATGTTTTTAACTGAAATGAATGTGCAAGGCGCTGGGCCTCTGTCTCGTCTGCTTAGGCTGTCAGCGGCTGCACAGGCGGGGAAATAAGTCTCACACAGTGTTGGAATTCGGCACCCAGTTTACTCACGGAGGTTGAAACTGATCGCTGGGTGCTCCTCTCTGTCAAGTTCCAGTCTGGTATGTGCCCACGGGACTGGGATGACTTGCCAAGACACTATTCGTGTGCCTTTCTGTTCTCTGGTCTCTCTCTCTCAGCGCTGTGTCTTCACCTCTCTGGTCAGCGCCTCCGCACACAGTGCCACAATCTAGCAGCCACAGGTCTTCTCAGATGACTGGTACCGGTCTCCTGACCCTAGTTTGGTTGCCTTCTCAGTGGGTGCGATGGACTGCAGCCACCATTCTTTTATACTGCTTGGCCTCTGATTCAGTTGGCCGGGCATACAGCATCCACTCCACATTCAGGGACAGTCCCCTAGTTCTCGACCAACCCCTCCGTCCGACTATCTTAGTACCGAATCTGGGAGCCCAGGTAATTTTCACTCCCCCTATGCCCCTGGGGTCTTCTCTGTTCCTCTTACTCACAACTGCACACTTTTCCTTCTGCCTCCTCACTCCTCCACTCACTTCTCCCTCTCTTACTCATTAACCTCCAACCCCCCCCCCCACCTCTTCTTCCCCTGTCCACTTTGACTGGGCCCTCCCTCTGGGTCCTCCCATGGTCCCCTGGGTTATAGGGTGTGTTGGGTGTTTTGTTGGGTGTCTGGGTTCACCATCCTGTTCCCTCAAGGACAAAGACACCACACCCGTTCACTGGGTGCAGTACACCTTTGTGGCAACCAGACCGGTGGGGCACCATGTGCGTACCCCAGGGGATAGATGGTGTAGTAGTGGGGCGTTATACTCTCCTCAATCAGAGCAAGACTCCTGGGGTATAAGGACAGTGGGTGAAGATAGGAGTTGTAGTGGGTAGTACAGAGATGCCGCAGAAAGAAACAAGGAGGCAGATTCACAGTCCTGTACATTTTTTTGCTGAAGACTTTGCAGCACAGCCGGGACTTCTTTGTGGAACCAGGTATGTGGCTCGACCAGTCCGTAGAGAGATGGACCACCCTGCTGGAAAAGTGTGTTGGCCTTCCTGCTGACGTCTAACTCCAGGTTATTAGTCTCCCCTCTCCATTGTCCTCTAGTCTTCCCTGGTCTGTGGTTCGCCTTCAGCGGGACAGATGGCACAAACTCTGCAAGTGACCTCTCTTTAGGTCCTCTGGCTCTTTCATAGCCACTGTGTCCCACACAGGTCCACAAAGGTGACTACTAGACTTGAAATCTCCAGAATCTGCAGCCAGGTTCTCGAGACCTGGACACCCAAGGCCTGGCCCCTGCTTGCAGCAATGTTCCTCTGCCCAACTTCTCTAGAGATGGCAGCAGATGTAACCAGTCAGCCTCATGGCCCGACATCCAGTCTAGAACTTCTTTTGCTTACCTCTCCCAACCTAACTCCTCCACCCAACCTAACTCCTCCGTCCAACCAGAAGTGGGGTCTGCCCTAAGGTGGGTCTCTTCTGTTCTGCACACTGATTGGAGTTTGTACTATGCTGAGTATCTTGGGGTAATTCCAGCACCATGATCCTTAATTCCCTTCCCTCCCGCACCCCCCTAGTCATGACACTGCAGGGTGTTGAGTGCAGTACCATTTTCGGCAGCTGGACCGCAGGAACGCCACACATCTGACCAGGTTCAATTGGTGTACAGCTTGGTACAGGAACTTTGGCCTTCTTGATACATCACAGGAGCCAGCTGTGCTACACAGCCGGCACCCAAGTATCTCCTGTGATCGGAGATGGTTCCGATCAGACCAGTTTAACCTCCTCGAAAGAAGACAATTTAATTTTTTTTTAGTCTCCTGGAAACTGGTAATTTATTACAATCTTCAAACATTTTCCATAATCCAATTTAGTTTTTTACACTAGATTTGACAGTAAAAAGTATCATCTAGTGTCAGACGCCAGGTATAAAGGGATCATTGTGTTCTCTGAATGGCATCGTTGGCCGGGGCTTTCCTTTGTGCGGCAGGTAGACATGTAGGCCACAGCTACTAGATTTCTTTCTTTTTTTTATTCCTCTATAAATAGCTTTTCTGTACTGTGGTGCTTGTGTGTTTCCATGGCCGTCCTGTCATCCAGAGGTCGATTTCTCTGTGCTAGAGAAAAGAATCAGCGCGTTAGTATTCTACAGGTGTCGGCCTGGTGGAGGCGAGCAGCGTGTGACAAGCCGTGTGCGTGTAATTGTGGCTGTGTTTGGTGTGGATGCTCGCTCCTTTGTAGCTATTATTAGGCCAATTTTGTGGGGATGCTCCCTCCTCTATAGTCATGATTAGCCCTGCATTTAGTCTGGATATTCGCTCCCCTGTAGCCATAGTTGGCTCTGTATTTGGTGGGGATGATTGCTTCTTTGTAGCCATTGTTGGTTCTGTATTTGGTGGGGATGATCGCTCCCCGGTAGCCATTGTTGGCTCTGTATTTGGTGGGGATGCTTGCTTCTTTGTAGCCATTGTTGGTTTTGTAATTGGCGGGATGCTCTCTTCCCTGTAGCCATTGTTGGCTCTGTATTTGGTGGGGATGCTCTCTCCCCTGTAGCCATTGTTGGCTCTGTATTTGGTGATGCTCACTCCCCTGAAGCCATTGTTGGTTCTGTATTTGGTGGGAATGCTCGCTCCCCTGTAGCCATTGTTGGCTCTGTATTTGGCGGGGATGCTCTCTTCCCTGTAGCCATTGTTGGTTCTGTATTTGGTTGGGATGCTCTCTCCCCTGTAGCCATTGTTGGCTCTGTATTTGGTGATGCTCGCTTCCCTGTAGCCATTGTTGGCTCTGTATTTGGTGATGCTCGCTTCCCTGTAGCCATTGTTGGCTCTGTATTTGGTGGGGATGCTCTCTCCCCTGTAGCTATTGTTGGCTCTGTATTTGGTGGGGATGCTTGCTTCTTTGTAGCCATTGTTGGTTCTGTATTTGGCGAGGATGCTTTCTCCCCTGTAGCCATTGTTGGTTCTGTATTTGGTGGGGGTGCTAGCTCCCCTGTAGCCATTGTTGGCTCTGTATTTGGTGGGGATGCTCTCTCCCCTGTAGCCATTGTTGGCTCTGTATTTGGTGGGGATGCTTGCTTCTTTGTAGCCATTGTTGGTTCTGTATTTGGCGGGGATGCTTTCTCCCTTGTAGCCATTGTTGGTTCTGTATTTGGCGGGGATGGTCTCTCCCCTGTAGCCATTGTTGGCTCTGTATTTGGTGGGAATGCTCGCTCCCCTGTAGCCATTGTTGGCTCTGGATTTGGCGGGGATGCTCTCTTCCCTGTAGCCATTGTTGGCTCTGGATTTGGTGGGGATGCTCTCTCCCCTGTAGCCATTGTTGGCTCTGGATTTGGTGGGAATGCTCTCTCCCCTGTAGCCATTGTTGGCTCTGGATTTGGTGGGAATGCTCGCTCCCCTGTAGCCATTGTTGGCTCTGGATTTGTAGGGGATGCTCGCTCCTCTGTAGCCATTGTTGGCTCTGTATTTAATGGGGATGCTCACTCCCCTGTAGCCATTGTTGGCTCTGGATTTGGAGGGGATGCTCGCTCCTCTGTAGCCATTGTTGGCTCTGTATTTGGTGGGGATGCTCACTCCCCTGTAGCCATTGTTGGCTCTGTATTTGGTGGGGATGCTCACTCCCCTGTAGCCATTGTTGGCTCTGTATTTGGTGGGGATGCTCTCTCCCCTGTAGCCATTGTTGGCTCTGTATTTGGTGGGGATGCACTCTCCCCTGTAGCCATTGTTGGCTCTGTATTTAGTGGGGATGCTCGCTCCTCTGTAGCCATTGTTGACTCTGTATTTAGTGGGGGTGCTCACTTCATAGTCATTCCTCTGGTTTGGCTGCTCACTCTTCTGTAGACATTATTGCCCCTTCATTTGGTGTGGATACTCAAAATCTTTGTAGCTGTTCCTCTGGTGTAGATGCTCATTCCTCTGTAGCCTTTATAGTTTTCAAAGGTGAAAAAAGACTAGTCCATTGACTTCCTATATCCGAACATGTTATTGGCCATGTGGTGTGTGTGGATGCTGCTTTTCTGTAGCCGTTATTGGCTTTGAATTTGGGGATGCTTACTGCCTTGTAGCCATTGTTGGCTCTATATTTAGTCTGGATGCTCACGTCTTCGTAGCCATTCCTCTGTGGTTGCTCACTCCTCTGTAGACATTATTGGCACTGCGTTGGGTGTGGACAATTGCTCTTCTGTAGCCATGATTGGCTCTATATTTGGTGTGGATGCTCACTTTTTTTGTATCCATTGTTGGCTCTGTATTTGGTGTGAATACTCAAATCTTTATGGACGCTTGTTCCTCCTGTAGCCTTTGTTTTTCAGCATGTTGGGTTGACCTTTTTGAGGGTGTAGCACAACTGATGTCACAGATGACCAAAAGTCCAGGATGATGGACAACCATGTTGAGATGAAACTTCAGCTGCTCCTTCATCACTTTCTTATGCCCACCAAAGATGGCCGACTGGATTCCTCACTGCTATACAGTCAAAGATGATCGAAATGGTTTGGGTAATTGTGATGAATGCAGTCAAGAAACCATTGCGCTATTTTGTTTTGTAAGCAAAGGAACATTTTTTTTATGTAATTTAATTCTGTGAAAAGTCTTTAAGCTTTTTGCAAGATCCTTGGGTTTACTGTAGCATGAAACACTCCCAAGCATTTTATGCCTTTTGTTATTTCATTACTTTACATTCTTTTATATTCTGCTCAGTAACTAAGGTGAAGGAATGTATGTTCGGAGAGACTTGGTTCTTTTACATGGGTATTGCCCTCATTCCAATCTTCACCTACGTAGTGATTTGTGGCATGTTTAGACAGTAACTTTATCTATAGGATTTCAAAGCCTTTGACATAAGCCAGATGTCTGGGTTAGAAGCCGGCTTGGCACTGACTAGAGGTTAGAGGTGTTAATTATGCCTTTTTAAGCCTTGTTTCAGACTTCTTTTGTTTTTGGTTCATCAAGAAAAAAAAAAAAAAAAAATTTTTTTTGTTTTGTGTTGACATCGAATATAAACCTTCGGTACAATAAATTAAAAGTAGCATGTGAGATGACATGGTTAATTGTTTAAGGGGAACTAATGGATATTAGTGAAGTGGTGCTAGAGGTCTAGAGAGTGGAGTCCCGAGTGGAGTCCCGAGTGGAGTCCCGAGTGGAGTCCCGAGTGGAGTCCCGAGTGGAGTCCCGAGTGGAGTCCCGAGTGGAGTCCCGAGTGGAGTCCCGAGTGGAGTCCCGAGTGGAGTCCCGAGTGGAGTCCCGAGTGGAGTCCCGAGTGGAGTCCCGAGTGGAGTCCCGAGTGGAGTCCCGAGTGGAGTCCCGAGTGGAGTCCCGAGTGGAGTCCCGAGTGGAGTCCCGACAATCAAGGCGTCTTAAGATATAACTTCCCAGTCCTGCGGGTTGCCCATAATCACTGAGGTCACCCTTTATGTTTCTGTGGCTCGTTGCTCAATCTGCATACCCAGATTCCTGGCAATAGAAGAACTACCACCTGCAGATTGGCTTTTTTTTTCTCTCTAAAAGTAGAAATTTCTAGTTCCGGTTGAACCTATGTTACTTCGTTATGCGCTTGCAACCATTTTGATATGTCTTGATATATTCTCCTGTGCGGTAGTCCTCCACGTCCAGCTTATAAGTGATCTGAAATAAAACTGATGTAATGGATGGCATAAATCCAAGAAGAGAAAACCAAAGTCAGTGTCTGTTAAAAACAGTTCTTCCTTTATTTAACTTCATTAAAAATATCAGAGAATGGGACAGATGATCAGTTGACGCGTTTTAACTTAACTTAAAATTAAGACTAAGACATCAAGTCAAAACGCGTCAGCCATTTTTAATAGACACCAAATTTTGGTTCTCTCTTTTTTAGATTGTTGTATTACCCAGCTGATGGGTAGTCGGTGGTCTGAACCTATTCAAGAAGCTGTAGTTGATTTTCGGGGTGAATGTAAAAGTTTCTTTATTACATAATGGATGGCATACTGCCAAAAGTCCTGTTTATAAAGCAAGATATTAAAGAAGGGGTGGTTTATGCAAATTCACTGAGTAGGAGTTCCTTGGCAAAGCAGGGGCAGAACTTAGAAATGTACCACCCTCTAGGAGCTGATTGTTGCTCCATATGCGGTGGCATGCTTATTTTACAAGATGAAGGCATAGCATTTAGAATATCATTTGATAACTTGCGTAAACCAGCCCTAGGAATGGAAAAACACATTTTTTTTTTTATTTTTTTTGCCAGAAATTTTACTCCATGTGTCCAGTTTTTACATAGAAATAAAACAATTCTGCAAAACTAAAGCCAGAGCAAAAAAAAAATAAAAAAAAATCTCCCTTTGCCACATTCTGTACATGGAATGTGTCTGTATGGGCTCACAGATATCATGCACATGTAGTGAGGGGGATGGGTTGTGCCGATGAACCATATTTATTGCATACTTTCCCTGTTTACTGCCTATTCATTTGCAAACACCTGCTCGATGGTTTCAGCCTCTCGGATCCTCGGTATTTACATGAGCAATTACACTCATCAGACGGTGGATGACACATTTTTGTAACACGTTCATCGGCTTCCAGCCATTAAGATCGTGGAGGAAGTGTTGTTGTGAAAGATTTTCAGCACATGTATGCCGCCATTATCATATGAATAGCAAAGAAAATGTAATGTGCCGCATAAAGGGATCATGTAACACAAGTGGGTTCTAACTTGTGTGAAGTCTTTGACATACATCACACGTCTGAAGGGCAAAGAAGAGTGTTAGTTTTTTTCTGTTTGTTTTAAATTTTTTTTTTTTTCTTTTTCTTTCCTTTCTTCCTTTTATTCTTCCCTCTCTTCCTTCTATCCTCCCTCTCTTCCAACTTCTCTCTCCGTTCTATCTTCCCTCTCTCCCGGTTTGTATCTACCCTCCTCTCCCTCTCTCCCGGTGTATCTACCCTTCCCCTCCCTCTTCTCCCGGTGTATCTACCCTCCCTCCCTCTCTCTCCCCGTTTGTGTATCTACCCTCCCTCCCTCTCTCCCGGTGTATCTACCCTCCCTCCCTCTCTCCCGGTGTATCTACCCTCCCTCCCCTCTCTCCCCCTGGTGTATCTACCCTCCCTCCCTCTTCTCCCCGGTGTATACTACCCTCCCTCCCTCTCTCTCCCCGGTGTATCTACCCTCCCTCCCCTCTCTCCCTCGGTGTATTCTACCCTCCCTCCCTCTCTCCCCGGTGTATCTACCCTCCCTCCCTCTCTCCCGGTGTATCTCCCCTCCCTCCCTCTCTCCCCGGTGTATCTACCCTCCCTCCCTCTCTCCCCGGTGTATCTACCCTCCCTCCCTCCTCTCCCCGGTGTATCTACCCTCCCTCCTCTCTCCTCTTCCGGTGTATCTACCCTCCCTCCCTCTCTCCCGGTGTATCTACCCTCCCTCCCTCCTCTCTCTCCGGTGTGTATCTACCCCCCCCCTCCTCTCTCTCCCGGTGTATCTACCCTCCCTCCCTCTCTCCCGGTGTATCTACCCTCCCTCCCTCTCTCTCCGGTGTATCTACCCTCCCTCCCTCTCTCCCGGTGTATCTACCCTCCCTCCCTCTCTCCCTTCTTTTTTTATTGCCACACCTGGTCAGTCATTTTGTGCATCCACACAGAAATGATGGTTCTAATGAAGACCCTGGTTGTTTCCATACAGTTTAATGACCCTTTTTATGGCTTCTATGCACATGATGTGCCTATGATGGGACTCACTCTAACATACTTCGCCCCCAAGTATTATACCCCATGATGCCCCCACAGTGTCTCCTTTTGGCCAAAAAAATAAATCCACCATGCCCCGTTCTCACTATGGGTAGAACAGATATCTGCCCTTTATTCTTAAACCAGCCATACATTTTAGATGGTTGTTGGCCAATCATTCTGTCTTCAGCCAACTTGGCCTACTCTCCGGTACAAAGTTGAGCGCATTGTTGTTCTTGGAGAACCAAGCCACCGATGGCACAGGTGACTGATGCAGATGGTAGGGGTCCATCACTATCCTAAATATGGAAGAAAAAAAGGTTTGGTGCAATGTTAACCAGTTGAAAAAAGATTTGACTGATCACTAACCAGACTTATCTTCTGAGGAGCCCACCAGGAGCTGCCCTGGCATTCCAAGGTGTTGACACAGAGCAGGACTGTTTAGAGGATATAAAGCCTTTGACATATAAAGTGCCCGGGCCCAATTGAAGATACTGAACCTGCAATGCATCCACCCCCAATATATCCTCTGAGTCATGTGTAATGGCTGTCTGTAACCTCTCACTTTCTAAACTAGAAAAAGTTCCAACATGTCAGTATATATCATCATGGTCATATAGGTTGGTTTTTCAATTTAGAAGTTTGTCCTCCCCTGTGGGAGCTTTATTAGGTCACAAACATATAAGCATACCGAAGATTGATTGCCCTCAGTGGGAGAAACAGAATAATCTTATTGTTGTGGTACATTTTAATAGCCAACAAAAATATTGCAAAGCAAGCTCTCGAGACTGCTTGTCTATTCATCAGGCATGGTATAACATACATCTATGGAACTAAAAGATCTTCTGTTATACCATGCCTGATGAAGAGAGGTAAGTAGTCATAAAAGCTTGCTTTGTAACATTGTTTGCTTTTGAGACTGCTTACGTCCACATCAAGCATTGTAGATCTTTTAGTTCCATAGATGTATGTTATACCATGCCTGACGAAGAGAGGTAAGCAGTCTCGAGAGCTCGCTTTGTCAAATCATTTTTTATTTTTGTTAGCCATTAAAAGGTATCTCAACTACAACATTACTATTGTTTCTCCCACTGAAGGCAATCAATCTTCATCCAAAAGATGGTATGCTTACTGTATGTTTATGGGCTAGTAAAGCTCCCACAGGGGTGCACAAACTTACAAATGGAAAAACCAACTTATATTACCATGATGCTATATCGACATGTTGGAACTTTCTGTAGTTTACTGACAGTCATTACACATGATGATCTATGAAGATATATTGGGGGTGGATGAATTGCAGGTTCAGTATCTTCAGTTGGGACCAGCACTTTGGAGGGTTTAAAGCCTTTGTCATGTAAACAGTCCTGCTCTGTGTCAACACCTTGGAATGTTGGGCAGCTCCTTGTGGGCTCCTCAGAAGATAAGAGTGATTAGTCATCTGGATCTGTGGTCAGTGAATGAATGAATGAATGATTGCAGCCAGAGCATTTAGGAGATTTGCAAATTGATTATACTTGAGTGAGGGGAAAGAAGAGGAATTCTGGGAAGGGTACAGGGAGTATAGATCTAGTGTGCACCAGTATATAGAAGATCTGTTTAAGCCAAACTTTTTGACCAAGAGGGCAACATACATCCAGTTCTCTCCTCCCCTCTTAAAAGTGGCACCAAGAGCCCCCCATTATCGGTATAATGATCACACCTAGGCGGTATACCAAGATTAGGGGTGCCTACCTTACCCCCATTCAGATCTGCTCTTCGCAAGTCGCCATCTGGATATCTGCTCTTCAAAGCAGTTTGCTAGACCAGACAAGCTGGAAGACAGTGGCGATCCACACATCACGGGTCCGCGAACCACATGTGGCTCCCGAGATACCGGTTGGGGACCCATCATCTAAGCCATTTAGTCTTTGATCTAACTTGATCAAATTTTGCCTCCTTCGTCATGGTTTTTCAGTTTATTTTTCAAACCTTTACCTGCAGCTTCTTGACGCTAGCAATAAAAAATAGCACAAATGTGGAATTTTAATTTGGGTATTCATGGGTTAAAACTGACAATGGGATTATTTCACTCTGCCGGAATAATGAGAAAAACAGGATTCGGTCCCAAGTTTCCAGCCTTCTGGGGAGAAGGGCATGTGGCATAATCCTAAAATGATGTGTCTTGGAATGAGACGAAAGATTGTATGTAGGCCTGTGTGTTGTAACTTGAACAGCGCCTGCAGCATGGATGATTTATGATCCAGAAGGTTATTCTACATGATGGGAGTTGCAGTCTGAACTAGAGAGTAGTCTTTCAGCACAGCCCGAGCCGCCTGTGTGATGAGAAGTGGCGTACCCCTCCTTCCCCCTACTCTTACTGCAGTACGTTGCGTTCGAGTGCCAGGCTCGGTTAAATACTTGAATGCTATAAAACATGCAGATCTGTTCCCCCAAGGTGGTGCATTTACATGTTTCCTCGCCAGCTTGTGTAGCCGGGTAATTGCTGTATGTGGACGTGTGGATGCATGCAGGATTATCCGTGTGTGTCCAGATGTGCTCATCTAAGTCTCGCTATAAGGGAATTAAAATATAAATTGTCTTAGGGGCAAAAACGACCAATCCCATCCACAAATGGATGAGTAGAGCGGGCGAGACCTAATACCGGCGCACGATTTGTATGATTGCTTATGGCTGTCACACCGACCGTCCGCTCCAAGAAGCTTTGTGTGACCCCATTACTTTCTAAGTAGGTTGTACGAATACCGTGTTGCAAAACGTAAGACCTTATTGAGGCTGTAAATTAAATGGCCATCAAAAATCCAAAATGGGAAACCTGTCGAGTCATTTATGCCCCCCAGCTATCACTGTCTGTACCTGTAGCTTCATAGTACTATTCTAATCATCCCTGTCATGTTAAAGGTGAAAAAAAGCATTTGAACACTTACTTGCTTATGTAAATGAGGCAATGACTACACCTTGGAGGACATAGTCACTCTGGCAGGTTAATGGTTAACTCCCTGAAAACTTCTCTGTATAAAGGACCTGTGTGATGTAACGATCATCTGGCCATAGTGGGTGGAGGTAAGCAAGGAAAATCATTATGGGCTATGGAGAGTTAGTGCTGCCTATTATAGTCACATGATCGTGACGTCACACAGGATCTTATGACATTCAGCAGAAACATTAACTATGAATCTGCCAGAGTGACTACGTCCTCCAAGGTGTAGCCACTGCCTCATTTACATAACAAAATGTAAGTGTATAAATGCTTTTTTTCACCCTTTAACATAACATTATGAGCTCAGACAGGGATCATTAGAATAGTATTATGAAGCTGCCTAAATGGGGGATGCCTAAACAAGCTGACAGGTTCCCTTTAAGTCCTGATAGGGGGAGTTGGCTGCAGGTGTTGACCTCAAGTGTTTCTGAATTGTGTGGGCCATGGTAACTGCGGTCATGTAACCGATCAGGTGATTGGGTAGCCCCCACCTCCCCAGGTCCTTCAACCCTCGGGAGCTAGATGGAGTGCATCGGGGGACACGCCGGAGAGGTGAGCATATGTACCGTATTTTTTATTTTTAACACTGTTCACTCCCGCAATGTATGTATATACATTGCGGGAGTGAAAGTGCCCGGCTTGCCTGCACTTTGCAGGCTCGGGCTTCCTGTGTCCGGACCCGTGAAAATCACGGGTCCAGACACAGAAATGGCATCCGGAGGCCACATCCGATTCTGTCCATTCTTGTCCGTGGGGTCCTGCGAAAAGTAAGAACCCCACGGACAGGAAAAAAATCGCAATGTGAAACCAGCCTCAATGGGGGAGAAACCTGATCCAGTTGTATCCAATCTTACTCTGAAACCCACAGATTAAATAAAATGGCAGTGTTAAACCAGCCTTAAGGTACCGTGACACGCTTCAATCTAGTGAACGACATCGCTAGCCATGTCGAGTGACCGCTGTCGTTTCGACATCGTTAGTGCGGTGTCACACGCATGGATATCGTTGACCATGTTAAATTTGGCAACGCTCCAGCTACTTCACGTACAACTTATTGAACGATTTTACAAAGCGTCAGGAATAGGAGAATTTTGAACAACATCGTTCAAAAGGTGTCACACTGAATGATGTAGGTTGACAGAACGTTAATTGGACGACGAACGACGGATTTGAGGTCGGGAGCACAAATTTTTGATGAAACGAGAAATCGTTGGATCGTTCAACATCGTACGTTTACACGCAACGATGCACAAACTAGGTCATTTGAACGATCATAAAACCGTGACGTATTAGCGATATCGTTACCAATATCGTAGCGTGTGATGGTACCTTAATACTCCTCAGCCCTGATTGCACAGGGGTTGTAATCATCATCTGTCCAATATGAAGGAAATCCTGAAAATATGACTTGCTGGTGGCTCTTGAGGACTTGAGAAACAAATGCTCTAGCGCACAGGTACCCAACCTTTCTGACCACATTCAGCTCAGGTAGGGTCGTGCGTCACATCCTCCTTCCACCTCCTCACAGTAGTGACACCCAGAGCCCCATTACTGGTATAATGACATCCAAAGCTTATGCCCAGACATCTCTGAGGGTATGTCCTGATCCAGGGTTTCTTGCCTTACCCCATTCAGATCTGCTCTATGTGGGTATACTCGCAAGTCCCCATCTGGATATCTGTTCTTTGTAGCTGTTTGCTAGATCTGTTGCTTATGCACCGAGCTGGAAGACAGCTGTGAGCCACATGCCATAGGCCTGCGAGCCACATGTGGCTCCCGAGCTACTGGTTGGGTAACCCTGCTCTAGAGCAATTGAGTGATCTGGGCAATTAGTTTTTTTTTGCTTGTGTGGCTAAAGGAGGGACATTGTGTCTGTGTATCTGGTCAGGATGAGACACGAGGAAGGATTGGAACTATGGCCATTTCATGTTGGTCTAGCGCTTCAATTGGTGATGCTAAGAAGTAACCTGACGTATGATATGTGCTGCCTTGTTTACAGACATTAAAATCTGATTTCACACCAGTGATGGGTAGGTAGCAGGTTATCATGCACTCGAAGGATAAGTAACCAGTCTCTCTGTTGCTGCACCACCACCTAGCTGGTTCCTGTACAGACTAGTAATGCTACAGCGCCATCCCTAAAGTCACCTGCACAAGTGGGAATATCCCTGACTGCAGGATTAGGAGATGACTGCTCTGGCCTCGCTACACGATAGACTGTCGAGAGTTTTCCATGGCTCTAAAAAAAAAAATAACAGGAAGAGGTTGCAACAGGGCAAGCATACATAGGTAAATAATAGCAAGGTGACAGTGTATACCTAAACTGTCCCTCCAGCTAGGAAATCCAAGGCTAATCTCTGTCCCCAAAGTTACCCCGAAGGTGGGGATGCCTGGGTCTCATACCTTACTGGGCACCTGAATTGGACTCTCCTAGATGTCCCTTCCCCAAGGAAGTACAGGGGCTGTAAGAGTAGAAATGCACACAGATAATACAGGCAAGGTAACAGGTTTAGCAGGGTTCCAGCAGATCACCAAATGGAACAAAGAAGTACACCTGTACTCTCACCGGCATAGTGGGTTCAGAGGAAGGTAGATATAGCTAAAGGGAATGGTAATAACAGACTACAGCTTAAGCCTAAGAGAATACTTCAGCTGTGAAAAAGTACTTAACCCCTTCAGCATTTCAAAGTAGAGCAAACACATAGGTAAAACTGGTAAGTTGCAGGCTTTGTGCAGAGCTCACTTTTCAGAGTCCTTGTGACCACAGGACATGGCACACTCCTGACAGTTGGCCAGTGACCAAGCCACATGGGTGACATGTCAGATAGGTGAGTCCCTGGTGACTTCTCACCTTATTTTTCTTAAATGACAGGTCTTTCTCTGTGTGTTTTGTATATGAAGAAATTGGTCACTCTGTAGAAGCGGACAGTGAGAAGCCACCAGGGACACGCCTGTCTAACCTGGCATCCGTGTGGCTCTGTTGCCAATGGATTTCTAAATAATTTTTTTTTTTTTTTTTTTTTTTTCCCTTCTGAAATGGGAAACCTTTAATCTGGCTGAAATCATGAGTTTGCTTTTAAAGGGAACCGGGCATCAATGACAAGATATTGACGATTGCTGAATTAATCTAAAACAGAATTAATAACGTGGCTCCAAATGTGAATTGATGATGTATGAGTTCTGCATATGTGTACTTTACAGAGCAAGACTGGTAACTGTAGGAATGACTAGGAGCTGAATTATTTACCTTGGGCGCCAAGTGTTTCTTATGCCCTCCAGACGTTTACGGCCCTTGGTATTAGGAAGTCTCCAAGTCCAGACGTAACATTCTACACTTTGGAGATCCTACTCTGTAATTTAGGCATTTCACAGATATTATCTATGTCAAGATGAATTCTTTGCAAAACGACATGTCAAAATCGAATTGTAAGAAAACTGAGTGACCAGTAATATGGCAATGAGGAGCCACTCAACCAATCTACCGCTCAGGACTCTAGCCAGGGTTTCTTCTTAAGCACAAGCTTTCTGTATGTGCCTTAAAGCTCCTTTGTCGTTTTGGTCAACATTAAACTTTCCAGATAAGGACTTCAAACCACACAAGAATCCAATTGTGTTAAGAAAAAAAGTTTACGCAGAATATTATTATAGCGCCATTTATTCCATGGCACTTTACATGTGTAAAGGAGAATGCATAGACAAGTACAATATTCATGAACCAATACAAGGTACAGACAGGAGAGAAGACCCTGCCCACGAGCATCACTGTCATCAGAGAGGGCCCAGCCATTGAGGGCTCAGTCTACAAGGGATGGGTGAGGTTACAGTAGGTGAGGAGTGGACCCTGCCTGCGATGGCTCAAAGTCTACAAGGAACGGGTGAGGACGCAGTAGATGAGGATAGGGGACCCTGCCCGCGAGGGTCACTGTCTGCAAGGGATGGATGAGGATACAGTAGGTGAGGGTAGAGCTCATTGTGCGGTGGTATTTGGAGTGAAGGTCACTGCCGGTTGTAGGCTTGTTGGAAGAGGTGGGTCTTGAGGCTTTTTGAAGGTTTCCATGGTAGGTGAGAGTCTGGAACTCTACCACAACACAACAGAGTATGGGGGATGTATGCGAGAAATCTTGTGTGGGGTTAAGGGAAGAAGAGATGAGAGGAGGAAAAGAGAAGGAAATCTAAATAAATTATTTGCTACCAACCTTCCAGGGCTGTGAAGTCAGTAAGCCAAACATCAGACTCTTCAATTTCCTCATATCTGACTCCGACTCCACCAAAATGGACACAGACTCATGACTCTGACTCTACTACCATGTCTGTTGAGACAGTAGGCCAAACATCTGACTCTTAACTCCTCAACTTCCCTAAATCCAACTCCGACTCCACAGCCCTGCAACTCTCTAGACTTTCTCTGCCCCCAGGAGTCGATGAGCTTAGATATTCATTATATACCTTGTCGATGATTAAACTCTTGGCATCCTAGAGTGATTAATCATCACAATTGGTTTTGTGAAAGAAAATTGCTAGACTTTTGGCGGAATCTCCCAACACGTGTGAGGGTGTGTGGTAGAATAGAGCAATATCGCTTAGATTAACATTGAGTTGGTGGAAAGTACCCAGAAGTGTTGTCAAAATTAGCTGAATATGATTGAGTCCGCATGCCGTATAGATATATAGATTTTTTTCTTCAAGGAAATCCCCATGCTTGACTATTTGGCATGGGGGTACATGCACCACACAGGGAGCTTGGGTTGGTCCCATCTCCATGGGTAGGATAGCCTTATCAATGGAAAGTGAGGATAGGGCTTCACTCAGCTGCTTGTTGAGGTAGAGACCGGAACCGTTTCTATTTAAATGTCTCCTGGCTTATTCAATAATCATACCACTACATAGGATAAACATAAAGGGTCTTCTCCAGGTACAAAGTTTTGAACAGGAAAACAAAACAAGTTCATGGAGTATTGCCAGGTCCGCCAGCTCAGGATAGTGTCCGACTCTCTAACAAGAGTAACACTGTTGGAAGTCTGCACACCTCCACCACACACAAACTGCAGGTCTCCATTTTACCAGAAGTACCACACCCAGGGTGGGGATATGTCAGTAGACATTCCCACCCATCTCTCTGACTGCTCATAAACCAGGTCCTGTTACGCCCTATTGGCTATCTCAGCATTTAATATGCTGGAGCCTGCTTGTGGGCTTATTCCCAAGGCTATCACCCTGTTGGTGTGTCTCCCTTCCTGAATTTTATGGTGGGCTTCTTTCAGAATAAACTTGTTTGTTTGTATGATCTGGACCATTTTAGATATATTTAGTTCTATCCTATAGGCCATGGTTCATATTAGCCTAAAGTGAGTTTAACCCACCAATGTTGATGGGCATCAGGAATCTATGGTTGACACAATATTGGTTCTACTGGTTGAAGGCCTTACTCCTCAGGTGCCCATGCAACTTAGCTGCTCATAGGGTTAACAAGTATTGATCTCTCCCAATTCTCTAATATACATGCATGTGGAGTCCCCTAGACACATTAGAAGGCCATACCCTCTGATATCATCGAACTGAGCATTTATAGGAAGTCTGGAGAGAGATTTCTCCGCAGACTGTGATCTGATTTGTATGGGAACCTTGAGGCCACTGCCAAAAGTCTCCATTATCCAATCTGTAGAGGAAACAAATGATCTAGGGGGTTGGAGGAGTATTTAATTCAATATCACCAACTCTTCTCCTCCTGATGCTTCACACTGGGACGTCCCCCATAGACAATAGATGCTCAGATGGACCTGACAACACCATACAATTTGAATAGTTGGTGAAGTGTTATTAGTGTTGACAATTTTCCAGAAGGTGTCGTCTTCCCGTAAGGGGTTTGTCTAGTTTAAGAATAATAAGAGTTCATCCATTTATCAGGTACTGTATTGCACATGGGGAAGAATAACATGAAAATGGAACGATGTGGAGATTATTCGTAATTAGAGAAGATGCTCATGGGGGAAAAAAATGTCTGAGGCTCAGACCAACTAGAGCAGCCAATGCTTAAGGGTAAAATAAGAGGGTACAGTCGCAACTGGTGCAAGACCTCTTGCAACCCGGAACTGTTGCCAAGTAACCGGCCCAGGGGGCAGATGCACCCCTGCCCCCTGGTCCACCAGCCCACCACTGGCAACTGGTCCAATGACACCCAATAATTCCAACATGTGTTTTCTTTTTTCTCTTCATCTCCATTTCCACCGTACTCATCAGTCTACCTTCTTCAGTCTTGCAGGCCCAAGATGTTTCGGTAATAAGCAAGTTGACCACTAACATCGGTGCGGACGTCACTTTGCCATGTACATTTTCCAGCACGGATCCCACCATACGTGTCACTCAGATTATGTGGATGAAAGGCAGCGCAAAGTTAGCGGTATACAACCCTCAGCACGGCACCTATGCAGATGACCCAACGCATTTCCAGATGGTGGATCAATCTGCCAACAGCGCAACGCTCCAGATTTCACAAGTCCGTTCCACCGATGAAGGAGAATATTTGTGTGAGATGACCACCTTTCCTGGTGGTCATGTGAAAGCCATCACCACTATGACCGTGAAAGGTAAATAATAATTATTTATATAAAGCTGTTTAATGAACCAACCTCATAGATAGTAATTTATCAAATACTTAAGATCCGGAAAAAAATCCAGCATAAAATCATCCATAAAAGCCTAAAAAATCCAGCATAAAATCATCCATAAAAGCTTAGGGTCAGGGGCGTAACTACAATAGGTGCAGGTGTTGCGATCGCACCCGGGCCCTGCAGCCTAGGGAGCGGTAAGGTTTCTCCTGGTTGAGAGTGACATGCCAGTAATTATTTGGGCCTTTAAAACTTAAAATATCACCCCACCTTCAGCAGCGCCTATGCTGCGTTCTAAGAGGGTGGCTAATATGCCCTGACTGCCCCTGTATACCCAATAAGTTTTATTAACTTACCGCTCTGTATGATATTTGCCATTTTCCGATCAGATGGGTTTGATTGCAGCTCGGCCTGTCTCGCCTCTCCTGGCCATCCATCCACCTCTCCTCACTATCTGACAGCCTCTTCTAAATGACAACCAGATGGCGTGCCTGTGCAGAGGCATCTGTGGATCATGCCTGCGCACTATGCTCTGCCCTACTGCAGGCAGAGCCTAAAACTCTTCTGCTCATTCGCGAACCACTAAGGTCTCTGCACCAGTGCACAGCGCACCTGTTAATCCGGTGAGGCCTCTGCGCAAGCGCTCGATTCGGATGTCATTTAGAAGAAGAGGCTGTTGGAACAGAAGGAGAGGCAGGACGGACCAAGTCACAATCGACCCAATCAGACCGGAAACGGGTAATTATAATACAGTGTGGGAAGGTTTTATCATTTATTGGGTCAGTCGGGGCAAAATTGCCACCTTCTTAAAATGCAGCATCGGTGGTGTTTTTAGTTTCACACTCCCAAATCAGGTGGAGTACCCTTTTTTAAATGCCTCAATGCTTTTATGGCAAATTAAATATGCAAATTGTCTCTTTAGAGAGTAAAAGAACTTGAACTCTAGAGCCACCTATTGGAAGTAGTAATAGTAAAACTCAAAGTCAATATTAGCCCTGTAACGAGCCTTGTCATATGACTTGAGATTCTGGTTTGGTTATTATTATTCTATCTGTGGATGGTGTTTCGGTGTATTACCCCCTCATCAGTGCAAAGTATGTGTTTGGCGCTAAAGTTCAAGTCTCCTTCCTCTCTGAAGAGGCAATTTGCATAAATAATTTCCCAGAGAAGCATTGCTGGCATTTTAGTGACCTGTCACTCTCTGCAAGGAGAAATCTTACCCTCTTAGATGCCAATCTTTGCCTTTCACCTAGCCAAACCAGATCTCATTTTCTGCCACCAAACTGTCTTCCCTTATGAACTAATAACTGCAACATTGTCCTCCTTTATGTTGTCCCTACCTTCTGTGTCTCTCCACCCCTCACATTCACCTCTCCATACTGTGCCCCATGCTACCACCTCTCTATACTGTGCCGACTCCCCCACCTTTGCACATGCTCCCACAATATTATGCTCCTCATCCACAAAACTTTGCCTACAGGCTGCAGCTCCACAGTGTACACCTTGCTCGCTGTCTTCGGGGCAGCAGTGATGAGGTCAGTAGTGTGTTCACCTAATCACGTTACTGAGGGTGGGAGCTGATGAGTGCTCCTCTGCTCCTGTCTGAAGAGCACAAATACTGCTGAATGTGGATAGAAGGGAGATGACCCTCTATATCAGGGTGGGTGCTGATGAGTGCTCCTGTCTGAAGAGCACAAATACAGCTGAATGCGGATAGAAGGGAGATGACCTAATAGTTTTCCAAGCAGCTGCCAAAAATCCTTTGGTAGGTTGCATTTTGTGTGGACCTGCTGTAGCCTAAAAAATTTCTGAGGGGTATAACTAAATGTTCTACCATTATCGGCAAAAATTGCCTTTTCTCGTGTTTAAATTTTTTTTTGTGGTTCTTCAAATATATTTTATATGCCTTTCCAGTTCCTAAGATTTACAACTCCTATTTCTCTTTCAGCCGTTCCACAGAATTCTGCAGAAGCCAACACAAAGGTTGTCGCAGGGGACCAAGAACAGGTAGTAGCTACATGCAATTCAGTCAATGGAAGGCCTCCAGCCCGAATAACATGGCATACTGTCATTCCTGGCAATGTGAGCACCAACATGGTCAACAACACTGACGGAACGTTCACTGTAGTCAGCCAGTACTTGCTCACCCCAACGTGGACGGCTGATGGGATGCCGGTCACTTGCGTAATCAACTATGAGTCTACAGACACTCACATCCCATTGAAACTATCTGTGCAATGTAAGTATCGTTCAAATCTACTTAAGTCCATTTTGGTATTTCCTTTAATCCTACTCCTTCTAGACAATTGCCACAAAGTCTTTATACAGTAACTCCCTACTCTTGTAGATACCCCGTCGTGACCATCGAAGGCTTTGATGACAATTGGCACCTACATCGCAACGGGGTCTACCTGACTTGCAATGGAAAAGGCAACCCCCCTCCTACGTCCTACATCTGGAAGACGTGAGTATACGTAAATGTTAGAGATTTGGTTATAAAGGGAAGATTTGTACTCCTTGTATAAATGGTCAGGTTGTGAAACGATCTGCCATTGAATGGTGGTAAATTTCTTACAAGATATCAAAAGCTTAATAAATTAGTTATGTTAGGCTTTGTTTTTTAGTAAAGGTTAGGTTAAGGCTACACTGAATTTTTCTTCAACGCATCGTGTAGCCAAAGTTTGCTAGGTGTTGCTGCTACATCTGGGTGCAATACAACTAAAAGGGGTGTTACTATGAGCGCGACAAGGAGGTTGCAAGAAGTCCAACCATCTTCAATTGTTTGCCGCAGTCTCGATACCAGTGAGGTCACAATGCCCCTCCGTTCTCTTGTATTGCACTGCATGTAGCAGTGAAGCTCAACAAACTTTGGATGCGTGACAAGTGTCGTGCCCAAAGTCATTGTGCGGCCGCCTTCATAAGTTTGAGCCCAAGATTCCCACTCATTGCTCCAACCAAGGGGCTGAGTTGCCCACCTTAAACGTGAGCATTACGGCACGTATGCCCTGTAAGTCACTCTGCTCGAGGATAAGGTGAGTACTCTAGCAATTTATTTTGACTAATCTGTCTTTGGACTAAATCAACACTAGAACATCACTAAAATTCCTAGTTAAATGGCTTTTCCTTTTTTTTGGAAAAAAAAAATAGTCCCCAATGAATTGCAGTCATGTGAAGTAGAAACATTGGATAATGCTTGCCCTCCCCGGGTCCAAAACAGGCTCTTCACTACTGCCCCAGTCTCTACGTTTTGACAGCATTGGTGACATCACATTCACCATCCAGTCTGACCTCAGCGGCTCATGCCATATATATAAGCTGATTGATTTGTTGCACTGGCGATGTGATGTCACCACTGCAGCCAAAACGCAGGACTGGAGTAGCGGTGATGAAACTGGGAAGGACCAGCACGATCTGATTTGGTTCACATAATTAGTCACTTAAGAACCACCTCTTTAAACGGGAAACTCTTGAGCTTCTGCTGTTCATTGTTCAACACTACATGGTTTTGGTGGCTTAACTTGGTGGGTTCAGAAGACCATATGTCCATGTCATGTTGGCTTCGGGGTTGAGACCTGATTTTGAACATGTTCCAAATGTGCTTCTCTTGGTACAATCTGACCTCGGCGTGATCCAGTCATGGTTCAGTTGGGTCAAATTGTTAAAATTAAATAAAGTGTGTATGCCAAAAGTTCAACTATTCCACCCTCTTCACGTGGTATATATTTTATGTCTAGCATTAAGACTAGTGATGAGCAAGCACCACTGTGTTTGGTACTCGAGATCTACGGGAAAATGGCCAATTTCCCCGTTGACTTCCTTCTACTCTGTAAACCAATCGAGGTCTTCCGAATAAATGAGTAGAGTATAGGGATGGGCGAGTACCGTACTATTCGGAATCGCTATACCCGCAACAAGTAGGTGTCGGTACTTGCTACTCGTTGCGAGGATAGCGATTCCGAGTACTTTTGCAGTGTATCAATAGATACACTGCAAAAGTCCTGTAAAAGAAAGGAAAAGTGGTTAAAAAATAAAAAAATCGGATACTCACCTTAACCGACGGCTGTACCGGGACCGGCCGATGCACATCTATTGAAGGACCTTTCACTCTCTCAGCCAATCAGATGCCGTCACGTCACAATCACGTGATCACTAGCGGCCACCTGATTGGCCAGATGGAAAGGTCCTCGGTGTACTTGCTACTCCCGAGTAATCCTAATTTACTTGGTGAGTAGCGAGTACACGAATACCGCTACTATTCGGCGAGTTCTGAATAGTAGCGAGTATACTCGCCCATCTCTAGAGTACCAAAAACCCGAGCATGGCAGTGCTCAGTCATCACTAATTAAGACCAGTTCTTATACACCTTACTACTTATGGGGCCTCAAAAGATAGACCAAGATGGTGCCAAGAACTCAATACTTAGTTTGGTGCAAGGTTTTGCCAAATTCTTTGTTTCCGGAGTTTTGTATTGCATAAGAAGTATAAAATGGGTACATTTTTTTGCTAATTTTGGGGGTAATTTTGTGCTCCTTTAATGTTTTTATTAAAGTGAGGATGGATCCCCGCTTCCTGCATCCGTCCGGGCAAAGGACAATGTATTGTACGTGGATGAGGTTGACGAGCGTGTCAACAGAACCTTCTTATGCGAAGTCACCAATGCCCTTGGGAGCAGAGCGGAGCGTCAGGATGTCCTCGTGAGAGGTAAATACCGTAGTGCCAGATATTGCATGGGTGCCTGTGTGACTGAACCAAACACTGTCCCAACAGACTTCCTTGATTCCATCCTACCTCGTGCATTTGACAAGTTTTCTATCTCTCTTCACTCACAATAATGGACGATTCATACATTCAATCATCCAGATACCTGCTGACATCAAGTCCAATTGATTGGTTCCCATACTTGATGGATCATTTTCTAATATTCATTTTTTTTTTCTTCCTTACTAAATTGGATGGAACTGCACACCACCACTGCATCTAAAATTGATTTTCTTGACCTTCATGCCCCATATACCTGTCCAAGATGCCATCTTGTCATCGTCCACCTGCTAAATAATGACTTTCTGTCTATTCTACGATTCTGCATGACCTAGCATGATGATTATCCTCCGGGTCATAATATATCGGCTTCATAATTGTGAACAGCTTCACATTGATCCCGGACTGGTCTACAAGAAAAAGTAATGAGTTGATCCCCTTTTAAAACTTAAAATTGAGTCTAAATTAGTCCATTTGGGGTAGATGTCCTCTTTGGAAAATAATTAAGATACTACTTTATTAATATATATATTAATTGGAAGGCTTGATTGATTAATTATATCCATGGTCTTCTTAACAGACCTATATTTTTGTTATCTGTTGGCTAGTTCCCCTGATTTCATCCCATGTACATGCACATTCAGCTCGGGTGTTTTCAATAGGGAGAGGGTATTAAGCCACTGTTGAACATCTCTGACATTGGGCTTTAAGGAAGATGAGCCAAAGGATTGGGCATGTTGAAATGCAAGATCTTTACTGAGGGGGTGTGGCTCACAGGATCCTCTGGGGCGTGCCTTTAGGCTGCTCTGCATAATTTTCATGTTAGCCACCCCTCCTTGTAATGACTATAAATATTAGTACTAAACAAAAAAACCCATATCTAAGAGACCATATGGCAGATAGATTGTAAGATTAGGTATGTGAAGTTCCAGGTCCCGATCATAAGCACTGGGGTTCCTGCTATTTCAGTTTAATCAATGCAATGAGGCTGATTGTATTGATTTTCTGACTTAATGGCCTGTACTGGGAGAAGTGTAAAAACCTTCCTTTTTCTATATGTTCATTAACTGAAGCTCCTCCTCATCAGTATTCTACCTGCGACCCTGCTAAATTGTTTGATTAGAAAACCTCATTGTTAGGTTAAACGAATCCAGCTAATGATGGTTATTGAGGCTTGTTGATGTGAATATATAATATATCTAGTATTACATTTAAGGTGTGAAATTAAGCAAAAATGATACAAAAAAGTGCAATATCTGACCAAGTGGGAATACAATAGATTCTTGGATCGTGGATGATTGTCAGGGATATTGGTGCGAGTATACAGTTTACGTTTCAGATATTTTCCTTTTGTATTCTAGTGTTCCTTAATTATTCCACAGACCCATAGCATGAGGTAGATCGTAAGATTGTCTGATTTTAATTTTTTTTTACATGCAGTATATTTCCATGGGAGTGCATGGGAACACTCATATTATGGATTGGACATATTGCAGTTATGGGTGTGATGGAGAGGAAATGTTTTCTCCCTTCCCTCTCTTTTTCTCCCTTTCCCTTCCCTTTTTTTTTCTCCCTTTCCCTTCCCTCTTTTTTTTTTTTTTTCTCTCCTTCCCTTTCCCTCTTTTTTTTCTTCCCTTTCCCTTCCCTCTTTTTTTTTTCCCTTCCTCCTTTTTTTTCCCTTCCCTCTTCTTTTTTTTTTTTTCTCCCTTCCTTCCCTTCCCTCTTTTTTTCTTTTCTCCCTTCCCTCCCTCTTTTTTCTTCCCTTCCCTTCCTTCTTTTCTCCCTTCCCTTTCCCTCTTTTCTCCCTTCCCTCTTCCCTCTTTTTCTCCCTTCTCTTCCTCTTTTTCTCCCTTCCTTCCTCTTTTTCTCCTTCCTTCCTCTTTTTCTCCCTTCCCTTCCCTCTTTTTCTCCTTCCCTTTCCCTCTTTTTCTCCCTTCCCTTCCCTCTTTTTTTCTCCCTTCCTTCCTCTCTTTTTTTCTCCCTTCCCTTCCTCTTTTTTTTTCCCTTCCCCCTCTTTTTTTCTTCCCTTTCCCTTCCTCTTTTTTCTCCCTTCCCTTCCTCTTTTTCTCCCTCTTCCCTCTTTCTTCCCTTTCCCTTCCTCTTTCTCTCTTCCTTCCCTTTCCCCCCTTCCCTCTCCCTTTCACCCTCCCTCCTTCTTCTTCCTTCTCGCCCCTCTTGCTATGTGTTCATTCCCTTCTGACTACACAACATGAGCTATAGGGTAACTTAGACTCTGGCACAGTTATCGCAAACAAAAAATAGTTTTATGCTACATTGAAAATTGAAGTGAGCGGAGTTTATTGTACTCAAAGCAATTGCAAAATATCTAAGGTACCGTTTACGTCGCGTATTCGCAATGCCATCGACAAAGTCACGTGGTGGTCATTGCAGTTGGTATCATTCGTGCGTTGGCGTCGTGTAAATGGGCAATGCGACAGGAAAAAAATCGATATTGGTACGATATTGAAGAAGATTGTGCAAGCCCTTCAACCGTACAATATTGCATATGCGATCTGGCATGATCGTGCGTGTGACGGCGCAACTACGATCTTGTTTGCAACTTCCCCTATTCACTACAATGTTAATGCTCGGTCCCTGGGTTGCTCATACCCAGCGCACAAAGGTTGCGTACAACATCCTAGCAGCGTTGTCTGCCGATATCTCCCTGTGTGACATCTACTATGCGATCTTGGACAAGTGGCAAAAACATGCGCGCTCCCGTGAAATTGTATGCGAATATCGGAACTATATTGCGAAGTGTAACGGTACCCTTACTGATCTAACTGGTTCCAACTTTTTAAGACTTGTGCGTGTACTGCAACACACAAGTCACAAAAAGTAAAACCATCCTGACTTTTTCCAACTTGTTTATCATGGAACCATGTGGGTCGCAGTTCAACCCCATTACCTTGCATGCAGCAGGTTACATAGCGATCATTGTGTATTGTAGTCAGACTTCATGTAACCCTAAAAACAAAAATAATCTGCTTTATATACAAAGGAAAAAAATAACGTGCAAGTCTAGACAGTAGTTAAAAATTCAGCCTGGCAATTACTTGGGTCTGAAAGCCTTCGTAGCTCCCATAAGGGCCATCTCCCAGCTTTTCCAGAAGGGCAGATTGGATACGGATCATTACATACTTGGTTGAATTTAACATTTGGGAGTTTGTGAAAGCAGAGTAACCACCTCCATGGGCGCGGGCATTGATGGTTTCATGGCTCTCACCCAAGGTTCTCAGAGATCTGTAACCAAGAAAGGCTGAGTAGAATGTTTAACGACATGACGGCTCCCGGTGTTGAATGCTTTTAGGGGAAATGCCATTGGGAGTGAGGGAGGTTACCGTACAGCAGCTGATCCAAGTGACTGCTATGAGAGTTTCCAACATCTGTGTACGTGACCCATCTGACCTATGCCGCTAACCGGCATATGGTGCTTTGCCCATGTTATGTATGAATTCTGTCTATAGTATTGTTTATCCAAAAGGTACCGTAAATCGTGGTGCAAGGACCCTTTTAAACCTTTTTTTTAATGTTTTACTTAGTTTGTTGGTTTCTTTTTCCTTTTTAAATAGTGTTCTGTCTTTTTAAGGTGTCTTACCACATCGGAGTGCGCGCCCAATACTGTCAACGGCCCTTTTGTTATTCCACGCTCTGCCTTTCCAGGTTAAGCAGCCAGGTGATAGATTTAAAGTTTCTCACTTCCTGCCCTACCAGATGAGATCACATGACTATGACCCGAGGCGCTGCGGCGGGGCGATGGATTTTTAATTCTTTAAATGTCCTGTTTTTCCGGCTCTTATCTGGACGGTGTTGAGTCATTGGCCATGAGTGACGACAATTTATGTAAATCGTTTTACTCTGCGAAGTAAAGACTTTCCGGGTCGTGTGCATATTTCTCAAGTTTTGGGTTACGACCTGCTGTAAATTGTTCTTAGGAATAACAGGCGGACACATTCGGTGTGACACGATATCAATATTAATTGCGGAACTGTGTTTAATTAGTGTAAAAGTATATGAGCTCATTATGAGAGTCGGGATCAATGATTCCTTAAATATGGCTGGGATTTAAAGTGCTTTATGTTTTTTGTTTTATTTCTAAATCCCTAAACCTATGCGTTTGTCATATTGTGCAAAAGTGTTTCATTTGTTGGGGTGACGGTGCAGGGACTTACAGTAGTCGCGGGATTAGCTGTCCCCAGTGCCAACATGCTCTGGGTCACAGTCCAATTTTTGGCATGAATAGACGGACACATCTTGTTTGCTTGTGAACATGGGAACGTTACGTGCAGTTTGAAATGACTCACCGTAGCCGGGGGGTACACGTAGCGGGCGTTGTTTCTCCTCCAGACACGGAACCGCGCCTGCGGTAGTGTAGGCCCGGTGGTCCAGATCAATAGGGGAATGGCGGAACAGTGGGGTGATTTGTCTTCGTGACGCCACCTGCGGGTGTTCTGGTAATGGTACCAGCGCTGTTCGGGTCTCCGGGGGATGGTACACAGCGAGATGGAACGCTCCCCACAGGATGAGCGGGAATCCCCGGAGCCGGGAGCTGCGCAAGATGTTGTGAGGCAGCTGCGGGACGCTGCGCTGAATCCAGGAATAATGCACAACCACGCACAGTCTCTTTTAGGTACCTTTACTGGTTGGTAGGCAGGTACACTCGGACCGGGATAGTGAAGTTGGCACTTATGGAGTTTCACAGCAAGCAGTGTTAGGCTTCCTTTCTCTACTTCTGGTGCTAAGGTCGGGTGGACGTGGAATCCAGCCGGACCGGGCAGGGTGTTCAATGGAACTTGCTTCACCTGGTTAGCAGCACTGAGGGCACTGTAAAAGGGTCTGAGCAGGATCAGTACTCTTCCCTGGGCTCTCGTGGGTAGGTGCATCAGGTGGAACAGGTGGCTAAACCTCCTGTTGGATGTGCTGGTTCTCTGTGAGGGCTTTGTAGCTTCCACAGCTTCGGTTCCAGTAACCGGATGGTTTGGAAAGAGTTGGATTAACTCTGTGTTCCTGAGAGGTGCTCTCCTTCTTCCTATTATCCCAATTGCAGGGATCTCCACTGGCTAACAGGCTAGCAGGGCCTAGTGTGTTCCTCATAGGGTGGAGGTTTCACACAGGCAGGCAGCTCTTGTAGCGTCTACCACACTCTGAAGTTTCTCCCTCCAAGACTCTTTTTATAGGGGGAACTGGCTCAAGAGACCAGTGGTAGCTCCCCCTAGAGGCTCGGGGTGAAACCAGGTGTTCTAAGTGTTGTTTGTGTTGTGGTTTTGCTGTGCTGTTACTTACTCCATTGTACCTAAGGATTTCTGTGGTGCCCAACAGGTGCCAGGGTGCCACATTCCCCCTTAGTTAAACTCAGTTCTCCCGGCTGAGCAAAAAGTTCTTTTTACAACTTACCACTAAGCATTTATAACATTCAATTTACAAAGTCTTAAAGAAAACACAAAAATCACTGAAAAGGAAGTGAAAAATGTGGAAAAGGTGAAAAGCAGTCCGTACGGCACTAGTCCATCTGCCGCAGGCTGGAAAAAGGTAAAGTTAGTGGTCACACAAGTCCTGTGACAATTGTTCAAAGTTTTTGAAAAGGGAAAAAGGTAAAGTCCAGGGGTACATGGTAAACTTTATACATTCCCTACGGGTGTCTCTGCTTGGGAGGCCGGTACTAACCTACTATACCTTACCAGGCGCTTTCTGCTCCCAACTTAGTATACTTGGGACATAGCCCAGTTCCTCCACCCTTCTGTACACTACTTTTTACAGGTTTTTGAAAACTGGTTAATATTTACAACACTTACAGGTTATATTTTCCACTACATTTTAAACCCATTCTCCAAGTTTATGTGGGGGTTGACCTAATGTACTACGTGTGGATCTGCGTAGTGTGGGTGTTTCCAAAGCTGTTGGTGTAGTGTACGAAGTGGTTGGTACTTCTCTATGTCTGCTTTGTGTAAGACCATAGTAAGTGCGGAGTCTATCAACTGGACTGACCTCTGTAGGTAGTTGATTAGGAATGGCTTCTCTTACTGTGGGACTAGCAGGCTGACCGATTACAGGAATCTCTGGTTCCATGATAACAGGCTGCAATTCTTGCACTTGGACTTCTTCTTGTTGGACTTGTGGAATTGGATTTGGCTTTGGCTGACCTTCTGTAGGCTGGTAGAAGTGCATAACTGGTATGAGGAATGCATCACCTATTTGTGGCCAATCAGCTGGTAAGTATCCAATTTCTGTAAGGACTAGATTTTCTTTTGTTTCTTCATCTGTAGTTACTGCAGGGTAACTGGTTGCTTGTGGGATTAACTGTGGCGGACATTTCTTCAAATGATCCCTTGAGACAGTTGCAATAGTGTTCCATTGTCTTTGCTAATAACACAAGTTTTTGAGTTATCATAGTGTGACGGCATAACGGTGTAGGGTACGGATTCCCAACTGTTATCCAATTTGTTGGTTTTTCTTTTTCTTTTCAGCACTACATCACCTATAGCTAGTGGTTCAGCTGAGGCGTGCTTGTTGAAGTCTTTTTCTTGCTTGGCCCTACTGATTTCAAGGTTCCTTTCAACACTCTCTTGTACCTTCCTGTACTTTTCTTGGCGTTGGCTGACCCAGTCTTCATCAGAAGAGTCTTCTGTGGGTTCAATGGTTCCCATCTGCAAATCAATAGGCAGTTTACCTGGTCTTGCTCTCATCAAGTAAGCAGGTGTGTAATTTGTCGAACTGACAGGTATGTGGTTGTAGATGTCCACGAGATCTGGAAGTTTCTCTGGCCATTGATTTCTCTCTTCAACTGGTAAGGTCTTGAGCATGTCAATGACTATGTGGTTCATCTTCTCACATAAACCGTTCGTCTGAGGATGATAAGGTGTTGTGCGGATTTTCTTACACCCATACAGCCCTAAGAATTCTTGGAACAGAGCTGATTCGAAGGCTGGCCCTTGGTCAGTTAAGACCTGGTCTGGATACCCATGGGGGCGACAGAAGTAACTCTGGAACGCTTTTGCTGCTACCTCAGCAGTTAAATCCTTAACTGGAACGACTACCAGGAATCTTGAGTAGTGATCAACGATGGTGAGAGCGTAGGTGTACCCGGTTCGACTTGGGGTAAGCTTCACGTGGTCGAGAGCAACTATTTCAAGAGGTTTGGTGGTAACAATTGGTTGCAACGGAGCTTTCTGAGTTAGATGGTCTTTTCTTCGAAGGTGACATGGTCCACAGTTTTTACACCATTTGTCAATGGAACCTCTCATACCGACCCAGTAGAACCGATCCTTCAGGAGTCTCTCCAGCTTCTTCCATCCAAAGTGTCCGGCATCGTCATGGTATGCTTCAAGGATCATTTGGACTTCAGTCTTGGGAACTACAATCTGCCAGATGAGTTCATGGGTTCTCGGATTGAGGTATCTTCTGCATAGTTTACCTTGGTAGACGAACAACCTCCCTTTCTCCTTCCACAGGCGTTTAGCAGTTGGTGAGGCATCAGAGTCCATATTGGCGTGCTCTTGAGTGATGAGATCCCTTACCAGGCTGACATCTGGGTCGTTGGCTTGAGCCTCCTTCCAGTCATGGTGAGGTAACGGGTTCACGGTCCTCTCTACACGTGTCTGGTTTCTCTGATGACATGTTGCTGTACCGGAACGGTGGAAAGCAGGTAGTTCAATCTCTTCTAGGTCATCTATGTCTTCTCCCTCTTCAGGAAGGTGGGGCATTCGGGACAGGGCATCAGCATTGCCGTTCTTGTGACCTGCCCGGTACTTTACAGTGAAGTCGTAGTTAGCGAGTCTTGCTACCCAACGCTGTTCTAGGGCTCCCAGCTTTGCAGTCTCTAAGTGTGTTAGAGGATTGTTGTCTGTGAAAGCTGTGAACGGGGCGGATGCCAGGTAATGCTTGAAACGCTCTGTGATCGCCCAGACCAGGGCCAGGAACTCCAGCTTGAAGGAGCTGTAGTTTTCCGGGTTCCTTTCGGTGGGACGGAGCTTTCTGCTTGCGTAGGCTATCACCTTCTCCTTGCCCTGCTGACGTTGAGATAGGACTGCTCCTAAACCTTCATTGCTTGCATCGGTGTACAATAAAAACGGTAGATTGTAGTCAGGGTATGCCAGGATCTCTTCTCCAGTTAAAGCATCTTTTAACGTTTGGAAGGATTTGTCCTGCTCTGGGCCCCAGTGGAACGGGGGTCCCCTGATCTTGCCGTTTTTGGATTGACCTACTAGGAGATCTTGCATGGGGGCGGCTATCTTGGTATAGCCTTTGATGAAGCGTCGGTAGTACCCGACCAGTCCTAGGAATTGACGTACCTCTTTGTGGTTGATGGGTGCTGGCCAGTCCTTGATGACGGTTACTTTATCCGGATCCGGTGCTACGCCTTCGGCGCTGACCACATGTCCTAGGTATTGGACCTTGGGTTTCAGCAGGTGGCACTTGGACGGTTTCAGTTTCATCCCGTACTTGGACAGTGACTCGAACACTTCACTCAGGTGTTGGAGGTGATCTTCATAGGTCTGAGAGTAGACAATGACATCATCAAGGTATAACAAGACAGTCTCAAAGTTCTTGTGGCCCAAACAACACTCCATAAGTCTCTGAAATGTTCCTGGGGCATTGCACAAACCGAATGGCATACTGTTGAACTCGCATAAGCCCATGGGAGTAGTGAAGGCTGTCTTCTCACGATCCTCCTCTGCAACGGCAACCTGCCAGTACCCACTAGTAAGATCTAATGTGGAGAAGTAATTGGCAGATTTGAGTGCAGCTAGTGACTCTTCTATGCGGGGTAACGGGTATGCATCTTTGTGTGTGACTTTGTTGATTTGCCTATAATCTACACACATCCTCATACTACCATCTTTCTTTTTAACCAGGACTAGTGGTGCGGCCCAGGGACTACAGCTATCCCTAATGACTCCTGCATTCTTCATGTCCTGAAGCATCTCTTTTGCTTTCTGGTAGTGAGTGGGTGGTATAGGCCTGTACCTTTCTTTGATGGGTGCATGGTTGTTTGTGGGGATATGATGTTGTACCCCTTTAATCCTCCCAAAGTCAAGTGGGTGTTTGCTGAACACTTGCTCATACTCCCGAACTACCCGGTATACTCCATTTTTCTGGTGAGAGGGTGTATTGTCAGTCCCTACACTGAGCTCTTGACACCATTTCTCTAACTGATCTTTGGAGTGAGGGGGTTCATCAGTGACTGTTTGGTTTGAGGATTTTACATCAATCACAGCATCATCTTTTACTTGGTACAATTTAGCAACAGTTGCATATCTTGGTAGTCTGACTTCGTCATCACCATAATTCAATATGCGTACGGGGACTCTCCCTTTCTTACGTCGACCAACCCTCTGGCTGTCAAGAGCGTAGGACTACTGTCAGACATTACAGGTTCTACTACAGCTTGGTAGTCCTGCCCTCTGAGGCCTATGGCTGCTCGACACCAGATCATCATTTCACTTCTGGGTGGTACCACAATTGGAATGGGATCTGTGACCCTTACTCTGCCAATCTCACCATTTGACAAGGTTACCTGTTGTTGATACACCAGAGCTCTGATCTGCTTTTGGATAGCCCTCTTTTCTCTGGGTTTACCGGCTTCAGCACTCTGTTGGAGCAAAAACAACACTTCATCGAGGCATTTGATCATGACATTGGTACCCAATATGACATATGGATCCTTGTGGTTAGGCTTATCCTGAACCACTAAGATACCCTGGTTTTTCAACTGCACCCTCCCCACCTTTACTGTAGCTTCCCACTGTCCCTCTATGGTAACCGGAATACCATTAGTGGCTTCAAGGTTCATCTCGGGATTTGGGGGTTCTAGCTTAACATCTGGCCAGAACTGCTTGTAAAGGGTACTGGGGATGGATGTCACCTGGGATCCAGTGTCTATCAAGGCGGAGATAGCGATGCCATCGATGACGATTGGTAAGTATGGACAGTCTCCCACATACTTGTGTTCCCAGCTGGACGTAGGGCCTGCACAGTCTACTCCTGGGGTTGGCCCTTCTCGCCCAGGGGTCGCTCGTTTAAAGGACGGGATTGCAGGTTGCGTCCTCCTAAGTCGTTCTGCTGACTGTTGCGGCGTCTGTCAGGACTGCGGCGGTCTGCAGGTTTTCCTCGCGACGGCTGTGTCTTTCTCCTCATCCACGGGACGTCGTCTGGACTGTCGGCGAGTAGAATCTTGTCCGATGGCCTTGCATCTGTCTTGGGTCTTCTCCCAGCTTGTAGCTTGGCCACGTCCTTCATCAGCTGCTCGACATTAGCACACAGTTGATCAAACCGGTCAGGTGTCACAGTCTGTGCACTGGACTGAATCGCAGGGATTGGAGATGTTGCTGCCGGCACGGAAGGGGTGTCAGCGTACTGCTGCTGCTGCGAAGCGGGATCAGGTACTTCAGCGAGTCGCTGTCCCCAAACTGTTAAGTCTCTCAAGGTATCAAACTCTGCGCCTGGGTTTTGTATGGACCACCAGCTTGCTTGCTTCCTATCCTCAGATAGTTTAAGGCCCACAATAAATTGTCCAATTAACGCTTTGTTCTCATCTCGAGCACTGTCAGGGTCGACTTGTTTTAACAGTCTGTATGCTTCTTGCAAGCGCAGTGAATAATCAAGGACACTTTCTTGTGCCCCTTGGTTACAACGATAGAATGACAGTCTTAATCCAGCTTCGGTATGGCACTCAAAGACCCGAGTTAATCTAGCGAATATCTGCTCCACAGATTCCTGAACTTCTACAGGCCAGCTGCGGCTCTGCAGTTCGGCTGCACCGGTTAACTGTCCCATAATAACTGAAGCTCTTTGCTTACCGGTCATCGGGTACATGTCCAGGGCCTGGCATATCTTCCTCTGGAAGTTCTCCAAGGTGCTGGGTACACCGCTGTATTTGGGTAACCAGGTCGCGCTAGGAACGTAGGGTAGAGACATCGGCATAATCGGAGCGGGTTGTGGTAGCATACCGCCGACTTGTTGCTGTCCATCAAGTTGTATATTTTGAGGTGCCGCTTGGTCTAGCGGGGGCACCGCGTGATCGGGAGCCGGGTTACTCATGGTCGCTCCCCCTTAGTTAAGCGTAGCCTTTCCTCGGTTGCAAACGGAAGTGTCGGCCTCGCGGTGAGGAGTGAGGCACCACGGGAGCTTCCGGTTCCTGCTGCGTACAGGGGAAGTCGTCAGAGCGTGGGGGCGGGGTCAATCTTCGCGCCCACTGTACAGTCACGCCCCTTCTTTTCCCGCCTTTTCGCGCAGCAATGGCGGACCAAATGTACAGTTCGATATTTACAGTCAATAAATAGCACACAATACCCGTGATAACGGGCCTGCTCGTATCCTGTTCGTGACGCCAAATTCTGACTCACCGTAGCCGGGGGGTACACGTAGCGGGCGTTGTTTCTCCTCCAGTCACGGAACCGCGCCTGCGGTAGTGTAGGCCCGGTGGTCCAGATCAATAGGGGAATGGCGGAACAGTGGGGTGATTTGTCTTCGTGACGCCACCTGCGGGTGTTCTGGTAATGGTACCAGCGCTGTTCGGGTCTCCGGGGGATGGTACACAGCGAGATGGAACGCTCCCCACAGGATGAGCGGGAATCCCCGGAGCCGGGAGCTGCGCAAGATGTTGTGAGGCAGCTGCGGGACGCTGCGCTGAATACAGGAATAATGCACAACCACGCACAGTCTCTTTTAGGTACCTTTACTGGTTGGTAGGCAGGTACACTCGGACCGGGATAGTGAAGTTGGCACTTATGGAGTTTCACAGCAAGCAGTGTTAGGCTTCCTTTCTCTACTTCTGGTGCTAAGGTCGGGTGGACGTGGAATCCAGCCGGACCGGGCAGGGTGTTCAATGGAACTTGCTTCACCTGGTTAGCAGCACTGAGGGCACTGTAAAAGGGTCTGAGCAGGATCAGTACTCTTCCCTGGGCTCTCGTGGGTAGGTGCATCAGGTGGAACAGGTGGCTAAACCTCCTGTTGGATGTGCTGGTTCTCTGTGAGGGCTTTGTAGCTTCCACAGCTTCGGTTCCAGTAACCGGATGGTTTGGAAAGAGTTGGATTAACTCTGTGTTCCTGAGAGGTGATCTCCTTCTTCCTATTATCCCAATTGCAGGGATCTCCACTGGCTAACAGGCTAGCAGGGCCTAGTGTGTTCCTCATAGGGTGGAGGTTTCACACAGGCAGGCAGCTCTTGTAGCGTCTACCACACTCTGAAGTTTCTCCCTCCAAGACTCTTTTTATAGGGGGAACTGGCTCAAGAGACCAGTGTTAGCTCCCCTAGAGGCTCGGGGTGAAACCAGGTGTTCTAAGTGTTGTTTGTGTTGTGGTTTTGCTGTGCTGTTACTTACTCCATTGTACCTAAGGATTTCTGTGGTGCCCAACAGGTGCCAGGGTGCCACATTAACAACCATAGAGCAGGCACAACCTTTTCTCACCACTAGGGTTTCCTTGATAACATTCACTGATCTTTTACCGGCCAACCACTTCACTGGCACTTGGGTTTCCGAAGATGCACTCATGTCTCTCATCTTCCCTTCCAGCGCCATCATAGCTTCCCAGTCAAATAATCCTTTTGGGTTCACTCCGTCTCACCCACAGGGGTTTAGCTTGCGCTATTGTAATGGTCAATGAGACCACTCATCCACTTTTCATCTATACTAGTCCATTTATTAGAGCCTTCAGCCGGGAGAAGTTAATGAGTATTCGTCAGGGGAACGGACACCACTTGGGAACCCACAGACTCAACCACTATGGGATATTGTAGCTTGGCAGTCACCACCAATCTTCCGCCTTTTCTTGCAACACCGCATGTCTGGGTCCTGAGTATGACCCGAAGGTGTGGTCTAATTGGGTTTTGGGGGGCCTCTGCTCACCATGCCTCCACTGATGCCATGTTTTTTCTGTTTTCATCAGTTTCTTCTCTTCTTCCGTTCCCCATTTTGCAAACCCTATTTGTTTTACCCAAACTCCACCCTGAAGGGGTGTACAAAAAGGCATAATATAATTATCCATAGCCAGCCACCCTTGCACTGGCCATCTAATGGTCATTATATACATTGCAAGTAAACCAACATAGGCTTGTAACACACACATTAACCAATATATTCTCACAAAGGTAACAATATCCTCCAGGATGGGGGTGGCAGTGCACTAGGCAACCCTACACCGTGATGGTCATATCTTTTAAGAGCTATAGAAAACCTAAGATATATGACAATGAAATGGTCAGCTCACCCTGTAGCAGGCACCTGGAAGGACTTAGTTGGGTCACTGACAGAAACTGTGTGAGTCGAAGGAGCTTGACGAGCCAGAAGAAGTTGATGGTAGTCTCTTCACCTGACACTATCTTGACTGCTCTGACTCTTGTCATAGTGAAAAATAATAATTTATATCCAGTTACCCATTCACAGGATTGTAGAAACCTTCTTGATCGACCGGGGTCCAACAGTTGGGTCTTCAACCAATCGGCAGAATGGGGCACTTCATCGCATTAGAATTAAGTGGCAGTGTCTACGATCGACCACTGCTCCATTCATCCTCAACGCGTTGTGCTCAGCTTTTTCCGGGAGCTCGTTAAAAGTGAATGGAACGATGGTCTTGTATCCGACCTACCACTTCACTTTGTAACTGGAATAAGTGCCCAGTCAAAGATAAAAATTCCTGTTTGTGCCAACCGGTGTACGTCCCTGTGAATAGGTGATGTCCTTCTTTCAATAGACGTCCCCTTTTAAGCTCTTAAGTGGAAAATAAAAAATTAATTTACAACTCATTCTACTAAAACAGGCAAATAATGTCTACCCCGTGTAACAATAACCAGGATATGAATTGAGGAAGCCATAGTCGTCTTGCTCCAGATCGACCGGCATCCTGTTTCTTGTTTTTCAATTAGCAGAGTCTCTCTTTGATCACTGTGAAGAAGAGGAGGCCGGTATATAACGGGCAAGTTAGCAATCAACAGGCAGGCATTGTGCTCAAATGCAGCTCTCCGGGCTGACACTGCAAGCGCCGGGGCTGCTATGGAATATAAGGGGTGGGGGAAGGGGGATCGGACAAGATGGAGATTTCGAGCAACCAGTATCCAGCAACATGTTCCCTACATTCATGCCTATTGAAGCAACTAGGTCAATTATTAACATGAGTACACGATGCAGCTGCGCTCCACTCATTCTCTGTCCTTCCCTACAATGAATGGCTTTTGTATTTTCGCTGTTTAGACTTGGGTTCCGGGGCTATTTTTGGACTCGGCCTTCATTTGTTGTCCTGGCCATTGTGCAACCTTTGCAACTGCTTCCTATCGTGGAAATGTAAAAAAAAGTGCAAATCCCAGGAATGGAAATATGGTGTTCTCTCCTCAGATATTATTTTTCATGAATTCGTGGGAGGCAACGCAATTGCCGATATATCGTTACCCTTTCTTAACGGTTTTAACACAAATGCATGTTTTATGGTCCATCATTTCTGAACTGTCTGCAGGTCTCCTGACCCAAACTCAACTGTTCTATCAGCGTATATGAGGCTGATCACTCTGGGTAAGGAGACGCACAAACGTTCCAGATATCTCAATACGTAAACATCGATATTAGACTAACGTTGGCCAAACCAACTGATATCGACAGGTTCGGCCAGCAGTCTAATGTGTATGGGGGCCTTCTAACTATCTCCCTGATAGATGATATGGGGAGGGAGATCAGGATCAGGCATGTCCTATTTTGGACTGCCAATCCTCTCCTTCTCTATGCGTAAGCCGGTGTGAGACGTGTCTGACAGCGACTCTTTCATAGATGTCACTTGAGTGCCTGGCATAGGTTAGACATTGATGCGGTGCTGCTTAACATGAAAGCAGCCCAGAGACAACGAGATGCCAGGTTCAGTGAAATCTATTAACTGGCCCCAAGAGAAGTTTTTGGGGCCACACATCTATGATGGACTTTTCTTGGTTGTGTCCAATCCTTTTGTAGGCACCATAGACGGCACTGGTGGCAGCATCAGGCATCTCTGGACAGCTGCAGAACTCCCTGCGCTTGGCTTGTCCATGCCTATCTGGTAAACCTGCTCTTTTCTTCTGTAGTTGTGGATGAGAGTGACAGAAGGACCAATGTGGGTTCTGTTGACTTGTGATGGTGGAAGCCCCATGCAAACCTAACCATATCCAGGATCCTATAGGATTGGTCTTCTGAAGAATATCTAGCTAAATATACTTTATATCTAACCAGGGGTGAAGTAAACAAAAGAAGCAATTTTGCAACCCATGGTGGCATCACCTGGCAAATCCAGGCAGATACAGGAAACCATTGAATTGGTGTGTGCCTATGTGGTTAACCCTGCTCTGTTTCATCTGTACTACATGGCTAGACAGTCGGGCAAGATGGCAGTCACTTGAACAAATCGGTCAAACCATTGTTCGGTCGCTTGCCATATACTATGTATATGGAGCCTCTAATTGGATCAAAAAACTTGTAGACGCCGGAGCCTTATTCTCGTCTTCATTTCACTTCCATTGATGGTGGGAATTAGTTGGCGATCTAAGTTAGATTCAGATCGTTGAAGCTGTATTTTGATCTCAAACATTTTGGCGTGGCTGTAGGCTGTCCGAGGCGGTGGCTGTAGGCTGTCCGCAGGCGGTGGCTGTAGGCTGTCCGCAGGCGGTGGCTGTAGGCTGTCCGCAGGCGGTGGCTGTAGGCTGTCCGCAGGCGGTGGCTGTAGGCTGTCCGCAGGCGGTGGCTGTAGGCTGTCCGCAGGCGGTGGCTGTAGGCTGTCCGCAGGCGGTGGCTGTAGGCTGTCCGCAGGCGGTGGCTGTAGGCTTTAAAAAAAATATTAATGATCCGTTGCCTATTTGTATCATTTTGTAATGAAGCATTTTCTTGTCACCATGATGCCAATTATCTTTGAAGGTATTCTTCTGTTGCGTTCTTTCGATATCCAAAAACACCCACTTCCTACTGTTGGCTTCTGTTCTAACAAAGAATAAAAAAAAAACTTCCATTGCTGCCAAAAACCTGTTTACTCTACAGGTAACATGAAGTCCTCCAGTGTCCAATGTTTTTCATTTGGACTCTTGGCCATGGCAACTGGATAAACCTTTAATCTGAACTAGTTCCTATGGGTACAAGATTGAAATATATATAATATATATTTTTTATTGTACATGAAATGGAAATAAAAAAAACAAACTTCTAAACTGCAGTAAATTTCCAAGGTTACAAATGTTTTGTCAAACACTATAAAGAGGGATTTGTTGAACTATTGATAGAATATGGTACCAGATATTTTATTATTTTTCTGGATAATAAGATAAAACTTAATTTTGCTCCATATAACCATAGTAATTGATGATCGGTCAGTTTTGGAAGCCAATTGGGAGAAACTACGAGCGATAATGTGCTAATGAGATTTCCGCCATCACGGTGCACAGAATAGTTTCGTATGGGCAGTAGGGAAGTGATTTTTCTCTCCTTGTTGCCATCAGTCCCTGCTCCACAGTGATTGCTAGATAGAGAACATGCCACGTTGCGCTCAGCCTGCAATCAATTACCATTAGTCGCTCAAGTGCCAAGAGGGGTCGGGAAAAAGTGAGTAAGTACCAGGACGTTGGCAGAGAATTGTATGTCTGCACCTTGACGTTGGTAATGTTTCTGATGAGAGTCTCAAAATTGTCTTCTAGTGAAAATCTCTGGAATTTGGCAGGCAAAGATTTATTTTTCAGTATATCAGATTGTTGGAAACTTGTAGCGTGTGACTTTTTTTCCAGTAGTTCTCTGGCCGGGGATTTCTGCCCGCATGAATAACAGTCATATGTTCCTACAATACTAAAGTCTCCAGAAATCACTTTAGAATAGGAAATATTTATTAACCATGTCTCCGTAAGGATGTTCCACCTAATTATTCTAGTTTCTATCAAGGACTGCACTAAAGATCTTAGAGGTATTCCACTACTAATGTGAACCCCCCCCCCCCCACCTTCTGCTGCTTTCCCTGCTCCTGTAAGTTTCATCTTTAAGAGGCTCGTAGATACCTTGATTGTTGTTGTAGCTTTGATCCTTCCAGCTGCTGACCGGAATCGGACCAACAAAGCCTGGATCGTCACTGGTGAGGGCGGGGTTTCCTCTTGTGAGTGACAGCAGTCTGGGCAAGCCCTCTTTTTTTTTCCCCAGCCCTCAGATGTTGATTCTATTCCCTAGGCTGCAGCCCGGAAGGATCAAAGCTTAGAACAAAAATTAAGGTATTTATGAGAGTCTTAGATGTATGATTATGGGAGCAGAAGTATATTGGGAAACTGTCATAGTAGCTTTTACTCGGGCTCCAGACCGGATTCAAACCAACGAAGCAGGGCACATCACTGGTGGGGATGAGAGGAGAGAGAAGCAGGGTACTAAGCATGCATGCACAGACTGCTATCACTTACAGGGGTAGCCCTGCCCCCATCGTGACATGTCCTGCTCAGTTGGTCTGAATCTAGTCTCTAGACTGGAGGTCAAAGCTCAACAACAATAAAAGTAACTAGCGACCTCTTTGAGATAAACTTACAGGAGCAAGGTATATAGCAGAAGTATATTGGGAAAGTGTTAGTTGGGAAGACTTGGGATAAAAGAAAGGTGGTTACTTTAGTAGTGGAAAACTGTTTAAGGTGTTGTCGTGTTTTATTGACCGGGTAAATATTGTAGCTTCGACTTTGGAAATTGATGGAAATCCAAGATCATAATCTTAAGAGAAGGCCTCAACCTGCTTCTTGGATGGCGTTTATGGGATACCGGTAACGTTTTCACCCATGGTTTCTTTGTACCTATCTAAATTATTGAAGCTTCTGGGTCTCAAAGCAAATGAATTGCACACTAGTCACTCACAAACATTAAATGCTACTCATCACACAACTGTAAGTTGCAGAGAGGTTCTGGAGTCATATGCTTAGTGGTGGACCACTTGTGCTCTTGGTGTTTAAGATTATCCAAAGTTTGGTCCAAACAAAGAGGCATGGTTTTTTCATTGGGGAGCCTTCGACTCGTTAAAAATTGAAACTTTTTCCCTTTTGGCGTGTTATAAAAAAGATTAAAATCCTTCTAGACTATGGGTGGAGTGGCTCTTTAGTTGTGACTTTCATCATGAACACCAACTATTGCTTAGCAGCTCTTGATGCACTAATTGGCAACCCATTGACGTGTTTCCACTGATTGTTCTTCCCTATATAAAAGCTTTTTGACTTTGTTTATGGCTTACTCATTTCTGAACAGATGATGAAGGCTCGGAACTAGTTGCGTTTTTTATTTATTTTTTTATGCATCTATGAGATCGTTGCACTAGCGCAACTCCGTGGTTAATATTTTGCAATCCGAAAGGTATTTTTGTGATCATATCCTTCAGCACAAACACTCGGCTCCCGTCGAGTCATCTATTCTTCAGCCTCCGTACATTAGATGGAACCGGTTCTTGTTTAATAATAATAATGGCGCTCGTGGCTGTTCCCGTGAATGAGCTCATAGTGGTATAATTACTGCAAACTGTGAGTTCAGATTAAATAAGGAAGGTAATATTATAAGCAGAATGACTCGTTCCACTTAAAGGTTGCCTCCTGTTGTACCATAATCATTTACTTTCTACATGTTCACTAAATAATCCCTAAGCTGACCTGGTAATATGTTTGAGTGGTTCAGGTCTGGATCTAGGTTTTTTTTTTTTTTTTTTTTTTTTTTTTGAAGCCTAATGGAAAGAAAAACCTAGATGACCCCGGGGTTCAGGCCTGGCATCGCACCCAGCTTACCCAGGCATGTGATGGGGCCCTGAAGAAGTTAGGGGGCCCACTCACTGTTTGTGAGTGGAAGCAGGGAGGAGACTTTCAGACAGCTGCCCTCTCTCCCTCTCTTCTCTCTGCTCTGCACTGATTATGTGATTGGTTACACAGCAGGAGAGAGAGCTGAATGGAGATTGAAGGACCTTCTAGTCATGTGACTGGTCACGACTGAAATCAAGGTCCTGGAAGATTGTGTAGCTGCTTAACTTCTGTAGCTTCCGAACAGCGTACAGTTCTCCCAGCTTCTTTCCTGCTCTGCACCAACCAAGAACTGCAAGATGTGGTAATGTGTGTGTGTGTGTGTCCTGTAGCAGAGTGTGTGTGTGTGTGTGTTGTGTGTATGTTTGTATGTTCATGTAGTAGGTGTGTGTGTGGTGTGATGTAGTAAGCTGTGTGTGTAGTATGCATTTAGTAGAGCCAGTGTGTGTGGTGTGCATGTAGCAGAGCCTTGTGTGTCATATATCATTTGCAGATGGACACAAATATAGATTTATTTCCTCGTATTCTATCCTAGTACATTACAATTAATGCTGATGACCCCTCCCTTTTACACTGCCAGGAAGCTTTAAGTAATAGAAGTTTTTTCTATTTTCTGCTGTCTAAACCTGGGGTGCGGCTTAGGTGCAGATGTACAGCAACTGGGAGGGGCAAAGGCGAAGTGTTAAAGGGGCCCACTAAGACTTTTCGCCTGGGGCCCACAGAAACTTGGAGCCAGCCCTGCCTGGGTTACAGAATAGTTCAGAAAGTTCGTGTCGTTAGTGATGACAAATAGGTTTGTTGGACCCTAGTCCCGTGGGAAGGTCTGTATTTGGTTGGTGTTAGGATAGGGATCCTAAAATCTAATCTGTCGTAATCCTCTATTGTTTTTAGTTGACTTGCATCATGTTTTATGCGCTTCATGACGCAAACTATGATGTTGGAACGGCAAATCCTAAGGGAACACAGATGATGGCAGGACTCCCATCCAGCAGCCATAGAGTAATCACCTGGGAGCTGGACCAAGGTTTTGCAAATCGAGGCTCTCATCTCTGCCTATATACAAGGGGCATGTGCTAGGTGCCAAGAAGCAAGGTTGCTTGGACAAAGGCCTCTAAGTAATAAGTGAAAGGAGCACTAGGTTACCGAAAAGGTACCGTCACACGCGGCAATATTGCTTGCAATTTCACTTGCAATTTGCTGGTTGCAGTGAAATCATGGACACATTGTTCCATTTGTACACTTTCAACAAAATAGAACAATGTGTCCATGATTTCACTGCAACCAGCAAATTGCAAGTGAAATTGCAAGCAATATTGCGATGTGTACCGGTACCTAAAGAGCGATAAGATGGGTGGCAGAGCATTGGTCTTTTGAGATAGTTTGGACAGGGGCACCCTTACGCTATGTCTTGGTTATAGTTTTATGCTACAGAATTATTACAGCAAATATTTGCCCTATGTTATGGAAAGCCAGGCTGTGAATCATGGCTTCTATTGGGTTATTGATTGCAGGTCCTAAGTGGTCATAAATCATAATTAACTGGATCAATCCATTTTACCATCCCCAGCCTATTGGCACATTTCCACAGCTGAACTCTTAACATGATGGATTTTATTCCCAAAGTTGGCAAAGTTTTCCAATAATAGTTTTTATAAGAACATACATTTGCAAATGCCATTACATCAGGTCGGCAAATCCAACGGGAACTGCAGATGATGGCAAGAGTTTCTTCACAGGGCTAAGGAGTAGTGACCTGACTGCTGGACCAAGGTTCTACAAATAGTCTCCCATCTCTGCCTATATAAAAGACATGTACCCCAAGTGCTGGGTGCCAGTAAGCCACCTTCATTGGACCTTTGCCTTAGGTGAAGGAAAGCCTTTACGTAATGGAAGGTTAAAGATGCATTAGGCTATCCAAAGAGAGATAAGTTTGTAGGCAAGGTGCATGGTTATTTTGAGCTGGTTTTGCCATTAGGCACCATTGGGCTATGCAGTTTTGACCAGAGTATTAAGCTACAGGACTATTAGAGCAAACCATTCCTTGGGTCATTGATGATTGCAGGTCCTAAGTGGTCATAAATGCTAATTAACTGCATCAATCCATTTTACCATCTCTACCTTTGGCACATTTCCACGGCTGAACTTTTGGTTTAATGGACTTGATCCCCAAAGTTGGCAGACTTTTCCAATACGTTTTAGTGAGCACACAAGATTGACACACGGGCCAATAATACAGCTATGGAAATGTGCCCTACAGCTTTCCCCATACTTGTGTTTCTGCTATCTTTTCTTAGACTGTTGTTTTTTCCCTCAAAATTTCCAATGATTCTTGTGATATTTTAATCAACACGAACTCTTCGTGTTCCATTCGGGAAATCTTGGCCTTCTTGCCAATCTATATTGTGTATGGTTAAATGATATCTAGGTTGTATCTTCCAAACTGCATGTGGCACATCCTGAACCCGTTTTGCTAACTGATCTCTTGCATGTGCAGATTGGGTAATCCCATCATTCTGACATGTTCATTATATGGACAGACTTGGCGGGGGCACTCGGTACTGCATGATTTGACTCCTAGACTGTTCTACCCTGTTTGTGCATGTTTTTTAGTAGTAGATGCATTTAAATATACTAATGTTGGGATTTTGTGGGGGGAAATATGGACTAAAATGGTAGGCTACAGAACTGCTATGTTTCTCTCGCACCCAGAACACGCAATGCGGACGCAGACAAACGCAGGAGCCATCGCCGGGGGGGTAGTTGGGGGGATTCTGGTCCTACTCCTTCTGGCTGCCATCATCTTCATCGTCATCAAGAGAGGAGGTCTACAGAACAAGAAGGATCGCGGGACTTACAATCCAAAGCCCAGAGCGTTCGGCACTGGCAAACCATCCGAGCAGTTCACCTATCAAGATGACGGAGAGTTGGACAAACCCCTCAAAGGTGGTGTGCCCATGAGAGACAGTGGTTTAAGCCCTTCGTTGGGGACGAGGACTATGATGATGAGGAAGAGGAGGAGGAAAGGCTGAAATATAAAGTTCTTGAAGATGATGAGGAAGAAGAACGATTCAATGAGGTGGGACCCATGTTGCAACTTAGATCCCATCATCCGATTGACTCTTACCTGGATGATGACATGGAGTCACAGACTGATGGCTCTATCATCTCCAGGACTGCTGTGTATGTGTGACCACTCCAGTTGAGAACTAGAGTACTACCCAATATTAAACACCTGGACTGCGGAGTATTTGTATCCGTCCCAGTGATATGAAACCTAGAGTATATGGAACTCTACGTATCCTTGTCCCACCATCACCTGGACATTATCTAACCTCATTGACCTCGAGCCATTTGGACTGCAATGTACATATGCATTAGGAATTATCACCTTCATTTAACTTTTGCTCTTCAGTCAGGTATGTGTAATCCCATTCACACAATCGATAATATACAATTGCCTAAACTCCAGTACCTTTACATACACTCCATTAAACTGTGGTGAACCGGTAGACCCCCAGGTATTCCCTTCACCTTCCTGCTAGACCGCCAAGATCTACTCTTCTTCCCACAGAATATCCAGGACTATTAAGACGTTTGACTGTTTTGAATATGGACTTCCCCATCTTATTGGACATCTTGGATACCCCTAATTATTTCAGGGGGCTGGTTAAGGAATAGGGGACCTTACCCATAAATGTGTGCTGCCAGGATATAATTGCCACTTGGCGTTTTTTCGGGAAGGTTTTCAGCCAAGTGTGCACTGGAGTTTTTTTCCTTTTTTTTTGTAAAGGGGTTTGCACTAATAATTGAAGAATGAACTTATGGGTTAATATGAAGAAAATTGAGCCTTGAGATAATGGGGAGGGAGGTTTAGTTTTATTTTATTTTTTTTGTTTGTTTTGCATTTCTGCTTTTATTTTTTTGTATTTCTGTAAAAAAATAAGAAAAACAAATTTAATAAATATCATATAAAAAATTGTTTTTTTTTTAATTAAAATCTGCAACAATTCTCCAAAATCGTAAAGACCATTTTCTTCCTAAAATCTGTTGAAAAATTATTATGTCCTATAGAAATATTCTCAAAGTTGTTAAGGATACAGGTTAGGCTGGTTTCAAGTGTCCGACTTTAACGATTCGAGCATGGATGGGGAGATCTTGGCCGGTCTATAGCGAATGACCCAAACTCTGTTAATCCCATGTAGGAGGTGGTTGAGTTTTGGTTGTGGTTGGTCAAGACATTGTGGTCCTTCCGTGAACCGGGAAAGTCGGTTACTTGACATTTTGCCTTTCTGAATAATTTGTTTTTGGGAAACCTTGGTGACAACCAACATGGCGACTATTAACACTAGAAGTCCCAGAGAGGGGTCATTTAACATTTCTACCTTTTGGAACCCAGAGACTGTTCGAATGACCTGAAGGATCACATTTACAAATGAAAGGATGCTAATTGGAGCCATCAGAGTTGTCAGTTTGGGCTAAGGGTCATTTGACCCTCTTTCGGGACTTCAAGGGGGAGCTCGAAATTTCTGGGACTTCTAGTGTTAAAGGTCCAACAGGAGTTTTCACCCTTATCGACATGTCTAGGAGCTTTGTTGGATGTTTTGACCAGTGAGTGGGTGTCCATGTGTCCAGATGCCATTAAAACTAGACAGCGTTGCTCTTCACCAAGACTATAGACCAACTCAGGTTTTCTGTTGAGCCCATCTTCAGTCTTGGGGAAAGTCGCTCTTGGGTGAACATTTCTTCCCCCATCGTTTAAGCAATCAGTCTGTCGGCACAAGAAGACACCGATCAAAACTTCTGACTTGTCAAAAGGTTTTAGAAAGTACTGTTATTCTATAAAGATGACCTGTCATTCGTAAAATATATATATGTATGGTATGATGTAAATGCTGCTGTTCTCCTGAATCCGGTGTTTTTTCTCCTTTGTTCCTATGCCTCTCCATTCCCGAGATCTCCCTTCTTCTACCCTGTAATGTGTGTCCGAAGGCCACAGGCTTGAGATGGCTATCTCGGACAGACTTTGCACTCCATTAGATGAAATCCACGAGAAACCTTCCACCCTTAAACCCCTATACAGGAGACTGGATTTACAATGAGGGCCAGAAGATTGCTGCCAAGAAGGGGCTGCCAGGAGTAAACCAGAGGTAGGAGTGGTTGGCAAGCACGGTCAAAGCTTGGAGGTCACACACAGGACAAAATCAGCAGTAGTCGGGGAACCAGGTCACAACAGAGCTGGCGGCAAGGTACAAAATTATCATCGAGAAGAAGCATCCAAAAAATAGACTAAGCTAAAACAGGAAAAACCAATACACACAGTAGGTGAACCATAGCTAACCAGGGAGGCATAAGCTATATCTGGCAGTTTCCAGGAAAAAGCTGGAAGCTTAACTAGAGTGTGGTGCCTTCTAATAGGCTGAAGCTAGGAGCTGATGACTTCAGCTGGTCAGCTCTCACACACACTCACACACTCACACACTCTCACACACTCTCAACACTCTCACACACTCTCACACACTCTCACACACTCTCACACACTCTCACACACTCTCCCCACACTCTCACACACTCTCACACACTCTCACACACTCTCACACACAAAGTACTGCAGGTCCCAGCCACTCTAACATTAGGGGATGGGTAGAGTCAGCGCCGATCAGCGATTCTGGTTCTGACATCTTCTTTATTGCCAGCATCACCTACACAGTAAATATGGCGGCACCCGGTGACAAACAGATGTCACATGAGCAGGCTCTGGAGAGGATGTGACAAATTTAGTGCCTTTCCCCAAATAGGTGTAGTTCTGAAAATAACTCCCACTTGAATCACTGACCACACCCACTTGGCTAAAATACTAGATTTATATGCAGGGAAGAAGAGGGGCATATCTCTGGAACAGAGAGGAGCAGGAACAAAAGCAAAACATCGCTGGAATCAGGAGAACAGCAACATTTACACCAGGTAACAAAATAATAATCTTTATGGCAATTAACAGGTCCTCTTAAAAGTAAAAATGGTCCAGTTTAGACCTGACATCACTCTCGAGCATTGGTTAATCCAGGTGTGTAGCTCGGCCCTGGTAATTTTGAAAGGACTGATCTGCAGTACCTGACACAGCCTGCGGATAAGATTGGCGCTGTTGTATTCTAATCACCAACGGCCTCTTCTATATTTATCTACCTGGAAATGCCTAATGGTTTCATGCTGTAATCTACTAATTACACATCTATAATGTCAAAGCTGGAGATTATAAATGAGATTAAATTACAGGGTGCGGTTCTGACAGCCATTTATTCATTAATGAAGGACACGGTGGTTGAAGGATGCGATAGATGTAGAGATAATGATATAAAGGAGGGTGGAGGCGAAGAACATGTGAACTAGAATATAACCGGCTAAAGGATAAGTCACAAACTGACCCAGGGAAGTCCTACATTTCGGATGGAGTCACCACCTTTATATCCGTGTGGCATTTATAGACTCGGCTTTAAGCCAAAATTCACCATAAGGCTGGTTTCACACTGCAGTTTTTTCACTGATCAGGTTCGATCAGGTTTGTGTGCCAAAACCAGGAGTGTCTCCAAAACTCAGAACAGGTGTCAATCTTTCAATTATACTTTTTCTCTGCAAGTTCCTCTCCTGGTTCCTCTCCTGGTTTTGGCACACAAATCTGATGGCCACTGATCAGTGAAAAAACTGCAGTGTGAAACCAGCCTAACAAAGATGTGACTGGTCTGTTCTGTTCACCTTTTTGGTGGTGAATTTTGGATTCCAGTTGTTACCATTGTTGTAGTTGTAACCTTTTATAATTACTCTCTAGGAGGAGCCGACTCTATAATGGTTAAGGAAAAGGCAATGGTCTACAAATTACAGGCCATTGTCTTGTCTTTAACCATTATTTGTATTTCTCCATTTTTCTTCCATTATTGACATTGATCTTGAACTGTTAAGGGGCTGTCACACGTGTCAATATCGCTGCTGCATGTGACGTTGCAGCGATATATGACGCGTGTGACATGGTATATCAACTGTTGATGGTCACCAGGTTTTTGGACTGGACCGAAAACCTGGCGATGGTTGCCCGGTGGACATGCAGCATTGCTGCGTGTGACACCGGGACGCGCGATCAGCCAGCTCCCAGCGCCTCTCAGGAAGCACTGGGAGCTGGTATCCAGGGTAAACTGAGGGTAACTCGGCAGCGCGCGCTGCCTAGATACCCGATGTATACCTTGGTTACCAGCCTTCTCCGCTCACCGGCTGGTATCTAGGGTCTCTAGTTACCCGCTGTGTATCTTGGATACCAGCAGGTGAGCAGAGAAGGCTGGTAACCAAGGTATACATCGGGTATCTAGGCAGCGCGCGCTGCCGAGTTACCCGCAGTTTACCATGGATACCAGCCTGTAGACATCATGGGAACGATATTTGAATCAGTTCCCCGATGTCGCTGGTCCAGTGATTGCTGGTGAGTCTGCCTGTGTGACAGCTCACCAGCGATCAGCCGTCAATGTCGCCAGTGATCAGACGACATTGACGTGTGTGACACCGGCTTTGCTCACCACTGAGTTTGTAGCTCTTCCTAAAATAGTAAGTTATCCCCTATTCACAGATTAGGGAATAGTTGACCGATCATTTAAGATCTCAAGACATCCCCCTCCTTCATTGTCTATAGGACTTTCAAAGAAAGCCGAATACAGTATTTCTAGGAGTCCCATAGACTATGAATAGAGGGGGATATGTCTAGTTCCAAAGTGGAAGTAGGGTAGTCCCTATTCTGTGGATAGGGGATCACTTAGTATTTTCGGAAAACCATTGAAAGGGATTGTCTGCGACTATTTTACTTTACTCTGTGCCAAAGAACTAACAATCAGGTAGTTGGCAACAACCCGCAATTCTTCCCAGTATAGATCTCTCCCGGTAAAGAGCAGTCCCTGTCCTCGCGGCCCAATCCTGTCACCGACTATTCGGGTTCACGTCAACACAGCAGCTCTTCCTCTTCCGGGCTGCTCAATCGATGGGACGTGACTGCTGACATCATGCCAATTGACAGCTGGATCCTTGCACTTGGGCAGCGGGGAGCCAGCTGTCAATCATCTTGACGTTGGCAGTCCCACCCCGTCAACAGGGCAGAATGGAGGATAAGCCGCTGCTCTGTTGACGTAACGTCAGCGGAAGCTGAACAACCACCGGCAGCAGCAGTCTATGACCACTCTGTGCCGGGCAGAACTGGCAGGTAGTTAGTTACGAACTACCTGCCTGTTAGTTCTACGGAGCATTAAATAAAAATAGTAGAAGCTTAACTCACTTCTATGGGGAAAGAGGTTAAAAGCTTTATATGATAAAACCATCACTATAAAAGTTGCATCATAATTAAGGGCTGTTTTTAATGAGTTGGCAATACTTTTGGTAAAGTGGTTGGACAGGATTAGTTAAACATTGTGGTTCAGGTATCCGAAGTCATCTAACAAGGCTCATTAAAAACTTGTATTGACTTTTAGGATTGCTACTTCCAATAGGTGGCGCTAGAGATCAACTCTTACTTCCTTTCTGAAGTGTTCATTTGCATATTTAATTCCCCAGAGAAGCATTGCAGGCATTTGTCTACTCCTACTGGCATGTCCCTCTCCACAAGTAGAAACCTTGCCCCTTATATTCCAAATTTTAGCCTCTCATACAGCCAAATCGGATCTCCTGCTTTGCACTGAATACCTCAAAACACTGTCTGCAAATGGAGATTCTGGTTTGGCTTGTATCCTAAGTCATATGACAAGGCTTGTTAAAAGGGTTGATATTGACTTTTACGATTGCTACTTCCGATAGGAGGCGCTAGAGTTTAAATCTATTTCCTCTCTGAAGAGGCAACTTGCATATTTGGTTTCCCAGAGAGCATTACAATATATTTAAGGTTCCTTATACTGGCATGTCACTCTCCACATGGAGAAACCATTACCCATTAGATCCCAGGCTTAGCCTCTCATACAGCCAATCAGATCTCACATTTTGCACTGACGAGGGGGCAACACTGTAAATTTACATTCTGGTTTGGTTTATATCCTAATTTATATGGCTTGCGCTTATTAAAGCAGAGGGATGCGGAGCTCCAGGCCTCGAGGGCCGCTAACAGGTCAGGTTTTCAGGATTTCCTTAGTATTGCACTGGTGATAATATAATCACCTGCTCTGGTGAGGATTCCAACCTCTGTACAATACTAAGGAAATTGTGAAAACCTGACCTGTTAGCGGCCCTCGAGGCCTGGAGCTCTCCATCCCTGCGTTACAGGGTCGTTTTTGACTTTTAGGATTGCTACTTCCAATAGGGGGTGCTAGAGTTCACACCTCCTTCCTCTCTAAAGAGACAATTTACACATGGCGGTCCATAAGTTGTAGCACAGCCTCATTATAGTAAAGGATGTAAAACTGCAGTACCGCATGCAACCTGTGAACTAAGGTGGCGCTGTTTTGGGATTAAATTTTACTTCTCCACTTCCCTTTTTATCTATGCAGATATACAATGCATTATGAGGTTCCTTTTTGATCTAGCATAATAATATAGACCAAATGTCCCTTATTCTTGCTCTAGAGTGTCCCGTTTTTGGAAGGCGACACCTTCTCTTTCCCCTTTGTGAGCTCACTCCTAAAATCCTCTGCGGAGACCACACAGACGGCCAACGAGAGAAACAAAACATCGGTGACATTTACCGTCCTGGGAAGCCTCGGTCTATTGTTTAAAAGGGGGGGGAGATGGTGGCGTCACAATTGATGAATTTTGCAAAAAATACTATTTCTCTTCCTAGGAAACGTTTGTTGGAAATTGTCGCTTTCATACAATTCTCTCGAGGTTTTCTCATAACAAATGTTATCGAGGTTTATAAATAATCCAGAGATTAAGTCATGTATAATTGATGGTGGAAGGCTGAGCGTGATACCGGCACAGACCTGGGTCTATGTTCACACCTACAAGACTTTTTCCACTGTGGATTTCACAAATTAACGTCAAATCTGTAAGAAGCCGATGTGTCGTGTCATCGGGAGCCGAGGTCTGAGCGCAGGAGCCGGATGTTGATGCCAGTTTGCCGAACTCTTTGTTCTTGTTCATAAAAAGATTTCTAGTTGCACAATGGAAACAGAATGTGTCGTCTGTTTAGTCCAGGATTTTGGCCATTGAATAGTGACCCCCCCCCCCCCCCCCCTGTGTGTCAGGAGCCCGGGGCTCAGACAACCTGTGAATAGACAGCCATGGTAATTGTCTTATTTCAGTCTTTGGTCACTTCCTCTTGCTCATCCCTCTATCTTTATTTCTTCTCTTTCCTCTCCTCACTACAATTTCTTCTGTTACTCACTCTCGGCTGGTTCATTTTTTTACTTTCCATTTCACTCTTTCCCTTGCACCTCTAACATCTCCTCCCCTGTCCCTCCCACTCTATTATTTCCCACTCTTCTCCCTTTGTCTTCACACCAAACCCAGCCTTCACTCTTTTTTATTGTTTACTCCCACCTCCTCTCTGTCCCTCTCACTCCATTCCTCCCTCCTTTCTTTCTTACTCTCAATCTTTCTCCTTTTCATGCTCCCTCACTCTGACTCTTCTCACTCCATACTTCTATTCCTTAATCTTTCACTTCTCTCGCTACTCCCTTTCCTCTGTTCCCTTACTTTCATTTCCTTCCTTCCTTTCCTCTGTTCCCATATGCTTTTCTCTCCTTCCTCCCTATCCTCTGTTCCCTTATGTTCTTTTCCTTCCTCCCTTTCCTCCTGTCCCCTTACTCTTCTCCCTCTTCCCTTTCCTCCTGTCCCCTTACTCTTCTCCCTCCTCCCTTTCCTCTGTTCCTTACTCTTTTTTCACCTACTCCCTATCCTCCGTTCCCTTACTCTCTTCTCCTTCCCTCCCTTTCCTCTGTTCTTACTCTCTTCTCCTTCCTCCCTTCCTTCTGTTCTCTTACTCACTCTCTTCTCCTTTCTCCCTTCCTCTGTTATCTTACTCTCTTCTCCTTTCTCCCTTCCCTCTGTTCTCTTACTCTCTTCTCCTTTCTCCCTTCCCTCTGTTCTTACTCTCTTCTCCTTTCTCCCTTTCCTCTGTTCTCTTACTCTCTTCTCCTTTCTCCCTTTCCTCTGTACTCTTACTCTCTTCTCCTTTCTCCCTTTCCTCTGTACTCTTACTCTCTTCTCCTTTCTCCCTTCCCTCTGTACTCTTACTCTTCTCCTTTCTCCCTTTCCTCTGTTCTTACTCTCTTCTCCTTTCTCCCTTCCCTCTGTTCTCTTACTCTCTTCTCCTTTATCCCTTCCTCTGTTCCCTTACTCTCTTCTCCTTTCTCCCTTCCCTCTGTTCTCTTACTCTCTTCTCCTTTCTCCCTTCCCTCTGTACTCTTACTCTTCTCCTTTGTCCCTTTCCTCTGTTCTTACTCTCTTCTCCTTTCTCCCTTCCCTCTGTTCTCTTACTCTCTTCTCCTTTATCCCTTCCTCTGTTCCCTTACTCTCTTCTCCTTTCTCCCTTCCCTCTGTTCTCTTACTCTCTTCTCCTTTCTCCCTTTCCTCTGTACTCTTACTCTCTTCTCCTTTCTCCCTTCCCTCTGTTCTCTTACTCTCTCCTCCTTTCTCCCTTTCCTCTGTTCTTACTCTCTTCTCCTTTATCCCTTCCCTCTGTTCTCTTACTCTCTTCTCCTTTATCCCTTCCTCTGTTCCCTTACTCTCTTCTCCTTTCTCCCTTTCCTCTGTTCCCTTACACTCTCCTCCTTTCTCCCTTCCCTCTGTTCTCTTACTCTCTTCTCCTTTCTCCCTTCCTCTGTCTTTCTTCCCTTTTCTGTGTATTATTTATTTATTTATTTTGGTTTTTTTTTTTGAACAATTTTGTCACATCTGTATACTTCCCTTGCAGATTTGGTGCAGAAATAAATCTGCAGCTTATCAATTCTTGGTGTTTTTGCAGCACTTGTCCACCCCACATGCATTGAAAAAAAAAAAATAATGTTGGTGCTTTTTTTTTCCTGTCAGGAGATGCAGATTTGGTGCACAAATTTCTGAGACGTGTGCCCGTAGCCTTAGGCTCTGTTCACATGTGGCATATTTGCAGCATGTTTTTGCAGTGGCACTTTATTGCGCGCGTACGGCACAAACGCAACTGCTTTCACAGTGCGCTTTTTCTGAGCCCATTTTATCATGTGGGCTATGGGAAAAGCGCGCTGAAAAAAGCGCAAAGGATTGACATGTACATTCTTTTTGTGTATGCGCTGTTACAGTGAAGGTATGCGCATGCAAAAGCGCAGCGTGTGAACACATTTCTGTGAAAGCCATAGCTTTTGCAGAAATGCGTGTCCTTAATTGCATTTCACTGCATTTACGCATGTGCAAAATAGCAGAGCGCAAGCGCAGTAATACGCATAGTGTGCTCATAACCTTATTCTTTCACTCTTCTCCCCTTTCCTGTCCCTTACTCTCACTTACACAATGTTCACGCTGCTTTTCATGTTGATGTAGAAGAGGATCCATTCTAAAATCCACATCAAAAGCTTTAAATACTTTTTCAATAAACATCCTATCAATTTCATACAGTGAGGGTTTTTTTTTCCAAAGAGGATTCGAAAATCACTTGTTGGGGGAGGGCGAGTGAACAGCAACCTTTCACTTTCCTAGGGCAGACACACTATGCGAGAGTCTCGCATGCATCTTGCATGAGTCACCCGTCCCGGCCGCCGTCTCTCTGATAGCGTTTTTTCTGCAGCTCCATGCTCCTGTCCAACTTCCTGCTCCTGTCCAGAGAGACGGTAGTTGGGTGAGTCATGCAAGATGCATGCCTTGTACTTGCATGCATCTCGCATAGTGTGTCTCTGCCCTGACTCTGATTCCATGAGGAATCCAACGCAAACAATTATTTTTGCTTCCAAAAAGACTCAACCTTGTTCCTCTTTTCCCTCTGTGTCCTTTATCCTCTACAGTTGGAAGGTTGAACTTGATGGTTCTGGGTGTTTTTCACCTTTGTAACCCTCTAACGTTTCATCCTACTTTTCCTTTCCATCTCATTCTTACATTAGTGCCTTTTCTCTTCTTTTTTTTGTCCTTCTCTCTTCCTTTCCGTTCACACTTTCCCTTTTCTATTATTGTGCCATGACATGTAACCTGGCATAGCCCATCTTTTTAAGACCCCATTTTTCCTTAAAGCACTCAAGCTGACAGTAGACATTGGTGGCAAGTCCATCATCTTTATCATCATGTCGTATCGATCTGTCGGGCAGATAACTTGCTATCTTCCTGCAGTAGAGGAAGCAAATTCCTGTCTTGTATGAACATAAATCCCCGGATCAATTATCCATCTCTTGGCGATCTACCAAGGAGGGAAAAAATCAGGATCAGACCAGAAGCTATTAGCGTAGTTCGGCTTCTGTCATTAGCAGCCCAAATGTCACCACTCGGCATCCCCGTAGGGAAATAGTGTCTAGAAGGAGTGTAATCCAGAATAAGAGTTTCTGATCCATGGATGTTTGCTTGGTGCCCTGTTAAAGGGAATCTGTCAGCAGGGTTTTGCCTTTTCATCTGCCAGTAACATAATGTAGGCAAAGAAACCCAGAATCCAGCAATGTATCACATACATTACGGCTGCAGCTGTTCTCACACAATCAAATAATTTAGTTTCGGGAACACAGCAGAGCTGGGAGAGATGCCCCCGCCCACACCAGGCTCTCTGTTGAGATTGTCCAATCACAGAAGAGCTGGGAAAGCTTCCCCTGCCCACACCAGGCTCTCTATAGATAGAGACATCACTTTCAATGCACACAGCAGGGGGTCTGTCGGACCATAATGGGAATCACCAGATGATAAAGCATTTCGTTTAAGTAACCAATAGTACACACATTGATAAGAGAAGCACAGGTTTTTTTTTGTTTTTAACCCTTACAGCATGATGCCTTCATGTTACACAGCAAAAATCTGCTGACAAATTTCCTTTAGGGCCCGTTACACACACAGATATCTTTGCAGATATTGTTTGCAGATCTCTGGTTGCAGTGAAATCATGGACACATTGTTCCATTTTGGGGCTGTGTACAAATGGAACAATGTGTCCATGATTTCACTGCAACCAGAGATCTGCGAACAATATCTGCACAGATATCTGTGTGTGTGACGTGGCCCTTAAAGGGATCCTGTCGCCTCCAAAACGCCTCCTAAGATACCAAAACATGTCCCTGCAGCATATTGTCACTAATCTCACACTCCTTTTGTCTCCTAAAAGCATCCTGTGAAAGTGCTTAAAAACTATTTTATACTCGCTCATTAGGGATTTGATTAGCAAGGACTATATTCTTTAGCCCTTAGTGCGTGTTTTGCAGCCTGGATGATCCAGCCTCTCTGTGCAGCTTTTGGTGTGATGTGCAGCTGAAGGCAGGACTAATGATTTGCATTCTGTGAGTGAGAGGGGGAGGGCAAAGCCTGCACAAGCAAAGCAGCACAGATAGAGAGAGGGTGGATCCTGGAGCCTGCAAAACAACACGTCCTAAGGGCTAAAGAATATAGCCCCTGCTAATTATAATCACTAATGAGTGAGTATTAAATCGTTTTTCTGCACTTTCACAGGATGCTTTTAGGAGACAAAAGGTGTGTGAGATTAGTGATAGGATGCTGCAGGGACATGTTTTGCTAGCTTAGGAGGCGTTCTGGAGGTGACAGGATCCCTTTAAAGTGTGTAGCAAATGTTACCAGGTGCACATTTTGCGGCAGACCACGCTCCTTATTATGGGCCTTCTAGAGAATAAAACAAAACAGCTAATTGCTCTTATTTAGCTGCTCTCTATTGTATCATTGCCGTGTATCTATATGGGTTTTGTCTTTGGACCACTGAGGAGATCGGCTGATCTTTGTTTTATTTTCCTTCTCCATCGGTGATTCAGCCTCTTGCTGGGATTTCTAAGAATTTCACGCTTTGAACTACTGAGATGTTAAGTGCTGACATTTTGTAAGAAAATTGTCTTAAATATACAAAATGATCCAAATTATGATCGAAATCAAACTTCTGTTCATTGTGCAGCATCATTGTGGTAAGTGGACTGCTGCAGTAGATGCCAGGTGGTGTCAGTGGTGTATCATGATTATCCATTATAAGAGCTGTACTCTATGAGAAACAAAACAACTTTTTTTTTTAAACAGCGCCACTTGTGACCATGTGTGGTATTGCAGCTCAGATCCATTGATTATCTAATAATGATGATTCACGATTATGATTCACTAGCTGGGTGCCCGATGCACATGCATCGGGATTCTAGAAGAGCGAGTCTCTGACTCGCAATGGCCGCTTCGCGGCCAATGCTTCGCGCTGCTAAGGCGACTCGCCTTAGAACTGCTCGCAATGGCCGCTGCGCGGCCAATGCTTCGGGCGTATCCACATGACCACGCCGACTCGCATTGCGAGTGGACTCAGAAGGGGCAAAAAACCCATTCGCAATTATATAATAGATAAATGATGAAGATTGATTCATGATGGTGATGATTAGTTTGAAAGGACACCTAGGTCAGCCAAGTTCAACTTTCTTTATAAATCCGCATCAGGTCACAATTCAGATTGATGCAATGCCATGGACATATGGTGTGCCAAAATAGTTTTTATTTATATTTTTTAAAATATAATCCATTTTATTAATGTATTCTTTTTTTTTTTTTTTTCATTTTTTTCTTATTTCTGTTTAATGTATTATTAATCATTATTGTTACTATTGATATTTTTATAATTAATAATTACATTTTTGTTGGGGGTTTGTCGTTGGGGGTTTGTCGTTGGGGGTTTGTCGTTGGGGGTTTGTCGTTGGGGGTTTGTCGTTGGGGGTTTGTCGTTGGGGGTTTGTCGTTGGGGGTTTGTCGTTGGGGGTTTGTCGTTGGGTTTTTGTAGGTTTTTTTATTTTATTTGTGTGTATAATGCAGTGGATCCTCATATATCCGTAGAATAAATCCCAGTCTTCTTTTTGGGAAATTATAAAAGCTAAAAATGAGTGTTGAATCAGGTTGAAGAGGTTCAGAATTTTTTTTTTTATTTTCCAATGATAATCATGAAATGTAGGGATAAGTTGTTGGGCATGCAGCAGTATAAGGGTAAGTTCACACATACAGTTTTAACCTCGGTTTAGCAGCGAAAACCGCCGGCGGTTTAGTATAGGTTTTATTTAAATTTATGTAAATCCTTAGCAGCTTTAGGACTTACAAGTAACCCTATGCAATTTAGAAACCGCTGTGCACACATAGTCGGTTTATGTGAGCGGATCCGCCAGCGGTTGAGCGGTTTCCGAGCGGTTTAGCAGCATACAACATGTCAATTCTTCCGAGCGGTTTTGGATTGGTTCCATGAACAAAATCCTTCATAGAAAACCGCTGGAAAAACCGCTGGGAAAAACGACTATAAACCGCTGTGCACACGCTGTAAAAAAACGCCGGAAAACCGCCGGAACACAGCTGGAGACTTCAGAGCTCAGAACTGATAATTTCCAGTGGTTTTCTGACGGTTTGAACGCCACTAAACCTTCCTGTGTGAACTTACCCTAAAGCTCCATGAAAGCTGAACCGCAGAGGGCACTCGGGTTAGGAGGCGAGGCAGTCGTAATGGGGCCGCACTTCTTTCTTGGAATTACCAATTTGAGGCCGTTTCCCTTCAGCTGCTTAAGACACTTGAAGGTTATGTACTGGGCGAATTCAATGTTCGGAGTACATAAATAGGATGGCTGGAAAGGACTGTCAATTATCAAAATAATTGTGTCACTTAAAGTGAAGGGTAGTGGACTGCAAAACCAGGAACACCGGCGCTGTTTCTAGGTAAAAAGTTTGGACAATCCCTTAGCGGAAAATCTTTCTTCTTGGAAAAAAGTCTGATATTTCATGTAACAAGTACAGAAAAACAAAAGCTGTCTCTAATTGAAGAACTTTAGGGTTGTCCATGAGGTGCTTGCTTAACGTGGAAGTTGGTAGGATCTTGGCACCAGGGCTGCAGAGTCGGAGTTGGTTCCCATTTTGGGTGGCGTTGTAGTCGGATTCAGGATAATTGAGGAGTTTGGAGTCGGTTGTGTGGTTTACTGACTTTACAGCCCTGGTTGTGGAGTCTGAGTTGGTGGCCATTTTGGTGGAGTCGGATTCAGGGAAATTGAAGAGTCTGAGTCAGATGTTTGGCTTACCGACTCCACAGCCCTGCTTGGCACACATTTTGTCTGATGATTGTATTTGGAGTTTTAAGAGTATCTTTAGCCGCCATAATGTAATATAGTGACCTCCAAGCTGCAATATTGGGCTAAGAAGATGCATATTATACTCTCATTGCTCCTGTGTAAATCCGGTGCCCCCAGGTTGTAAAGAACTGGACCTAGATCATTGGTGAACTTTTTAGCAATTGAAATCTAATTGGGTCGAACAGAAGACGTGGGGGAGCTTTATGGATCTTTTGATTACTCTTCACCCACTCAAAATAGACCTACATCAGTATCTATTTAGTGTTATGGCCCCTTTAGCCAACACAGACAAAGGAACATTCATAGGAACAGTCAATCCCAAATAATCAGCAGTTTAAACAAGATGGAAATTATCCAACAAGTGTGTGAAATGCTTGTGTCGAGCCCACTGGGACGAGGGTACACGGTACCGGACCGTGTCTGCTTCTGGGGAATGTCATGGGGTCCTGGTCCGGACCGTCTCCAGGGCCCTGGCAATAATAAGGGTGTATTTACAGGGGAGAATAGTTTGTGACCCCACCCACAGTGTGTGGCCAGTAGTGGGGCCACCGCTGCCGCAGAACCTCCGGAGATGATGTGACGGCAGCTAAGATGGGATAGTTCTCCGTGGGCAGAACTGAGTGTTGGTAAAGTCTATGATGGATGTGAATAGTGGAGACGGGTTAAGGAACACACTCACATTTTGTAGTTTCCAAAGCTTTACTGCGATGTTGCAGATCGTCCACAGGGTCTGTACTGGGCCAGGTTTTTCTCCCACCCTGTCCGGGTCATCAGCTTCCTCGAGCTGCTCTGTGTGTGTGTGTGTGTGTGTCCTTGCTGCGGCGTCTAGCTGAGCTGCTGGGACTGTCTCACACTCTCTCTGTTCTGCCGGTACCACTTGGCTAGGCAACTTGAGTCCTCTGTGCTGTGCTGTGCTGTGCTGACCCCGCCGTGTTGCTTTGCTCTGGTACTGTGGTGGTCTAGAGACTCCACTACTCCTGGAGTCACTGTGCTGTGTGTGTCAGTCACTGTGCCGGATCCAGTGTCCGTTCTGTGCGCTTCTCTGGGGCGAGTGATGATGGCACTCAAGCTCTCAGATATGGTCCTCTGTTCTTAGTTCTCCTTCCTCAGACCCTAGCTAGGCCTGGAATCGAATTTAAGATTGTGGAGAAGCCTGAGGCAGCTTCTTTACACCACAATCTCCTTTTCTCAGTTCTTCCAGGAACTGAACTCACTACTTCCTGTGGACCTGGAGTATATGAGAGCAGGTTGTGCTCCCCCTCCTGGCCCAGAGGTGCTAGTGTAAGTCAGTGTGTTGTGGGGAGGGAACCCGTGTGATGTTACTGTGGCACATTAACCCATGGGGTGCCACATTTGCTTGGCATGTGCAATGATTTTTGAGTAGCCCCATGTGAACAGGAGATCTATTTAAGATAATTGATAGTTTATGGAGACAGTGATCACATTTTGTATCAACGTCCGATCAGCCTCTCTAAATCAGTCCAATGTGGCCTTTCCGGGGGTTACTTGATCCCCTTGATCTGTAAGGTAATCAAGGTAATTTTCTCCCTCTTGTAGGTGAAAGTTAGTTTATTTTATGTATCTGTATAAGGGCCACATCACACACACAGATATTTGTGCAGATATTGTTCGCAGATCTCTGGTTGCAGTGAAATCATGGACACATTGTACCATTTGTACACAGCACAAAATGGAACATTGTGTCCATGATTTCACTGCAACCAGAGATCTGCGAACAATATCTGCACAACTATCTGTGTGTGTGACGTGGCCCTAAGTAGAGTTTGCATGTTTAATGATAGGTGTGAGGCCATCTACTGACCAAAGGTAAAGATTGCTCCCCGGTTATTCCGGGTCATGATAGGGATTGTTAATAATAATTATTGATATTCCTGATGGTCGGAGTTTAGACAATAAATGGGGTTTGCATGCAAAGGGAAGCAGGAGAGTCTCCATGGGATTGAGAACCAAGAACCAGCCAGCCTCTGTCCAGATTAATTCAGCCGGACCCTTTGGGTCACTCCTGGGACTTAGCCCCAAGCTACTGGACGTGGACTCTGAACCATTATTTGAGTGTGCCTCTCCCAGTGCTGGCCACAGATATCGAGTGTTCTCCCCGATTCTGCTATTTCAGACCCCTCCTCAGGCCTAGGTGAATGGGTCATCACAGCGCGAGCAGTGAAGGAGCTTTTGTCTGGCGGAGGCCCTGGTTGTTCCTTTGGACAGATCCTCGTGGGTGGGATAGGGCCTGCTCTACATTGATTATATGAATTCATGGCAGATTCCTGTGGACTGAAGACGAGAATCTAGAATCACTCGGACAATGGGGAGCAGCCTGAATACAGTGTAATACTGTATATGCTGATAATTCTGCAATGTTCAAGATGTGTGCCCGTATTTCACGAGACTACATACAGAAGCCATCCATAAAGACTTTCATAGACTCAATGCATGCCATGGCACTCATGGAAGGTGAATCTAAAAGACTTTTGCACTGGGGAGCTGGCCAGGGCAAGCTCAGCGGAATGGCTTGGCCTTGCCTTCAACTACCAGATCCCCGTAAGAACCGGCAACCCAACAGATCTAACCCATTTTGCAGCTCCACAAAGATTAATTTCCTACCCCCTGAATGTGCATTATGCAAAAGAAATATTGTATAATCATTACTTATGGGAAGATTCAGGAGACAACCGCGTGTGCTTGGAAGATTTGGCAACTCTTCAGGTATTCTGGGCGGTCAGCAATTCCCTTCTTCTGGAGAGAGTTGGCTACTGTGCTCTAGTGGCTTGAATTTTTCCCTCTTACTGTTTCTTTAAAAGTCCATTGTGGAAGTTTATTAAACTTTAATCTTATCTAGAACTTTCTGGCCACATTATTAAGATGTGAGGAATTCAGAGTCTGTTTCATAATTTACATAAATGCAGGAGTACAACATTAGCGACAATCCCAGTGTGAGTCAGTGTCACACTGTTCAGCTGAAACCACTCTTAGAAATCCATTGTGACGGACTTCTCTGATCTCTGGGAAACGATACTTTGCTTTCATACGTGATAATATAAATGATGACCGCGAGTCTGTGGCTTGGAAGAAAGCCTGAAAACCTGCAGCCTATGAGATGAATAAGTCTGAAGAATTGGAGGATGGCGCGGGTATTGTGCACTCCATGAGTCACCAGCACCTTTCCTGCCCCCTTGCTGTTTTCATTTATGACTAAGACCGGCTGTAGATGGAGATCTGGGCAGAGGCGCTGACTTTACATGTGTACTTGTACAAGAGCGGTGTTTAATTGGCAAAGCCCGTGTTAATATTGATTTCATGGGTTCTTGGTCGTGTTACAGGTTATCCATAGTCATGGAAGTTGGTGACACAGAGAAAAACCATAAATCTGCTCATTAAGAGTATTCTTCGAATTGTCTACATCGGTGGTGTATATAGAACCGAGACGAGAGTAGACAATGGTCTTAAACATCAACATTCCTGAGGATTCCAAAAACTGCTGGAATCTCGGGAACAAAAATATACCAGTATTGTCCTCCGTCCTATGTGATGAGGCATGTGATTTTATGGACCTCATTGAGGCCAATTACAATTTGGTCTAGGCTGTTCTGATCAATAATACAAGGAAAACATGGTTTGTCACCAAAGGTGACTACAAATGGAGAGATGTGTAAAGGTTTAGAGCAGAGGTCCCAAACTCCAGGCCTCAAGGGCCGCCAACAGTGCATGTTTTCAGGATCTCCTTAGTATTGCACATGTGCTAATGTGATCATCTGCACAGGTAATGATTCCAAGCCCTGGGCAATACTAAGGAGATCCTGAAAACCTGCACTGTTGGTGGCCCTTGAGGCCTGGATTTGGGGACCTCTGGTTTAGAGCTTCAATAACCATTTGGATGAGCTGACATGAGAGGTGAGTCTCTTACTTGTCCACTCAAAAGTAATAGCACTTGTATCCAGCAATGAGGCTTCCTTGGCTTTGGAAATAGTTTGTCGATCACAGGGTATGGATGGATTGTGTGAATATAGACCTAGAGGCAGATAAGATCATTAGTGATGGCGAGTAGTAAGATCTTTGGGTTCTGAAAGCTCTAACCGAATACTTTGAAATGTTTCAATATTCGGATCTGAGTGAGTTCCCCATTGATTTGGACAAATAACGAGTAATGAAACAGTTTAAAGTATTTGATTAGGGAAAGGGTGGGGAACCTCAAACCCCAAGGTCGCATACAGTCCTCAATGACGTTTTATACAGCTCCTGGGCAGATTCCTGGGGACTGCCATGCTCGGGTTGGTAGATGCACTTTGCCAACTTCCTGCCCTTTAAATCCAGCTCCCCAGTGATCTCTATGCCCCAGCGTCACCTACCCTAGTGACGTATATGCTCCCAGCCTATCATGTGATGTGTAGGGTTCTAGCAAACCTGGGAAAGCAGTTGAAAAGCCCATGATCAATATCACCTAACATCACAGCCACACGAAAGAGAAGCTGCCCCAGCCACTGCAGTAAGGATAAGTTGATTGTTCAACCAAATATAGCCCGGTAATTTTCAAGTTGATAATTTTGTGTGGCCCCCGAAGGATGGTAGAAATTTCCAAATGGCCCCCGGCAGAAAAAAGTTCCTCACCCCTGGATAAGAGCTATCCAAATCCGAATATTTCACTACTCACTCATCACTAGTGATCATCAAGTGTCTGGAGAAAGCAGGGAGGAACTTCTGGGATTCCTGCATATTATGTGAAGATGAATGTTGGCGTAAAGGCCCCAATACACATGTAAGGAGTTGTTGAAACGCACCAATTCTAGAGGGACTGTCTGACCATCTAATGTGACTCTCCCACGTCAGGCAAGATGAGTAGCTGATGGAGGTGGCTGGCAATGGCTTTCTTCTCTCTCTCCAGCGTAAACATATGAGCACTTGGATGAGCCAAGCATTATATATATGGGGGAGTCAGGAGAAATGGCTGTTGGCCAACCATTTGTTTGGCAGACAGCTATTGTGTGTGCCTGTGTGTGTGTCCAGCTTTACAGCTTTAATTACTACCCAATTATGTCTGGTTAAAGGATTTGTTCATAAAGGTGTTGTCACTAGTACTAAGTGAGCATTACAGTGGTCAGTACTCATAACTAGCAGATGGGTGAGACTTGAGTACCCAAGTATAATGGAAGTCAATGGGGAACTTGAGCATTTTTCCCGGAAGAGTTTCCAGAAAAATGCTTAAGTTCCCCATTGACTTCCATTATACTCGGGTAAAGACGTCACACCCTTCCGAGCATCCAACTGCTCAATACGAGTACCGAGCACCTGAGCATGGTCGTGATTGCTCAGCACTAGTTGTCACATAACTCTGAATTATGATGAAAGTCTAATAGTGTGCTTCTGGGGGTTTCCTTGTTGAAGCCCTCACCTCTTTGAAGAGCAGCCATATGAATCATCTCTCACTGTTGAGGACCTGTCCTGCATTATACGAAGAACTCATTGATTTGAATGGACAGTATAATGCTTAATTTTTCCTGTGGAGGTGCAACAGGGAAATTGGAATGAGACAAGTTTGTCAACTGTTGACAGGTGGCAGTAGGAGGAGACTATGTGATCAGTTCCCATAGGGAACCTTACAATGAATAAAGATTGTCCAAAGGTGACAACCCATGGCATCAAGGACACGGTTCTCTCCTGGTTCTCTTCCTATCTTTCTGACTGCACTTTCCGTGTATCGTTCTCTGGCTCCATTTCCTCTCCTCTTCCTCACTATTGGGTCCCTCAGGGTTTAGTCCTTGGACATTTTCTCTACTCTCTCTACACAGCCCCGATTGGACAGACCATCAGCAGATTTGGCTTTCATTACCATCTTTATGCTGATGACACACAACTATACACTTCTTTCCCTGACCTTACTCCTGCTCTAATAAAGAACACCAATGACTGTCTAATCGCAGTTTCCAATATCATGTCCGCTCTCTATCTGAAACTCAACCTTTCCAAAGCTGAACTTCTTCTGCTCCCGCTCTCCACTAACCTCCCTAAATCTGACATCTCTCTCTGTGTGTGGCACCACGATGATGCCTAGTCAGCAGGCTCGCTGTCTGGGTGTTATGTTTGACTTTAATTCACCCCATATATACAATCTCTCGCCCGCTCTTGCCGCTTGCACCTGAAGAACATCTCCAGAATTTGCCCTTTCTCACCTTGGAAACCACAAAAACCCTCACTGTGGCCCTGATTCACTCCCACCTTGACTATTATTCTTTAATTGTCCTCCCCCGCACTAGACTCCCCTCCAGTCCATCCTTAATGCAGCAGCCAGGATCACCTATCTAGCTAACCGTCACTCGGACGCTTCGCTCTATGCCAGTCATTGCACTGGCTGCCAATACACTATAGGATCCATTTCAAACTGCTTGTCCTCACCCACAAAGCTCTTCACAGTGCTGCACCCCCATACATCTCCTCCCTCATCTCTGTCTATCACCCCACCCGTTTCTCTTCGTGTCTGGAAGTGACTTTAGACTCACTTCAACATTAATGTGAACCTCCCACTCCCGGCTCCAAGACTTCTCCCGAGCTGCACCAATTCTCTGGAATGCTCTATCCCAAGAAATTAGGTCTATCCACAACTTACATAGTTTCAGGAGATCCCTAAAAACACATCTTCTTTTTAGGTCGGCCTATCATGATCCCTAGTCAAAGTCATCTACACATAGCCTACCCGCTCCACCAGTCTCAAGTGGATCACAAATAATGGTTGGTGGCCACTTATGCTGCTCCTATCTCCTCAAGTTGACTATACCATCACTGTAAATAAACCCCTGGTCACATGCCCTTAATATGTAATTTCTGCATTTTAGAAGGGAACCTCTACAGAGAGATGTAGAGATGATACCGATAAAGTTGAGCTCTTGATGACCCAACCCATCAAGGTGGTAACATACAGCCATCTAGTGGTATGGCCAGGGTGCCTAGCAAGTTTCAATAGGGATTTATCTTCTGTCTTTTCAACTGAAGATGGATTTTTCTTTTAATTCTAATCTGGGTTAGAATATATCAGACTGCAGAATCCTACTTCTTGTGGAACGAATATGCTTAAGATGTCTACTGAGACGTGTTCTTTGTGAAAAGCTGAAAATCTTGCTAAGTTGCTAATGGGCAAAGCTCCGTCTCTTCTCAGCAGCCATATGCTGCTCCTCTCCGGTGCCCATCACTGGTTCAGCTTGCTGATAATTATCTGGAATAAGCAATGGAATATCTTGATGCAGAGACGGAGAACAATCCTCTTAATGTTCTCATCAGAGCTGCCAAACGTCTTAGTGCATTTTCTTGGCTAATCAAGTATGGATATTTTTTTTTCTTTTTTTGCTGTTTATGCAAGAATTCAGGTAATGGGATATAACAGGCTTTCTAGTAAATGTGTTTTTTTTTTTGTATTTTTGTCATATTTTGTCACATTATAATCCTTTTTGTAGCTATTAATGATAACTATTGGTTTTACTTGCTCTTCTTTGTGGAAGAATAAATGGATCATGGCACTTCTCAGGGGTAAGAAAATTACAACGTGATAGGAGTCTTCCAAATGCAAGAGAAGTGTTGTGGTCATAAATATACATGTGTGGCCAAAATGGCCAGGACTAAGCAATGCAAGGTGAACGATGATTAGAACAGCTAGTAAGTGCTAAGAGCACCCAATCTCATGGAGGAGCCTTCTTCTAAAAACATGGTGTCCTGCATGCAAGAAGAACTTTTTATTCTTAAGATGATGGCTAAAAGGTCACTTCTTCGTACCACAAAGACTACTGTATGTTCCGCTATTGTGTTGACTTCCGATGAATTTAAATTGCTAGTCTTTCTTAAATCGGTGTGGTGATTTTCTCACTGAGCGTGTTGGGGGACACTCAAAGGTAACGGGATTGAGGTAGAACCAGACCCATTGTTCCATATAATAAAGTCCAGCAGTTTATTAACACATCATAAACCGCATATAGTGCACAGGTCATTTATAATACATCAACAGAACATTAGTGACATACCAGTCTGCCAGGCGGGCATATCTGCCATTGGAACACTCATGCTTCATCGCAGTGTCGGTGCAGGCATTCCAACCCACACACAGACCTTGAAGACCACCATCCAGAAAACTGCCTCACTGGGATCACAGACTCCTGTCTGTTCCAGACCCTCAGCAGGACTGAAGCTTCCTGAACACTGAGACGTTACAGGCCCCCCCCATAGTCTCCTCACCGTGTGTCTTCCGGGACACCAGCCACTTCCAAGCATTCCTTCTTTGGTGCCTTCAAGGACAGTGGCTGCTCCAAACATCGAGAGCGAGCCCTCACAGGTTCTGCCAGTCTCTCCAGACATCCATGCTTTCTCTGTCTGCCCACATGTACTCACACAAACACACATTATAAGGTATGAGCCACACCCACATATCAGCAACCTGCAAACTTCAGCCTTATGGCACCACAAGTCTCATAGTTACTTTTCTGGGTTTCTATTGCAGAGCATAAATTGCTGAACAGCATACATTTTTGCAATGCAGCAAGCCATGCATTACAGTACCACCAAAAGAAAACTCTTTTATTGAATTTAGAATGATGTGCATTTCGTCTCGCCCTTCCATTCTAGAACACTCAATGATTTTGCTTTGGCAATATCAATCTTTTTTTTGCAATTCATTTGTAACTCGTACTTAACTAATTTTCTCTAGGACTTTTGAACAGAACATGGAATGTAAGAATCATAATGTCATTCAACTGGCCATTACCAATCTCTCGCTTTCCTTCATGTAGAAAAACCAAACTCATCTGGAGCCGGGACCACAGGTGGCATCATCGGGGGAATTATAGCCGCTATCGTTGGTATAGCAGTAGCCGCCACTGTCATAATGATCTGCCGACAGCAGCGAAGGAATGAGACTGCGAAAGATGACGAAGAGTAAGTGCGAACAGTCATAACTTGATCTCAATTGGATTGAAAGGCACCTCTGTAATTATATTATGCAGTTTTACTAAAGACCCCATCACACTAATCAAGATCGCTAGCGAGATCCCTGCTGATTAACAAGTTTTGTGACGCAACAACAACCTCCACAGCGATCTCGCTACAATTGACACGTAGCAGCAACCAGGCCCCTGCTGTGAGATCGCTGATCGTTGCAAACTGTTCTGGACCATTTTTTGGTCATCACGCTCCCGCTGGCAGCGTGCATCGCTGTGTTTAACAGGGACAACGACTAACGATCTCAATACTACGCACGAGAGTGACCGGTTCCCAATGTCCGCCGCATAGTTGCTGCATCGCTGGTGAGATCTGACTGTTTGACATCTTACCAGCGACGCATCAGCGATCCCTACCAGGTTGTATCCTTGTCGGGATCGCTGGAGCATCGCCTAGTGTGACAGTACCCTAAGTCCTAAATGCGAGCCAACAGTGTTTTAGTCCCTGAGTGGTTGCTTCCAATGGGATCCCAATTTAGATGCACAATATGTTATACAAGAATTAGGCAATGGTAGGATCTTTGATAATGATCAACCATGAGAGCTGTGTTGAGTCGTAAAGGCATCAAGTGTTTGGCTGTATTCCCAGATATTTGAGAACCTCCATTTTAATCTGATTGCTTTGTAGTAACTATGTCCTGGATCACAAGATCCAATTTCATCAGCTAAACAATAATGCAGGTAAGTTTACTGAAAGTATTAAGCCACCTGCACATGTTGAGTATTTGACTTTTTACCTCGGTATTTCGAAGCCAAAACTAGGCAAGGAACAATCGGAGGAAAAGTATAATAGAAACACGTCACTTCTGTATTTATCACCCACTCCTGGTTTTGTCTTACAAATAGTGATTTAAAAGAAAACTTGCCAAATACTCAATGTATGCATGTGGTCTTAAGGTGCCCTTACACCTTAGATGGCTTGTTGGAGAAATGCTTATTTGGAAAAGACCTGTCACTCCCAACTTGCCCATATACATGAATGATCAAGCGTTCACATGTTCTGTATGGGTAGAGTAGAGGGTGTATGTGTAGAGCGTGGGCGTAATCACCTGGACATACTGAGCAGAGAAAGCGAAGACAATAGGTGTGACCAGTCTGGCATTGATGGCGTGGCCACAGATGTAGTGGGCGTGACTGCCCCTATATGATAGGCATGACTGGCTATGCTTAACTGTCAAGAGCGGCTTCATGTACCAGACATGTTGTGGGCGTGTCCTTGTTTCATAACCTATCAAGATAAGCATTATTTCTTAAGTCCACATTTTCAGAGTTTTTTTTATAATAGAAGCAGGAGTCTTGGGGTAAGACCCCCATATGGTTGGGGTGGGGGTGCAGGGTGGCATAATTGAGATGGTATACTCTGATCTCATTTGGTGGGCATGGCCTGACAGTTTTATCTGTATAGTATATGAAAAAATAGTACATGTTGTAGAAATGAGAAATGATATTGCATTATGCAGCTCAATACAAACTTAAACCATTCAAGGGGGGCTTTGCTTTCCCCCTTGCACTTACACCTGCCTGGGAGTCTTACCCCAGACCCTTCTATTATAAAGATCTCAATGACCATGTGAACTGTAAAATTGATGCTTAATCCACTGCATGCTTAAACTCAGCCAGGCTCTTATTTCACTCCCACGCTGCTGAGTCTGGCCAGTCAAGTCAAACACATCGGGGCAGTCACGCCCGCTACGGCTGCGCTCATGCCCTTCAATTTCAGGCATTCAGTCACGCCCATTGTCTTTGCACCTCCCCACCCATTATGTCTGGATGGTTATGCCTTCTCTCTCCACTCCGCCCACTCTCACAGCCATTAACTTCAGGCTGTCGATTAGACACATTTGCCGAGTAGAATAAAGTTGGCCATAAACTTGAGATAACTGTTGCCCGATGCTTTTTTACCCCAACTCCCCATACACAAGTGCTCGGTTCAGCTGAGTGTTTGTGTCTTCAATGAGGGTAAAGAAGAGAAAGCTACTGCGAGACTCCTCTACCCTGAAAACAAAAGGGTAACTTGAAACTGCAAATGGCTGATCCTTCTCTTTCCTGACACGTACATTGTCAAGAGCAGGGATCTCCAACTCCAGGCCTTGAGGTCCACCAACAGTGCACGTTTCATGATTTTCTTAGTATTGCACAGGGGTTGGAATCCTCACCTGTGCAGGTGATCCAATTATAAACTTTGCAATACTAAGGAAACCCTGAAAACATGCACTGTTGGCGGCCATCTAGGCCTGGAGTTGGAGATCCCTGGTCAAAAGGGTTCTACCTTCTTTTATCTAGTGAGTGAGCGAAGAAACAAAAGGATTTGTGTGTTTGCATTCAAACTGAATTTCTTAGTATCTGGCAGTTTGGATTCAAACTGCGCCAGATTCAAACTGCGCCAGATTCAAACTGCGCCAGATTCAAACTGCGCCAGATTCAAACTGCGCCAGATTCAAACTGCGCCAGATTCAAACTGCGCCAGATTCAAACTGCGCCAGATTCAAACTGCGCCAGATTCAAACTGCGCCAGATTCAAACTGCGCCAGATTCAAACTGCGCCAGATTCAAACTGCGCCAGATTCAAACTGCGCCAGATTCAAACTGCGCCAGATTCAAACTGCGCCAGATTCAAACTGCGCCAGATTCAAACTGCGCCAGATTCAAACTGCGCCAGATTCAAACTGCGCCAGATTCTTCATTCCCCCAATATCACCGGTCATCGAAAAGTCAGGAGGCCACAATACAGATCAGATGGTCAGCCTACTCGGCTAAAATTAGAGATTTCAGATGATTTTAATCGTATATGTATTCTAAATTGTTTATATAATCTAAATCTCCCAGGGGGGCGGGAAGGGGGGGCATGAAAACCCCTAAAACTTTACTCCATGTAAACCAGACAAATACATGCAGTGTTTGGAACAGAGTACCCTTCCTACATGTTTCTCAGTAGTTTTTGGAAAGAAAACTCTCTCTAGTGCCACTTATAGGCCGTGGCTCATCTGTAGACAGTCTTGTTACTCTGTGAATACAGGGTAGGGTTCTTTTTAGCTGGGTGATAGTGATTCACTTTGTGAACATCCAGTCCCAGTTGTTGTGGTGTGAACAATGTCTACAAATACTGATAGTCCGGTCACCATGTACAGCAGATGCCGCAGTGTAATGTGAACGAGTCCTTGCCCAACCTCCGATTGACGTACTTTCATGTATTTGTTTTCGTATTTGCATTACTATATCATGTTCTATCTTTCTTACTCCATAATATAATACAATCTTTCTTTTTACATAAGGTTAGATGCACCACCTGCATATAAACCACCACCTCCATCTTTAAAGCTGCAGACAGAACAGGTAAAAAAAAAAATGTATATATGTATTCTGCTTTAGATCATGTATTCTCCTGTACTAAACACATTGATAAAAACACCCTAGGTACTTGTCGTTTTAACATTAATCCTCTCTCCCATTAATCCTCCATCCCATATGGTGCAGTGGGAGTCACCTCCTAGGATGACATCTGTGTTCTCCGGTATGACATGTGCTTTCCAGTAAACAAGTGGTTTTCTAGTAGATGATATTACATGGATCTTGGATAATTGTGGACATGACTGGCTCTGGGTTCTTGTGAAATTTGTGGACAATTGTTGGAGCTGCCTTTACATTGTATGCATTATTTGGTATTTGAGGTGCACTGGGACCAAATCTATGCTCGCCGGCATTAGCATCTAGAAGGAGGAGAAGCGGATGATCAAGGAAGTAAATAGTCAATGGTTATCTTGGGTGCACTGACTCCCATCTAGGGGCTTCCTGACTCTTGGCCAACAGATGTGATCATGGAGCAAAAAAGTGAACATGTCAGATTGCAACAGCCAATCCTCTTGTTTTCCTAGTTGATAAGCAGTGCACGAGGATAAAGAGGTCATGAGATGGCTGTCGGTCAAATTAGCTCTCAGTCTAACTCTATCTAAAGCTGCTGTCGCACTAAGCGAGATTGCTAGCGAGATCACTGGTAAGTCACAAATTTGGTGACGCAACAGCGACTTCGCTATGTTTGACATTTAGCAGCGACTAGGCCCCTGCTGTGAGATCGCTGGTCATATCAGAGTTGCCTGGACCATTTTTTTGATCGTTGCGCTCCCGCTGGGCAGCATGCATCGGTGTGTTTGACAGGGACAACGACCTACGACCTCAATACTACAGGTCTGAGAAACCGGGTCCCAACGACCTCCGTATCATTCCGGATCGTTGTTGAGTTGCTGGTGTCTGTTTGACATCTCACCAGCGATCCCAACAGCGACGCACCAGCGATCCCTACCAGGTCGTATCGCTGTCGGGATCGCTGGTGCGTCGCAAAGTGTGACGGTACCCTATGGTGTATTGGCTCCGCTATAAAAGCGATATCCAGCTATTGGTTCACTCCAAACACATCGGCCAAATCCCAGAAGAACTATAGTTGCTATACTCTTGTTTTCTTACTTGATAAGCTGTGCAGTATAAGATCATGAGATGGCTGCCGGTCAAATAGGCGCTCAGTCTACCTCTATTTAAGGTGAACCGGCTCCTTACAAAACAGCTATCCACCTATTGGTTCACCAAACATATCAGCCAATTTTCAGAAGGACTAGAGAAATAAGCTACTGTACTCTTCCTAGTAGATAAGCAGTGCATGAGGATAAGGAGATCATGAGATGGCTGTCGGTCAAATAAGTGCTTGGTCAAATAAGCTCTCAGTCTACCTCTATCTAAAGGTGCTGTCACACATAACGATTGCTCCAACGATCCCAACAGCGATAACGACCTGCCGGGATCGCTGGAGCGTCGTTACCTGATCGCTGGGGAGCTGTCAAACAGGCAGATCTCCCCAGCGATCAGGCCATGGGAGCCACCTCCCACATCGCTCCCTGCTTAGCGCTGCCTTATAGGCAGTGCTAAGCAGGGAGAACGCTGGTAACTATGATAAACAGCGGGGTATCCAGGCAGCGCGCGCTGCCTGGATACCCGCTGTTTATCATAGTTACCAGCGTTCTCCCTGCTTAGAGCTGCCTGTAAGCAGGGAGAACGCTGGTAACTATCATAAACACCTGGTATCCAAGCAACGCGCGCTGCCTAGATACCCGCTGTTTATCATAGTTACCAGCGTTCTCCCTGCTTACAGGCAGTGCTAAGCAGGGAGGACGCTGGTAACCATGGTAAACGCCGGATATCTAGACAGCACGCGCTGCCTGGATACCCGGTGTTTACCATAGTAACCAGCCCTGTGAGGTCACAGATCGCTGGTTTCTTGCAGTCACACGCAGCGATGCGTGCTGACCAGCGGGAAACCAACGATCTAAAAATGACCCACAGCACTTTGCAGCGATCAGCGACCTCACAGCAGGGGCCTGATCGCTGCAAAGTGTCACACATAACGATATCGCTGGAGAGATCGTTGTAACGTCACAGTTACAACGATCTCTCTAACGATATCGTTATGTGTGACTGGGGCTTAAGGTGTATCGGCTCCTTTACAAAAGAGCTATCCAGCTATTGTTTCCCCATCACAGCAGTCAATTTTCAGAAGGACTAGATAAATAAGCTACTGTCCTCATGTTTTCCTAGTTGATAAGCAGTGCATGAGAATGAGGAGATCATGGGAACACTGTTGGTTAAATGAGTGCTCAGTCTACTGGCTTCTGTACAAAAGCGATATCCAGCTGTTGCTTCACCCCAAACACATCGGCCAATTTCTAGAAGAACTATAGCAATAATCTGCTGTCGTCTTGTTTTCCTAGTTGATAACCCGTGTAGTATATTTTAAGTCAAGAGATGGCTGTTGATCAAATGAGTGCTCCGCTTCCTTTTATTTTTCGTGTACCGGCTCGTATACAAAAAGGCTATGCAGCTATTAGTTCACCAAACACATCAGCCAATTTTCACAAGGACTAGGGAAATAAGCTACCGTCCTCGTTTCCTAGTTGATGAACCGTGCATGAGAATGAGATGGTTGTCTGTCAAATGAGCACTCAGTCTACCTCTACCGAAGGTTTATCAGCTCCTGTACAAAAGGGCTATCCAGCTATTGGTTCACCCCAAACACATCAGCCAATTTTCACAAGGCCTAAGGAAATAAGCACTGTACTCATGCATGAGAAGATTATGAGATGGCTATCGGTTAAATCGACGCTCAGTCTACCTCTGAGGCGTACTGGCTCCTGTACAAAAGGGTATCCAGCTATTGGTTCACCCAAAACATATCGGCCAATCTTCAGAAGGACTGAGAAATGGTGTCCAATATTTGCTCCCTCCTACTATACAAATGAGATAGTTGACTTGTCTGGCTGAAGTTGTCCTGGATTGACCGACTTTTGTGTACGGCCTCCTTTATTCTATCCTCCGAGAACCCACTAACTCAAGTTCCTAGTTCCTCTCGGAGATCCTCCTGACTTTACTGTTCATCGTCACTGAGTTTCATCTTGATATTTGAACCACCAGCAATTTGTGTTTCACAAAACAAAGACTTCATTCAACCTTGTATCAATAAGCTAGATGTAACAGAAGTCACAAAGTCTCGGTGCCCTAGTTGGCGCAGGGACGAAGCTGGAGGACAACCTTGAGATTGTTACCATAGGAAAACAACAATGTAGCCGTGTTATTGTTCTTTCTTTGAAACACTGAACCTATCTGTAGCGGACTGCAGAGCTTTAGACTTTTATGTTGGCTGGTGGGAGACTTTAATAATGCTGGTTTTGAGATTTTGATTGGCGGTGTTCTTGATCCAAGGGTAGAACGTCTGTGGGGACAGATCTGGATACCCTGACTATCAAGGATTGGCACAGCGTGGATTTTAAAGGAATTTTCTATGCAACTTCACAATTGACCACCAATTTGTCTTACCCTGAGCAGGAACTGCGGCATATCCCCATTCACGTTGAGCGCTCCTGTGCAGGGAAAAAGCTAAATAACATCTGCTTGAAAGTATTGAGCCCCAAAGAAAAGCTGTAGAGGGGATTTTTTACCGACCATTCACAGGTCTCGATTGCACCGTTGTGTCTCGTCCATGCTTCTGCCCCTTCGATCTCGGAAATTCCAGAGCCCTGACTCTTAATTATATTTTTAGAATTTATCCTAAGGTATAATAAAATGTGATATGACTGTCACAACTGTATCCCGTACTAGAGAGAATGGTGACAGCCAGGGCTGTGGAGTCGGTAAGTCAAACCACCAACTCAACTCCGACTCCATCATACATGGCTCATATTTAAGTGATACATTTACTATAGCATCACATTTTAATCATTATTATGATAAAATAATCAAGCTATTTAGCTAGAACACAATGGTCATTCATAATAATATTTAGAATATATTCAACATGTATTGATTGAATTACTGTAACCAATTTATTACATATTTTAGAAGTCGAAGTCAGTCCATTTTTTACTGTTCCACCAAAATGGGCCTGACTCTGACTCCACAGCCCTGGTGACAGATCTGGGATCTAAGCTTCACATTGTTTTAGCACATTGTACAGTCTGTGCTACCTGTAAAGGATTTCTGTTTTATATGAACATTGGTTTTCCTGCATACATGTAATTGTGTATCTGCTGTGCAAAGTTGGCACAACTAGGGTTAATGACTCTTTCCTTGCTTAATAATTCCTGGTTAGTTCTATCTCAGGTGCTGCCAGTTTGTGACCCATTCCTTTTAAATAGTCACATGACCCATCTCCTGTAGCCGGTAACGAATTCTTTCTTTACTGACCTCCATAGTGATGGAGCCCTGTTGCCTGCAGACCTGGTGTCTGGCCGTGGTTTTATATCCTTTATTGTCGTCTACCTTCCCCTGTGTTACACTGTTAGAAGTGAAGTCTAGTACACTGGACGGCCTTTGCACTAGCCATGGGGAGTGGAGGAAACTAGAAATGTGTGGTGGCAGGGGGAAGGACCCACTTAGAGATACTAGGTAAGCTTAGGGACAGGACACAGGTTAGTGTAAGGAGGTGTCCCATCCCATGCTCCCTATCGTCAGGGTCTTTCTCTCTTTTACATCTCGTGTACCTCAGTGTTATGTCAAACACATCCCTAGTCCATTGTGACAATGGGAACTGATATGCTACAGCTCCTTCTAAGTCTTGGTGAAGAACTCTCTACTTGTCTATCTGATTTTGGGTTGGTCCATATAGAGATTTTAGACTACTTTCATTGGGGATTCTTCCCAAGGGCCCCAGAAGATCAGTAATGCTCTGACTGAGTAATGCCTGTGGTTGTGTTTGGTATGGAGCATACTGTGGGCTGAGCTGGAGACCTAGACACCGTCAGTAGTTATGCCCTTATCGAGCAGTTCTCAATCGAGCACCTGATAACCCTTCCTTTTGTGACTTAAAGGGAACCTGTCACCTGGAATTGAAGCCCCTGACCTATCACTAGCTGTCCCTACACCTTCCTAGGTCTCCCTAACCATCCCTCTCTGTTGTAAATCCGACCTGTAAAGAGTTAGAAAATGACTTGCACTTACTGGACGTTCGCTCTCTCAGGAGACTGGAAAAGCGGCTCCAGGCTCCATGGTGGTCCCCTCCTCGGGCTTCACAGCACACCCCTGCTGGGCGTCATTATTCTGATTGATTTCCTCCTTTTTTTTTTTTTTTGAATCTCCCACCCTCTTTTCCAGCTATGATGCACCGGCCGGTATGTCACATCCGACCTGGTGCATTATGGGCCCGATCACGTGATCGGCCCTGGTGCATTATGGGCCGATCACGTGATCGTTCATATGGGCCCGATCACATGATGCCTGTGCATATGGGCCCGATTACGTGATCGGCCGATTTGCGCATGCGAATGCGCATATTGAAGCCGGGTAGATCCATGATCGGGCCCATAATGCACCGGGCTGGATGTGACGTACCAGCTGGTGCATCGTAGCTGGAAAAGAGGGCGGGGGATTCCAAAAAACAGAGGAAATCAATTCCGAATAATGACGCCCAGCAGGGGCGTGCTGTGAAGCAGCGAGGAGGGGACCATGGAGCCTGGAGCCGCCTTTCCAATCTCCTGAGTAAGTGCAAAGTCATTTTTCTAACTCTTTACAGGTCGGATTTACAACAGAGGGGGATGGTTAGAAAGGTGTAGGGACAGCTAGTGATAGGTCAGGGGCTTAATTCCAGGTGACAGGTTCCCTTTAAAGGCAACTTGGGGCTTATAGGTCTATACCTTTTCTCTAATGTAGCCCATCCCTGAAAATTCAAGAAAACCAGTAGTCACGTACCTGCTCTACATAATTGAAAGGGGTTTCTCTCAATCATGGCTGCTGATGGACCCAATATACATTCGCGTCACCAGTAATGATAATATTTGAAGGCAATCTGAACCCATTTTCATCAGTCAGGAACAGAGACGTCATTCTGCCTCTATAGACAGCGAGATTATCAGTGCAAGAGTCAATTATAGATCATTTTGGGCTGTTCTGTCTTTCCTATAAATAGACGGAACGAACACAAGTAAGTAATTGGTCAATTAGACGTAAAGCTGACTGCAGACGGAGCATTACAGTTTGGTTTTTAAATGCAACTCATGAAATGTTCTCCCTGCAATCAGTGCTCAGAGGCAAATGGTGAAATAGACTGCGTCTAAATATCCCCCGTAAAATCGGGTGACAACTGCGCTCGGCATGTCCTCACCCAAGCCAGATTGACCCCCAACCCTGGGTGACATCTAGTTACAGGGACTCTCAGGTAATTTTTCAGTATGATACTAATAGTAACCTTGAATAATGCTCGGTTAGATTTTTCAGAATATGTAAAAATCATTACTGTGTCCTGTGTAGATCTCTTGCTATAAGCACCTGCACACCCAGCAAGCAGCTGTAAAAGTAATTATCATGACTCCTGAGCAGTCAGTCACATTATGTAAATGCTATTTAAATATCCACGACTATCCAAGCTGGTATTCTGTCCCTCCCCTCTGATTGAAGTTACACTGAATCTCTCAGGTAGCTGGTTAACATCACTACAGTCCGTGCTATCTGTAAAGGTACCGTTACACGGTACGAGATCGTGAACAATATCTCTCAAATGTCACAGGTTTGGAGTTGTTCAAACGACATCGTTGCGTGTTACGCCGAGATACTACGATAAATCGTTGGATCGTTGATCGCAGATTTGAGAACATGTTCTCACCGCGATAGCGATGTCGTTAACGACTATTATCTCCTATTCACAGTGAACAAGTATCAATTGTGCAAACGATAGGTGCCGCCACATCGTTGGTGCGTCGTTCACGATATCTAGACGTGTGACATCTCACCAACGATGTCAAAAAGATGTCCTAACAACCGCACTCCCGTGAGATCGTTGGTGATCTCTTAATGACATTGAAGTGTGAAACAGTACCTTAGAAGATTTCTGTTTATATGAACATTGGTCTTCCTGCATACATGTAATTGTGTATCTGCTGAGCAAATAATAAAATGTTCATAAAAACACACAGAAATATCTCAGAGCACACACTACACACATGCCTCAGATACACATTATGAAGATGTCAGATCTGCTCTAAGAGAACACACCTCCACCCCCTTCCTTTCTCCTGTTTGCAATAACTCACACAGCATACAGACCAGAGGAGGGCAGTGTCGTGTAGTGATGCGTGAATATTCATTCCTTGGGGAGTGGGCAGCAGAGAACTCACTGTGATTGACAGATGGAATTAATCTTTTATTTTTAAGTTTACATAGGATAAGAGGGAAGTATAACTAATAGAAATACATGAGTAGAGAGAGCTTAGAGAAAGGAATTACAATATACTACAGATTTTTGACCTGACCGATTCTCTTTAAAAGGGTTCTTACCATCTTCATAGATGGGTTTTGATGGATAGTGCTTTAAAAAACAAATATTTTCATTTTACCATTTATTAAACTTTTGAACCATTCTCTAACACTTTTGTTTACGTCTTGTAACCTTGGATACAGACCACCGTTGTTGTCTCCACTGTAATCATTGAGCGGTAGCTGGCTGGGGTTAGGGAGTAACACTGTTGCAGCTCCAATAGAAAAGATCTTGTAAGCACTGCTCAGGTTCTCCTGTCTAGCAGTGATGGTCGGTCTCCAAGTTAAGGAGCTGTTAACAAAAGTATTAATATCTCAAGAATGGATTAAAGTCTTTTACAAGCACTATATTAATTTATGAAGATGGGGAATAATCCTTTAACCAAATGAGTGATATCTGCCCTTGGCATTGATTCAGTGAACAGAATTTTAAGACTGCAATAGATTGCAAAATGGACCTTGGGGCAGGTCAATTCTTACTGGGGTCTAACCCTTACTAGGGTTCATTTAGTAATAACTAATTTTTCATTGTTGATGATGGGACCCATTTGTCAATATATTGGTATAGGACATAATGATCCGTATAGTGTACGGCGGGCCTAAAGTACAGCTATTTAATGCAGAACTGGGACAAAGGTCTTTTTAGATACCAATGTACAGGTTATTGTCCAAATCCAATGAATTTTTGGGGGGTTAACCAAACTGTCCAATGTAGTTAAGGGATTTCCACTCACTCGATCCTATTTCACTTGTAGAAAGCTGCCGCCAGAGGGGCTTGACAGTGTCCTATTCCCCTCTCCCCACTGAGCTGATCATGAGTGTGAGGGTTCACAAGGAATAGCTGTCCACAGAATGAGGATTCGTCCTTAGAGATATCTAAGAAATATGGCCACCTCTATCCCTGGAAAAATATAATTCTCTGGTATTGCCTCAAAATATAGAAGTGTGCTTTACTCCAGAAGAAATTTCCCCTTCAGTCTGCTATACGTCATGATGTCTCCCCCACACCCCATCTATAATGTCATTTTCCAGTGGAAAAGTCGCCTCTTCTTCTAAACAGCTGATGAAGTCATTAGACCAGAGACATGTGGAAGCCAATCATTTCCATACAGCCACATTTTTTTTAAACTTCCCACTTACTCTAGAGATCCTACGTTTTCAATCTGTTTTCTGTGCATTCCAAGCCTCCATCCATAATGTGTCATTATTTTTGGGGATTCATGGATGTAATTTATTGGAGAAGGTGGGCTCTTCTGTAATTACAGTTTTAGATCATCTGATGTGTTGTTTATACCCCCCCGATTTATGTATCTATTATTTTAATAGCTTTCAGCTCAATCTTGAGCTGTGGTGTCTTGATGGATGACTGCTCTGTAGGAAGATCGCTCTTTTGCAGCCCGGCTAGGTCCACCAGGGTCTTCTCCAAGCATAGCTAGGTTAGCTAGGTTCACTAGGGTCTTCTTCAGGCCTCAATAGGTTCACTAGAGAGATTCTCCAAGCCTCAATATGTCTACCAGCGTCTTTTCAAAGCCTATATAGGTCTACCAAGGTCTTTTTCAAGGCTATATGACCATGAGGGTCTTCTCCAAGCATAAATGGGTCAACAAGGGTCTTCTACAAGCCTTTGTTAGGTCCTCCAGGATTTTCTCCAAGCCTAGCTAGGTCCATGAGGGTCTTCACCAAGCCTAGCTAGGTCAATCAGGGTCTTCTCCAAGCCTAGATAGGTCCTCCAGGGTCTTCTCCAAGCCTCAATAGGTCCACTGGGGTCTTCTCTAAGCCTTGATAGGTCCACTAGGTCTTCTCCATGCCCTAGATTGGTCCACCAGGGTCTTCTCCAAGCCTAGGTAGGTTCACCAGGGCTTTATCCAAGCCTAGATGGGTCCACTAGGGTCTTCTCCTTTATCTTCATTGTATCAAGCCATCGGTTTGCTGGTCCTCCTCTTCGCCTTTTTCCTTCTATTCTTCTGACCATGATGTCCTTCTCCAGGAATTGCTTCTTTGTATTATGTATTGACCAGTCGTAGATCGGTGATCCTTGCTTCCAGTGACATGTCTCAACTCCTGGAGCGCCTGGTCTATTCCCGCCTCACCCGTTACCTCTCCACTCACGCTCTTTTAGATCCATTACAGTCTGGTTTCCGCCCCCTTCACTCTATAGAAACTGCCCTCACCAAAGTGACCGATGACCTTCTGACAGCAAAACGTATTGGTCACCACTCTCTGCTTATTCTTCTTGATCTCTCTGCAGCCTTTGACACTGTTGACCACCATCTCCTACTCTCCATGCTGCACTCCATCGGCATCAAGGACACGGCTCTCTCCTGGTTCTCTTCCTATCTTTCTGACCGCTCTTTCAGTGTATCATTCGCTGGCTCCACTTCATCCCCTCTTTCTCTCATTATTGGGGCCCCTCAGGGTTCAGTCCTTGGACCTCTTCTCTATCTACACTGCCCCAAAAGGACACCCCATCAGCAGATTTGGCTTCCAGTACCATCTTTATGCTGATGACACACAACTATACACTTCCTCCCTCCTCTGACCTTACCTCTGCATTATTACAGAACACCAATGACTGTCTAACCGCAATATCATGTCCACTCTCTATCTGAAACTCAACCTTTCCAAAACTGAACTTATTCTGATCCCCGCCCTCTAGAAACCACCCTAAACCTGACATTTCCCTCTCGGTGTGCGGCACCACGATAACGCCCAGGCTGCAGGCTCGCTGTCTGGGTGCTATGTTTGACGCTGATCTCTCCTTCACCCCATATATACAATCTCTCACCCGCTCCTGTTGCTTGCACCTGAAAAATATCTCCAGAATTCGCCCTTTCCTCACCATGGAAACAACTATAACTCTCACCGTGGCCCTGATCCATTCCCGCCTTGACTACTGTAACTCTTTATTAGCTGACCTCCCCCGCAGTAAGCTTTCCCCTCTCCAGTCTATCCTCAATGCAGAAGCCAGGATCCACCTATCTAGCAAACAGTTACTCAGATGTTTCCTCTCTGTGCCAGTCACTGCACTGGCTGCCCGTACACTATAGAATCCAATTCAAATTGCTTGTGGTCACCCACAAAGCTTTTCATAGTGCGGCACCTCCATACCTCTCTACCTTCATCTCTGTCTACCACCCCACCCGTCCCCTTAGCTCTGGAAGCGACCTTAGACTAACATTGTCATTAATCCGAACCTCCCATTCCCGACTCCAAGACTTCTCTCGAGCTGCACCAATCCTCTGGAATGCTCTACCCTAAGAAATTAGGACCATCCACAACTTGCATAGCTTCAGACGCTCCCTAAAAACACATCTTTTCAGGGCAGCCTATCATTCTCCCTAATAGTAGTCATTTAGACACAAGATATTCATTGTTATAAGCCCTTGTACTTTGTCACCCCCATCCCGTCGTAGATTGTAAGCTCCTTCGAGCAGGGTCACCTTTATGTTTTTGCCTTATTTATTGTATTTCCTACATTGATTCTATGTGTATTGTATGTAACTACTGTTCTGTATTACTTACCATTTTGTATTGTATATTTTTCCTATACGTGCCATTGTACTGTAAAGCGCTGCGGAATATGTTGACGCTATACAAATAGTTTTATTATTATTATTATATATCTGGCTTGATTTGTTCCAGAATTGATTTGTTTCCATGGTATTGATAACATCCTTCTACAGCTCCACATTTCGAAGACATTCATTTTTCTTCTGTCTTGTTTCACATGAAAGAAAATAGTGTTGTTATACCTTTATTAATCCGTAAATAGGAAAACTGACTGCCTATTTTTCATGAAGGAGGATGCACAATTTCCTAGTGATATCAGCAGTGAGGAATGTAGGGGGATGGAGTTTCTTTTTTATTTTTCATGCTCCAAGGTACAAAGTCCCAATGAGTTCAGGTTTATTACGCAATTGGCATGTAAATACGTGCACCTAAAAGTTAGATGACCTCTCCAAGGTCGTATCGTAAGGCTGCACATCACACACTTGACACTAAAACTGGTCAAGCTTGTACTCAGGCACTCTCCCAACCCGATACCTGCGCACGCTCCCGACCCCGTAGTCGTTGCACGCTCCCGACCCCGTAGTCGTTGCACGCTCCCGACCCCGTAGTCGTTGCACGCTCCCGACCCCGTAGTCGTTGCACGCTCCCGACCCCGTAGTCGTTGCACGCTCCCGACCCCGTAGTCGTTGCACGCTCCCGACCCCGTAGTCGTTGCACGCTCCCGACCCCGTAGTCGTTGCACGCTCCCGACCCCGTAGTCGTTGCACGCTCCCGACCCCGTAGTCGTTGCACGCTCCCGACCCCGTAGTCGTTGCACGCTCCCGACCCCGTAATCATTGCACGCTTAGCTAAGCACATTTTCTCAATAAGGAGGGGTGTGGGCTGCTACCAGACACTTCTTCTCTGTCTCAGAACAAAATGGATGAGATGTCTTTTAGTGGCCAATGTAATGTATGCCATGGCTAACGGATGTCTTCTGGTGGCCAGTCTATACCACGGCTATTGGATGAGAGTCATGAATGTGGGATACCTCATGATTAATTCCATGGTGGGGTATTTCAAAGTTTTCTAAGATGAGGCAACCCCTAAAAAAAAAACCTTTACAGGGTTTGTCCATATCCAAATGTGCCATTATGAAAGGATCTATCCAATTGGCACACGTCACTAAAGTGATCAGGATTGCAGTCACTACATAGATACTACATGGGGATGGGAAGTCCCTAAAACATTTGTATTGATGCGCCCCTCCCCTCATTCATGAAATAAGGAGATACGTTGCATCTGTCCCCAGTTGGTCTTCCCATTCTTACACGGTCTTGATTTTTTTTCTTTCAGCCTCCTCTAGAAGAGACTCTACTGAAGAAGCTACCACCCCAACATGAGATCTCATACGATGAAGAAATGGTAAGATGCCCAAAGCTTTCTCAATTTATCATTTAATCAGTGATCTGGGTGTCCTCTTGTTGGTATCCATACATTGAAAGTCATATGTTAGCAAACACTTTAACTCCCGGTGACAATATCTCTTTTATGGCACAACCTTTGAGATGTCAAGTTTCTAGTGTATTGACACTTAAATGTGTACAGATGCGTTGGTAGATGAATGCATGGATGGAGTATGTTGATGAGTACATGGTATGGAAGGATGGATGAATGGATGAAAATATGGATGGATAAACTAGTAGTTAGGTGGATGGGTGTGGAAAAATATGGAAGGAAGAATGGAGTGGATGAGTAAATGGGCATATTGACAGATGCGCAGATAGAGAGGTGGGTAGGTAGATGGGTAGGTACAGTGGGGGAAATAAGCATTTTGATCCCTTGCTGATTTTTTACGTTTGCCCACTGACAGACATGAACAGTCTATAGTTTTAAGGGCAGATTAATTTTAACAGGGAGAGAGAGAATATCAAAAATAAAATCCAGAAAATCACATTGTGTAAATGATATAAATGTATTTGCATTTTGCAGAGCGAAATAAGTATTTGATCCCCTACCAACCATTGGATGTTCTGATTTCTACAGACCAGTTAGACGCTCCTCATCACCTCGTTACCTGCATTACAGGCAGCTGTCTTACATTGTCACCTGTATAAAGACTCCTATCCACACACTCAATCAGTCAGACTCTAACCTCTACAACATGAGCAAGACCAAAGAGCTTTCTAAGGATGTCAGGGAAAAGATCCTAGACCTGCACAAGGCCGGAATGGGCTACAAAACCATAAGTAAGACGCTGGGGGAGAAGGAGACAACTGTGGGTGCAATAGTAAGAAAATAGAAGAAATGCACATTGATCTGGGGCTCCATGCAAAATCTCCCTCTTAGGGGTATCTAGGATCATAAGGAGGGTGAGCGATCAGCCTAAAACTACACGGGAAGGGGGGGAAAAAACTTGTTAATGTAATGATCTCAAGGCAGCTGGGACCACTGTCACCAAGAAAACCATTGGTAATCTATTACACCATAATGGATTAAAATCCTGCAGTGACTGCAAAGTCCCACTGCTCAAGAAGGCACATGTGCAGCCCCGTCTGAATCTTGTCAATGAACACCTTGGTGATTCTGAGAAGGTCCTGTGGTCAGATGAGACCATAATTGAGCTCTTTCACATTAACTCAACTCACTGTGTTTGGAGGTAGAGAAATGCTGCCCATGACCCAAAGAACACCGTCCCCACAGTCAAGCATGGTGATGGAAACATTATGTTTTGGGGGTGTTTCTCTGCTGAGGGCACAGGACTACTTCACTGCATCAATGGGACAATGGATGGAGCCATGTACTGTAAAATCCTGAGTGACAACTTCCTCTCCTGCACCAGGACATAAAAAAAATGGGTCTTGGCTGGGTCTTCCAGCACAACAATGACCCAAAACATACAGCCAAGTCAACAAAGGAGTGGTTCAAAAATAAGCACATTAAGGTCATGGAGTGGCCTAGCCAGTCTCCAGAACTTAATCCCATAGAAAACTTAGAGGCAGCTAAAGCTCCAAGCGACAGCCTCAAAATCTCAATGATTTAGAGATGATCTGTAAAGAGGAGTGAACCAAAATTCCTCCTGACATGTGCACAAACCTCACTATCAACTACAAGAAACGTCTGACTGCTGTGCTGCCAACAAGGGTTTTGCCATAAATATTGTCTTGTTTGCCAGAGGGATCAAATACTTACACCATGTTCCAAATTATTATGCAAATGTTCTTTTTCTCTGATTTTCCTAAATGGTCCGTGCAAATGACAGTCAGTGTAATAAGTCATCACCCGTCAGAGTATACATCGAATTTTATTGAAGAAACTTCCAATGATAGCAGTATAATCTTCAAAATTAAAAAAAACTCTAAATGCACTGTTCGAAATTATTAGGTACAGGAGAGTTTCTAAACATTTGAAAGAACGGAAAATGCTCATTTGTTGAATTTGCAGCATTAGGAGGTCACATTCACTGAAATAAAAGCTATTTAACTCCAAAACATCCTAACAGGCCAAGTTACATGGTAACACAGGAACCCTTCTTTGATATCACCTTCACAATTCTTGCATCCATTGAACTTGAGTTTCTGTAGAGTTTCTGCTTGTATTTCTTTGGATGATGTCAGAATCGCCTCCCAGAGCTGCTGTTTTGATGTGAACTGCCTCCCACCCTCATAGATCTTTTGCTTGATTATACTCCAAAGGTTCTCTATAGGGTTGAGGTCAGGGGAAGATGGTGGCCACACCATGAGTTTATCTCCTTTTATGCCCATAGCAGCTAATGACACAGAGGTATTGTTTGTAGCATGAGATGGTGCATTGACATGCACGAGGATGATTTTGCTCCTGAAGGCACGTTTTTGCTTTTTTGTACCATGGAAGAAAGTTCTCAGTCAGAAACTCTATATACTTTGCAGAGGTCATTTTCACACCTTCAGGAACCTTAAAGGGGCCTACCAGCTGTTTCCTAATGATTCCAGCCTAAAACATGACTCCTCCACCTTCTTGCTGATGTCGCAGCCTTGTTGGGACATGGTGGCATCCACCAACCATCCACTACTCCATCCATCTGGACCATCCAGGGTTGCTCGGCACTCATCAGTAAACAAGACTGTTTGAAAATTAGTCTTCATGTATATCTGGACCCACTGCAACCGTTTCTGCTTGTGAGCACTGTTTAGGGGTGGCCGAATAGTAGGTTTATGCACCACAGCAAGCCTTTGAAGGATCCTACACCTTGAGGTTCGAGGGACTCCAGAGGCACCAGTAGCTTCAAATTAGGGCTGGGCGATTTTGGCAAAAATCAAAATCTCGATTTTATTTAAACCTATGGACGATTTTCGATTTAAATCTCGATTTTTTTTTTTCTATTTTTATATCTTGTGGCTGTTCATCCATCCATCCCTCGTGACAGTTCATCCGTGATAGAGGAGAGGAGGGTAACTGAGGGAAACATCCTGCTTCCCTTGGTTGTTCCCGCCCCTCCTCTCGTCTGCAGCCCAGGCTCTAACCCTAGCCCTAACCCTAACCCTAGAGGAGCGGCTGTGGAGAAGGGGGCGGCGCTATATCCATCTCATCGTGCCGGCGGCAAGGGGCAGGTAAGACCCCGCGGCCGCTGCAGGGGCGGCGTCGTAGCTGGGCTCTGCCAGCAATCCCCCGTCCTCATCCCGCGGCCGCTGCACAGCAGAGTGCTCTGTCAGCACATCCCCGGTCCTCATCTCTCGGCTGCACAGCAGGGGCGGCGGAGGTGCTGTGCTCTGCCAGCACCGCCCCCCCCCCCCGGTCCTCTTCCCGCGGCCGCTGCAGGGGACGGGCGGTGCTGGGAGGATGTGTCAGCACCTCCCCCCCAGGGGCTCAGCAGCAGCAGGGGCTCAGCCAACCCCAAACCAAGTCCTCACCCTCGGCTGCACAAAATGAGCAGCGTTACCGGCAGCAGGTAAACCAGAGTGTGACTCGGGGTTACCGCTTCTGAAAGTGAAAGTCAACCCCGAGTTACACTCGGGAATACCGCTAGGCACTACTAGCCGCCCGGATCTTCTAAACAGCGCTCCGGACGCCATTTTAAATCGAATTACACGATTTTTAATAAAACCACAATCGTGGCCACAGCAGGGGGCGAATTAATCAAATTAATTCGATTAATCGCCCCCAGCCCTACTTCAAATATCTGTTTGCTGGTTTGTAAGGCCTTTTTAGCAGCTGCTCTCTTAATCCGATGAACTTGCCTGGCAGAAACCTTCCTCATTCTACCTTTATCTGCACGAACACATCTGTGCTCAGAATCAGCCACAAATCCTCTTCACAGTACGATGATCACGCTTAGGTTTTCATGCAATATCTAATGTTTTCATCCCTTGTCCAAGGCATTGCACTATTTGTTTCATTTCAGCAGCAGAAAGATCCTTTTTCTTTCCCACGTTACTTGAAAACTGTGACCTGCGTAATATTGTAGAACACCCAGTTTACCTTTTATTGGGCTCACCTGCCAAACTAATTATCACAGATATCTGAGATTGATTTCAGTGATCCCAAAGAACCTGAGAAACAATACCATCAATGGGTTTCATTGAAAAAAAAAAAAACCCTATGACACTTTAAAACAATTTGCATAATAATTTGGAACATGGTTTATTTACCTCTTCAACATACAAATACATTGATATAATTTAGACAATGTGATTTTCTGGATTTTATTTTTGATATTCTATTCTCTCACTGTTACAATTAACCTACCCTTAGAAGTATAGACCGTTCATGTCTTTGTCAGTGGGCAAACTTACAACATCAGCAAGGGATCAAATACTTATTTCTCCCACTGTAAGTACGCAAATTAATTAATTGATCATTGGGTAAAAATAGGTATAGACAAATGTGCATTTGTTGGTGTGCAAGTTGGATGGAGTGGGTTAATAGATAAATGGGATAAGTCATTGGGTCGATTGACCTACCAATCTTTCGTTTCTACTCAATCACCACTAAAGGGTATGTGCACACAACGTCTTTATAAGGGCGATTCTGTCCTGAAAAACGCCATTCAACATAATGGTGGGGTTTGGTGGATCCATGGATGGTTATTTGGATGGCTGGGTAGGTGGATAGATGGAGATAGATGGATGGGTGGATGCATGTTTAGTTGGATAAGTTGGTAACCACATGGAAGAAGAGTGGATAGATGGGTGGTTGACCTGGATGGGTGAGTAGGTCATCAGATTGGAAGGTAGATGGATGAACAGGTAATTAGGACAGTTTGTGGAAAGGTAGTTAGATGGGGGAATGCATGGTTAAATGGATGGATTGATGAGTGAGTGAAAATATGGCTAGATTTAGTTGGTGGGTGATGGGTGGATAGATGGGCACATAGGATGAGAAGGTGGATGGATATCTAGATGGATGGATTAATTGGTTTATCAAAATCTAAAAGGACAAATACAGTGAGTGAATGGATGAACAGATTGATAGATTCATGGGTAGGCATAAATATGGATGAGCAAAAGGATGGGAATGGAGAAGGATCCATGGGTGGTTATTTGGATGGATGTGTAGATAGATGGTGGTATGGGCGCATGCGTGTTTAGTTGAGTAAGTTTAGTAACAACATGGATGGAACAAAAGAGTGGATAGATGGGTGGATGACCTGGATGGATAAGTATATTGTCAGTTTGGTAGGTAGATGGATGAACAGGTAATTGGGACAATGGGTGAAGGGTTGTTAGATGAGGCGATGCATGTTTAAATGGATGTATTGATGGGTGGGTGAAGATATGGATAGACCTATTTAGTGGGTAGATGGGTGCATAGGATGAGTAGGTTGATGGATATCTAGATGTATGGATTGATTGGTTTATCATAATATAAAAGGACAAATGGTGATTGGATGGATGAGCAGATTGATCGATTCATTGGTAGGTGAGCAAAAAGATGGGAAAGGAGAAGGATCCATGTGTGGTTGGGAATATGCCCGGATAAGCAAATGGATGGATATGTTGTCATTTTTTGTGCCTTTGAAACTAACCCCAATTTTCTCTTCCAGACGCCCCCCAAATTCAGGCAGCTAAAGCCTCGGCTCCACTTAGACCTTGAGAACGATTACTTGGAACAGGAGAACCCAATCTATAATGAGTATAACCCTCATGAAAGTGACTCCCCAAGAGAGGAACAAGGCTTTGTGATGTCCCCTGCCGTGTATGTTTGAGGAACATGACCTTCGAATGAAAAAAAGGGATCAGATCTCCTCCTTCAGCAAAGCCTATTGGCCTTGTATAGCCTCTATGACGGGACCAGCAGCCATAGTGCTGTATAGGCGTTACATATCAGAACTACATTGCATGATGCCAAGCTCTACAAGACGGGGCAAGGATGGTCGTCAGACATGGAGCATGTAGACATTGCACACAGTGGGGACGGGGCAATATGCACACAGTGACATGATAGTATATATAACACTGATCCAGTGTTGTGCACACAAGGGATGGTGAGTATGAAGACGACGGGTCGTAGGAGTGCGTGGTTGTATGTATGTAAATTTATATGATGAATTCTTCTACTAATACTGTGAGTAAACCTCTAAAGTTTGTGACTTTGTTAATTTTTTTGCCGTCTATTTTTAATAAATCATTAAATCTTTTTATAATTCTGTGAGTAACGTTCATTAGTTATTCGTTGGAACAATCTGCTCTGCTAAAACTTTCTTCATTCTAGATCTCAGTATCTTCATGGAGGCATAAACGTTAGAGTTGGGGAAAGAATTTGCAGAATTATGGACCAACAACATTGGTTGTCATGGGTGCCTCACACCCTTGAGAGACCCTTGACAAGTCTGGGACCTGAGGGTCACATTTCCTTGTGATTGTTTTTTTTTTAATATATATTGTTTCTTTTTGTTCTCAAGTTTTAAGGACTCTTTCCTTGCTAGTAGTACTTTTGTTAGCCCTATCTCAGGTCTAGCATTTTGTGACCACTCCCCACTTCTTTAAATTGTCATGTGTTCCATCTGATGCCGGTTATAGAATTTACTTCTATGCAGACCACAGTGGAAGGAGCAAGTCTCTGGATGTTGGTGTAGTGATGACTCTTGCAGACCTGGTGCTTCGCTGCTATTTTTGGAGTTGGAGTATAGCCTTTTTGGTTTTGTCTTGCTATCTGTCCTCCTTCCCGTGTGTTGTTACAGCAGTGGTGAAGTCTAGTGTGCTCACCGGCCTTTGCATAATCCAGGGTGAGTGTAATGATAGCTAGGGATTAGGCATGTGAGTGATGGCAATGAGGGGAAGGGCCCATATAGGGATGTTAGGGGCTTAGGGTACAGAGATAGATTTTTGTCAGGTGGTGACTAGTATCCACTTCCCTACCTCTAGGGCCTTTCTTTCCATCTCCATTGTTATCTGTGTTGCGACGCACATCGGATGTTCATTCGTTAAAGCATTGGTAGTTTGTGGCCACCGGACCAGATGCTTGTGGACTTCTTCCTACCTGCCTGTATCCCTCTGCACATTTTCTGGTTAGTAGATCTGGTGCGACACCTGTTACCAACTCCAAGTAAAGGTAAAAAGACTACATTCATTTGCCTCCTTGCTGCACTTCTCACTAGACTTCCCATCATCACCCCTACATCTTTACAGCCCAGGGACCTGCTCTGGATGAGGAGAGTATTACACCTGGCTGCAACAACTTCTGTTCCCTGGGGTACCCACATGCAGAGCCGGCCACTCCTGGATAGACACCTCAGCTGGCATCACAAACCATTAACTTTAATCCCCTTTATATACTCCCCTTAACAAATGTTCGCCATGACCATGGCACTGGGCATCACCACCGTTATATAGACTGTCTACTACTGAACACCCCGGTCCATAGTACGATACAAAGACGTGAAGAAATCAACTGTTGTATAATCTCAGGTCAACTTTTAATTGGTTGGTGATGCATGGAAATGTTTCATGGAAATGCAGGACGACCATTAGGGTAAGATAGAAATGATAGTCAGTGTAATAAACGGTGACCATCACGTATGCTAATGAATGAGCAGATGCAAGACGTCTGACTCCTGAGCCCCCCGCTATTAATACTCAGCACTCCACAAGGGTCTATAAATATGTTCTGGTCTGAGGTCTGTATATATGAGAAGGTCTGGTGTGGGGTCTTGATTCAGAGGGTTATGCTCTTGGGGTGTCTATACACTAGAACATCCAGTGTGTAGTCTGGAAAACTGGAGAGAGCCCTTGTGCAAGAATGTTTGGGCCCTCTGCAGTCTAATAGCTTATTATAATGCACGATTCCACTTGCTTTGGAGGTGGACATGGAGCCTCCTAAATCCTGGCCCCCTGTGCGCCAACGGCGTGTCCACTCTTGGGTGGGTGGTAGGTCTGGTCTGTATGCAGAGTTATGGCCTGGAGTCTGTAAATGGGAGGATGTTGTGGTTTGGGGTCTGTATACAGATGGGTACTGGTCTGGGCTTTAGCGTTGGATTGGTATAAAATGTAGGGCTGGTGTCTACGTTTAGCGTTTTTGGTGTGAATTGGGCCAAACTATAATGGGTGCTGGATTTGCACCTGGGCTTTTGAGTCTAGGAAGATCCTAAATGTTCCTTTGGCTCATAGAAGACTGAGACTATTCAATGCCCCTCATAGTTGGGCTCCTGATGGTGATTTTCTATTGGGTTCTTCAAAAACTACACCCCAGTTGTGTAACTTCAAGTTTTATTGTTGAGGGGGTCATGTGCGGGGTCTGTATTGGGGCTGTAATGAGTTGTAATTGTTAGGAGGTCTGTTATAGGGTCTGTATTGGGGTTGTGGTGGGGTGTAATTGTTAGGGGTTCTGTATTGGGGTTGTGGTGAGGTGTAATTGTTAGTAGGCCTGGTGTAGGTCTGTATTGGGGTTGTGGTGGGGTGTAATTGTTAGGGGGTCTGTATTGGGGCTGTGGCTACATGTTAATTGTTAGGGGGTCTAGTGTGGGTCTGTATTAGGGTGTGGTGAGTTTGTAGGGGGTCAGTATTGGGACTGTGGTGAAGTTTCCTGTTAGGAGGTCTGGTATAGGGTCTGTATTGGGTTGTGGTGAGGTGTAATTGTTAGGGGGTCTGTATTGGGGCTGTGGCTACATGTATTGTTAGGGGTCGGTGTGGGTCTGTATTAGGCTGTAGTGAGGTTTGTTAGGGGGTCTGTATTGGGTTGTGATGATTATTTGGGGGTCTGGTGTGGGCTCTGTATTGGGATTGTCGTGAATTTTTTATTGTTAGGGGGTTTGTCGGGGTTGTGGTGATGGGGCTGCCTTAGGCTTTGGACATGTCCTATAGCGGAATATTCCTCATGTTTCTTCTCAAAAGTTGACAAGTATCTGTATGGTAGGGAGGGGGTACGCTGGGGTGTGGCGGCTTTTTATTTTACGCAATGTGTACTATGATGAGGCACAGATGATGCATGGAGCCAGAATATACAGTATAATATACTGGGCAGGGACAGACAGAGGCCATTAATCAGGAGTGTGAAGCACAGACAGACAGGACTGATATTGAGCAAAGTCACCGTGTAGAGCGGAGATGGAGGCTGAGCTCATGTCGAGATGTGAGGTGCATGAAAAGTAGAGGAGAAGAATGGAGAACACTTCAAGAACACCGGCCGAGGCAGAGAGGTGACCGGGCAGCTTTACCTACTGATGACGATCCCATACAATACATGTGATCAGGTTTTCCGCAGTCTTATGTGCTCTGAGCTTCATGTCCTGTGCTGTAAGCATCATTTCATCCAGATCTTTCTGGTTCACGAAAATACCATTACCTTACGGGTTAGTGGAGACTTTGGGGATGAGATGGACTAAAGGTACCGTCACATGCGGCAATATTGCTAGGCAATTTCACTGGCAATTTTCTGGTTGCAGTGAAATCATGGACACATTGTTCATCTTGTGGCGTGTACAAATGGAACAATGTGTCCATGATTTCACTGCAACCAGCAAACTGCCAGTGAAATTGTCTAGCAATATTGCCGCGTGTGATGGTACATTTAGTGTATTCTTTCTCTCCGTTGCATTAGATTGTGCCAGCTGTCAATAAACCTAACACCTACAGAGCAGAAGAAAAGGAGCTGCTCTGTAGATGTGACGTCACAGGGAGAGGAAAATTGCTGACAACAGCGGTCTGAGCTGGGAGAAGTCATCACAAGGCAGAATGGGCAGGTAGTTATGGGATTATGTCTTCTGACTGCGCATCCTCCCAATTAGCCTTAGAGGCATTAGATTATGGTAGGGAGACCCAATGAAATGCTACGCCTTGACGTTGCCTGCTGGGCTCACATAAAACTGAAAAGTGGCTTGATAAGGACAGTATACACTTTTAATGGCTTGATAAAGACCTGCATGACCAAAATGCAATGTTTCGGCCATGCAGGATCTTTATCGAGCCATTAAAAGTGTACCCTGCCTTTATCAATCCACATTTAATGACTTGTTTAGGGTCCTGCATGGCCAAAATGCAACGTTTCGGCCTTGCAGTGCCTTTATCAAGTCATTAAAAATTGACTTGGTAAAGGCCCTGTACACTTTTTAATGGTTGATAAAGGCCCTGCATGGCTGAAACACTGCATTTTGGCCACGCAGGGTCTTTGTCAAGCTATTAAAGATCGTCTTGGTAATAACCCTGTACATTTCTTATTGGTTTGATAAAGGCCCTGCATGGCTGAAACATTGCATTTTGGCCATGCAAGGCCCTTGTCAGGCTATTAAAGATTGTCTTGGTAATAACCCTGTACACGTCTTAATGGCTTGATAAAGATCCTGCATGCCGAAACATTGCATTTTGGCCATACAGGGCCTTTATCAAGCCATTAAAAAGTGACTTAAGACAGTATACACATTTAATATCTTGATAAGGGCCCTGCATGGCTGAAATGCTGCTTTTTTTTTTTATGTCTGATGTTGGCACTGTATTCAATATGCATTTTTCTGTGAAGGAGGATTTTTGGTGCTTTGTACTTCTTGGAACTCATTGCAAGTTTACAGCCTACGGGGAGGGCTGAACCAAGTCAGCAGGAAGTGTTTGAGTGATGCACGGAATATATTTTGATCTATACGATCTAAAGCTCTGACCATATAGGAAATCCAATGTGCGCCCTGGCTGACCCACATCACCCGCACAGCACCTCTTACAGCGTGCTCCACTGCACCCTATACTGCGGTAACCTGGGAAAAAGTGAATAATTCATGGGAAGGTATTTTAGCATCAAATATTTACTCTCGTCAAGGTGAATTAAAGTAGAAATGTTGATGTTATAAAAAAATAAATTGGGTCACGTCCTTTTCTATGCGTGTGTCCAGGGGCGGCCGCCAAGAGGAAATGTATGTAGAAATGGTTTGTATGTCATGAACCTTAACCCCTTAAAGGCACAGTGATTTCATTCTCATACCCTGAAAGTAGTAATTGTTCTTAACTTTTCGCTATTATATCACTTTTATATTTAACGGCCTTCAGGTTGATCTCCAGCCATGGCGACTTCATGGATGAACGCTTTGTAGGAAGATCGGTCTTGTGCAGCCTAGATAGGTTCACCAGGGTCTTCTCCAAGCCTAGGTAGGTCCACCAGGGTTCTACAAAACCATAGATTAGTCCACCCAGGGTCTCTCCAAGAAAAGATGTGTACAAATGGATCTTCTCAAGAAATGGTAGGTCACCAGGGTTTTTTTCATACTGAAGATATGTTCTACGTTTCCTTTATCCACGTCTAGATAAACCACCAGGGTCTCCCCAAGCCCCACATAGGTTAGAGAGTCTTGTCCAGCCTAGATAGGTCCACCAGGGTCTGTTTTATCCAAGCCTACATAGAGTCCACCAGGGTCTGTTCCAAGAAAAGAATGGTCCACATGGATCTTCTCCAAGCCCAGATAGGTCCAACAGAGTTTTTTCAAAGATAATGGGTCTACCAGTGTCTTCTCCAAAGCTAGATAGGTCCATCAGGATCTTCTCCAAATCTAGTCTACTGGGGTCTTCTCCAAGCCTAAAATGTGTGGCAGGATCTTTTCCAAGCCTAGGTAGGTCCACCAGGGTCTTCCCCAAGCCCACATAGGTCTACAAGAGTCTTCTCCAAGCCTAGCTAGGTCCACCCAGGGTCTGTTTCAAGCAAAGATAGGTCCACATGGATCTTCTCCAAGGCCTAGATAGGTCCAACAGAGTTTTCTCCAAAGATAGTTGGGTCTACCAGTGTCTTCTCCAAACCTAGATAGGTCCATGAGGATCTTCTCCAAATCTAGATAAGTCTACCTAGGGTCTTCTCCAAGCCTAAATGTGTGGCAGGATCTTTTCCAAGCCAGGTAGTTACACCAGGGTCTTCTCCAAGGCTAAATGGATCCACATGGGTCTTCTACAAGCCTTAGACGGGTTTATTAGGGTCTTCTCCAAACCTAGATAGTCCACCAGGGTCTTCTCTAAGCCTAGATAGGGTCCACCAGGGTCTTCTCCAAGCCTAGATGAATAGATCCCAAACCTATTACATCTCGTATGAACGGGAGACACAAGTGACACTTGACAAACGCCAATTTAAAGGGATTGTCAATTACTCTTGGGCCCCTAAAATAATCATGTAGGCAGTTTTATGTTTGCAGACCCTTCATTTTAGGGATTGTGGGTTTCCCAGCTCGTAGACCTCCACCATCAATGCCTTCTAATACGTTAAATAAAAGCACTGATCTATTCAGACAAAAATAATTGAGTAAGTAGAAGAAACAGAGATGAGGGAAGACAGGCTGCCAAAACCAGCAAGATATAACCGCAACAGCTCCTGCAGAGCAACAATACAGAATATTCCACTTCGTGCAGGTTAAGACAACATTGCTTTTAATATGTAAGTGATGCAATGTCTCCTGTAGTGGTGATGGCGTCTCCTAGGGTGGATTTTCACGGTATTGTCACGTAGCCTCCCGGGAGAGGCGAACCCCTGGAAGGGATTGTCAGAGGCCGGATCTGCCCGTGAGACGTTCTCCACCACGTTGCCTATGATAATATACAGCCAGTGCTCTCCTGCTTGGATATTAGGTCACGAGTTGATCTTGCTTCTCTTGCCAGGGCACTTAGCATTAGGAAGTCGCTCTTCTGTGCCAAATGGGAATAGATATTGAGCCGTGTTTATTTATCCTGCCGTACACACCCACATCACAGATTGGGACAACGCCCAAAAAAAAAATTAAAATGATAGGTGCGGAGAATATTTGCATTGAGAGAAGGTAAAAAGAAAATAAGACTTGAAGGTCATTTATTAGGTCTCAGAGGCAATAAAAGCTGGTTATGATATTGGCACCCTTAGGTATATGTGGCGCCCTTGAGGTCGTGGCATCCCTGCGGTCTGGTCACCAAACAGTGGTAGTTAAAGTAATTAGTCCTAATACCATGTCTGAGGATTCAGGTATCCTATGATGGACTTCTTAAGCATGCACACACTTCCCAAACTATGATCAGTGGGCTGGGCACAAAATAGCCTGTTTTAGGCTGTGCAGACACTGGTTGAGGAGGGCCTAGCTGGATGAGGAGTAGGGAGTGGAGGCAAAGAGGAGTTAAGGATTCTGACAGCCTTTGGACTGTGCAGAGCACAACTGTAGAAGGGGTGCCAGACTCCATGCTGTTAGATCTTCATGACTGGTAGCAAACTGGGGCTACTGGGCTGCAATCACAGTAGCCACACTATGGAACTATCCAGAGGCACCGCAACTGCCAAGAGTCTAGAGAACCGGTGTGGGTCTGGGATCTCAACCAGCTTGGGTCGCCTGCCTACCGACATGAGGAAGGAAGAGGCACTTGGGGAAGCTGAGAGTACATAGAACCTCATCCCAGGGAGAAGTCAGCTGGTAGGCTGCATACCCATCCATCATGGCCCCACAAATTCTTGTCAACTTTGAGTGATGTCCTTCAAGGATTTTTCATCATACCCCAACCCCCCTTTTATCAAGCCAGGTGCTGTTTCATGCTCTTAAAAATTAATCAGTCAGCCCAAATGTGGCATCCCAGAGTCCGACTACTACAATGTCATCATCTCCCCCGGGGGTAGTGTCATACCCGAGAGCAACAGAAGGTATTCACACCAGGCAAAACCCAAAGTACACAACATCTTTCTGCCTCCAGGCCTGAAGGGGAAGCTCAAAGCCCGGGTTCAGGACAGCTCCCCTATAAATTCTGGTCTGGGGCGGAGTTAGCTCAGTTCCTAGGAGGACAGAATAAGACATCCTGTGGACTGGAGCAGTGCTAAGCTCGTCCCAGGAGAGTCAGACTTAGTTTGAGTGACCCGTAGGAAAGGGTCTGAGGAGGTAGAGAGCCTGGGGAGCAAAGCGGTGTCGAGCTCACCCCAGTGGAGTAAGCGTCAAGAAACGGACACTGGAGTCCGAGGCTGTACAGGGCCTAACGTCCTAGCAGCCAATTCCAGAGGGTTGGGGATTCCAAGTCCCCCATCCACACCAAGTGCCTGGAGGCAAAGCAGCATTGAGAGCCCAGGAGCAGTCATCTGTGAAGTGGGGCTAAAGAAGCACTTGAGCTGCCTGCCATACAGAATAAACGGAGTAGTGTGCATGCACATAAACGTAGCACCTTGTTCTCTGAGTCAGTGTTGTCTCAGCGGTGAGACATGAATAAGTGATGGAATAATCATTTAATGTGCAATTTGATACTGGGGTTCATCTCATCCCAGAATATTGGGATGGCTCCTCCTAGTCTCCCTTGAAGAAGGTGGTAAATCACCCAGGGGTCTCAAAAGCTTTCTATAAACTCTCAGAAAGCATCACTCATGTAAGGTTTCTCTTGCAAGATTCCAAGATGATCTACCACCTCTCCGGAGAGGCCAGGGAGTAATCCCAACATTGTGTACCACCACCTGCGACCCTGAACACCATCCAGTAGGGACGCTGACATTCTAGTCGCCCTAGCCGCTTCTGTTCTGATTCCTGCTCTATCTCTTTGCTCCCAGAGCTTGCACACGAGATGGGTCTACTGGAAGCATGCTAAAGATATGAGTGGGCACACTCCCGCACCGCAGCACCGGCCCCAATAGCTGGATACCACGGGTGGCGTCACGACACCTCTCCCCTGGATCTTTGAGGACTCATCCCCAAGGTCATGGAACCGGGTCTCGACCCCTGTGACTTCCCTGGAAGCGTCCAAAGCCCGGTCCCGAGTGTCCCACGGCCCTGGGGTGAGTCATCCCCACAAAGTGGCAGGAGGACTCTGGGTATTTAAGGCACCTTCCCTTTTGGGAGGTGCCTGAGCACTTTAAGTTAATGTTTTAGTTATCCTCTATTTGTGCATTGTTAGATCTATGAACATGTGCTTTACCATTACCTGAGTCTGTTCCCTGCCTGTACACACACTTGTCTGTGTTATCCTGATCCCATTCCAGAGAACCAGTTCCCACCTCTATACTGCATCAATCTAGTTCAGTTCAGGTCCTCCTTCAAGATGCCAAAAGTGACTTCTCCAGTCCTAGGATAAATCACACGAAGAGAGCAATCGGTGGAGAACGACATCATGGTAGCAAGAATAAAATGAACAAGGGAAAAGGAAGACCAGCAGCCCGATGGCTTGGTACATTCAAGATAACAGCAGAGAAGACTCTGGTGCACCTATCTAGGCTTTGAGAAGACTCCGGTGGACCTATCTAGGCTTGGAGAAGTCGCTGGTGGACCTATCTAGGTTTTGAGTAGACCCCGGTAAACCTATCTAGGCTTGGAGAAGACGCTGGTAGACCTATTTAGGCTTGAAGAAGACCCTGGAGGACCTATCTAGGCTTGGAGAAGACCCTGGTGGACCTATCAAGGCTTAGAGGAGACTGGTGGACCCATCTAGCTTGGAGAAGACCCTGGTGGACCTATCAAGGCTTAGAGGAGACTGAGGACCTATCTAGGCTTGGAGAAGACCCTGGTGGACCTATCAAGGCTTAGAGGAGACTGTGGACCTATCTTAGCTTGGAGAAGCTGAAGGCTGTTACCATAAAATAAATAAAAGGCGACGGTCTCTACTGTATTTTGGACACTTGCTGTCTTCATCTCACATACTGTGTCTCTATTTATGTCGCCGTTGCCTCGTCTCCGTCTTCCTGATATTGTCAGTCGGAGTTATTTTTATGCAGATTATTATATTGTTTTGTCTGTTTTTCTAAATTGTTTCCCTTGTTTGCTTTGAAAACTTCATGATTATTGTTAAAAATAGTTTACATTTTTTCCACATTTTTAATAAATCTTGATGTATAGTCATTAGTGTCGTCTGACTTCTTGTTTCTTCATGACAACTTTGATATTGTGTAATCTCTTGTAAAGAGTTTGTCCCATATTTTATCTTCTGCTTTAAGCTTGCCGGGTGGTTGTGCACTTGTGCACTTTTGATAATTGACAGTCAATGACGTAACTTGAAGCTCATGGGCCCCAATGAGAAAGCTCCAATGGGGCCTCCAATTATTGCAAATCTCTAATAGGATTACTCTTTTTCTATAGGGCCAATGGACTTTTGGGGCCCCCTAGGCTCCAGGGCCTTGGTGCGATTGCAACCCTTGCACCTATTGTAATTACGCCCCTGATGACAGCACAGACCTCCAGTATGGTTGTGCCTCTGGCCAGATATGTGCTCTCTTCTCTCCAATGCTGCAAGCAAATGTAGAGTTGCACGTGCAAGTTTGGAGCACTGGATCTAGTGATCCGGTCAGCTTTAGAACAGCGCTTACAAGCTCTATAGCAGTGGTTCTTAACCGGGGTTCGATCGAATCCCAGGGTATAGTGTGTCGGTCTCAGGGTTTCGCCGGAGCCTCCGCCACAGAGGTCAGCACACTCCCGACAGCTGCATGTAGATTTATCACTAAAGAAGGGTACGGTGAATGTGCATATGAAACTGGTGGGTTGGGTACCTCAAACAAGCTTAAGAACCACTGCTCTATAGTAAAGAGCAAGCAGGCACCACCGATAGAATGCAGAGTGGTTGGTAACTGAGACAACGAGCAGTAAGCTATAAAATTAAAAATCCCTCTGTTCTTGAGAAGATATAGGCTGCAAACGTGCTTGTTTCATGAACAATTTTACCCATCAGTTTTACCCATTTAGGTAGATGAGACTGTTTTAAAGGGTGGTTAGAACAGTACGACTCAGTGGTTAGCATGGTATGGTGGATCAGTGGTTAGCACTCTATGGTGGCTCAGTGGTTAGCACTGTATACGGTGGCTCAGTGGTTAGCACTGTATACGGTGGCTCAGTGGTTAGTACTGTATGGTGGCTCAGTGGTTAGCAGTGTATATGGTGGCTCAGTGGTTAGCAGTGTATACGGTGGCTCAGTGGTTAGCAGTGTATATGGTGGCTCAGTGGTTAGCAGTGTATACGGTGGCTCAGTGGTTAGCAGTGTATACGGTGGCTCAGTGGTTAGCGCTGTATGGTGGCTCAGTGGTTAGCACTGTACAGTGGCTCAGTGGTTAGCACTGTATATGGTGGCTCAGTGGTTAGCACTGTATATGGTGGCTCAGTGGTTAGCACTGTATATGGTGGATCAGTGGTTAACACTGTATACGGTGGCTCAGTGGTTAGCACTGTATACGGTGGCTCAGTGGTTAGCACTGAATGGTGGCTCAGTGGTTAGCACTGTATATGGTGGCTCAGTGGTTAGCACTGTATATGGTGGCTCTGGTTAGCACTGTATATGGTGGCTCAGTGGTTAACACTGTATGTGGTGGCTCAGTGGTTAGCACTGTATATGGTGGCTCAGTGGTTAGCACTGTATATGGTGGATCAGTGGTTAACACTGTATACGGTGGCTCAGTGGTTAGCACTGTATACGGTGGCTCAGTGGTTAGCACTGAATGGTGGCTCAGTGGTTAGCACTCTATGGTGGCTCAGTGGTTAGCACTGTATACGGTGGCTCAGTGGTTAGCACTGTATACGGTGGCTCAGTGGTTAGCACTGTACGGTGGCTCAGTGGTTAGCACTGTACGGTGGCTCAGTGGTTAGCACTGTACGGTGGCTCAGTGGTTAGCACTGTACGGTGGCTCAGTGGTTAGCACTCTATGGTGGTTCAGCGGTTAGTACTATATGGTGGATCAGTGGTTAGCACTGTATGGTGGCTCAGTGGTTAGCACTGTATATGGTGGCTCAGTGTTTAGCACTGTATATGGTGGCTCAGTGGTTAGCACTGTACGGTGGCTCAGTGGTTAGCACTGTATATGGTGGCTCAGTGGTTGGCACAGTATATGGTGGCTCAGTGGTTAGCACTGCATACGGTGGCTCAGTGGTTAGCACTGTATACGGTGGCTCAGTGGTTAGCACTGTATACAGTGGCTCAGTGGTTAGCATTGTATGGTGGCTCAGTGGTTAGCACTGTATATGGTGGCTCAGTGGTGAGCACTGTATATGGTGGCTCAGTGGTTAGCACTGTATATGTGGCTCAGTGGTTAGCGCTGTATATGGTGGCTCAGTGGTTAGTACTGTATGGTGGCTCAGTGGTTAGCACAGTATATGGTGGCTCAGTGGTTAGCACTGTATACGGTGGCTCAGTGGTTAGCACTGTATATGGTGGCTCAGTGGTTAGCACTGTATATGGTGGCTCAGTGGTTAGCACTGTTGGTTAGCACTGTATATGGGGGCTCAGTGGTTAGCACAGTATATGGTGGCTCAGTGGTTAGTACTGTATGGTGGCTCAGTGGTTAGCACAGTATATGGTGGCTCAGTGGTTAGCACTGTATACGGTGGCTCAGTGGTTAGCACTGTATATGGTGGCTCAGTGGTTAGCACTGTATATGGTGGCTCAGTGGTTAGCACTGTTGGTTAGCACTGTATATGGTGGCTCAGTGGTTAGCACTGTATACGGTGGCTCAGTGGTTAGCACTGTATATGGTGGCTCAGTGGTTAGCACTGTATATGGTGGCTCAGTGGTTAGCACTGTATATGGTGGCTCAGTGGTTAGCACAGTATACGGTGGCTCAGTGGTTAGCACTGTATATGGTGGCTCAGTGGTTAGCACTGTATATGGTGGATCAGTGGTTAGCACTGTATACGGTGGCTCAGTGGTTAGCACTGTATATGTGGCTCAGTGGTTAGCACTGTATACGGTGGCTCAGTGGTTAGCACTGTATATGGTGGCTCAGTGGTTAGCACTGTATACGGTGGCTCAGTGGTTAGCACTGTATACGGTGGCTCAGTGGTTAGCACAGTATACGGTGGCTCAGTGGTTAGCACTGTATATGGTGGCTCAGTGGTGAGCACTGTATATGGTGGCTCAGTGGTTAGCACAGTATACGGTGGCTCAGTGGTTAGCACTGTATATGGTGGCTCAGTGGTGAGCACTGTATATGGTGGCTCAGTGGTGAGCACTGTATACGGTGGCTCAGTGGTTAGCACTGTATGGTGGCTCAGTAGTTGGCACTGTATATGGTGGTTCAGTGGTTAGTACTGTATGGTGGCTCAGTGGTTAGCACTGTATATGGTGGCTCAGTGGTAAGCACTGTACTATATATAGGGTGGCTCAGTGGTTATGTATGGTGTCTCAGCAGTTAGCACTGTACTATATATAGGGTGGCTCAGTGGTTAGCACTGCAGTCTTGCAGTGCTAGAGTCCTGGGTTCAAATCCCACCAAGGACAACATTATAAAAGGAGTTTGTATCTTCTTCCTGTGTTTTGTGGGTTTCCTCTGGCTTCTCCCGTTTCCTCTCTCAATCCAAAGACTGATAGGCAATGTAGATTGTGAGTTTCAATGGGGACAGTGATGATCATCTATGTAAAGAGCTATGGAATTAATGGCGCTATATCAGAAATGCTAAATAAATAAATAAATATATCAATACATTTCAATAGATATTCCCATCTTAGTAACTGATGGCTTATTACTAGGATATGCCATTAATTAATAAGCTTTCAACCTTTGGGACCCTCAATGATCGAACATCAGCAGGGAAAACGTTTAATGGGATATGGCATGGAGACATCTGATTTCCAGGATCATTGGGGTCCCAGAGTTTGCGTGTCTAGTGATTAACAATTGATGGTATATCTGAGCCATCACTTACTGAAATGGGAAGAGCCTTTAACTTTTTCCAAATGTTCAAAACTAAAGAGGAAGACAACACTGGCATCCTGTCAAGACATGATCGAAGGAGCCCAACCAATGTGACCCCTGCTGACCGCTAGGAATCCTCCCAGGGACCCCTGGAGCCAAGGGTCAACTATAAAATACCCAAAGTCACGCGCTTTACAACTTTTGCACAGGTTTGATACATGAGATTGAGACATTCTCTGATGTCGTTCAGGCATGTGTAGGTACTTGTTGCTGTAAACGCCCTGAAAATATCCACAAATGACAAATACAGGGGCATCTCAATGAATTAGAATATCATAAAAAAGGGTTATTTTTAGTTATTCAATACAGAAAGTGAAACCCATATATTATAGAGTCATTACACACAGAGGGATCTATTTCATGTTTATTTCTGTTAATGTTGATGATTATGACTTACAGCCAATGAAAACCCAAAGATCATTATCTCAGAAAATTACAGTAGGGAGGAAGATGGGTTAAAAACTGTGCTGCCATATTCCACTAGACATCAAAGGGTGAATATAATATTGATTTATTAGTCAACGCATTTCCGAGCTCTCTTAAACATGGCAATATGATATTGATTTGTCCTGAGAAAGGGGCCAGGGAGCCCTGAAACGCGTGGACTAATCAATATTATATTCCCCCTTTGATGTCTGGTGAAATATGGCAGCGCGGTGTTTAACCCTTCATCCACCCTACTTTATATGCACCACGCTGGGGACTGCAGCAGCCGTGATCTGCTTTTATAGTGGTTGTGACTCTCACAACCACACAGGGTAAAGCCTCTGATACCTATTTAGGTCATATTTTATCTCTGACCCTTCATCCTCCCTACTGTAATTTTCTAAAATAATGACCTTTGGGTTTTCATAATCATCAACATTAACAGAAATAAACACATGAAATAGATCACTCTGTGTGTAATGACTCTATATAGTATATGTGTTTAACTTTATGTATTGAATTACTGAAATAAATGAACTTTTTGATGATATTCTAATTTATTCAGATGCACCAGTATAATGTATCACAGGATAGATGATGAATGATTGGTGGATATGCAGCCACTGGGTCCCTCACTGTGCCGCAGAATGGGGGCCCCATGCTCCTCTTATGAATGAAGTGCATGATTGGCCACAGCTCCATTCACTTCTATGTACACAATGTTCCGTGGACTTGGGACGGAATATCCAATAATCAATTTATTGGCCATTACGATTGAATTTATTTTTAGAAAAATGTGTAATAGATTTACGTGCAGCTGCTGCGGCTCACAGGCGACATCTGCAGGTGAAAACTAATATTACAAAGGAATAGTGACGTCATGATTTAGCAATGTCTCATGAGATGAACCATTTTCTAATATATGCTGTGTATTATTTGGGCTCCTCAGTCTTCTCGGACTTCAGGACTTGGTGTCAGAATGTTTTCTTTAGTAGCAAAATCTGCGTTTTTGCCAAGATGCCACGTCAATTATTTCAGCATTTTCCACCTGTTCTGCCGAATAAGTGAAAAAAGCTGCCAAAGCATAATGTGTGTACAGTGTGCCGTACATGTGAAAAGGGCTTAATATATATGTATTACACATAAACAGTGGCGTGACTTGAAGCTCATGAACCCCGATGCCAAAGCACCAATGTGGCTACCAATTATTACAAATGGCTACTAGGGTTAGCCTTTTTCTACAGGCCAAAGGGAATTTGGGGACCCCTAGACTCAAGGGCCAGGGTGCAACCCCTGCGCCTATTGTAGTTACGCCCCTGCATATAAATATAACATATACAATATTAAACAGGTTGTCCTTTTACATTGAAGGTCTGTTCTTAGACTAGGTCATCAATATCTGATCGGTGAGTGTGTGGCATCCGGCACTCCCGCTGATCAGTTGTTCCCGATTGCAGAGCTGCACAGCTCTATCTACTATATAATCACCAATAGTGTTGTCACAGACTTCGGGGGCTTATGTCGATATCCCACAATGCACCATGGTGCCATTGTGGGATAGCAACACAGGCCCCCGGGAGAAAGTGACACCGGCGTCACCGCTACCTTTGGGAGATCAGCACTAATCTCCTGATGGTAGCCGCCGGCTAACTCCCGTGCCTCGGAGCGCACCGCCAAAGCAACTGGGAGATGCACGCAGCAGAAGTTCCCCGACCGCCATAATGGAACACCCAAGTTATGAGTATTCCAATATGGCGGCCGGGATTCTAATTCTCCGCCAAAGCCAGGGTCACGCGCCTAGAGCGCTGATTGGTGGCGGTGACCAACCAGCGCTCTTGGCGCGTGATTTCAATCCCGCTCCGCTCAGCCAATGAGCGCAGCGTTATTCAAATCTCCCGTCAAGCCGCGAGGCGTCTTGCTGATAGATCGCGACTCGATCAGCGCTGACCAAAGTCACGCGCCTACACCCTTGGCACGTGATTTGAATCCCGCTCCGCTCAGCCAATGAGCGGAGCGGGATTCAAATCTCCCACCAATACCGCGCCACCACGTTAATTGGTCAGCACTCGGTCAGATTTAAATCTGCCCGCCAATACCGCTCACCTGATTGGTTGAGAGCCGGGTAGTACGCAACCAATCAGCTGAGGGCAGGTTTGAATCTCCCTCCAATACCGCGCTGCTCAGCGGTATTGGCGGCAGATTTAAAGCTGGGTCAGTGGTTAGCACTGTATGGTGGGTCAGTGTTTAGCACTGTATACAGTGGCTCAGTGGTTAGCACTATATACGGTGGCTCAGTGGTTAACACTGTACACAGTGGCTCAGTGGTTAGCACTGTATAAGGTGGCTCAGTGGTTAGCATTGTATATGGTGGCTCAGTGGTTAGCACTGTGTGGTGGCTCAGTGGTTAGCACTGTATATGGTGGCTCAGTGGTTAGCACTGTATATGGTGGCTCAGTGGTTAGCACTGTATATGGTGGCTCAGTGGTTAGCACTGTGTGGTGGCTCAGTGGTTAGCACTGTATATGGTGGCTCAGTGGGTAGCAGAGTATACGGTGGTTCAGTGGTTAGCACTGTATATGGTGGCTCAGTGGTTAGCACTGTATATGGTGGCTCAGTGGTTGGCACTGTATACGGTGGCTCAGTGGTTAGCACTGTATATGGAGGCTCAGTGGTTAGCACTGTATGGTGGCTCAATGGTTAGCCTGTATATGGTGGCTCAGTGGTTAGCACTGTATATGGTGGCTCAGTGGTTAGCACTGTATATGGTGGCTCAGTGGTTAGCACTGTATATGGTGGCTCAGTGGTTAGCACTGTATATGGTGGCTCAGTGGTTAGCACTGTATATGGTGGCTCAGTGGTTAGCACTGTTATATGGTGGCTCAGTGGTTAGCACTGTATATGGTGGCTCAGTGGTTAGCACTGTATACGGTGGCTCAGTGGTTAGCACTGTATACGGTGGCTCAGTGGTTAGCACTGTATACGGTGGCTCAGTGGTTAGCACTGTATACGGTGGCTCAGTGGTTAGCACTGTATACGGTGGCTCAGTGGTTAGCACTGTATACGGTGGCTCAGTGGTTAGCACTGTATATGGTGGCTCAGTGGTTGGCACTGTATATGGTGGCTCAGTGGTTAGCACTGTATATGGTGGCTCAGTGGTTAGCCTGTATACGGTGGCTCAGTGGTTAGCACTGTATACGGTGGCTCAGTGGTTAGCACTGTATACGGTGGCTCAGTGGTTAGCACTGTATATGGTGGCTCAGTGGTTAGCACTGTATACGGTGGCTCAGTGGTTAGCACTGTATACGGTGGCTCAGTGGTTAGCACTGTATACGGTGGCTCAGTGGTTAGCACTGTATACGGTGGCTCAGTGGTTAGCACTGTATACGGTGGCTCAGTGGTTAGCACTGTATACGGTGGCTCAGTGGTTAGCACTGTATACGGTGGCTCAGTGGTTAGCACTGTATATGGTGGCTCAGTGGTTGGCACTGTATATGGTGGCTCAGTGGTTAGCACTGTATATGGTGGCTCAGTGGTTAGCCCTGTATACGGTGGCTCAGTGGTTAGCACTGTATACGGTGGCTCAGTGGTTAGCACTGTATACGTGGCCTCAGTGGTTAGCACTGTATATGGTGGCTCAGTGGTTAGCACTGTATATGGTGGCTCAGTGGTTAGCACTGTATATGGTGGCTCAGTGGTTAGCACTGTATATGGTGGCTCAGTGGTTAGCACTGTATATGGTGGCTCAGTGGTTAGCACTGTATACGGTGGCTCAGTGGTTAGCACTGTATATGGTGGCTCAGTGGTTAGCACTGTATATGGTGGCTCAGTGGTTAGCACTGTATATGGTGGCTCAGTGGTTAGCACTGTATATGGTGGTTCAGTGGTTAGCACTGTATATGGTGGCTCAGTGGTTAGCACTGTATACGGTGGCTCAGTGGTTAGCACAGGGGAGGCAGAGTCATAGGGAGAGACAACGCACACGGGCTGAGAGCACACAGAATTGAGAGAAAGGCACAAGTAAGACAGAGCGCACATGGGGGAGACAGCACAGACAGGAGAGAGAGCACAAGGGGACACAGGCACAGAGACTGCCCTCATGATGCAATAGCATCGGGCCTATATCTAGTATATTATAGAGTGGCTGTGGCCAGTACTATACATCTACCCCATATTGATTTGAATATGGAGCGAATATGAAGTACCGGCCACTATACAATGGATAGAGCTATGCAGCTCTTCAACTAAAGGCCCAGTCACACACACAGATATCTGTGCAGATATTGTTCGCAGATCTCTGGTTGCAGTGAAATCATGGACAATCTGCGAACAATCTCTGCACAATTTTCTGTGTGTGTAACTGGGCCTTAAGGCTGTGCGCTCACGGTCCGGGGGAGCTGCGAGTTGGACATGGATCCTCTGGACCTGAGTGAACCCGCGGGTGCCCGCAGCCGCCCTTGTACTCACCATGTACGGCGAGTGCAGGGCGGCTTCTCTCTGCAGTCACCCGATGGGAGCTGTTTCCGACTCCACAGCATGAGGAGGAGGAGCGGAATGCCGGCAACCCGCACCACAGCTAAAAGAACGCTGCAGTCGGGTTAAGCATAGTGGGCATGGGATTACTTAAAATCCCATCCACTCTGCTGATACTGTAATACAAATATAAATATTCAGAATCAACACACACCTTTCACCATTAAATAATCTCATGTTTATAGGTACATTATCTTTAGGTGTATGTAATAGGACATTATGTGGCTGTGTGTTTAACAGCCTAAAATCACTCTGAGAACTAGCCCCTGCGACCAAGCAGTGGCGAAACAGCTGTTAGGGGCGCGCTGCAGCTCAGGGCTCTTTGGGGATTTGCCAGGTCCTATCACTTGACTGTACAATGGGTGAGTGATTTTGCTAGCCCTCGGGCTGTGTATACCCTTTATACTTATGTGCAGTCTGTGATTACTGTGATTTGTACCATATAAGTGCATCATAATACCCATGGAGTGACTACCTGCCTGCAGCTTGTTGTGGGTTTCCCTTTTGTACTTCGATCATAACGTTTATGTGCCTGCTTTTATATATATATTTAATAAAGGTTAAATTTTTATGTAACAACTCCATAGTGGTTTCCACTTAATTGATACTGCAATACGCAGCATTTTGGACACAGCGGCAAGACACTGCGTTCATAATGCTGTGTACACTGCTCGTGTGCATGCACCCTAAGAAGTTCTGGCTGACACCAGGTACAACTGATTGGCAGGGGTGATGGGTGCTGCACCTCTACCAATCAAAAATTGATGACCTATCCTAAAGGTACCGTTACACGGTACGATATTGTGAACGATATCGTTGAAACGTCACGGGTTTGGAGTCGTTCAAGCAACATCGTTACTACTTCGTTGCGTGTAACACCGAGATACAATTACCATACATCGTTAGTACGTCGTTGCGTGTAACTCCAAGATATGACTACGATAAATTGTTGGATCGCTGATTGCAGATTTGAGAACATGTTGTCAAATCAGACGATCGTCGTTCAGCCAACCTGCTGCATCGTTCTTTGTGACACCGCGATAACTATCACGCTTGCAATTTCTGTGATCATGAAACCAATCCCGTAGGCGTGCCTTGGCGTTGTGTTTTCCGCGCCCCGTGTGCGCCGATTGGTGGTCAGTAGTGCGTTTCGATTGGCTGGCGTTGGGTTATGGGAAGGGAGTCATATTTGATGTTCCGTGCGTTGATCAGTAGACTCATTGACTTGTTTATTCTTTACACTATCATGAAACACGTTTAAACAAGGAGACTCATTGAAGTCGCCATCCTTTTCCCTAGGCGTTTAGCTACCCGCTTGTGCACACATATAAACAATTGGTGTCACGATAGATTTCAGCAGTCCTATATATATGTATGTGCTTATGTTAAATCCTTATTTATTTTTTCAAATGTAGGAGGCAACACGTGCACCTTATCTACGATATCTAAATAAATATACACATATGACAGCTTTCAGAACTTCATTGGTCATGTACTGTATGTCTGCCACATTGGTACCTAAAGTATGTCAACATATATGATTTTAATTCACAGATGCAAAGTACATATACACATTTGTACACATAACCAATCATATACAGTTACACATACATACATCTATGCACAGACAAATAATTACTACATGCATCCTAATATGTAGACACGTATGTACATAGTGTTGTGTGTAGCTAGCCATCTTGAAAACAACATGTACACATAGCCATACATTGAATTGGCAACAGTGCACACTCGAGCGTTCATGTGTGACATTTTGGGGATGCATCAGTGGCTTGCTCAGCTTGTCACCAGTGAAAACAGCCTTGAATGGCGAGGTGGTTGAAAGGGCAAGAGCGCTAATAAAGTGGCCATCTTGCCAGACAAGGCTGAGTAATGGTAACGCAGTTGTGGCCACCAATCAGAGTTGTAAGGGCGCGGGAAAACACAATCTGGCACGCCTATCTCCTAGCCTGTGTCACAAACTACGCCCACATTGAGGTTGGAGTTGTTTGTTGTTCACGTAGTTGCCGTGTGACAGCGTGATAACGACCGCCAAGATCGTTGGCTGTGTCGTTCCAGCGATCTCTGGATCGTTGGTGCGTCGTTCACGATATCAAGACCTGTGACATCTCACCAACGATCTCAAAAAGATGTCCTAACGACCGCGCTCCCGTGAGATCGTTATGACATTGTAGCGTGTAACAGTACCTTAAGGATAGGCCGTCAATGTAAAAGTAGTGCACAACCCTTTTAAGAAAACAGACTGGTACAGATGGGGCGAGGACCTACAATCTATAGATCAAAAAATTCACAGTTACATTGACTCTGCAGCTCCTGCACCTCCCTAACACTTCAATCTTTGAATTATTAGTCACAGACGGCTACTGTGGAATGAGAAATGCATTGTGATGGCCTATTTCTATGCTGGAAAAGCCTGCAAAGGGGTTGTCTGGTCTAAAATGACAAGTCTTCAGCCACACCACTGTGTGTTAGGAGGATTCTCTGGTGTTAAGAGCTCGGTAAACACTGGAAAGAAAAAGAAAAATTCAACAACACCAGTTCCTTTTTTTTCGGTCGCTGCAATACCTCAAAAAATTATGTAACAAGTGATCAAAGTATCACATCTATCCCAGCATGGTATCAATAAAAATGGTGTCCTGTCCTTCAAAGAATAAGTCCTAACACGGCTCCATTGACCGAAAAGTGGAAAAATGTAGACACAACCCCCAAATTTTATTTTTTGTGCCACTTCTGATTCGTACATTGTAAGCACGGTTCTCAAAAAACATGTCAGAAGGGTTTTTTTTGGTTTTTTTACAATTTCTCCTTCTTTGGAAGTTTTCCAGTACATTATATGATAAAAAGAATGATGTCAAACTAATGTTCAACTTGTCCCGCAAAAACCAAGCTCTCATATGTCTGTATTGACGGAAAAATAAGAAATGTATGGCGCTTGGAAGAAGCGGAGGAAAAAAGCAAAAATGGAAACTGGCCACCAAGGTAAGGGGTTAATATTTAGAAAAACACATCAAAGAAAGAAAAGGCATCGTGTTCTGTTTCCTCACAAGGAGATTAGAGGTTTGGTGGCTGATGGTGCTGTGAGATCCCCGCTTCCTGCCTTGCACCCCTCCGAACCATCCTCAATTCCACTGCCCGACTCATCCACCTGTCGCCCCATTACTCCCCCGTCTCACCCCTCTGCCAAGCTCTCCACCAGCTCCCTACTTCCCAGAGATCTCCGTTCAAAACCCTAACCCTGACATACATGGCCATCCACAACCTGACCCCCTCCATACATCTCCGACTTGGTCTCCCGATACCGCCCCTCGCGCAATCTGTGCTCCACACTAGAGCTCCTTCTCTTCTTCCCCCACATCTCCACCTCCCACAACCGCATACAAGACTTCTCTCGTGCATCCGCCATACTCTGGAACTCTCTCCCCCAACACATCAGACACTCCCCTACCCTGGGAGCCTTAAAGAAAACCTGAAGACCCACCTCTTCCTTCAAGTCTACAACCCACACTGAGACCTAATCCGCTGCACCATCTCACCTCTCCCCCTCCTACTGTCTCCCACCCATCCCCTATAGACTGTGAGCCCTCGTGGACTAGATCTCTGCCCTATTGGACCTGTATGATTTATTCATTGTTATTTATGTACTCGTCCTTGTTCTGCCCTTACACATGTAAAGCACCATGGAACCAATGGCGCTATATAAATAAATAATAATAATGTTCTTACCTCTGTATCCAAAATGAGGAGCAGACAGGACCTGTGCAGACTCAGCTTCTGTAGACTCAAAATGTGAAACCAAAAGGTTGGCACAAATCAAGACTTGGTTAATTATAGTCCCGACACAGTAAAATACTTGATGGTGAAATACTGTAACTGTGTGAAGTCGCTGACATCAATAGCTGTTGGTCAGCAATTGATGCCTTCCCCAGCACAGATGTGGTCATAGTCTCACAGCAACACGGGATAAAATGGCCGCTTGGAGTGAGGGACTACTAACTGCCAAGTGATCCCCAGATATGTGTATGATCCGCTCTGCTGTACAGTGAAGGGATCACAAGGATCTGTCAAGCAATGGTGGCTTTATTTCGACATATTTCGGAGCGCTCTCCACCTTATGGTTGGTTTCCTGAAGGAGCCGGGAAAGCGCTCCAAAACGCGTCGAAATAAAGCCACCATTGCTTGACAGATCCTTGTGGTCCCTTCATCATACAGCAGCGTGGATCATCATGCACATATTGTCCCCTGGGGATCGTTTCTGGCTACCATCATGCATATGTGGATCGTGGATCCTGCGGCAGCTGTCTCATATGCTTCAAACTGGTTGTGTGTGACACAACTGACCCAGGTGAGCAGTGACATCAGTCTCATCATTTCTCTGTTAGACCCTTTCACATCTGCGTTTCTGTCCGGATACGGCAGATCCGGACATAAAACAGCATCTGACGCCTAATGGCCGCACTTGCGGTACACTTGAGGCAAGCCCCATGCATTCGCTGTGGGACTTGCAGCTAGTGCGGTATTGCTGCGATTTGACAGTTGCGACAAAGACAAAAAACAGAAATAAATAAGGAAAAAAATGAAAAAATAAGAAAAAAGCAGAAGAAAAAAACTGAAGAAAAAGTAAAAAAGACATAAAAAAACGGAAAAAAAGAAGAAAAAACAGAAATAAATTAGAAAAAATACATAGGAAAAAAACAAGAAAAAAGCAGAAGAAAATAAACAGAAGAAAAAAAAAACAGAAATAAATAAGGAAAAAATAGAAATAATGCATAGGAAAAAAGCAAGAAGAAATAAGAAAAAAGGAGAAAAAAACAGAAAATAATGAAGAAAAAAGTCAAATAGCCATAAAAAATAGAAAAAAAATGAGTGTCACCAATACGTTAATTTTCTTTGACACTGTTTAATTTGAGATGTATGTAATGTTGTGATTCCCACCTGGGCTCTTTCCTCTTCTATGTACACCGCCCTCCCCTCCCTCTCTCCACCTGCCCCGACCACATTTCCCTTTTGTGTGCTCCTACTGGTTCATGATGCCCATTATATGATTACACAGGTCAACAAAAAAAAAATTTTTTTCTGGTGCCCAAAATATTTTAATGAATTTGGGGTATTTTTGGGGTGCTGATTCTGAATATGCTATCAGTTTTGCCAGATTGGCTCAAGTTTTTGAGATTTTTGGTATCTTATTTATAGCACTTGTTGGTAAATGCGACGCATCATCTCATTAATTTCTTTGGATTAGTACTTGAACTGAGCAGTTCTCAATATAGTTTTGTGTTAATTAGTGTTCTAAAAGTTTGTTCATAGCTTGATTTTTTGCACTAACTTTATGTTGTTTTCTGTTGTCCAGTGAAAAGCATGAACTCATCAAGAAGAAGTTGTCTTAACGATCCAGACTCATTCTGTTACATTTGTGGTGAATATACACTGACAAAACATAGAAGAAACATAACAGACTTCGTTAAAAAAGTAGCAAAAAACGTCTTTTTTGTTACACATTTTACGAAAAATCTCAAAAACTTGAGCCAATCTGGCAAAACTGATGACATATTCAGAATCAGCACCCCAAAGTTACCCTAAATTCAATGAAATATCTTTGGCACCAAAAATGCTGTTGACCAGTGTTATATTTGATTGTAGTTATGGCTGCTTTACTGTTATTGCAATTGATCTTCATCAATAAAAAAAATTTATGGTTAAAAAAAAAAAAAAAAAACAAGGAAAAAAATACATAGAAAAAAAACTGAAAAAGACAGAAAAAATACATAGAAAAAAAACTGAAAAAGACAGAAAAAATACATAGAAAAAAAACTGAAAAAGACAGAAAAAATACATAAAAAAAAACTGAAAAAGACAGAAAAAATACATAGAAAAAAAACTGAAAAAGACAGAAAAAATACATAGAAAAAAAACTGAAAAAGACAGAAAAAATACATAGAAAAAAAACTGAAAAAGACAGAAAAAATACATAGAAAAAAAACTGAAAGACAGAAAAAATACATAGAAAAAAAACTGAAAGACAGAAAAAATACATAGAAAAAAAACTGAAAAAGACAGAAAAAATACATAGAAAAAAGACAGAAAAAATACATAGAAAAAGACAGAAAAAATACATAGAAAAAAAAATGAAAAAGACAGAAAAAATACATAGAAAAAAACTGAAAAATAGAGAAAAAAATACATAGAAAAAAGACAGAAAAAATACATAGAAAAAAACTGAAAAAGACAGAAAAAATACATAGAAAAAAGACAGAAAAAGACAGAAAAAATACATAGAAAAAAGACAGAAAAAATACATAGAAAAAAGACAGAAAAAATACATAGAAAAAAACTGAAAAAGACAGAAAAAATACATAGAAAAAAGACAGAAAAAGACAGAAAAAATACATAGAAAAAAGACAGAAAAAATACATAGAAAAAGACAGAAAAAATACATAGAAAAAAGACAGAAAAAGACAGAAAAAATACATAGAAAAAAGACAGAAAAAATACATAGAAAAAAGACAGAAAAAATACATAGAAAAAAACTGAAAAAGACAGAAAAAATACATAGAAAAAAACTGAAAAAGAGAGAAAAAATACATAGAAAAAAGACAGAAAAAATACATAGAAAAAAAACTGAAAAAGACAGAAAAAATACATAGAAAAAAAAACTGAAAAAGACAGAAAAAAAATACATAGAAAAAAAAAAGAAACAAACCCAGAAAAATAACTGAAAAAAAGAAGAAATGGGAAAAAAAACCCCACAAAAAATACATAGAAAAAAAACAAGAACAAAAAGCAAACAATGAAGGAATCAAATTCAAGAAAGCAAACCTAGAGGATAAAGCCTCATTGCCCTACATACAAACCCCTAGAAATAGCAGAGTGAGGCTGGCCTGACTGGTGAGGAGGAGGGCTCAGTCCTCCCGGCCTCTTGCTGGAGGACTACACATCCCAGCACTCCGGCCGCACCTCAGGGAGGAGGAGGACGGGGATAAACGTCATCATTAGTGGCCGGGGTGACGTCACTGTCGCCATAACAACGAGCTCAAAAGATGGCGACTTTAAGGGGGCGGAGACAGAGGAGAAAAAGCGCGTGGGACTCTGGGGCGGCTCACATGACCTTGCCCTGCGACCTCCATCCCGGCTTCGGCCAATCAGAAGCCACCTCTGCCGGGTCCGCTCACCAATCAGAGGAGGCCGCTGAGCAGGATTGGTTGCGCCGCAGGAAGCCGGTTGAGTGACAGTGGAATAGAGCCAATGAGCGTAAAGAAGTGAGGCGGGGCTTTGATTCTTTGACCAATAATGTGAGAGAGGAGGCGTGGCTGGAGCGGCTAGCAGGTTCGGCTGGGAGTATCGTGTGTGGAGTGTATGTGAAAAATCCCGGAGAGCCCCCAAAAGGGAAGAAGAGAGGTGAGGGGGAGCGGGGAGAGGGTAGACGATAGGGGGGCCGGGGAGGCCGAGGGAGGAGAGAGGGAGGCCCGGGGGAGGGAGCTGTGCACACGAGGCGGCTGCTCCAACCGGTATGAATGGGAAGGTTATCGGTGGGGGACACAGGGCGGCGCTGGGGCTCGGCCTCCTCCTCACCGCCTGCGGGAACCACAGTTATGCCCTTTATATATGGAGGGAAGGGAAACTGCTTATATGACAATTGCTGAATGTCTATTGCAGTGATGTACTACAAGTCCCAGCAAGGTATGAGCTCGTACTACAACTCCCAGCAAGGTACGCGCTCGTAATACAACTCTCAGCAAGGTACGAGCTCGTACTACAACTCCCAGCAAGGCACGAGCTCGTCCTGCAACTCCCAGCCAGGCACGCGCTCGTCCTGCAACTCCCAGCCAGGCACGCGCTCGTCCTGCAACTCCCAGCCAGGCACGCGCTCGTCCTGCAACTCCCAGGCAGGCACGCGCTCGTCCTGCAACTCCCAGCCAGGCACGCGCTCGTCCTACAAGTCCCAACATGCCCGGCCCTGAGTCAGCGGTTATTGGATCCATTTAGCCTAATTTCCATGTGACGCCCTCATAGTCCGCCACTGACCGTTGCGTAGCGATTGGCCACTTCGGTCACATGACATGTTGAGGCCAGATTGGGGGGGTATAACCTTTGAAAGGCGTCGCCTGTGGGGTATTCCTACTGTGAGCATGCATGTACATGAGGAGGGTGCAGGTGTCAATGCATGTGTGACCTGCCCTAGAGATTGATGCATAAAGTGTAGATGCCCGCAGATGTGATTTGTTCACAGTTTTGGACATATGGGGCATATTTTCATCTTGGCACCATGGATCTGTACAAGAGGCTCAATGTATACCGCCACCTAGTGATGTAACTTGAAGCTCATGGGCCCCAATGCGAAAGCTTCAATGGGGCCCCCAGTTATTTCCAATCTTTAATAGCAATAGTCTTTATCTATAGGCTCCAGAGCCCGGGTGCAATTGCAACCCCTGCACCGGTTGTAGTTACACCACTGCCTGCGCCCCTCTTTTGCAGATTTGGGCTCAGAAACTAAATGTATACACTCAATAGAAGATACTTATTAAAAGTGGTGAGCAGCTGAAAACTCCGTCATGTGAACATTCCCCAAGTTTAGAGAGGTTTTCCACTACCAATGTGATCCCTTGTCTTTTTATCCTAACTAACACTTTCCTCACTTACGTCTATCTACTCTGCTCCTGCAATATTATTTCTAAAAGATTCGTAAATATCTTTATTGTTGTTGTAGCTTCCGACTGCAGACCGGATTTGGACCAACTGAGCTGGGCACGTCACTGGTGGGGGCTGGGAGGAGAGTGAAGCGTGATCTGGGCACGTGTATTCATACTGCTGTCAGTCAGAGAGAGCCTCCACCAATGATGTGCCCTCCTCAGTTAGTACTATTCTATTCTACAGTTGTTGTAGCTTTGATTCTTCTGACTGGACACAGGAATCAGACAAACTGAGTAGGGCACGTCACCGGTGGGGCAGGGCTTCTTCTCTGTGAGTGACAGCAGTCTAGGCATGCTTACTCAAATCACACTTCAGTCTCCTCTCAGCCCTCTCTAGTGACGTGCCCTGCTCAGTTGGTCCGAATCCGGTCTGCAGTTGTTTTAGCTTTGATCCTTCTTGCTGCAGGGCACATCACTGCAGGGGACCGAGAGGAGAGCGAAGTGCAATCTGGGCATGTGTGCCCAGATTACTGTCGCTCACAGAGAGTCACTCCTTCCCCCACAAAGTGATGAGCCCTGCTCAGTTAATCCAGTCTGAAGCCAGTGAGGATCAAAGCTACAACAATCATAAAGGTATTTACGAGCCTCTGAGACATACGTTTACTGGAGCAAGGTAGATAGTAGAAGTATATTGAGGAAGAATTGGATAAATGAAAGGGGATCACATTAGTAGTGGAAAACCTCTTTAAAGGGTAAAAACGGTTAAATGTTTTAATAGGCAGTCAATTGTGTAAATGCTTGTGTTTACCAACTGTGTCACAACACTCACTTTTTAAGATATGAGTAAGGCTGGCTTCAGACTTGCAGATGCATCTGCAGCGTTTTGCAGATGCATCTGCAAGCATCTGCATGCAGACCGCGGCCCCTATGTTTATAATGGTGCGCACGGCGGTCTGCAGATGCTTGCGGACCGCCGTGCGCTCTCATTGCCCGCCATTAGTGATCTGTGCGCACGCGGATGCCTGCGCACAAATCACACACTCCCGCCCGCACCATGGACGCGACATCTCGCGTCTATGGTGCGGGCGGGAGTGTGTGATTTGTGCGCAGGCATCCGCGTGCGCACAGATCACTAATGGCAGGCAATGAGAGCGCACGGTGGTCCGCAAGCATCTGCAGACCGCCGTGCGCACCATTATAAACATAGGGGCCGCGGTCTGCATGCAGATGCTTGCAGATGCATCTGCAAAACGCTGCAGATGCATCTGCAAGTCTGAAGGCAGCCTAACTCATTAAGATTAAGTAGTGCTTACTATGGGGGGATCCATTGCAGTCTTCTTCCCTCAACCGCAAGTGTGTAGACCCATGCACAGATCATTCTATCATTCCCTATACAGACGCTGCTCCCTTCAACCTGAATATACAGGTTTGCGGTAAAAGCAGATATTTGGTCCTGCAGCTTTGGGTTCAAAGTTGACATTATTTCAGAATATTGGTGTAATACAGTTTGGGTTGTTATTTAACTTCTGTTACTATCCTCTTCTAGCAAAAATGGGGAACGTCCTAGCTGCCAGTTCTCCCGCACCCCCTCCTGCTGGATCTTCCCCCGTCCCAGGTTTAGTAACGGTACCTCCTGGATTCACAATGCCCCCGGTGTCCGGCCTCGGCACAGCTGTAGAGAAGAAAGAACCCCAGGAGGAGCGGTTACCGAATCCGGGCACGTTCGAGGAATGTCACCGCAAATGTAAAGGTGAGAGGCTGGGATTTTATATCCGGGGTGACCATGAGTCTTATCTGTCAGTCTGTGATGTGTTGTCGCTCCAGGTAGAAGCTGCAGAGAACAGGAGTCATCATAAAAATCAATGTCAAAGGGAGTGACTGGTCATACCAGGTACCGGCGTTCAGTGCACCAGACAGTTCAGTGCATCCACCATATACTTGTGTCTCTCAATGTCCAGCCTCCTTTATATTTAAATGCCAGATGGAAAGGAGGTAAAACAGGAAGGTGTACAGAACTGATTGGCCACACTAAAGGTACCGTTACACACAGAGATATGTTGCTTGCAACTCACTGGTTGCAGTGAAATCATGGACACATTGTTCCATTTTGTTTCTGTGTACAAATGTAACAATGTGTCCATGATTTCACTGCAACCAGCAAATTGCAAGCAATGTCTGCACAGATATCTCGGTGTGTAACAGTACCTTCAGAGTTCTCAGCACCACTACTGTGGAGTCTGAGTCAGGCAAATTGATGAGTCGGATGTTTGGTTTACTGACTTCACAGCTCTGCTCAGAACACCTGTGCTTGGCTTGAACAGTCATTCTGTGCTGACAGTCTCCCTTTGATGAGGATTAGATAGGATTTGGCTACATCATTCTAGAGCAGGGGTGGGGAACTCCAGGCCTCGAGGGCCACCAACAGGTCATGTTTTCAGGATTTCCTTAGTATTGCACAGGTGATAATATAATCACCTGCACAGGTGATGATTCCAACTCCTGTGCAATACCAAGGAAATTCTGAAAACCTGCACTGTTGGCGGCCCTTGAGGCCTGGAGTTCCCCACCCTGTTCTAGAGAGTTGCTAATAGTTGATTTTCTAATACCTTTATAAGTGACAGCAGCTAAGAATCACTGGGCCCTTGTTATTAGTGTGGAAGCGGCATATCAAATGAATGGCGGGCCATGATCACACAGAATCCACCATTTACTGCACAGGAACAAGGGTCATCCCATTCAAGTGGTTGTTTGGCCTCAAAAGCAAAGTCAACAACCACCTTGAGAGTGGACAAGCCCCTTTTTATAGGAGTTTCAGACAAGCGTCCTTGCTCATTATGTGGGGATATTCATTGTGCCTATGAGTAAAGACACTTGTCTGAAATGCGCAGAGGGCGATCATAGTTCTGTTTTCCCCAATCCTGTTTTTTGACCTTATCATTTAACCTAAATTGGATTTTTTTATTTGATGTGGATTATCCGCCTAATTTTTTTTCTTGTCTTTACTAGGGTGAGTTGTACTTTTGAATGGCATCATCCAATTTTCCATATGATATGCTGTAAAATAGGGAAAAAAATTGAAAGTGCTGCAAAATCGCAAACCCCCCCCCCCCCTCCAAAAAAACAAATGCAATTCTGTAGATGTTTTGTTTTACAGAGTTCATTATACAGTAACAATGAGCGACAATACGATTTTTCAGGTTGGTACAATTTAAGGTGATAGCTATAGGAGCATCAAAATGATGGGAACAAGGGGGTGTTCAACAGACCCCTGACTGTACTGGTAACCTATCGGTGCCTGGGCAATGGGAAGGTAAAGCCGCGTACTCTACTCTGCTCCACACAGCCATCATCTGTGGCTCAGGATCTGTAAGAAGGGACCTAAAATATGATTTACCATTTGGAGGAAAGGGGTTAAACATTTTATACATAGTGTAGATGTCTAATTATACTGAGCGATGGCCATCTTCTCCGACTTCCAGCGCCATTCCATTTCTTTTTTGGGTCACATGACTTCTTACTTGCAAGATCACAATTTGGTTTATGTGTCTCTTGTACAGTATCAGTTTACAAGGCCTCGTTCTGATGCTGTATAGACTTAACAGAGCCCAGAGTGATCCAGCAAGTCAGAACTGCATTCACATGACCCAGTAAAGAATCAGGGAAGTCAGCGATCTGAGTATATTAAAGGGATTGTCTGGTGTAAACTGACAATTCTACAGTCTTTCTATGTGACTGCAGACTTATTAATCCTCACAGCACCCACACTATGCGGTGCGGGGAATTGTGGTTTTGTTACTGGGAATGGACCACGGTTATGCGGTATATATGTTCCTGGCCAAAACCCCTGACTAGTGGGCACGGCCTCGCTCAGTACAAGTGTATGGAGTGCGCATGTCTGACTAGTAGATGCAGCTTTGCTCCATACACTTCTATAGAGCGAGGCTGAGCCCAGTAGTCAAGGGCTTTGGCCAGGAATATGTATACCACATAACTGCAGTCTGTTCCCAGTTTAGAAACCACAGTTCCTCACAGTGCGGGTGCTGGGAGGATTGATGAGTCTGCAGTCACATGGAGAGACTGCAGAATTATCAGTTTAGACCAGACAACCCCTTAAATCCACATACACTACATATTTAAAGTCCAGTGCAATAGAGGTTGTAGCCAGACACCAATGTACATCAAATCTATTAAAGGACTATAAACATCCTGTCTTTTACACCTCCGGTATCACCATAAACCGGTGTTGCACGTTTTTGGAGTAAAGAGTCTCATATGAGAAAATAGAAGAGGAAAACGGCACTCACCGGAATTTGGGGTAGCTCTGTTTATTCGTACACAGACCCATCGATGTGGAGATCCCGCGAAACGGTGCCGTCTTCTCCTGCCTCCACCCCCCTCCCCGCTTTGATGTAACCCCCTAGATTATGAATAAACTAGTGCTACCGCAAATTCCGGTGAGTGCCGCTTTTCTCTTCCATTTTCTCATATACATTTAAAGATTATCATTAGAGTCTCCTTTAACCCACCCTGATAATTAGGCACCAATCTGCTAGGTCTGATGCTTCTTTCTGCTGAGGGTTTGTTACAGTTGCACCCAGTCCAGGTGATTGTCTTCTTCTTTTCAGGTAAATGTGACAATGCTGGAGCTCTACGAGCACGGCAGTCGTCTGTTGCTCTGGCTCCGTGTCCTCAGTTTATTTTGTCTGCTCAGCAAATGAAAATAAAAATATGGATTAATCGTTTTTGTATAATTTATGTCTTCTTATTTCAGAATTATTCCCCATGCAGATGGAAGGCGTGAAACTGACAGTCAACAAGGGGCTGAGCAATTATTTCCAGGTGAGGATGTGACAGAGCCCTTGTGTTACTGGTAAGAGACCAGGGTTATTATATATACAGCCATGATTATATTTGCTGCTGACGTTCTCACCACTTCACTGCACTAAAGGGTATGTCACACGCGTCGATATCGCTGTCAGTGTCACTCATGCGTCACGGATTTTCAGTCGCTCAAGCGACGTAAAAGTGACGTAGGAGCGACATTGAAGCGTGTGACCAAGCGATGCATCCAGCGATATATCGCTGATCGCAGGTTTCACTGCCAGATGTAAAACCTGTCGCTCATCGCTCAGTAGACCTTGTTCATCGCTGCGTGTGACACTAAACTCGGCAACGTATTTTCTATTTTGACACCATACAAGCGACTAAATAAAATCGTTCGCAAGATGGCGACATCACCGCATCGCTGGGTCATATTGACGCGTGTGACATCTTACCTGCGATAATTGCACATCGCTCAGGCGATGAATAATATGTGACGCATGAGCAATATCGCGGGTGACATTGACACGTGTGACAGGCCCTTTGGAGAAAACCTTTCACTTATCTTTTGATTCGTGGGAATCCAGATCAGGAGACTTATCACTAAGGAAGGGAGGAGAAGTGTTCAGTAGCCTTGTGACGTCATAGTCCGTCCTCAGTCTCTGGGGAGAACCACGTTTGGCTGAGTGTTCCTCCCCCTTCATATTGGTGATCCCCGGGGGTTTCTACCCTAGGACTCCCTGCAATAAAGACTTCATGTATGGTAAATGTTTTCTGTAAGTGCAGGCTACACTTTTATAACAAAATCCTTTCCACAATTGGACATGTTTTGTATTCTCACTTATTAGAGAAGTATCACCAGGTATTCAGCAGTAATGTATAGCGCCCCCTGCTGTTTCTAAGTGAACATTTTTTACTGTTTGCACCATTGAGTTGGAAACACACACATGCTCCATCTTGCTTTTTATTTCTTCCACTGGAGATACAGAGCGGTAAGTCTTCTAAGCGTGAGGCGAGATGTGGAGCGAGTGCTGACAATGAGACTGCGCCTCCTCCTGACCCTTCATCTCAGAGGGGACCCCTCCGTACAAGCTTTTGTGTGTTGTGACCACTCAAGATTTTACCCTTTTGGTCCTTTTCTCTCCTCTTGTCCCTCAGGTAAATCACACGATCGCCCTCAGTACGGTTGGAGACTCAAATTACCATTTTGGAGCCACATACGTAGGAACAAAGCAGCTAAGCCCAACAGAGGTGAGAGGTGATGTTATGGTGGTCTGCAGTCTGAGGGGCTCCTATAATCACCAATACTGATTTCCCCCCCCCATTCCTTTGGATCTGAATGGTCAGCCATGATTCCTGCTGCTCCCTCCTAGTGGATGGACCGATTGTAGTAGTACACGCTCGGTCATCCCTGACTGTCCAGTGTGATCATGCCCGACCATTGTCCTCCATCCAGTCCTAACATTACGAAGGATCAGGATCCTGACCTCTCATGTTCGCTGATGGCCCCACCGGTGAGACCGCTAGCTATTAAAGTTTTCACCTATGCCATAGAAAAGCCCTTTAAGCCTGCAGAGATGCCCATATGTGTTACACAGGGTCCTCACCATCCTCTCTCTTGATCCAACATTCGATCAACCCTCCGGGATCCAGCAGTTTTATCTCCGAACTGTTGTGTGTAAAAAGCTGAATAAAGTGTAATTGAAAATATTCTCACTAGTAATGAAACTTGTCTGTTTTCTCTGTTTTGGTTCCCGTCTGCAGGCGTTCCCAGTGTTAGTAGGCGATGTGGATAACAATGGCAGCCTGAACGCACAAATCATCCATCAGTTATCTCAGCACATAAGATCTAAGGTGGCACTACAGGTGAGAGCTGACTACCCCTGTGTAATGTATCAATGCCTTGTGCACTGCGTGGACTCTGCACATACACAGGTTTTGCATCTATATATGTTTTTATATGACAGCTGCAGGAAAATGTAGTTTGAAGGGGTCTCCTACTGTAAACACATTGTGAGACTCCTCGCGCCCCTCTCTGGACACCTGTGCCTCGTCGCCCATCCCCGACCTCCTGGCGCCCCTCTCTGGCCTTGCGTGCCGCCTTGCGCCATTGTCTGAAACACACAATGTTGACAGTCAGTCATCCGACCATCTTATGTGTAAATAACCTACCCACGCTCCTCTAACAGATGTTGGGACATAAGGATCAGTATGGGGGAGGCAGGAGATGACTGCCATACACACGATCAGCCGATGGTTCAGTTCTCTAAGGTGTAAGGGTGCAGTCACACCTGGCTACGGCACCGCCGATGTATTAGACGACGTTGGGGTGTGGCCTATCGGCACAGATATCGCCCCTGCGTCGCCTAATGTAAAGGGGCGATGTCGGCGCCTCTGAGTGCTCGCCTGGTTTCTCATCTGTGACGTGAAACCAGGCGGCCGATCTGGGGCGATGTGTCCACATCGCCCCATGTAATCGGCCGCCAGGGGCCTGACAGGCGGTGGGAGCCATAGGCACCCATTGTACTGCATCGCCGCTGGGGTTTTGAGACACCCCGGCGGCGATGCCGCCTGTCAGTTCGCCGGCGCATCGCTAGAGGTGTCTCCCCGTGTAAACGGGGGGCGGCGACGCTGGCGGGGCGCCAAAAGCGTGCGCACTCCCGCCTGTCGCTGCCGACATCTCCGGTGCCGTCACCAGGTGTGACGGCACCCTAAGAGTAGTTCAGGTTCAGATCTCGCTTTATATCACTGACTGATAATATCCGCTCTCTCCACAATGTTGTGTATTTATCTCTCCTCCTCCATCCTCTGCCCTCCTTTCTCTATAGAGTCAGCAGTCCAAGTTTGTGAACTGGCAGCTGGACACAGAATACAGAGGAGACGACTTCACTGCTGCCATAACCCTCGGAAACCCAGACTTATTAGTAGGATCCGGTGAGTAGTACCTCCCCTTGCTTTCATTTTTTTTTTTTCATTATTTAGTACTTGGACAAGTCATCTGATCCATCCCACCATAAACTGTAACTATAACTGTGACAGACATTCAGTCTTAGGTGTACTCTTATTGATCGATTTCTTATATTTTTGCAAGCTTTCAACCTCTTTCTGCATCATTAGGTCTGCACGTTATCTACATTGAAAAAGGAGGGGCTACCGGGCACTAGTGACCACACCTTTTGCCTAGGTTACACTGACTCTGGTGTTGCTCAGCCACATTTAGACCAACAATATCATCATCCAAAGAAAAAAACTGCACTCACCGGTTTCTTTGTGCTTTTTTTTTTATTTACCTGTTCCAGGTGGACAGTAGGTGCAGGGAGGGGGTAGAGGACACCCCCTCCTTGCACCTACTGTCCACCTGGAATAGGTAAATAAAAGAGCACAAAGAAACCGATGAGTGTTGCTTTTTTCTTTGGATGATCAGTCTGCACTTTATCTGCCTGCAGGTGCCACAAAGGGGCTCAAGAGCACGCAGTTTCGTCTTATAGTCCAGATAGATGGACCAAATCTATGGGGCTAGGCCTGTGGCTGTGTGGGTGGGGGGCTTCTGTAGTGGAGTTGGTCACTGGAGGCAGAGACCAGTCACCAGCGGCAGGAGCATGCCTGCCGTTGACCACGTGGGCCCACTGATTAAGGTAATTTAATATTTACTGGTATTCCCCGCCCACCTCTCATCACCGAAGCCAGCACTGATAGGTGGGCGGGGGAGCGGCGCAATTTAAATTAGCTTAAAAAGCTGGCCCACATACTCAAACGATCATATGTGCCGCACTTAGACAGTGGGTATTCACCACTTACTATGCACAGTGCGTGGGAACGGTGAATATCCCGGCACACAGATGATAAATTTTCACTGTCACCACATCCTGCTGTCATCCCAGCAGCTGAGCTGACAGCCTGTGGAGCTCAGTGTATGACTGTGACATCGTGCACTGTGCCTGCATGAGAACAGGACATCATTCTGCAGTGGGGGAGCGATGGTGGAGTGAGTAAAAATATCAGGATGGGGGATCATATATACCACGATGGGGGTACATACATACCAGGATGGGGACCATAAATATCAGGATGTGGGACACGTATACCAGGATCGGGGATTATATAATTAAAATCAAGGAGACAGAGAGGCGCAGATTGTGCCTTATCACTAGTGACACACACGAAACAAGAGCTAAAAAATTAGCTTGCTCACCTGGTTTGGTTGTGATAACCCACAACCTGCTTGAACGCCTGAGTAACAGCTGCTGCAGAATCTCCACTGCCACGTGCACGTGGGAAACCGGATAGATAAAACAGGAATGGTGTCTCATGGTCCGCACTGCTGCTTCAAAGAATGCACTGGGAAGACATTGCTTTATCCATCACCTCCTTATTTTCTCCACACACTGCCAATGCGTTTCAGTGCACACCTTGCACCTTCCTGAGGGTACATGAGGAAGGTGCAAGGTGTGCACCGAAACACGTTGGTAGAGTGTGGAGGAATAAAGGAGGTGATGGATAAAGCAATGTCTTCCCAGTGCATTGTTTCAAGCAGCAGCGTGGACCGTGAGACAAGGATCGGGGATTAGATATAGCTCACCGAAAAAAAGGTTATATGTAACCCTAAATCAACAACTCATATCAAAGAGTGTATACTTCTAAAATGTCACTTTTATTTTACTTATTACAAACGTGGACTGATATGTCGTATTCTATGTACACGCATCAACACCATCGAATGGGGGGAGAGGTATACCAATAACCCTGTGCTCTCCCTATTATTGATCTGCTAGACAACAAAGTTTTCAACACCTAGAAAAATGGTGTCCCTGTACCTCAACTGCTGACCCTAGTGTCCCTAAATTGGTGCCCATGGATCAGTCCTCAACAAATGACAAACATCCGTCCTACTGGTCAATCATAAATTTGTGCATGTGTCTCAAAAAGAGGTTTCACAGAGGACGGGTCTATCCCTTATACTCAAAAACCCACATATGATTACACAGTCAAATCCTTGGTTATTCAAAGATATAGCATGGTAATAGGAGCCACCAATACTTAGAACTGATATGCAAATAGTGTTTTTGATGAGTACAACCTAGGGCTGGGCGATTAATCGAATTAATTCGATTAATTCGCCCCCTGCTGTGGCCACGATTGTAGTTTTGTGAACAATCGTGTAATTCGATTTAAAATGGCCGCCGGAGCGCTGTTTAAACGATCCGGGCGGCTAGTAGTGGTATACCCGCGGCCACTGCCGAGGGGAGGGGGTGCTGTCAGAGCCCAGCCCCTGCTACAGCGGCGGGAGATGTCCTGGGGGGAGGGGGGGAGAAGTGCTGTCAGTGCCCCCCCCCCCCGCCCCTGCTGCAGCCGCTGGTGAGGTGAGTTGTCAGCCGCACAGTGCAGAGCCCCGGCCGGGAGCAAGCGACGGTACACTGGGGCTCATTACCGGGCTGTGGGGGCGGAGCACAGCCGGGGAGAAGCGTGGTCTGAGGGCGGCTTTGGCGAGTCCTGCCGGGCACATCCTGCCGGGCACATCCTGGGGGGACTACTGCTCCCAGCATGGAGCCGGCTGCACGCCCGACATCTCTAGGGTGCAGGAGGGTGAGCACTGCAGCAGGCTGTGGAGGGTGAGCACTGCAGCAGGCTGTGGAGGGTGAGCACTGCAGCAGGCTGTGGAGGGTGAGCACTGCAGCAGGCTGTGGAGGGTGCAGCTGGCTGTGGAGCAGGCTGTGGAGGGTGCAGCAGGCTGTGGAGCAGGCTGTGGAGGGTGCAGCAGGCTGTGGAGCAGGCTGTGGAGGGTGCAGCAGGCTGTGGAGCAGGCTGTGGAGGGTGGAGCAGGCTGTGGAGCAGGCTGTGGAGGGTGGAGCAGGCTGTGGAGGGTGCAGCAGGCTGTGGAGGGTGCAGCAGGCTGTGGAGCAGGCTGTGGAGGGTGCAGCAGGCTGTGGAGCAGGCTGTGGAGGGTGCAGCAGGCTGTGGAGCAGGCTGTGGAGGGTGCAGCAGGCTGTGGAGCAGGCTGTGGAGGGTGCAGCAGGCTGTGGAGCAGGCTGTGGAGGGTGCAGCAGGCTGTGGAGCAGGCTGTGGAGGGTGCAGCAGGCTGTGGAGCAGGCTGTGGAGGGTGCAGCAGGCTGTGGAGCAGGCTGTGGAGGGTGGAGCAGGCTGTGGAGGGTGGAGCAGGCTGTGGAGCAGGCTGTGGAGGGTGCAGCAGGCTGTGGAGCAGGCTGTGGAGGGTGCAGCAGGCTGTGGAGCAGGCTGTGGAGGGTGCAGCAGGCTGTGGAACAGGCTGTGGAGGGTGCAGCAGGCTGTGGAGCAGGCTGTGGAGGGTGAGCACTGCCGCAGGCTGTGGAGGGTGAGCACTGCCGCAGGCTGTGGAGGGTGAGCACTGCCGCAGGCTGTGGAGGGTGAGCACTGCCGCAGGCTGTGGAGGTGTGAGCACTGCCGCAGGCTGTGGAGGGTGAGCACTGCAGCAGGCTGTGGAGGGTGAGCACTGCAGCAGGCTGTGGAGGGTGAGCACTGCAGCAGGCTGCGGAGGGTGCAGGAGGGTGAGCAGCAGGTTGCGGAGGGTGCAGGAGGGTGAGCAGCAGGCTGCGGAGGGTGCAGGAGGGTGAGCAGCAGGCTGCGGAGGGTGCAGGAGGGTGAGCAGCAGGCTGCGGAGGGTGCAGGAGGGTGAGCAGCAGGCTGCGGGAGGGTGAGCAGCAGGCTGCGGAGGGTGCAGGAGGGTGAGCAGCAGGCTGCGGAGGGTGCAGGAGGGTGAGCAGCAGGCTGCGGAGGGTGCAGGAGGGTGAGCAGCAGGCTGCGGAGGGTGCAGGAGGGTGAGCAGCAGGCTGCGGAGGGTGCAGGAGGGTGAGCAGCAGGCTGTGGAGGGTGAGCAGCAGGCTGCGGAGGGTGTGAGGAGCAGGCTGCGGAGTGTGCGGGGGGCGTGAGGAGCAGGCTGCGGAGTGTGCGGGGGGGTGAGGAGCAGGCTGCGGAGGGGGGGGGGGCATAGCTGTCAGAGCCCAGTGCAGGTCTTACCTGCCCCTTGCTGCCGGCGCCCTGACAGGGATATGGCGCCGTCTTGCTGACTTTGTACCCGGGTCTCTATTTGGCCTCTGTCAGTGTCATCTCCTGCTGACATGTCGGAGCAGAGCAGCAGTAGATACCAGCAGGTGAGCATGAGGAGGGGCGGGAGGTGTCTATCTGAGGCCGGGGACGAGCCGCCATGTACTAGGCCCCAGCACTATTCTACTGCAGCCTGATACCCAGAAGCCAGAGGCCGTGCAGTGTGTGCGGACCGGCTGCTACATATAATGTTATGTTATAATATGTAGTGTTATGTTCTATATATACTGTACACTAGGGCTAGGGTTAGTGTTAGGGCTAGGGTTAGTGTTAGGGCTAGGGTTGGTGTTAGGGCTAGGGTTGGTGTTAGGGCTAGGGTTGGTGTTAGGGCTAGGGTTGGTGTTAGGGCTAGGGTTGGTGTTAGGGCTAGGGTTGGTGTTAGGGCTAGGGTTGGTGTTAGGGCTAGGGTTGGTGTTAGGGCTAGGGTTGGTGTTAGGGCTAGGGTTGGTGTTAGGGCTAGGGTTGGTGTTAGGGCTAGGGTTGGTGTTAGGGCTAGGGTTGGTGTTAGGGCTAGGGTTGGTGTTAGGGCTAGGGTTGGTGTTAGGGCTAGGGTTGGTGTTAGGGCTAGGGTTGGTGTTAAGGTTAGGGCTAGGGTTAAGGTTAGGGCTAGGGTTAGAGCCTGGGCTGCAGACAAGAGGAGGGGTGGGAACACCCAAGGGAAGCAGGACGCTTCCCTCAGTTACCCTCCTCTCCTCTGTCACGGGGGCCCCCTCTTTATTCATCAAAGAAAAGCAAAAAAAATAGAAAAAAAAATCGAGATTTAAATCGAAAATCGTCCATAGGTTTAAATAAAATCGAGATTTTGATTTTTTCCAAAATCGCCCAGCCCTAGTACAACCATTCACAATACCTCTATACAGGTAGTAGATATCAAAACCAGTTCTATATATACTATAATCCAAGGCCCAACGTGATCTTAGTGTAAAAAATGATAATGATACCAATACAAGAGCTGACACTCAATGACATGGACAGCATGTTTTTTTTGCTGATATCACCAATCTAATATATAAAAGACGAAGGCACTTCCGTCACTTTGTCCGCACTTCCGTCACTTTGTACACACACACACACACACACACACACACACACACACACACACACACACACACTCCGCTATACTTACCACCGGCCCTGCGTCCGCCGCCTGGATCCTCAGTCGACATGTCGCCGCCCCCCGAACTACTGGATCCAATATGGCGTCCGGGAAGTCTCGTGAGTCGCTGACCACTCTGCCCACGGCGCTGCACTGACCACTCTGCCCACGGCGCTGCCCTGACCACTCTGCCCACGGCGCTGCGCTGACCACTGAGCCACCGTATACACACAATTCATTTCACCGCACTCCCGTAACTATTAGTAAATAAACTATATATGGATTTTAGACTATCCGATTCTTTAGAATCGGGCCGCCATCTAGTCACAGTATAATTGTATAAGGGCATAGCCCAGATCTTAAGATCTGTTTATATTGACACAAACAGCTATAAATCTAATGTTGACTCAGGACAGATTTAAGCAAGTCAATACTGATACATTTCATGAGGACCAACAATCCCCTCTTCATTCAGCTGAATGAGTAGGGGATTATTGTTGACCCTCATGGCGTCCCAGGGCTAACTATCTTTCCCTGCAGCCTCATCCTCTGTTCACTCCTGATGAACCCTAACGCTATTTGGAATAGGGATAAATGCGTCAAGTAGAGGAATTCGGGAACCAGATAAGTGTATTATTGAAATGTATCAGTATTGAGCTGCTTAAATCTGTCCCGAGTCAACATGAGTGACACCCATTGAGTGTCAGCTCTTGTATTGGTATCATTATCATTTTTTACATTAAGATCACGTTGGGCCTTGGTTTATAGTATATATAGAATTGGTTTTGATATCTACTTCCTGTATAGAGGTATTGTGAATGATTGTACTCATCAAAAACTCTTTGCATATCAGTTCTAAGTATTGTTGGCTACTATTACCATGCTATACCCTTAAATAACATAAGGATTTGACTTTGTGTAATCATTTGTGCCTTTTTGAGTATAAGGGATAGACCCGTCCTCTGTGAAACCTTTTTTTGAGACACATGTACCAATTTATGTTTGACCAGCAGGACGGGTGTTTGTCATTTTTTGCTGACTGATCCCAATTTAGGGACACTAGGGTCAGCCATCTTTGATAAGAGGAATTAGATATACCAGGGTGAGGCACATATATACCAAGATGGGGGATTAGATATATTGGGATGGGGACGTATATACCAAAACGGGCGACATTTAGTGTAGAATATGAGGACATTACTCCCATAAGTGTCAGATCCCCACTAGAACAGTGCTACATGACATTTTTTTCCTTCTATTTTTTTTTCCTATTTTCCACCTCTAAAATCTGAGTGCGTCTTATAGTCCGAAAAATAGGGTATTTATTGCAATTCTGATTTTGGTATGTAAAAATAATTTCCATCCCAGAATTACCATAAAAAGGACATTTATGAAATATTCACTTTTATTGCGCATGTTGACAGGTGGTTAAAGATCTCAGTTCTCTTTAGTTACCTCTTCTTCTGTATATTTCTTTTAGGCATTGTAGTTGCTCACTATCTGCAGAGCATAACTCCTAGTCTGGCACTGGGAGGTGAACTCGTCTACCACCGGCGTCCCGGGGAGGAAGGAACGGTGATGTCTCTAGCGGGAAGATACACAGGTAACAACGGGACACTTAATCGTATAAAATAACAGGAATGCAAATTCAAGTAGAAAGATTGAGGAGCGACAGGTGTGTACAGACTCCTGATCTCCTCCGTAGGCGCCCGACAGTCATGAATCAAAGGCGACCTGTCATTCTGTTTTTTGTTTTTAAACCCCTCATAATGGACGGAGCTAAGCCTACATGTCCTGCACTTCAGGCTGGCTTAGCTCCGGTCCTTACTGAAGTGGATTGATGTCTGATTCCAGCTGAATTCTCCACCCCGATGACTGACTGACTGCAGGTACCTAATGCAAACATCTAAACATCTAAAGTGCTTTTTATGATAAATACATGGACTTTTTTTAAAGTAATTTAGTGATGTACAATGCGTGAACTAAATAACATGGCGGTTTAAAAACAATAAAAAAAGGACATAGCAGGTTCCCTTTAAGAAGAGGTTCATGTTTTTATCACTCAAACATGGTGGATTACACATAATACATCTGCTTGAAGTGAAACTCCGGCGCAAAGTAGTGACATCGACCTACTGGGGTCCTGTTTAGTGAGGAATGAATCGATTTGTAATGAATCCCTGTCTTGCAAACTTCTCCTAAAATTTTGATTCACCAAACTCACGTTTCTGAAGTGTGGCCAGCACAACCCTGCGGTGCTCAGGTGCCATCGGTCACAGATTTCAACTCCGCAGAAGTTGTACCTGTTGAGGATTGTACCCGTTGAAGCTCCACTTGCAGTAGCGAAATGGCTGTTGTACTACCCCTCCCCCTCCTCCCGCTCACCACCCTCACCTTGTGAATTACCCACTGGATGAATAAAGGATTGGGCATATACCGAACGCGTGCGGCGTCATCTATCTTAATGCACTGGTTTTGATTCACCAAGGTCGTATTGGGAGTCATTGCACAGGAATTGAGCTAAATGTCAGCAAGCTGGAGGCAAATTCACTGGTTTCTTTACAGGGCCAGGAATGGGTTAAAAAAATAAAACTTTGTTGCCCTCTTCTTTGTTGCCCCTCTTCTTTGTTGCCCCTCTTCTTTGTTGCCCCTTTCTTTGTTGCCCCTCTTCTTTGTTGCCCCTCTTCTTTGTTGCCCCTCTTCTTTTTTTGCCCCTCTTCCTTTTTTGCCCCTCTTCCTTTTTTGCCCCTCTTCCTTTTTTGCCCCTCTTCCTTTTTTGCCCCTCTTCCTTTTTTGCCCCTCTTCCTTTTTGCCCCCCTTCCTTTTTGCCCCTCTTCTTTTTTTTTTTGCCCCTCTTCTTTTTTTTTTTGCCCCTCTTCTTTTTTTTTTGCCCTCTTCTTTTTTGCCCCTCTTCTTTTTTTTTGCCCCTCTTCTTTTTTTTTTGCCCCTCTTCTTTTTTGCCCCTCTTCTTTTTCAAACTCCTCCCATATTTTTTCTACTTGCCTTTCCCCCTTCGACCCCTTTAGACCCGCCTTCCCCCGCCTTTGACCTTTCATCCAGCGCTGCTATTAATGAATCTTCTTCACTATGTGCTTATGTTTTATAACATATTTCTTTTTTGTTGTTGTAAAAAATAAAATCTCTACCTTTTTTAAGCTCCTAATTGGACGGCGACACTCACACTGGGACAAGCCGGAGCACATGCAACGTATTACCATAAAGCCAATGACCAGGTACGTGAAATGATCGCCCCTTTCATGTAATAAATGGGGGCACTAAATTGGCTCCGTACCCCCTTCATTCTTAATGAAGTTAGATGATAAAGTGTTGGGACATTCTTAGTTGTTGTGACTTGCTGTCACTTTGGAAGAGGGGAATTCTGGGAAGACTATGGGGATCCACAGGAACCATACTGGTTGTCACCCAGAAATAGCCTTAGTGTTGTTCACACTCCATTTTTTATCCAAAAGGAAGACGCTTTTTAAAAAAAAGAAAATGTATTTCTGGCCTTTTGGCATTTTGTAAGTGAATATGCTCAGAAAAAAGAAATAACCTTTATATAGGGTATGTCTGACAGGGTCATTGAGTATCAGGATCTTTTTAGATATCGGGTGTTGTGACCTGGGCTGTGCAGTCGATATGCTAAACCTCAGCCCTGATCCTGACAGTGGAGAGGAGCAGCCCTCTACATGGGTTTTAGTGGGGGTGTTGGCCATATGCCCCCTCACACCCTGGTCATCTTCAGTTGGCATAACGGTGGCTAATTGGTTAGCGCTGTACGGTGGCTCAGTAGTTAGCTCGCTGTACGGTGGCTCGGTGGTTAGTGCGCTTTACGGTGGCTCGGTAGTTAGCTCGCTGTACGGTGGATCGATGGTTAGCTCGCTGTACGGTGGCTCAGTGGTTAGCTCGCTGTACGGTGGATCGGTAGTTAGCTCGCTGTACGGTGGCTCGGTGGTTAGCTCGCTGTACGGTGGCTCGGTGGTTAGCTCGCTGTACGGTGGCTCGGTGGTTAGCTCTCTGTACGGTGGCTCGGTGGTTAGCTCTCTGTACGGTGGCTCGGTGGTTAGCGTGCTGTACGGTGGCTCGGTGGTTAGCTCGCTGTACGGTGGCTCGGTGGTTAGCTCGCTGTACGGTGGCTCGGTGGTTAGCTCGCTGTACGGTGGCTCGGTGGTTAGCACGCTGTACGGTGGCTCGGTGGTTAGCTCGCTGTATGGTGGCTTGGTGGTTAGCTCGCTGTCTGGTGGCTCAGTGGTTAGCTCGCTGTATGGTGGCTTGGTAATTAGCACGCTGTATGGTGGCTCAGTGGTTAGCACTGTACGGTAGCTCGGTGGTTAACTCGCTGTACGGTGGTCCGGTGGTTAGCTCGCTGTACGGTGGCCCGGAGGTTAGCTCGCTGTACGGTGGCCCGGTGGTTAGCTCGCTGTATGGTGGCTTGGTAATTGGCACGCTGTATGGTGGCTTGGTAATTGGCACGCTGTATGGTGGCTCGGTGGTTAGCACTGTATGGTAGCTCGGTGGTTAGCACACTGTACGGTGGCTCGGTGGTTAGCTCACTGTACGGTGGCTCGGTGGTTAGCTCGCTGTATGGTGGCTCGGTGGTTAGCTCGCTGTATGGTGGCTTGGTAATTAGCACGCTGTACGGTAGCTCGATGGTTCGCGCGCTGTATGGTGGCCCGGTGGTTAGCTCGCTGTACGGTGGCTCGGTTAGCTCTCGCTGTATGGTGGCTCGGTGGTTAGCTCGCTGTATGGTAGCTCGGTGGTTAGCACGCTGTACAGTGGCTCGATGGTTCGCGCGCTGTATGGTGGCCCGGTGGTTAGCACGCTGTACGGTGGCCCGGTGGTTAGCTCGCTGTACGGTGGCTCTGTGGTTAGCTCGCTGTACGGTGGCTCGGTGGTTAGCTCGCTGTATGGTGGCTCGGTGGTTAGCTCGCTGTACGGTGGCTCAGTGGTTAGCACGCTGTATGGTGGCTCGGTGGCACTGTATAAACAATGTTAAATATATAAATCTTCAATGCGTTTTGGTCGTATGTTTCCGTCTCCGCTATAACCTGTCACTTGTTATGTTTGCTTTCAGCTTCAAGTAGGAGTGGAGTTTGAGGCCAGCACCCGCATGCAGGACACCAGCGTCTCCTTCGGTTACCAGCTGGACCTCCCCAAAGCCAACTTGCTTTTTAAAGGTAGGAGCTGCTCCTTTGTATCACCACCAGGGGGCAGTGTGTCTGTTCTCCATCTATGTGCAGCGGACGTCTTCTCTCTTTGCAATATCGGTGTGATATCAGAAGTTTCTGCATGAGGAGGTTATCACTGCACATGGCGACTAGATCACTGCACATTGCTTACTGTAATGTGTGTTTGCATATATACAGTATATACACACACAATTTTTTTGACCCAGCCTCAAACTCAAGACAGTTTGTCAGAGGGTCGGTGTTGGAAATTTTAAGGTTTCAAACATTAAAATAGAATTTACTCTTGCAAAATAAAAGTGTGGATAGTTCATGGTTACTACACTGATTACATGCAGAGACTCTTTCACCAACATAATCACTAAGGCAAAGTCCTTCTCCTTTCTGATGAAACCCTTTCTATGTGATGGGGAGAAACACATCAAAGCACCTGGAGATGAGATAAATTGACATAATCCTTCAATTTATATCCTCTACCTAGCTTAGGGGCTAGGTTTAGCCACCATTGAATGTGAGGGCACCGCAACGTCCTCCATTGCTAGGTAGGGTCTGTCACATAGGGATACGTAGGTTCCTTATATGCAATATTAGTCTGGTAACACTTGTGTGCAACGTGTTTCTGCCCTCCACGCACCTTAATCCCTACCATTTTTGTGTTTTTAGGTCATCAATCCGATGTTCAAATAACATCCAATATAAAAGCATTTCAATACATTTTTGACATTTTAATATATATATATATACAGTTAGGGCCAGAAATATTTGGACAGTGACACAAGTTTTGTTATTTTAGCTGTTCAGAAATACAATTATATATATAATATGGGCTGAAAGTGCACACTCCCAGCTGCAATATGAGAGTTTCCACATCCAAATCGGAGAAAGGGTTTAGGAATTATAGCTCTGTAATGCATAGCCTCCTCTTTTTCAAGGGACCAAAAGTAATTGGACAATGGACTCTAAGGGCTGCAATTAACTCTGAAGGCGTCTCCCTCGTTAACCTGTAATCAATGAAGTAGTTAAAAGGTCAGGGGTGGATTCCAGGTGTGTGGTTTTGCATTTGGAAGCTGTTGCTGTGACCAGACAACATGCGGTCAAAGGAACTCTCAATTGAGGTGAAGCAGAACATCCTGAGGCTGAAAAAAAAGAAAAAAATTCATCAGAGAGATAGCAGACATGCTTGGAGTAGCAAAATCAACAGTTGGGTACATTCTGAGAAAAAAGGAATTGACTGGTGAGCTTGGGAACTCTAAAAGGCCTGGGCGTCCACGGATGACAACACTGGTGGATGATCGCCGCATACTTTATTTGGTGAAGAAGAACCCGTTCACAACATCAACTGAAGTCCAGAACACTCTCAGTGAAGTAGGTGTTTCTGTCTCTAAGTCAACAGTAAAGAGAAGACTCCATGACAGTAAATACAAAGGGTTCACATCTAGATGCAAACCATTCATCAATTCCAAAAATAGACAGGCCAGAGTTAAATTTGCTGAAAAACACCTCAAGAAGCCAGCTCAGTTCTGGAAAAGTATTCTATGGACAGATGAGACAAAGATCAACCTGTACCAGAATGATGGGAAGAAAAAAGTTTGGAGAAGAAAGGGAACGGCACATGATCCAAGGCACACCACATCCTCTGTAAAACATGGTGGAGGCAACGCGATGGCATGGGCATGCATGGCTTTCAATGGCACTGGGTCACTTGTGTTTATTGATGACATAACAGCAGACAAGAGTAGCCGGATGAATTCTGAAGTGTACCGGGATATACTTTCAGCCCAGATTCAGCCAAATGCTGCAAAGTTGATTGGACGGCGCTTCATAGTACAGATGGACAATGACCCCAAGCATACAGCCAAAGCTACCCAGGAGTTCATGAGTGCAAAAAAGTGGAACATTCTGCAATGGCCAAGTCAATCAGCAGATCTTAACCCAATTGAGCATGCATTTCACTTGCTCAAATCCAGACTTAAGACGGAAAGACCCACAAACAAGCAAGACCTGAAGGCTGCGGCTGTAAAGGCCTGGCAAAGCATTAAGAAGGAGGAAACCCAGTGTTTGGTGATGTCCATGGGTTCCAGACTTAAGGCAGTGATTGCCTCCAAAGGATTCGCAACAAAATATTGAAAATAAAAATATTTTGTTTGGGTTATGTTTATTTGTCCAATTACTTTTGACCTCCTAAAATGTGGAGTGTTTGTAAAGAAATGTGTACAATTCCTACATTTTCTATCAGATATTTTTGTTCAACCCTTCAAATTAAACGTTACAATCTGCACTTGAATTCTGTTGTAGAGGTTTCATTTCAAATCCAATGTGGTGGCATGCAGAGCCCAACTCGCGAAAATTGTGTCACTGTCCAAATATTTCTGGCTCTAACTGTATATATAACATTTTTCCTTTGCTACTTTCCTTTGTTTCTATTTGCAAGATCAAATCCTGTTTTAATGTTTTAAAGCTTGGAGGTTGGAGCACTGACCCTCTGTCGGGCTCCTTGCACGCTCAGGTCACTATCGACCACAGCATCTAAAGTCTCCATATACTGAACAGCTTTGCTCAAGAATCCGGGCATCAGATCAATTGGGGTCCGACAACCATCACCTTCACCGATCAGCTGTTATCAGCTCCGGCTTGATATAAACATGGAACAGAGCTGCAGAGTCTGACTCTATTCATTGCATTACCATAGTTGATAACTGCTGAATAATGAGGGGAGGTGGGTGACAGATGTTGGACCCCGTCTATCTGACACTAATAACTTTTCACAAGGAGAGGTTGGACAGCCCCTTTAACCCCTTCCCGACCTATGATGTTGTGGGACGTTACAGAAGTCTGTGTCTTCCCGTCCTGTGACGTCCCACAACGTCATGGCGGGATCCCCGTATTGTAGCACCGGTGAGCGGCGTCGATGATATCTCACCAGGGCTACAGCAAGCAGGGGACCTTAGGGGGACGTCGGGGGGGGTGGCTTTGCCGCTCCTCGTCTTTGATCACTGTGATTGGCTGTTGGAACTTGCAGTAGCAAATCACAGTAATTATGCCCCCTCCTCCCATCATGGCCTCTCCGGTGCCTGCTCTCATGTCTCTTCTGGTCCTCCGTTCTGTACCCTGCTGTGCCCGCTCTCCTCTGGGAGCGGGAGGACCGGAGGAAACCGGCCACAGGTGCGGAAGACCGGAGGAGACTCAGGAGCGGAGGTCCGTAAGAGACAGGAGAGCCGGCACAGGAGTGGCGATGATGGGAGTGATCAATCTTGTCAAATCACTCCCATCATCACTGGAGGGGGCTATACCCACCCCCTCCAGTGATGATGGGAGTGATCTGATGGGATTGATCACTCCCATCATGCCTGCTCCACACTGCGTCCGTTCTCAGGGTCTGCACCCCTGCAGTACTGCACCCCATGTACCCCTGTGCCCCGCACCCCTGTAACCCGCACCCTTGTGCCCTGCAACCTGCGTTCCTGCACCAAGCAGCCCGCACCCTTGTGCCCTGCTGCAGCTCTGCACCCCTTCGCCCCCCTGTGCCCTGCAGCTCTGCATCCCTTCGCCCCCCTGTGTCCTGGACCCCTGTGTCCCTGGACCCCTGTGTCCCTGGACCCCTGTGTCCCTGGACCCCTGTGTTGTCCCTGGACCCCTGTGTCCCTGGACCCCTGTGTCCCTGGACCCCGCGCCCCCTGCGCCCCTGTGCCCCGCAGCCCTGCGCCCCTGTGCCCCGCAGCCCTGCGCCCCTGTGCCCCGCAGCCCTGCGCCCCTGTGCCCCGCAGCCCTGCGCCCCTGTGCCCCGCAGCCCTGCGCCCCTGTGCCCCGCAGCCCTGCGCCCCTGTGCCCCGCAGCCCTGCGCCCCTGTGCCCCGCAGCCCTGCGCCCCTGTGCCCCGCAGCCCTGCGCCCCTGTGCCCCGCAGCCCTGCGCCCGTGCCAGCCTGCGCCCCTGTGCCCCGCAGCCCTGCGCCCCTGTGCCCCGCAGCCCTGCGCCCCTGTGCCCCGCAGCCCTGCGCCCCTGTGCCCCGCAGCCCTGCGCCCCGCAGCCCCGCAGCCCTGCGCCCCGCAGCCCCGCAGCCCTGCGCCCCCCGGCAGCCCCGCAGCCCTGGCCCCGCAGCCCTGCGCCCCGCAGCCCTGCGCCCCGCAGCCCTGTGCCCCGCAGCCCTGCGCCCCTGTGCCCCGCGCCCCGCGCCCCTGTGCCCTGCTCCCCTTGCCCTGCACTCCTACACCCTTGAGTCCCTGCGTCCTTGTGTCCCTGTGCCCTGAACCCTGCACTCCTGCAACCTTGTGTCCCTGCGCTCCTATACCCTCTTCCTCCTCCGGTCACCCTCTCCCCGCCTGTGCCAGCATTCTCTGCAGCGTTATCTCCCTGCATGGAGATGACACTGCAGAGGAGCGATGTGACAGCCAGGCATATCGATGTGTTATCACTGTGCCATGGCTCTGTGTCACCCCTAAGTGCTGTGATCTTACCAGTCACAGCACTTAGGGTCCGGGGAGAGGGAGCAGAGTCTTGTACCTCTCCCCATGGTGATCGGCTCATTACAAATCTAGATGCATAGTGAGCACTTTGAACACCCCAGGTGCTTCACAAATTAATCCGTAAAAATGAAAAAAAAAATTTGTGAAAGAAAAAAAGTACTTTTTCAATTTTACGGATCAATTTGTGAAGCACTTGGGGGTTCAAAGTGCTCACTATGCATCTAGATAAGTTCCTTGTGGGGGTCTAGTTTCCAAAATGGGGTCACTTGTAAGGGAGCTCCAATGTTTAGGCACACAGGGGCTCTCCAAACGTGACATGGTGTCTGCTAACAATTTGAATGGAAAATCAGCTCAAATTGTTAGCAGGCACCATGTCGCGTTTGGAGAGCCCCTGTGTGCCTAAACATTGGAGCTCCCCAACAAGTGACCCCATTTTGGAAATTGCCCCCCCAGGGAATATATCTAGATGCATAGTGAGCACTTTGAACCCCCAGGTGCTTCACAAATTAATCCGTAAAATTGAAAAAGTACTTTTTTTTCACAAAAATGTTCTTTTAGCCTCAATTCTTTCATTTTCACATGGGCAACAGGATAAAATGGATCCTATAATTTGTTGGGCAATTTCTCCTGAGTACACCGATACCTCATATGTGGTCATAAACCACTGTTTGGGCGCACGGCAGGGCTCAGAAGGGAAGGAGTGCCATTTGACTCTATGAATGGAAAATTAGCTCCAAAAGTGAAATAGCGCTCCTTCCCTTCTAAGCCCTGCCGTGCGCCCAAACAGTGGTTTATGACCACATATGAGGTATCGGTGTACTCAGGAGAAATTGCCCAACAAATTTTAGGATCCATTTTATCCTGTTGCCCATGTGAAAATGAAAAAATAAATTGAGGCTAAAAGAACATTTTTGTTAGAAAAATTAAAATATCCATTTTTTGTTTCCACTTTGCTTTAGTTCCTGTGAAGCACCTGAAGGGTTAATAATCTTCTTGAATGTAGTTTTGAGTAGCTTGAGGGGTGCAGTTTTTGGAATGGTGTCACTTTTGGGTGTTTTCTGTCATGTACACCCCTCCAAAGGGACGTCAAATGTGAAGTGGTCACTAAAAAAAATGGTTTTGTAAATTTTGCTGGAAAAATAAGAAATTGCTGATGAACTTTGAACCCTTATAACGTCCTAACCAAAACAAATTGTTTTCCAAAATTGTGCTGATGTAAAGTAGACATGTGGGAAATGTTAATAAATAACTATTTAGTGTCACATAAATCTCCGGTTTAACAGAATAAAAATTCAAAGTTGGAAAATTGTGAAATTTCCCAAATTTTTTTATTTTTTTTTTTTACAAATAAATGCAAAAAATTATCGACCTAAATTTACTACTAACATAAAGCCCAATATGTCACGAAAAAACAATCTCACAATCACTAGGATCTGTTGAAGCGTTCCAGAGTAATTACCTCACTGGTCAGAATTGACAATAATGCCAAGGTCTTTAGGGTCAAAATGGGCTGTGTCATGAAGGGGTTAAAAGTCTGAGATTGGCTATACAGTTGTGCCCTCTCTGGCCCCGCGGCTCTGCTCTCTGGCCCCGCGGCTTGCTCCTGGCCGGCTGCTCTGGCCCGGACTCTGCTCCTGGCGGACTCGGTTGCTCTCTGGCCCCGCGGCTCTGCTCTCTGGCCCCGCGGCTCTGCTCTTGCCCCGGCTTGCTCTCTGGCCCCGCGGCTCTGCTCTCTGGCCCCGCGGCTCTGCTCTCTGGCCCCGCGGCTCTGCTCTCTGGCCCCGCGGCTCTGCTCTCTGGCCCGCGGCTCTGCTCTCTGGCCCGCGGCCTGCTTCTGGCCCCGCGGCTTGCTCTTGCCCCGCGGCTCTGCTCTCTGCCCGCGCTCTGTGTCGCACCGTACATCGGGTCATTGCTCCCTCCACTCCTGCCACTAACATGCCTCTGTTTTTTTTCCTCCATCCAGGTTCGGTGGACAGTAACTGGATAGTGGGTGCCACGTTAGAGAAGAAGCTCCCCCGCTGCCCCTCACGCTCGCCATGGGCGCCTTCCTCAACCACAAGAAGAACAAATTCCAGTGTGGCTTTGGCCTGACCATCGGTTAATGTCGGCTTATGGTGCTCAGCTTGTGGTCTCCCCTCCGCAGCCGGACGTGCCGCCCCTCCCTCCTGCTTGCTGACTGTCTCCCGCTCCTCTGGTCGCTCTCCCTTCCCAGATTCGTCCTGCCAAGCACATTTATTGTTTTTTTTATATCATTTCATTTATCATCGGGGGCAGGGGAGGGCGGTGAAGGAGTCGTCTGTGAATATTTAATGTAGGTACCCAGAATGGAGAGGAAGCTGGCCCCCTTGTGCTCTCCGTCCCCCCTCTGTCCATCATCATGTATGTTCAGGGTCTCCCCAGGAATCATTATATTTTTCCCATCCCGCTCTTCTAAGCCTTGGGGACTTTGACGTGTGAATGTTTGGGGGGGGTCTTCTGAGTGGTGATTGTCGTCTGCTCTCTGTTCCCCCTGTATTTCTGTCTGCTGCAGCTTGGGAGGGGATCTGTCCCGGGGCCAGACCTGAGCTCTGTGTCCTAAAACACTTTGTGCTGCTGTTGGAGGGGAAGTGGTAAAGAGTGGGGAGGAGGGGCGAGTCCTGCCTCCACTACCGGTCCTCCATCTTAGGAGCGTGGATGTAAATCATGTTTATAAGTTATAAAGAGAAGAAACAATATGTCATTGATCTTTTACACAAAAACAGACAGGTAGCCCAAAGCAAAGTCCTGACCGGGCCTGTACAGTACCAATAAAGAGACTTCTGCGATGGGATCTGCTGCTGTCACTGGTTCTTGTGTCCTTAAAACTACCGAAAAAGGGAAAAAAAATTGAACAGAACAGCGCCACACCTATCCAGTGGTTGGTCTGGAATTGCAGTTTGGCTCCATTGTCGTTAAGGCTGAGCTGCAATACCTGGCACAACCTTGTTTCCATACGAAGCAGCCATGTTCTTCTGATACTGAACAAACCCTCTAAAGTGACGCGATCTGTACAGACAAGACACCATGAAGCTGCTCGTCCATGGGTTAGTTTTCAGAGAACGCGTCATTTCTCAACATTTTCTTTAGATAAGAGTTATGAAGCTTCTTTTTCTTAAAGTTCTGCACTGTCGTTCCCTCTGTTTACTCCTCCTGGAAATGGTGAAATGATTTCACATCTGGGTTTGCCATTCACTTGTTGAATAGGACCTGTTTCTACACCAAGGGATACAGTCTGCAGAGACAACAGAGACGTCCCCACATGTCCTGAAAGGAGGAATCGCCCAGATCCAAGAAGAATTATAGAGGGGCAGCAGTTATTGTTTTTATTATCCTTATTCTTTTCTATAATGTAATCGTTCTGTACTCTCGTGTAACGGAAATCCCGTGTCGCTGATGGGCGCGACCAATCAGCAATGTGGGATTTCCGTTACAGAGAAAAAGACAGAATTAGCCGCAGATGGCCCCGTCCACCACTCCCTGGCAGCTCAGCGGCGGAAAATGGCAGAGCTGTGGAGCAGGGTCAGTGTCAGCACTCGGTATACCTGGGCAAATGCCGGGGCCCCAGGTGTCACTGAGGGGCTCACCATCGCCCGCCTACATCGCACCAGTATTATCTTACCGGCGCGGTACTGTGCTCTTATTCATTCCTGGGGCCGTCCGCCAGCCCCGCTCTGCCCCCGCATACAGGCCGTCAATTTCGCTGCGTGAAACGGATGGAAGAGGAGCCCCCTTCACTTCCTGTTCCTTTGTATTCCACACTGTGGAACGCATAGAAGAGGAAGAGGAGTCACTACTGGGAGGCTGAGACGGGATGGCGCGTGTGAGGATGCTGCGGCGGTGGTGGCAATGGTGAGTCAGTGGCTCCACAATGGAGCTGAAGATGACATGTATTTGCTACAGAGGGGCGTTACGTTGGGGGATATTATGAATGGGGGCAGAGCAGTGGTGGGTATATTATGAGTGGGGGCAGCCTGGAGGAGAGAGGGGAGCAGGAGGGGGAACAGGGGGGCAGAGGGGTGAGTTGGAGGGGAGGAGCAGGAGGTGGCTGGAGCTGGGTGGAGAGGGGTGGCAGAAGGGGGACTGGAGCCACTCCATCCTACTGTTCATCCCCAACTGCTCCGCTCACCCCCCAATGACACACTCGCCCCCAGTGCCCCTGCTCACACCCCACTACACCCGCATCGTGATCTCACCACCCACCCGATGCGATAGCATCGGGCTCCCATCTACTATATAATCGTCTAATTCTGTCTCTTCGTAACGCCGGGCGCGACTAATCAGAAACAGGCGCTGTGTGGCTTCGAATTAGCACGGGATTTGAACCAGCACGCCACCGTTACCGTTGCTAGCGCCGCTGATATCCCGAACGGTAGCCGCTGGTCATTGCCGCACGGAGTTCAGCTGCGTCGCAGCTGTGAGATGACCGGCCGCTCTCAACGGAGTCCCCTGACCGGTGCTAGCGATGTCGCTGAGTGTGACATGCAGCAGTGACCAGGCCCCCGATCTGAGATCACTGATCGTGGCGATCAGTAAGGTACAGTCACACTTGGCGACGCTCCAGTGATCCCGACAATGATATGACATGTAGGTATCGCTGGAGTGTCGCCAAGTGTCACTGTACCTTACTGATCGCTGGTGAGGTGTCACACGGGTAGATATATTGAACAAAACAAAGCCGCGTCGCGATATTGGGCTGGAATTTAACCCCATTTACAGCGCGAGCAATAACATTTAATGATAATGTATATATTTTAGCCGGAAAATCCTGTGTATTCTTTGCATTATTCTTGAATCTTCATAAATAAACTACAAACATATTCTAGAATACCCGATGCGTTAGAATCAGGCCACCATCTAATATATTACGTTTGGGTTTGCCATTGCCTTGTTAAAAAGGACGTGTTTTTATGCCAATAGTCTATGCAGAGATGACAAAAGGGTCCTCACGGGATGAATCTCCCAGATCCAAGAGGAATAATTGAGTGGCAACAGTATTATTATTATTTTTTTTATTTTATTATTTTTTATTATTTGTATTATTTATTAACTTTTTTATATATGTATTTTTATTTTTGCTTAGTATTTTTACCAGTATTTAGTATTTATTTTTTTTAGTATTTGTTTCAGTGTTTTTTGTACTATTTTATTAATATTAGTAATTTTTTAGTTATTTTTTTTTAGAATTTAATTTTTTTTTTGTTTCATCATATATAAAGAGCTGATTGGCTTTTTATTTACAATTTTTTTTTATAGTGCGACGTCTTGTAGTTCTGAATAATTCCATTATAATGTGCAGAAAAATGAGAAAACAAACTACCGTAAGTGTGGTGAAATTGTGAAAAAAAAAAAAAAAAATGCAATGTCACCATTGTTCTTATTCAGACTGTGATAATAATGAGCGGATGATGATCCTCCAGGTCTGTATGAATACAGTGATACTGATTTACAGTCGGCACCAGTAATGGTTTGCCCTCACTCTCCATACCTTAAACCCCATCTAATGTGTGGTTATAGTAAAATCAGGTAGTAGAACTGCTCAACCAGCTGTATAAATAGCAGACCGTGTCATAGATGCTATGCTGCACCACATTAGCTCATGTTTCATGTTGATGAATATGTGCAGCCCTTACTGCAAATTGTCACTTCAGTGCAGAAGTAGACTTAACTCTAGTGCCACCTAATAAAGGGCGCAATCCTCAAAGTCATAATTGACTCTTAATATGATTCAGGATTTGTGCCAGATCAGAGCCCCAATCTACAGATGTTGCGTTTCAGGGTGATTGCCCCTCATCAGTTAGTTCTACCCCCAGACCTTGTCTTTGCCCCTCCCTCATCAGTGCAGTGTATGGGATCTGATCTAGCTGTATGAGAGGCTAACATGCGGTCTGGGGGAATAGCTATTCTCCTTATGGAGAGCACTCTGCCTGCCAGCATGAGGAGACTTATAGCTGCAATGCTCCTCTGGGAACTATGCAAATTGTCACTTCAGTGAGGAAGTAGACGAACTCTAGTGCCTCCTAAATTATGACTTTTAGGATTACTAACTTTATTAAGTGGCACGAGAGTTTGTATATATCCTCACTGAAGTGACAATTTGCATATTTCCCAGAGGAGCATTGCCGCTATAAGTCTCCTCATTGCTCTCCATAAGGAGAATAACTATTCCCCCAAACAAGCCCTTATTGAGGAGTGCATATGTCATCCTGACCTCTGCACACAGGATGGTCTGAATTATGCTGATTGTTGAGTTTGCTTTATAGCATTGAGATGCAGTAAACCATCCAGGTGTCCTAGAACGGGCCCTATTATATTCTAATGCTGTTCATATAGCTGTAACCAACATGAAAATCAGTCACTTTGTGAATACATCACTGTGTACATACATTACATTACTGATCCTGAGTTCCCTCCTGTATTATACTCCAGAGCTGCACTCACTATTCTGCTGGTGCAGTCACTGTGTACATACATTACTGATCCTGAGTTACCTCCTGTATTATACTCCAGAGCTGCACTCACTATTCTGCTGGTGGAGTCACTGTGTACATACATTACATTACTGATCCTGAGTTACCTCCTGTATTATCTCCTGTATTATACTCCAGAGCTGCACTCACTATTCTGCTGGTGCAGTCACTGTGTACATACATTACATTACTGATCCTGAGTTACCTCCTGTATTATACCCTAGAGCTGCACTCACTATTCTGCTGGTGCAGTCACTGATACATACATTACTGATCCTGAGTTACCTCCTGTATTATACTCCAGAGCTGCACTCACTGTTCTGCTGGTGCAGTCACTGGTACATACATTACTGATCCTGAGTTACCACCTGTATTATATTCCAGAGCTGCACTCACTATTCGGCTGGTGCAGTCACTGTGTACATACATTACTGATCCTGAGTTACCTCCTGTATTATACTCCAGAGCTGCACTCACTATTCTGCTGGTGCAGTCTCTGTGTACATACATTACATTACTGATCCTGAGTTACCTCCTGTATTATACTTCAGAGCTGCACTCACTATTCTGCTGGTGCAGTCACTGTGTACATACATTACATTACTGATCCTGAGTTACCTCCTGTATTATACTCCAGAGCTGCACTCACTATTCTGCTGGTGCAGTCACTGTGTACATACATTACATTACTGATCCTGAGTTACCTCCTGTATTATACTCCAGCGCTGCACTCACTATTCTGCTGGTGCAGTCACTGTGTACGTACATTACATTACTGATCCTGAGTTACCTCCTGTATTATACTCCAGAGCTGCACTCACTATTCTGCTGGTGCAGTCACTGTGTACATACATTACTGATCCTGAGTTACCTCCTGTATTATACTCCAGAGCTGCACTCACTATTCTGCTGGTGCAGTCACTGTGTACATACATTACATTACTGATCCTGTACTGATCCTGAGATACCTCCTGTATTATACCCCAGAGCTGCACTCACTATTCTGCAGGTGCAGTCACTGTGTACATACATTACATTACTGATCCTGTACTGATCCTGAGTTACCTCCTGTATTATACTCCAGAGCTGCACTCACTATTCTGCTGGTGCAGTCACTGTGTATATACATTACATTACTGATCCTGAGTTACCTCCTGTATTATACTCCAGAGCTGCACTCACTATTCTGCTGGTGCAGTCACTGTGTACATACATTACATTACTGATCCTGAGTTACCTCCTGTATTATACTCCAGAGCTGCACTCACTATTCTGCTGGTGCAGTCACTGTGTACATACATTACATTACTGATCCTGAGTTACCTCCTGTATTATACTCCAGAGCTGCACTCACTATTCTGCTGGTGCAGTCACTGTGTATATACATTACAGTACTGATCCTGAGTTACCTCCTGTATTACACTCCAGAGCTGCACTCACTATTCTGCTGGTGCAGTCACTGTGTACATACATTACATTACTGATCCCGAGTTACCTCCTGTATTACACTCCAGAGCTGCACTCACTATTCTGCTGGTGCAGTCACTGTGTATATACATTACATTACTGATCCTGAGTTACCTCCTGTATTATACTCCAGAGCTGCACTCACTATTCTGCTGGTGCAGTCACTGTGTACATACATTACATTACTGATCCTGAGTTACCTCCTGTATTATAATCCAGAGCTGCACTCACTATTCTGCTGGTGCAGTCACTGTGTATATACGTTACATTACTGATCCTGAGTTACCTCCTGTATTATACTCCAGAGCTGCACTCACTATTCTGCTGGTGCAGTCACTGTGTACATACATTACTGATCCTGAGTTACCTCCTGTATTATACTCCAGAGCTGCACTCACTATTCTGCTGGTGCAGTCACTGTGTACATACATTACATTACTGATCCTGAGTTACCTCCTGTATTATAATCCAGAGCTGCACTCACTATTCTGCTGGTGCAGTCACTGTGTATATACGTTACATTACTGATCCTGAGTTACCTCCTGTATTATACTCCAGAGCTGCACTCACTATTCTGCTGGTGGAGTCACTGTGTACATACATTACATTACTGATCCTGAGTTACCTCCTGTATTATCTCCTGTATTATACTCCAGAGCTGCACTCACTATTCTGCTGGTGCAGTCACTGTGTACATACATTACATTACTGATCCTGAGTTACCTCCTGTATTATACCCTAGAGCTGCACTCACTATTCTGCTGGTGCAGTCACTGATACATACATTACTGATCCTGAGTTACCTCCTGTATTATACTCCAGAGCTGCACTCACTGTTCTGCTGGTGCAGTCACTGGTACATACATTACTGATCCTGAGTTACCTCCTGTATTATACTCCAGAGCTGCACTCACTATTCTGCTGGTGCAGTCTCTGTGTACATACATTACATTACTGATCCTGAGTTACCTCCTGTATTATACTTCAGAGCTGCACTCACTATTCTGCTGGTGCAGTCACTGTGTACATACATTACATTACTGATCCTGAGTTACCTCCTGTATTATACTCCAGAGCTGCACTCACTATTCTGCTGGTGCAGTCACTGTGTACATACATTACATTACTGATCCTGAGTTACCTCCTGTATTATACTCCAGCGCTGCACTCACTATTCTGCTGGTGCAGTCACTGTGTACGTACATTACATTACTGATCCTGAGTTACCTCCTGTATTATACTCCAGAGCTGCACTCACTATTCTGCTGGTGCAGTCACTGTGTACATACATTACTGATCCTGAGTTACCTCCTGTATTATACTCCAGAGCTGCACTCACTATTCTGCTGGTGCAGTCACTGTGTACATACATTACATTACTGATCCTGTACTGATCCTGAGATACCTCCTGTATTATACCCCAGAGCTGCACTCACTATTCTGCAGGTGCAGTCACTGTGTACATACATTACATTACTGATCCTGTACTGATCCTGAGTTACCTCCTGTATTATACTCCAGAGCTGCACTCACTATTCTGCTGGTGCAGTCACTGTGTATATACATTACATTACTGATCCTGAGTTACCTCCTGTATTATACTCCAGAGCTGCACTCACTATTCTGCTGGTGCAGTCACTGTGTACATACATTACATTACTGATCCTGAGTTACCTCCTGTATTATGCCCCAGAGTTGCACTCACTATTCTGCTGGTGCAGTCACTGTGTACATACATTACAGTACTGATCCTGAGTTACCTCCTGTATTACACTCCAGAGCTGCACTCACTATTCTGCTGGTGCAGTCACTGTGTACATACATTACATTACTGATCCCGAGTTACCTCCTGTATTACACTCCAGAGCTGCACTCACTATTCTGCTGGTGCAGTCACTGTGTATATACATTACATTACTGATCCTGAGTTACCTCCTGTATTATACTCCAGAGCTGCACTCACTATTCTGCTGGTGCAGTCACTGTGTACATACAATACATTACTGATCCTGAGTTACCTCCTGTATTATACTCCAGCGCTGCACTCACTATTCTGCTGGTGCAGTCAGTGTACATACATTACATTACTGATCCTGAGTTACCTCCTGTGTTATACTCCAGAGCTGCACTCTCTATTCTGCTGGTGCAGTCACTGTACATACATTCAGGGGTGCACCAAGCCCCTCTGCCGCCTGAGCCGCGGCACCGATTACGGGGGGGGGGGGGGGGTGCTGGTGGAGCCCAGCACTGCCGCCCCTTCTGTGCCTCCCCCGGGTCGCGCCGCTTACCTGCGGTGCGCGCGGGGTGAGCGGCCGGCGCCATTACAGGGGGAGGCTGCGTGCATGAGGCGCCGCCCCCTTCTGCACTGCCGCTCCCCCTGCCGGCTGCCGCCTGAATGACAGGGCTCACCTTGTCCAATGGACGGTGCGGCCCTGCATACATTACATTACTGATCCTGAGTTACCTCCTGTATTATACTCCAGAGCTGCACTCACTATTCTGCTGGTGCAGTCACTGTGTACATACATTACATTACTGATCCTGAGTTACCTCCTGTATTATAATCCAGAGCTGCACTCACTATTCTGCTGGTGCAGTCACTGTGTATATACATTACATTACTGATCCTGAGTTACCTCCTGTATTATACTCCAGAGCTGCACTCACTATTCTGCTGGTGCAGTCACTGTGTACATACAATACATTACTGATCCTGAGTTACCTCCTGTATTATACTCCAGCGCTGCACTCACTATTCTGCTGGTGCAGTCAGTGTACATACATTACATTACTGATCCTGAGTTACCTCCTGTGTTATACTCCAGAGCTGCACTCTCTATTCTGCTGGTGCAGTCACTGTACATACATTCAGGGGTGCACCAAGCCCCTCTGCCGCCTGAGCCGCGGCACCGATTACGGGGGGGGGGGGGTGCTGGTGGAGCCCAGCACTGCCGCCCCTTCTGTGCCTCCCCCCGGGTCGCGCCGCTTACCTGCGGTGCGCGCGGGGTGAGCGGCCGGCGCCATTACAGGGGGAGGCTGCGTGCATGAGGCGCCGCCCCCTTCTGCACTGCCGCTCCCCCTGCCTGCTGCCGCCTGAATGACAGGGCTCACCTTGTCCAATGGACGGTGCGGCCCTGCATACATTACATTACTGATCCTGAGTTACCTCCTGTATTATACTCCAGAGCTGCACTCACTATTCTGCTGGTGCAGTCACTGTGTACATACATTACATTACTGATCCTGAGTTACCTCCTGTATTATACTCCAGAGCTGCACTCACTATTCTGCTGGTGCAGTCACTGTGTACATACATTACATTACTGATCCTGAGTTACCTCCTGTATTATACTCCAGAGCTGTGCTCACTATTCTGCTGGTGGACTCGCTGTGTACATACATTACAATTTCTTCAAATGTTTGGGTGAACTGCAATGATGTGATTTAAATCCCAGTAATGCATTACCCAGTATTAGGTCTCATTTAGGGCGGTGGATCCTTGTAGCCATTGGTGGAGCTCATCAGACATTTTGCAGTATGGACAGGTGGTGCTGGTGGAGCACGGCGGATATGTGTCAATGTAGCGAATTTGAAGATTTAGTTGACTGTAGAATCCAACTGATGTAGCAGCTGGAACAGCAGAGTTGTAGTGGAGGCTGGAATAGCAAGTGTGGTGTAGTGGAGACCAAATGTAGTAGTGCTGAAACAGTTGATGTTTTTGTAGTGGAAACCATATGTAGAGTTGGAACAGCAGCCTTGTTGTGGAGACCACATGTAGTACAGCTGCAACAGCAAATGTATTGTAGTTGAGACGATATATAGTAGAGCAGGAACAGCAAATGTGTTGTAGTGGAGATCATATACAGTGCCTTGTGAAAGTATTTGGCCCCTTGAACTTTTCAGCCTTTTGCCACATTTCAGGCTTCAAACATAAAGATATAAATTCTAATTTTTCTTTAAAGAATCAACAAGTGGGACACAATCATGAAATGGAACTAAATTTATTGGATATTTTAAACTTTTTTAGCAAATAAAAAACTGAAAAGTGGGGCGTGTAATATTATTCGACCCCTTTACTTTCAGTGCAGTAAACTCCCTCCAGAAGTTCAGTGAGGATCTCTGAATGATCCAATGTTGTCCTAAATGACTGGTAATGATAAATAGAATCCACCTGTGTGTAATCAAGTCTCAGTATAAATGCACCTGCTCTGTGATAGGCTCAGGGTTCTGTTTCAAGTGCAGAGAGCATCATGAAGACCAAGGAACACACCAGGCAGGTCCGAGATACTGTTGTGGCCTACAGCTGAGGTGGGAGAGTCTGTCCATAGGACAACAATCAGTCGTACACTGCACAAATCTGGCCTTTATGGATGAGTGGCAAGAAGAAAGCCAATTCTTAAAGATCTCCATAAAATATCTCGTTTGAAGTTTTCCACAAGCCGCCTGAAGACACCAAACATGTGGAATAAGGGGCTCTGGTCAGGTGAAACTAAAATCTAACTTTTTGGCCACAATACAAAACTTTGTTTGATGTAAAAGCAACACAGCTCATCACCCTCAAAACACCATCCCCACTGTCACACATGGTGGTGGCAGCATCATGGTTTGGGCCTGCTTTTCTTCAGATGGTTAAAATTGATGGGAAGATGGACGGAGCCAAATACAGGATCATTCTGAAAGAAAACCTGCTGGAGTCTGCAAAAGACCTGAGACTGGGACGGAGATTTATCTTCCAACAAGACAATGATCCCAAACATAAAGCAAAATCTACAATGGAATGGTTCAAAAATAACCGTCTCCAGGTGTTAGAATGGCCAATCACAGTCCAGAGCTGAATCCAATGGGGAGAATCTGTGGAAATAGCAGAAAACTGCTGGTCACAAACGCCTCCATCCAACCTCACTGAGCTCCAGCTGTTCTGCAAGGAAGAATGGGCAAGAATTTCACTGATAGAGACAAACCCCAAGAGACTGCAGCTCTAATCGCAGCAAAAGGGGGCGCTACAGAGTATTAACTCAAGGGGCTGAATAATATTGCACACCCCACTGTTCAGTTTATTTTTAAAAGTGTAAAATATCCAATAAATTTTGTTCCATTCACGATTGTGTCCCACTTGTTGATTCTTCACAAAATATTAGAATTTATATCTTTATGTTTGAAGCCTGAAATGTGGCAAAAGGTTGAAAAGTTCTAGGGGTCCAATACTTTCACAAGGCACTGTGTACTAGAGCTGGAACAGCAGGTTTGTTGCAGAGACCTTATGTAGTAGAGCTGGAACAGCAGATTTGTTGTAGTGCAGACCTAATGCAGTAGTCCTGGAGCAGCTCCCGATGTTGCTACATAACATCACACAGAGATGGGACTGGCGCGTTCCCCGAGTAATAACATGAGCTCTGTCACTTCACTAGTCCTTAAAGTGACCTCGGTAATAGCGAAATGGATGATATGGTAGTTGGGACCAACATTTTTTTCAAAACAGTCCCAATCTATAGAGACCTCAGTAGCAGAGGTAATCTCCAGACCCGCAGGTCACATCAGAGGTAACTACAGGTCGTCATTCCATAACCTGGAGATAAACAAAATAAAACTCTCGGCCGAACTCTGCCACGTCCCAACTTCACGTTTACTTAGTGTTCCTGGGGGGCAAATTCCAACTACTAGGAAAAACAAGTCCATGTATTCAGCAAATTCTTGCAATACAAAAATCTAAGTTTTGCACTCAATGAAAAAACTAAGAAGGAAGGTTTTATGGAAAATGTTTCTTTTTGGATTTTTTTGGATACAATGTATAGGTGTAAATAAACACATGAGCACAGCAAACATCACACATACTTCAGCGCTGTACAAACCTGACTCCTGGGCTACAGCGAATATTACCAGCTTGGAGCGATGTAGATATATAAGACTTTAGCAATCATGTTGCTACCTGTCACCTATTACCAGAAGATATATTATATATGTAAAAAAAAACGCAACAAATGTAAAAATTAAATATATATATCTTTATATATATTTATATAACTTGAACAACTATCATTGTTGAATCGTGCATTTACACACAACAACAATGTTGTTTCAACATCGTTCTTGACGTCACTTTTGAACGATGTCGGGAACGATGTTGAAACGTGTAACGGGGCCTTAAGTGAGTGTGCCCGTGAGCTCTTGTGCAAAGGCAGCTATTGTAGTACAATGGAGATCGTACAATATGAGTCGGCGTTTCTCTTTATCCGGGTCTCAATTTGCTCACAGGTGTAGTGATACTCATCATTCTGACCTCTGGAACATCAGAAACAACCATGGAGCGCAGTGCATTTAAGCTTGTGTCGGGTAATGGCTACTTCTGATGTACAGTCAGTGTTTCAATGTTTTCTGTTTCAAGGAACTGCTTTACCCGTTTTGCTGTGTGACAGGGGGCATTGTCCTGCAGGAAAACTGCTTACTGATTGAGCGCTGAAAGTAAGAAACCACATGTTGTTGAAGAAGGGTCTGATACACACTTGCATTCACTCTGCTATGTAGCAGTATGAGAGTTCCAACTCCGGCAGCAAAATACACTACCAAAACCATGACACTTCCTCCACTACTTTTCACTGACTTCTATACACGCTTTGGGTTAAACCTTTCCCCAATTTGTTGATGAACATAATGTTTCCCATCAGACCCAAATAAATAAAACTTGCTTTCAACACTAAAATTAACTGTGGACCACCTCTCCTCTGTCCACACAAATGTGTTCCTCACCAGAGGTGAGTCAAGCAATTTGATTCTTTCTGCTAACAAGAGGTTTGGTCACTACAGAGTGGGTTTTCAGTCCAAATTCTCTTAAACGTCGTGACACTGTATGATGAGACAGATCCTTACCCTGTTCAGTGCTGCACTGGCGAGCTATTCCAACTACAGTGTTGAAACAATTATCCATGGAGATTCTCCGCATTATCCTGTCTTCTCTTGAATTTGTCTTTCAAGGGTGACCCGCCTTCTTGGGGAAATTCAAAGAGTTTGTGATGTTGTAAAGATGCAATATTCTAGAAATCATAGACTTGGAATAACCAATTTCTGTTGCTATGGCTGACCCCTTGGGCCTTCATCTGGACATTCTGCTACCGAAGGGTTTCAGTCATTATTTATGGACAGTGAGTGCAAACTGGAAAGTCAGGGCGGCTTCACACTGCGGTGTGATCCGGTCCGGGGCTGTCTGGTATGAACCTGACAGCCCCGGACTGGATCAGCACACAGAACTGGAGGGCTAATTTGCCCTCTGGTCCGCTGTGCACCCGCACGCAGCTGCAGCCACTGATAAGTCAGGACCGCGGCGCCGTGGTCCTGACCTATCAACAGCAGGAGCTGCGTGCGGCTGCACACCGGACTGGAGGGCAAATTAGCCCTCCAGTTCTGTGTGCTGATCCAGTCCGGGGCTGTCAGGTTCATACCAGACAGCCCCGGACCAGATCACACCGCAGTGTGAAGCCGCCCTTAGGATGCCAGTAAAATAGGGTTTGTCAGATAATCAAGCATCTGGTGCTAATTTCCTTAATTAACACCAATAATTTGCAGGTATCTGAAAGTGTTCTCTAATATTGATCAGTGTCTTTTTCATTTATCTCATTTACATTTTTATTCTGTGCTTTAGAATATATTTAATTTATGACAATCTTAAAATACTGCTACTATACTCATGTTAGGATGTTTTCATATAGGACAATGCAATGACCTTATCATTATGGAGATTGGGTGTTGTTTTCTCATTTCGATCACCAGTGTACAATGCTGCATAATAGCAGAGCTCTGCATTCAGCAACTATTACATATCAGCAAAATCGTACCTTCTGACAGCCTCAGGGTCAGGGATGACGTTTACATTCTTTAAAGTAATAACCCCGCAGGTTAGTTCTCGAAATCCTGTCCAAACCATGATGCGGAGGGTTCAGTATCAGCCCACTGGATGCCAGAAGTGAGAAGATCCTAAAGTTTCTGAGAATGGAATCGGGGATCCTGAACGGACGCATGACACAAAAATATTTTAGTTATCCTCCTCCCATTCCAACCTGAGAAATTGGAATGCATAACACCTCATTATTCCACCCTAAAGGTACCGTCACACGGGGAGATATCGCCGGCGATGTCGCTGAGATCTTCCTGTTCAGGCGATGTTGAAGCGACATCGCCTGTGCGTCGCCGCGTGTAACGTGGTGACTGAACGGCGATAAATCTCTGTTTCTGAATTCAGAGATTTCCCAACAGTGTCGGGAAATCAGGCGATGTTGCTTGAGCGATCCGTATGCCTACTGCCGTGTGACGCGGCGATAGCAATGGCACAGGCGATGTCTGTGTTCAGGCGATCCATTCTGTATGCCACATTGACGGTGAGGTGGTGCTGTGTGACACGGCGATCTGAAAAGCACACATCGCTTCAAGGTTGTTTCAGGTGATTCCGGAATCGCCTAATCGCCCTGGGTTGCCGGCGATATTGCTACGTGTGACGTCTCACGAGCGATGCAGAAGCGATGTGCGCGTTCATGAGATCGCCGCAACATCGCCGGCGATATCTCCCCGTGTGACGGTACCTTAAGGCTATGTTCACATGTTCAGTTTTTGGTCAGTTTTTCTAAGACAAAACCATGAGTGGATGAAAAATACAGAAGTGGTGATGTCATCCCCCGAGTATATGGTGAGTTTTTACCTCACGATTTATAAGACAAAACCAGCAGTGGGTAAAAAATACAGAAGCTGTGACGTGTTTCTATGATTGTTCAGCTCCTGGTTACAAATCCTGAGGTAAAAAACCTCACCAAATACTCAGGGGATTAGACCACATGCACACCTTGAGTATTCGGAGAGTTTTTTACCTCAGGATTTGTAACCAGGAGGGGAACAATCAGAGGAAAACTATAATGGAAACACGTCACCACTTCCGTATTTATCACCCTCTCCTCGATTGATTTGCAAGCATATGTCCCTAACATATGCAGCAGCCAGTGAAGAACCCCTCTCTTTTCATGCGATCGTAGACCCTATCCAGTACTCTTAATATCTACATAGACGATAAATGATACTGCTACTCCAGTTGGCATGAAATGGCCGAGAGGCTTTAATAGGGTTACTTAAAATAATTAAAACCATGTTATATATACTTACCTAAAATTGTCTGTCATCCACTTCCGTCCGGACGTCCTCGAATCCCACAATCCACTGCACCGCAAGTATGCCGACCGCCATATTGAATATGCAAATAGAGTCTGTGGAGCCTCGGTTAGGAGTCTAAAAGACAGAACTAGCCATATATCCCTCCAGGGAAGGACCCAGCCAAGGGGTGGCTCCTTGCGGAGAACACCATAACCACCATATGAAGTGGCCCTTTAAGTCAATATCCAACTCTTTTACAAGTTTACAGATATGACAAGGGAATACCAAGGCCAGGTATCCATCCACATACAGCTGTTTCGGGGTGTTGCCCCTCATCAGTGTGGAGGGATATATGGCTAGTTCTGTGTTTGAGACTCCTAACCGAGGCTCCACAGACTCTATTTGCATATTCATATTTCCCAGGGGTAATGTGCCTAGGAATTCACTGTGTTGAGCGCTTTAGCCAGCTGCCCGCAATGTTTTCTTGGACTGGTCTCCCTGAGATCAGTGAATACTTTGCAATCTTGACCGCCATATTGGAATGCCTAAGTGATAGGTATTCCAATATGGAACCCACTGGTGGTACCAGGCCCTTGCGCAGTACCACCAGCGGGACACCGCCGAGACCCCCTGCCAGACCCACCGCCAGGACCCGTCACTGGACCAGCGCTAGGACCCGATGCTGCCTGACCACCCACCTCCTTGCAGTCACAGCCACCAGGAAAGACCGCGGCTTGCGACTTGTGTTGGAGATGGGGTGCAGGCGCCCTCTGGTGGCGCTAAACCCTATCTCCAGCGCAGGCCACAAACCACCATCTTTCCTGGTGGCTGTGACTTCACGGAAGTGGGAGGGCAGGCAGTGGCGGGACACACACCACACACACATACATACATGTACTCACATATATTCACACATAGACATGCATACATATACACATAGTATAATGTCCCCACACGCACTTACACACAAACACGCATGCACAGACACATACATACACAGGGTATAATGTCCCCACATACACACACATGCAGATACACACATATACACACACCCACAAACACGTATACACACACAGTGTAATGTCCCCACACACATGCAAGCACAAACACACACGCATACACACATAGTATAATGAACCCACACACACGTGCCCATGCATACACAGACGCAGATATACACATGTAGATACACACATGCACATACAAATACTTGCACACACAGTATAATGTTCCCACATGCACGCACATACATGCAAGCACACACAAATATGCATACACACACAGTATAATGTCCCCACACACACACATGGAATCCAAGAATCGCAAACCCATCGAAGTCCACAATAGGTGCGGAACGATCTCGGAAAATACAATGGTGGCCTGTTGAAACATCGAATGTGCGACTTTCCGGTCATGACGCACCTGCCACAATAAGTCGAGCATACGTACTTTCCGCAGATCGTTACCTGTGACATGTACTATAATGAGGTCAGGCACAGGGAAACTGTGCGATAAATTAGCCAAAGTAGTGCAGAGAGAATCCCACCGCATTCCCTTATGCCCGTACCACCAAATACGAATGTAATCCCTGTGGACAGGAAGATAATCAGTATACGGTCGTCCCTGGGCTCCCTTCCTCGCCCAATACAAATTCACCCTCCCAGACGTCCATCTCCCAATCTTTTTTATCTCCCGTTCCTTAAGCCCCAGACTAGCTGCCTCTGTTGCAGCGTCGATGCAAAACGAAAAAGCAGGGAACTGATAATTCTCCAAACCCAGTGCAGATAAGCAACAGTGGAGCACTGCATTAAACTGGAAGATGGTCAAAGGGACCCCATCCTCATGAATGAAAAGGGGGCCATTGACATTGGGATGAACCTCTAACCAATTTTGCAAATTAGCATGGGGGGAAATCCCTGACCCCTGGACTATATGGGGATGGACTGACACACCTCTGCCCATCGGGTCCATTTTGGCTTGGACTGTCGTATTCTGATAATGACTTTATCCCCCATGATTGTTATATCCCTAACATCGAGACCCGCTGGCCGATTTTTGTTATAACAGATTAATTATCCAATATGAAACGCAATAAAAAAAACTCAGAGAGAAACAGGACTTGAACAGTACAACTTCTAATTTATTGAAACATGCAGCAGGCAAAACTTTCCACATGCGAGACAATAGGTCCATAGAAATAGTGAAGTGCTTTGTTTTTAAGCCTTTTAGAAACTGTTTTACAGGAAACCGGAGCAACAGAGAAGATGCACTATGCAACTTCCGAAAAAACTATATGCCAGCTACCATTTTATAAATACTAGCATGGCCATAACTCTTAGCCACCAGACCTTCCGAAAAACAGAGAATCAATGAAACCCAATCCGATAGATAGGAAACCTGCTCCATTACACAAAAGTGCACCCATTCCCACCACACAGCTGTATACGCGCAGTCCATGTTACGGGAGCCAGGGATCCGCAAATATATTCATGCTCTACATCAGGTATAATTGCCACAGATGAGCCTGGCAAGGAATGCCTTCCCGTTCAACATACAGGAAAACTCCGAGTGCTTCCACCCGATTCTGCAGAGAAAGAGAGGCATTTGCCATAGTCGACTTCTCATTGACCAAAGCCGCCTCTAATCATATATTATATGTTAAACAAAACAACACTAAGGGCCCCTTTACACGCGGTTACATTTCTTGGGTGGCTACAGGTAACTTACTGGTTGCAGTGAAATCATGGAGAGATTATTCCATTTGTACACAGCAACAAGATAGAACCTTGTCTCCATGATTTCACTGCAACCAGTAAGTTACCTGTAGCCACCCAAGAAATGTAGCCGCGTGTAAAGGGGCCCTAAGGGTGCGTTCACACACTGCGTAGTTGCTGCGTATTTTTACGCGAGTGCTCTTGCAATTTTTGTATCCAAAACCAGGAGTGGCTGATTAAAACCAGCAGTGGGTGATTAAATACAGAAGTAGAGCACTTGTTTCTATTAGACTTTTCCTGTGATTGTTCCACTCCTGGTTTTGGCTACAAAAACAGCAACAGCACTCGCGTAAAAATACGCAGCAAATATGCAGTGTGTGAACGCACCCTTAATGTCTTAACAATTCAGCACACTCAGGGCATTAAGATGACAACATGTTAATAGCTCCCAAAAAACCCGGACACTCTGAAACCAACGTAATCCGTTCGTTAGCCAGACCAGGACCCCATAAAGAAATTGCAACAAAAATCTTATTCATCACCAGGCGATCTCTGTCGCGCCAAAGATTGGAACGAAACGGGAATAACACCGAAGCACAACGCTCTCTGGACTTAAACTAAAAATGCTCGCCAGATACCCGATCTAAGAAAAGGCCCAAGTCATCAGATGACACAAATGGGTCCTGCAAACAACAATTGCCATTAAACTGGCACAAAAACGTAGTCAAATGACTAAATCCGCTCTCATCGCTGCCATCACCTGAACATGCGTGAAAGGAGACGAAAGCCACTTAATGCTCTCATATAGCCGCCTGCAGAATAGTGCTGATCGGCATAATATGCAAAGCAAAGTTTAGGCTACCTAAAGGCCACTTCACACACACAGATATCTGAGTCCAATATCTGAACAGATCTCTGGTTGCAGTGAAATCATGGATACATTGTTCCATTTTGTGGCTGTGTACAACATGGAGCAATGTATCCATGATTTCACTGCAACCAGAGATCTGTTCAGATATTGGACTCAGATATCTGTGTGTGTGAAGTGGCCTTAAAGCGGCCGTCACACGCACAGATATCGCGCAAGATATCGCTTGAACGCGGCAGATTAAACATCGCGTAAGCGATGTCTGTGCGTGTGATGGCATGATACGACGAGCGAGATCTGATCAAATCGTAAAATCGAGATCTGAGGTCCGGACCTCAGATCTAGCGATTGAAGATTTAGCGATCTGCTTCATCGTGGTGTATGACACCACGATGAACGATCTCCCAGCGGCAGAGCCTATGCTGGGAGATGGTAACTATGGTACACGTCGGGTAACTAAGCGACACGTGGCGCCTAGTTACCCGATGTGTACCATAGTTACCAGCGAGATCGCGGATCCACATCGCTGGTGAGTCTGTCTGTGTGACATCTCACCAGCGATGTGAGCGATATTGTAAGCGATTGCGCGTGCACGTGATCGCTTACAATATCGCAAGAGATATCTTAGCGTGTGACGGCTTTATGCCGCTTTAAGAGAGATGGCAAAACCTTCAGAGTGAATTTCCTTCTAGCAATAACCTGCTGTATACCTACAATGATCCTGTCCACCTTCTCCCTAGGGAGACGGAACTCCAATTGTTCGGAATCCAGAACGATGCCCTAAAACTCAATCACCCGACATGGACCCACCATCTTTTTGGCAGCCAACGAAGCACCAAAATCCTGAGCAACATCCTGGAACCCTTCCAACAAACGTGAACAACCCGGAGAATCCGCAACACCAGAAAGCAAAAAATCGTCTAATGGCCACTTTACACGCGGCTACATTTCTAGCTTATCCACAGGTAACTTACTGGCTGCAGTGAAATCATGGAGACATGGTTCTATCTTGTTGCTGTGTACAAATGGAATAATCTCTCCATGATTTCACTGCAGCCAGTAAGTTACCTGTGGATAAGCTAGAAATGTAGCCGCGGGTAAAGTGGCCATCAGTAGTGCAACACACTACCCAACACTACTCTGCACTCCGTGACCCATTGGAGAAATGTCGCAAAAGCCTCAAAATAAAAGAATGACAGCGAAAAGCCCATTGGTAGGCACTTGTCGAAAATATACATTCCCTGAAAATGAAAACTGAGCAAATTGAAACCCACCGGAGAGACCGGCAAAATTCCGAAAGCAGATTTCACGTCGGCCTTCGCCATCAGGTAATTAAGACCATGTGCGCACAACAATTCAACGGCTACAAGAAACCGAGACCTGCACCGCAGGTACCTCATTGTTAAGAGAACCCCCCGGAGGGTAGGATAAATGGTGTATTATCCTGAAGGAACCAGGTTCCTTCTTAGGCACTACACCCAACGGAAAGACTCTAAAATCGAAAATGGAGGAGAACAAAAAGGGCCATCAATACAGCCAAGAGACAACTCTTTTTGAATATAGTCAAACCTGTACAGATAATAAATTGTCATGGCAACAACAGCCGGGCCCACGAAACTCAGGCACAAAAAATCCATCAGCAAAGCCGTTAATGAGCAAGCGAGCTGTCACCCTGTCCGGGAACCTGTCGAGCCATGGGCGCATGGTGCCCAGCCTCACCGGTGTCTGACCCTTTTGTACCAGAGTCCCCAGCACCCGACAATTGTGTGCTCACATTCTGTTTTTTAAAACATTTCGATGCCAGGTGAGATCCAGCGCTGTAGACGAAAACAACAGGTATTCGGCCACTTACACCCGGAATCGTTAAAGGAGAAGCAAATGCCTTTCCTTGTTGGCTGCTTCAAAACAACCCTTTGCGTTGCATGATGCTGTGGCAACATTAAATTAATCCATAACCCGACATCCCTGACTGTCCAACACACAGACGGATGAACTGCCAGTTTTTGCCGGAAAGCCTCATCGTACGCTAGCCAAGCAGATCCCCCAAAATTACGATAAGCATCCAATATGATGTCTTGATGTTGGAATAAGCCCGAGAATAAGCTTGGTTCTCTTTCTCCTAAGACTGCAGCATGGATGGAAAATGCTTGCAGCCAATAATGAAATTATTTAAAAGTCCTTCCTTCTATCGACATCAGACTCAAGCTTATCACCCCTTTTGTTCTCAGTGCTAGTTGCAGGCTTGTAATTGGGGAGTAAAGTAAATATATCTAAATACTCCTGTTGCCAAATATTGTCTTTGACAGCAGAAGTTAAGTGAAAACCTAACGGTGACAGTGTACAGACAATTGCTTCTTTCATCAAACTCTCTGAAACGCTATGGGACCCTGCAGGGATCGGGGTGAATGAGGGGAACAGTATGAGCAACATGAGTACCCAGCGCCTGACTAACCACTCTTTGAATCAATCCAAACACCATCCCTACAAGCCTATGTAGCCCCTGCTCTATTTGATGTGGGGTCTTTCCATAATGAGGGGGCTTTAGCGGTCTGCAGGAATACATAAGCAGCGAGCAGGTCACATCACATGTCTCATCTTTACATGATCAACATGAACTAGAAAACCCCTATTTTCCTGTTCTCAACCTATGATAAGAGCTCAGCACTTTCTACACCATTCGGCCCTAGATAATACTGATCACGTCTCGGTTATATGAAATGCTGCAGTAAGTGGATGTGACTCCATCTGTGTGATTATAATGGGGATTATCATTCTTCCAGCATGTGGGCACCGCACACCGAGTCCTATCCGCTGATCAAAAAATGTTCTCTCTGTGATGAAAAAACCACAACTTCCTCTTCCTCACTGATCCACCGACCTTATCTCAGGACACTAAACTCTACAGACGTCTGGGTTATTCTGTGTTTTTCTGCCGTTCCTGGAGGAATGGTGAAACATCTGACAGCACTCCAAGAACAAGGCTTATAAACAAATGCCAGTTCCCAAAGAACCCAAAGGTGATCACTAAGTAACAAAAGGCTTCTCTCACATTAGCTAATGTTAGCATTCATGAGTGGAGGATCAAAAGCAGTGAAGCCATTTGCACCCTTGGGGAAGCTTATCTATCTATCTATCTATCTATCTATCTATCTATCTATCTATCTATCTATCTAACTAATCTATCTATCTATCTATCTATCTATCTATCTATCTATCTATCTATCTATCTATCTATCTATCTATTCTTAGGCCCCCTTCACACCATGTTTTTTGGCTTGAACCGGACAGAACCTTATCCGGTTTTGCCTCCCATGTATCTTTATGGTGCCGGATTGGTCATATTTGGCCATCTGGTTTTGAGCATTCTGTGTCGGATTCGTTTTTGTCCATTTTTTCATCGTCCCGAAAATTGGAGCCTGCAGCCTTTTTTGGCTCCGATAAAAAAAATGTAACAATTTTGGAAAGTCCCAGATTCTGGGCGATCCGGCGCCTATAACAAGGGAGTCTATGGGAGCGGATCCATGAAAAAATGGGATCGTTTCCCGGATCCAATTTTAAGCACAGAGCATGTTCAGAAATTCTGCAGTGCAAACTTCAGCACCATGGACAGCACTACTTCCAGCACAGGCAGTGATTTCAGCACCAAGGACAGCGGCAGAGCAGACACAGGCAGACTTCAGCACCATGGACAGAGGCAGAGCAGTCACAGGCAGACTTCAGCACCATGGACAGCGGCACAAAAAGAATCCTGCAAAAGAAAGGATCAGGGACCATATTTGGCCACACTTTTCTACACATCCTGTGCTGTCAGGTTCTGTCAGGGTAATCCTGCAAAAAACAAGATCCACCCTGAGCAAGCCAAAAACTGTGGTGTGAAGGGGGCCTTAGAAAAATAGCTTTGGGTTGAATAAGTATTATGTCCAGCTGTAGAAATGACTAATTATGACTGAGTTACTTCAGGGCACCCTTCCTATCTTTTTCCACACACGGTCAGTTTAGTTTAGATCACTTTTGTATTCAGTACATTGTACGATTCTTTGAAAAACTGAAAATATTAAACAGTCGCTATAGTTTATTTTAAACAAGTTAATACAAGAAAATTTGTAATATATTTTATTAGAGAAATCAGCTTCTGTCTCCATTTATGATCAACGTCTTCTCTGTTCCCCTGCCTTCTAAACTCATCATTTACTCTTGGAAACTTACAATATTCCTTGGTCCAAACTAAAAATAAGCAACTAAAAAACAAGAGCAGAGTGAGAGAACGAAGAAGACATACAGGCAGACCTGTGCTGCAGCTTTTTAGTAAGTGTTTGTCTCACCCCAGTACTGGATTCACAGCTGCACTGCTTAGTACTGCTGTATAATGTTCTCCATGCTGCTGTTGCTTCTCAATATGTGGTGCTTAGAGACAGGAGAACAGGAATTCTTTATGCCTGTGTGTGTTATATCTACACCCACTAGCTCAGAGTCAACTGCAAATCATGTAGAGGGGAAAACTGGGCAATAATGCAGAGTATAAATCCCCCATAGTCTAATTTTCTCCCCTCCTTTGTAGATAAGTGACACCAGATATGTCCGGATGCTGATCTTCATCTTGTATAGGGAACAGGTATGGATGGGGACAAGTATAGCCCGGGTTACACGCTTCAATGTCCCAGCGATCCCAACAAAGTACGGGATCGCTGGGACATTGAAGGCTGATCGCTGGTGAGCTGTCACACAGGCAGACTCACCAGCGATCCGGACCAGCGAGCACGCTGGTATCCAAGGTAAACAGCGGGTAACTAAGCGCCACGTGGCGCTTAGTTACCCGCTGTTTACCTTGGATACCAGCTCACTGTGTTGCTGTGAGGCACTGGGAGCTCGCTGATCGCTGGTCTCCCGCTGTCACATGCAGCGATGCTGCGCGTTCAGCGGCGACCAACGATAGATTTATGAACCGGTTCGAAAATCTGCGATCAACGATCAACGACTCATCGTTGATCGTTGATAGGTGTCACACGCAACAATGTTGTTTAGACATCGCTGCAAAGTCACCAAACCGGTGACGTTGCAACAATATCGGTACTGATATCGTTGTGTGTGATGGGCCTTAAGATGCATCTCCTCCATATCTGTAGTATAGATGTTGCAGCTGTCTGAATACTTAATACCAGCCAAAGGAATGTCAAAGTATTATTATTTACAAACATTCACGTTGCGTGCTTGATCTGCAGATTATCCCTGGATCTCGGATTCTGGGTCTTTTGCAACTTATTGCATTACTTTAGGCTATATTTAGTTTTGCAGATCCCATACATTTAGGCAGTGATGTGGAAGTGCAGAAATATTGGCTTCTCTTTCTTAAAGAGTCATTTTAATTTTTATTTAGTAAATCAATAGTGTGCATGAAAATAAGCAATTTCATAATATTTCTTATCAAAGAAATCTGCTCCTTCCTAATCCTGGACTGATCATTCACTCTCAATTCATGGGTGTTTTTAGTGAAGACAAATTCTACCATTACAGAGATAGGAGATGACAGTTGGAGCTTTTTAAATTCTATGGAAGAGGGAGGAGCTAGAGGCACAGGGAGGAGCTAGAGGCAGGCAGACATTCTACTCCTGGAAGTTCTCCATAGAACTCTGAGCACCAACATGTCATTTCCTATCTCTGTCAGTGGCGTACTGCCAAAAGGGGCAGACCACGTGGCCACTATGGGGCCCGTGAGTCAAGGGGCCCATTGGCAGCACAGGCACCGCTACCATGTCCATGGCTTCCCCCATCATTGTAGCAATACCATTAAGAGGAAAGAGAGAACACAGAACCCTCCCTCTCTCCTCTTTCTCCCACTGTCTGTAACCCAGACAACTATTGTTGTTATTATTATTTTTTTTTTTTGGGTGAGGGGCAATTAGAAATTCTGCTATGGGGCCCCATGATTTCTACAGTATGTATGATGTGCCCCAGGGCCGTGGGGTATTCGGAACCGGGCATTAATACTTCTGGGGAGTCACAGGGGTCGAGACTCAGCTCCGTGGCCATGGGCATCAAATAAAAGTTTGGTGATGGTTGTCGTGACACCACCCGTGATGTTTGGCTATTGAAGGCCGACGCTGCGGTGTGGGACCTCTGTGGATGATGGGATTGCAGCTAAGGTGGTGTTGCTCCTCATGGGTGGAGCAGTTCACCAGGGCAACCGGTATAGTCTATGGTGGTGGTAGGCCGTTGGGGTGTATGACTGAGGTCACCTACCGACAGACACACAGTCCGTAGTCTCCGTTAGCTTTCAGGTAGGTAGGTTCAGGTTCAGACCAAGCCACTGTCCACAGGTGATGTTAGGAATCAAGGTGGCCTGGAAGCAAGTTGAGGATCTCATCACCCAGTGAGTTCTGAGGCCTCCCTGCTGTGCTACTCTTTGCTGGTCCTGGCTGCCTGTAGCTTAGCTGCAACCCTCTCCTCCTGTTTGTAAGTCTCTCACCCGTATGGCCAGCAGCTTGAGCCCTTCCCAGGCACCACTCCTATGACAACTGTTCTTGAACTCTCCGATGCTGCTGTGCCTCCAGGTACTTTGGAGAAGTGGAGTCTCCCATCCTCCGGTTTTGGCTGCTGGGTCTGGAATACCCTCACAACATTGGACTCTGGTGTCCGTTTCTGGTGCTCTGTGTTATGAACCGATGACTCAGGAGTAACATTCAGATTCCCCAGATGTCGTTGGTAACTATACTGACCGCAATCCCTGACAACATACCGTAACTAGAAGTAGCCGTGGGATGTAACTAATCAGACCTAGACACCTCTGCACAGCTGGAGAACTAACTTCTCCTAAAGATGGATGTAGCAAAAGCTATCTTGCCTCAGAGCAGAACCCCAAAAGAATAGCAAGCCCCCACAGATATTAACTGGGAAACAAGAGAAAGAAAAACAAATACAGGCAGAGTAAAATGTTTAGCAAAAGAGGCCAAACTAGCTATAAAGGACAGACAGGATAGAATACTATTGCGGTCAGTATAAAACACTATCAAAAAACCACCAACAGCAGATAGTACAAAGATTACCCTGAGTCACTAAGACTTGGCACCCTCTATATCTGCAGACTTCTATAAATCAAATACCAGCAGAACTGGAAATAACAGATAATAGTGAATGGTAAAATTCCTAAGAAGAAAACTTCCTGAGAACAGATAAACAAATATACAGACTAAATTGCAAACCCACAACTCAGAATAAGACAAAACATAAGCAGAACCTTAAGTACACAAAAGTGTGCCACAAAATATCAAAAAACCATCCACTTAGCTTGCAAAGAATTCCACAGAGCAGAAGAAACCAGAGAGATGTGATCTCCTCCAGGAACCAAAGACAACTGGCAAGGATTGATCCACTTCAAACCTTTATATGCTTCAAGAACCAGATTGCCAATCATCTCCGGGAGGAGTTCCAATGAATTTACAACAGCTCTGCTATGGGGTGAAACAGTAACTGGTTCTACTCCCCATGCCTGCTTCTCTCCTTCCTCAGACCCTCTCCTATGGGTCCTTCACACTTGCTGTTCTTTCTCTCTACTCTGCCTGGGACGAGCTTAGCCCTGCTCCAGTCCACAGGTCGTTTTCATAGTCCTCCCAGGAACTGAACTCCCTAACCCCTCCCCCAGGCCAGAATTTATAGGGGAGCTCCCCTGAACCTGGGTTAGAGCTCCCCTACTGGTCTGGAGTCAGGAAAAGTGTTGCATACTGTGGGCTTACCTGGTGTGGATACCCCTTCTTGCTTTCAAGCATGAGATCACCCCCGAGGGAGGCAATGCCATTGTGGCAACTGGACTCTGGAGTGCCACATGTAGGCCCCTGATCTCAGTAATGGGAAAATCTATATTCACTGAAGACATATTTTACCCATGAATTAAGAATTTTGAGAATAAGAAAATCAGTCCAGGAGGAAGAGGTGGATGTGTCTAATAAGATATAACAAAAATTACTTATTGAGTTACAAAATAAAACTGACGCTCTCCATATATTCTCATAAAAGTGTGATCCTTTATAGATGTTTCTGCTCAGGTTGGGATGTCCTTGATCACTATTCAGCTGTTTGGGTATAGACTCTGGAGAACTAGCAAAGAAAACAGGTTGACATCTCAAGAATCAAGTTTACTCCGTGGCCCGAGGACATCATCAGTCTCCAACATTTCTGTAAGGTTCCTGACTATATGACCTCAGTAAAAGAAATGAAAGACAAGTCAGAACAGGTATAGAAAAGATAGAAGATTAGATAGATAGATAGATAGATAGATAGATAGATAGATAGATAGATAGATACATTGATAGGTAATAGAGAAACAGTGAAATATAGATATTAGATGGACATAGACAGAGAGATAAAGAAGAGATAGATGAATAAATAGATAGAAAGTAGAAAGACAGATAGACTAGATAGATGAATAGATAATGATAGATACAGTAGATGAATAGATAGATAGAAAAATAGATGGATAGATAAATAGATGATAGGTAGATAGAATAGATAGATAGACAATAGATGGATAGTTAGATCAATAGATTGATGTATAGAATATAGATGGCTAGATAGATAAATGGATAGATAGAAAAAGAGATGTAGATAGATAGATACATGGATAAATAGAAGAATAGATAGACATAAATATAGATGGAGAGATAAATAGTCAGTTAGATAGACAGATCAATAGATTGATAGAAAAATAGATGGATAGATAGCTGGATGAATGGATAGATAGATAATAGATGGATTAATGAATGGATAGATGGATGGATAGTAAAATAGATAGTTATATGATAGATAGAGATAAAGAGAAAAATGGATAGATAATATCTTGCTAACTCGCCATTTATATGATTTTGGGCGCTGCCCCTTGGACCCTCATACTACCGCCTGCGGAGCGCCTATGACAATTAGTGCCAGCGACCAGTGAACGTTGCACCCCAATACCGTTGCGTGTCCATAGAGTCAGATATTTGGGAGCCGCCATTCTTGCTCATTACCTCTGACCTCCACACTTGCTTTGTGACAGCTGGAATGCGCCATCCTTTCTCTACACCGCCACCCTGTAATTTGCTCCCCCAAAGCCAAACTCAAGAATGTAAATTGGAAATGTTCAGGCTTTGGATTGAGTCAGGCTCTAAGATACGTCAGGAGGAAGACACTGAGCGTGGCAGGATTGTAGGAGAGCGCCACCACTCTGTAAATGAGAACATTGCTGCAAGTCTGCAGGCCGCTGATCACCTGGACGATCCAGAAGGGTTTGTGGATACATGACATCAAAATTTAGATTTTTGGTTTAAATGAGAAGTTATGTTTGGCGAAAGGAAAACGCTACATTACAGTATAAAATCCTCATTACTGGAGGAGATATCGTATTTAGTGTTTTATAAGACGCACCAGATTATAGGAAGCACCCGAAATTTTGACAAAGAAAATAGGTAAAAAAATATTTTTTTTGCTGAAAATGGGGTCCAGTTTATAATCCAGTTGTATCATATTGGGGGGGGGGGAAGCTGTGGTGAAGTGGGGTCACAGGAGGCTGGGTTGAGCAATGCTGTGGGTGGTGCAGCGCATGTCCCGGCGTTGTGAGGCAGGAGCCATTCCAGTGATGCTGCGGGCAGTGCGGCAGGTGTCCCAGCCATGCTGAAGGTGGGGTGAGGTAGGAGCCAACCTGCCGATGCTGCGGGAGGAGTGAAGCAGGAGCCATCCCGGCAATGCTGCGGGCGGTGCGGCAGGTGTCCAAGCGATGCTGCAGGTGGGGTAATGTAGGAGCCATCCTGGAGATGCTGCGGGCGGTGTGAAGCAGGAGCCATCCCGGCGATGCTACGGGCGGTGCGGCAGGTGTCCAAGCGATGCTGCAGGTGGGGTAATGTAGGAGCCATCCTGGCGATGCTGCGGGAGATGTGAGGAAGGAGCCATCTCAGAGATGCTGCGAGCGGTGCAGCAGATGTCCCAGCGATGCTGAAGGTGGGGGTGAGGTAGGAGCCATCCTGGTGATGCTGCAGGTATTGTTGGGCAGGAGCCATCCCTAGTGGTTGCATGCAAGTCAATTTCAGTGGTGCAAGCTTCAAAGAAATGGCATCAAATGCGGTGCATGTGCAGATTCAGCTCTTGGTTCAATAACAAGCCATGGCCTCAGTCTGCGCATGCGCTGCCTCTGGCACCAGTGAAAATGGTGCTGGAGGTGGAATGTGTGCAGATTGAGATCTCAGCTTGTTATTGAGCCAAGAGCTCAATCTGCACATGCGCTGCATCTGACGCCATTTCTTTGAAGTCCACACCACTGACATTCACTTGCATGTTCGGCGCCCCACTGGTCGAGATGCCACGGAGGAGTACTGCACCCATAAACGATTGTGTAGTATAGAATTGAGATGTTGCACAAAGGACCCTCAAGCAACACATCCACACACTCCCTAGTTAGGGGACCGTGGGTGGACCTGTCCCAGGGAGGACCCAGTCCCATGAGTGTAATGACAGGGTAAAAAATGTGTGTGGGTGGGAGGAGAGTTAGGTCAGTCTGAGGAGAGCTCCGTTGGGGATTGAGGAGTGTGGGACAGCGGAGAGGGTGTCAGGAAGGAAGGAGATCCAGGTGCGGTGCGCCTGAATCCGGAGCTGGTACGATTACCAACTGGAGGGATTTGTCCCCAAACAGAGGACTGGCTCTGAGTACAGTGCTGGTGTTCATCCCCAAACTGTCTAACCAAAGGCCTGAGCTTCTAGAGGAAGTCGAGGCCGACCCCCAAAGCATCAGAAAAAAGGCACTGTATAGGGTCTGGGGGAAAAGAGTCCTCCGCTGAGAGATCCTTGGGAGCTGGCTTCAGGCTCTGCGTGCGGGAATGCTGAGGGAGACAAGAGAGAGCACAGGAAGGGACGGGACAGGAACGGCAGGCAGTCCACCTAAGTAAAGCATCCTAATTCCCAGTGACTACCCAGGCCAGGCAGACCTGAAAAGCCTGTGTTATCAAAGAACTACCAGTAAATTTGTACAGAGTAAAAATACTGTGTGGCATCCTTTTCTATCTCCACCTGAGGAGCCGCCAAGCGCAGCAGGGAGGAGGACCAGTGACCAGGCCTGGCGCATCTGCATCCCTGGGTGAAACCACAAACTTCCATTAATGCCCCGGGGATCCCGCTCCACCTACGGAGAGCGTAACCGTCCTGCTGTCCCACCATCACCCCGGAGGTCTGTCCCACAGCGCCGTTAACATTACCAGAACCGTAGGTGGCATTACGAATCACTATATTTATTATTTTTATTGATTGTTCCCCTTTTTCAGCGACCACCATGGCCACGAGACCAGGCAACAGGCCCCGTGACATCCCCCTTGAATTACAGCGCCCGGGACCAGGTACCCCAAGGCCCTGGGGCAGGTCAGCTTTCTGACATCATGAACAGGATCCCGTGCCCAGTAAAACCGGGTACTGTGCGCCTTGAACTGTGTTTAAAAAGACTTTGTTTGCCAGACTCCAAAATGGCAGGGTCAGAGACATAACGCCATGTGCAGGCTCAGAGGCGTGCCTCGGCCCCTCATCATGGCAGGGCCCTGCCAGAGGCGCGAAAATCCAGACCCGCCCGAGTTGTCAAGGAAGAACCAAGAGGGCAGGCCTGAGATTAAAGTACTCCTGCTAGAACTTATAAGTGGCGGCAGGAAGGGTGAGGCAAGAAGGAGTCGATGAAGCATGGGTGTGGTCCACGGGTCTATAGCAATGGCGGCAGCTAACCAAAGAAACCCGGCCTGCGAGCTGGAGGAAGCAGGCAACCCTTGAACTGCTGAGCAGGGTGTCGTCTCGCTCCTGTTGCACGGAGGAGAAGATGCGTTCTGGGAAGCTGCCCTGGGAGTCCTATGGATCCATTTAAATGACACCCTGGACTGGGTCTTTAGGCGCTGGAGTGCACATGCCCACACTGAGTTGTCCCGGCGGGCAGAGCTTCGAGAGTCCGGCGACCCAGAGCTGGAACCAAGGGCGAGAGATCAGGCCATGGGTGAGCCCGAGGGTGCCAGCAGCAACCAGCAGCTAGATCTGCAACCCGTTCACAAGGAGGAAGTCGGGGCATCCGGGCCCTGCGCCAAGCCAGAGGTCCCCGAAGTGCCTGCCCTTGATGAGGTGACCGGAGATGAACCGGAAGACCCAGAGGAGGCCGCCGAGCTTGAGGACGACGTCCTGGAGGTCCCCGCAGGAGAGTCCAAGAGTGAGGAGCCATCCAGCTAGCCGGATCCCATGGAGGAAAAACCCGAGGCGGGTGAGACCGACAGTGACGCGGAAGTCGGGGCATCCGGGCCCACGCTCTGTGGTGGGATCGTCATCAACATCGACCGGGTGGATGGGTTGGAGCCGCCGCCATGACCAGGGAGCAGGATCGTGCTCCAGTTTCAGCTCCGGAGCAGCTTGACTATGCCCATCAGAGGTTCCTGGCAGACCAGGTGGAGAGACAGCGCTGACACGAGCATTGGTGGGCCAAGTAACAAGAGAGCCTCCTATCAAGGAACCGAGCCCAACGGATGGCACCAGTTTCACAAGAAGACCGTAAATCAGGTACTGTGGTGGCATTTAACGTGGACAATGTGTGGGGTTTCATCTGGGAGCCGGGACTCTTGGAGGAGCTTTTTGTTAGCAGACAAGACGTTGAAGCACATCTCCCCAAAAGGGCACCCGAACAGAGACATGTATCACCACGACAAGGTGAACTATGAGTGGCACCTTGGTCCCAGAGGGTGATATACTCTGCGGGTTTATAAAGTGGTAGAGTAATAAGTAAAAACCCGGTGTATATAGTTTTATTTGTGTGCCAATTGCTTTGAAGGACAATATGTGAAATGATTATAATGTTGAGCCTGGACTGAAAACCATTAAGTGTTGGACTCAGTGAGTGTGTGTGCTATTTAAAAAGCCTGGTGGTTAAAGGAACACTGTTGAGAGTGAAGGACAATGACCACCGGGACTGTATTGCTACCTGGCCCCATTTTGGCCGGTATTGCATTTTTGATTTTTCATTATAGTTGGTCCCATTGACCCGGTAACGTTAAAAGTAAAAGTACCTCCCGAAAGGGAAGAAAAGCACTGAGTAATGTTGTTTGCATGTTAATAAAAATGTAAAAATTTTAATCTATACCGGGTTGGGTCACCTGCGGACAAGTGAGTTTAACCAAGGGGGAATGTGGTGGCCCACTGGTCGGGACACCACTGAGGGGTACTGCACCCATAAAAGATTGTGTAGTATTCCTGTGACTAGGGAATTGGGATGTTGCACACAGGACCCTCAAACAACACATCCACACTCACCCTAGGTAGGGGACCGTGGGTGGACCCGTCCCAGGGAGGACCCAGTTGAATGGGAGGAGTGACAGGGTAGAAAAAGTGTGTGGGTGGGAGGAGAGTTAGGTCAGTCTGAGGAGAGCTCCGTTGGAGAGTGAGGAGTGGAGGACGGCGGTGAGGTCGTGAGGAAGTAAGAAGATCTTTAGGGCACCAGGTAGTGCAGTGCGCCTGAATCCGGAGCCGGTATGATTACCGACTGGAGGAATTTGTCCCGAAACAGAGGACCGGCTCTGAGTACAGTGTGGGTGTTCATCCCTGAGCCAAGGCCCGAGCTTCTAGAGGAAGTCACAACCGACCCCAGGCGCATCCAGAAAAAGGCACCGTGTAGGGTCTGAGGGACCTGGAAAAAGAGTCCTCCGCTGAGAGATGCTTGGGAGCTGGCTTCAGGCTCTGTGCGCGGGAGCGCTGAAGGAGACAGGAGAGAGCACAGGAAGGGACCGGACAGGAAAGACAGGCAGTCCACCAAGGGTCCTAAGTAAAGCATCCTAATTCCCAGTGTCTACCCAGGCCAGGCAGACCTGAAAAGACTGTTATCAAAGAACTGCAAGTAAACTTGTACAGAGTAAAAAAGACTGTGTGGCGTCCTTTTCTATCTCCACCTGAGGAGCCACCAACCGCAGCAGGGAGGAGGATCAGTGACACAGCCTGACGTGGCTGCATCCCTGGGTGAAACCACAAACTTCCATTACTGCCACGGTGAAACTATCTAGGCTTGGAAAAGACAGTGGTGGATCTACCTAGGCTGTACAAGATCGATCTTCTTACAAAACGTTCATCCATCAACTTGCCATGGCTTGAGATTGAGCTGAAGGCCGGCAAATAAAAATAAAAGCCATGTGTGTAAAACACAGTGGTGGTAATAGGTTTGGGTTGGTTTTGCAGCATTTGGGTCAGGATGGCTGCCATCATTGATGGAATAATGAATTCTGAACTATACATTCTAATTGAAAATGTCCGGACATCTGTCCATGAGCTGAATCTCAAGAGAACATGGATCATGGAACAAAACAATGATCCAAAGGCACAAATCATTCTACAGAAGAAGGGTTATATAATAATAATAATAATAATAATAATAATAATAATAATAGAAGAATAAAGGTAAAGTTTTGGAATGGAGAAGGCATAGTCCTGACCTTAATCCTATAGAAATAGAAGCAGTGCATGGGAGAAAATCCTCCAACATAACAGGGTTGAAGCTGTTTTGTTGGGAGGAAGGGGCTAAAATTCCTCCAAGCCAATATGTAGGACTGGTTGGCAACTAGCGTAATTATGCAGATGTAGTTGTTGCTCTACAAAGTGGTCACACCAGATATTGAAAGCAAGGGTTCACATACTTTTGACAGTCACAGAAATGTACGCGAAACAATGAGTTGGACACTCGGATGGGCTCAACTTGTGTACCGATTATAATGGAAGTAACTGGGGAACTTGAGCATTTTTCTGGAAGATCTTCCAGAAAAATGCTTGAGTGTCCCATTGAACTTGGTACACGAGTTGAAAATCTGATGTAGTTTTAGGTCAAATTAATGCAGAAACATTCCAAAAGTTTCACAAACTTTCAAGTGCAACTATAAATACATGTACCAGCTGATGCTGACTGGTGCTGTGATGTCTTATTACAACATCTCGCCTGTATTTATCACTTCCCATTCTGTTTCTTTCCAGTTATCTTAGGGTTAACCCCGTACAGAGATGAGATTGCTCATTAGACTTCGCCCCCTCCAACCTTTTGCTGATCATGTGTCTGCCTTCAGCTTCAAGGTGCAATAGTGCAACCCTTACAATTCACAGCCGGCAGCTTATATAAAGGGAGACGGAGGGTGGGGGGAGCACAAGCTACTGAGAAGGTGAGTGATGGGAGAAATAAGAGCTGGAAGGAATAGTTAGACTTATATGGTTGGGTATCGATAGACGAAGACCGATAAGTCTACAGTGTGTTTTGGGAGTTTCCTTGAACTAGGGTTAGGCAACATTTTTTGGGCAAGAATCGGGGTGTTTGGGGTCCTGTCATCACATTTAACATCCATTTTCTTCTTTAGGATCCAAAAGGAGAACCATGAAGTGGACATTTCTGTTGTTGACCATTGGGTTCCTGGCAGGTAATTTATATAATGGCGAACAATATTATTGGGCCTTGGTATGGAGTAAATTCATGGTGGTACTACTCACCAATGGTGGCTGAAGCCATACCAGTGACCCACTATATTATCTCTAGGCTTGGACACCACTCACTAATCTTATTTTCACAGGAACCCAGGCCAGGTCACTTTTTAGAGATGCCCCCCAGACCAAATGGGAGTCCGCTCTGGACAGCTTTTGGCAGACACTGAACAAGATGGAAGAAGCTGCAGATGAGGCCTCGCTAAGGATGAGAGACTCCCAGTTCGGCAAGGAACTTGAGTGAGTAAGATGACAAAAAAGAGGAGGTTATGGTGGTAATAATGTGCAAGTTTTAGTTGATTTCAAGACCTAGTAACTTAATAACCCAAGGGTGGATAAGGGTAAAGATTAGTAACCTAGATGTATGTGAAAATATTTACCTAATAACAACTACCATAGTTGAAGATACACATAATACATTATTCTGAAATCATATTGGCTATGGTAGACAACTATTTAAAGGGATTCTCCATCCTTTTATTGATGTTGATTGGTTAGGGTCTGATGTTTGTCAACTGGCGTTTTCCGGTTGTATGTAATAAGATGAGTTACTATGCAGCATATTTTGTGCATGTTTTTCAATTTCTTTGAATTTGCAAGCTCTCTGGTCGCTGTTTTGACCATTGGGCAGAGTTTTAAGACCTAGTAACCTAATAAACCAAGGGTGGATAAGGGTAAAGAGTAGTAACCTAGATGTACAGGAAAATATTTACATAATCACAACTACCATGAATAAAGTACACATAATACCTTAATTATTTTGGCTATGGTAGACACCTATTTAAAGGGATTCTCTATCCTTTTATTGATGGTGATTGGTGAGGGTCTGATATTTGTTAACTGGGTATTCTGGTTGTATGTAATAAGGTCAGTTACTATACAACATATTTGGTACATATTTTCAATTTCTTTGCATTTTCAAGCTCTCTGTTTGCTGTTTTGACCATTGGACTGGATTTTAAGACCTAGTAACCTAATAACCTAGGGGTGGATAAGAGTAAAGAGTAGTAGCCTAGATGTAAGTGAAAATATTTACATCATCCCAACTACCATGAATAAAGTACACATAACACAGTGATTATTTTGAAATCATATTGGCCATGGTGGACACCTATTTAAAGGGATCTTCCATTCTTTTATGGGTGGTGATTGGTGGGGGGTTTATTTTTGTCAACTGACTTATTCTTGTTGTAAGTAATAAGGCCAGTGACTATGCAACATATTTTGTGCATATTTACAATTTCTTTGCATTTGTAAGAACTCTGCTTGCGGTCTTGACCATTGGATGGATTGGGTTTCAGGACCTAGTAACCTAATAGCCCAAGGGTGGATAATGATAAAGAGTAGTAACCTAGGTTTGTTTGAAAATATTTACATAATTACAACTACATTGTATAAAATACACATAATACATAGATTATTTTTAAATCATATTGGCCATGGCAGATGCCTATTTAAAGGGATTTTCGTGGGGTCTGATAGTTGGCACCACTAATCAGCGGTTTGAATTGGATAATACCAAGAACTAATATTATGTACAGCTAGTAGGAGCCAATCAGAAACCATATTTAGGCAGTAAAGTGGTTGCAACAGATGATTAGCGGGGGATATTGAGAGTTAGCTTCACCAATTTACTACCTATGGCCTAATTTTAAAGGGATACCCTGAACTCAGATACTCTATAAAACATATCTTGGAAAAACAAAAATAAATAGTAAAAATAGATAACAAAAATAAAAAAAGGAATTAATAACTAAAAAAATAACCAAAATAAAAATAAATAAAATGTAGAACTTAATTAAAGTTAATAAAAAATAAATTTAAATAAATGCAAATCGTCTCTCTCTAATAATAGTATGTCTATACATAATCAATGTTTACTATACAATTATGTCTGTGTTCACACCATCTGCCTATTTCAGTTGTAAGTCTATGCAGCTGCATAAGAAGAGATTTATGAAATTAGAAAGGAGAGGATTTTTGTCCTTCTTATACCACAAACACCTCACTCTTTATCATACATGGTGTGTAGCACTGCAGCCCATCCAAAATTAAGTCGGCTGCAATACCAGACCCAACCTATAGACGAAGGTGGCGCTGTTTCTAAAGATAAAAATATCAACGTTTCTAATATTGGACTTTCACCCTAACCCTTCAAGTTTTTCCATCCTATAATCATTTCATGTCCTTTCACGCCTCCTCTCTGCTCCATGCGCAGATGTCCCGAGGTGTAGCAGTCTATGAGCAGTAATGTTCAGAACATTGCAATGATAGCCTCGTAGGAATGACCAGGACAGGACGGAGCATGTAGTCCTGGGTGACACAGAGTGTGCCTGTGACAGGAGCCTTTAGGCAGGTGATAAAATATGTACATTAAGATTGTGCCTGACAGCTCCTGGAACATCTGTCAGGGTCAGCTCCTCCTATAATTACATGTTATCATATCCCTGTATAAAATTACATTGATACCACTACTCATATAAAATAGCAACTGGCTTATTCTGGTTGTATGCAATAAGTTCTGAAACTAAGTAATATATTCTTTGCATTTGCAAGATCTCTGCTTGCATAATTGGCCAATGGACTCGGTCTCAACACCAAGTAACCTAATAACCCAGGGGTGGATAAGAGTAAGGATTAGTAACCTAGGTGTATGTGAAAATATTTATATCATCACAACTACCATGGATAAAATGCAAATAAGACATTGAATATTTTGAGCTCATTTTGGCGATGGTAGATACCTATTAAAGGGATTGTCCATTCTTTTAATGATGGTGATTGGTGGGGGTCTCATGTTCGTCAATTGGCATCTTCTGGATTTATGTAATAGGTTCTGAAACTATGCAATATACTTTGTGCATATTTTCAATTTTGTAGCATTTGTAAGATCTCTGCTTGCTGTATTGGCCATTGGACTGGGTTTCAAGACCTAGTAACCTAATAACCCAGGGGTGGATAAGAGTACCCGCTGTGTACCTTGGATATCAGCTGGTGAGCAGAGAAGGCTGGTAACCAAGGTATACATCAGGTATCTAGGCAGAGCGTGCTGCCTAGATACCCGCAGTTTACCTTGGAGACCAGCCTGCTCCTGCTTTCTGCAGCCTGGCAGCAGGAGAAAGACATCGTGGAAATTATATTTAAATCATTTCCACGATGTCGCTGGTCCACTGATCGCTGGTGAGTCTGCCTGTGTGACAGCTCACCAGCGATCAGCCTTCAATCTCGCCAGTGATCAGATTGCTGGCGACATTAACACGTGTGATGGCCCCATTAGCATTTGCAAGATCTCTGGTTGCTGACTTGGCCTTTGGGCTGGGTTTCCATACCTAGTAACCTAATAACTCAGGGGTGCATAAGAGTAAAGAGCAGTAACCTAGATGTACGTGAAAATATTTAGGTCATCACAATTACCATGGATAAAATACACATAATACATTGATTATTTTGAAATTATACCGGCCATTGTGGTAACTAAAATGAATCGCCATGATTACAGGCAATTTCAGCTCATCTTTGGCTGCACCTGAGTTAGAATTTGAGCAAAATATATATATAAAAAATAAAGGATAAAAATTGGACGCATGCCTGAGTGTCTACATTCAGGAGATATGTTTTGGATCGGTGTCAGTTGCCTCTAAAGCACATTCTCTTCTGGCTGCTCATAGCATGGAGAGTCGCCTGTGGTGCCGGCCTGCAGGAAAGTAAAATACATATGTCAGACTCAGCGATTAATTTGTAGGAACACGGAATGTGACCCGAACATCGATTAGTCTGGACATGTTCAAAGATAACTGACAGAGATGAAAGTAAACTTCAATATTTTGACACAAGTCCAATGGAAGAGTATAGGGGCACCCCACTGCGTCACACCGTAAAGATGAAAAGATGATAGACATTAAATCAATGTATATTAGAAAGATATATATATATATATATATATATCGTATATACTCGAGTATAAGCCAACCCGAGTATAAGCCGAGGGCCCTAATTTTACCCCCAAAACTGAGGAAACCTATTGACTCGAGTATAAGCCTAGGGTGGAATATGCAGCAGACTCCCAGACTCGTATATATTGCTCCTCATCACTGGTATATAGCGCCCCCATCACTGGTATATAGCAATTATTACTGTATACAGCCCCTCATCACTGGTATATAGCGCCCCATCACTGGTATATAGCAATCATTACTATATACAGCTCCTCATCACTGGTATATAGCGCCCCCATCACTGGTATATAGCAATTATTACTGTATACAGCCCCTCATCACTGGTATATAGTGCCCCCATCACTGGTATATAGCAATCATCACTGTATACAGCCCCTCATCACTGGTATATAGCGCCCCCAACACTGGTATATAGCAATCATCACTGTATACAGCCCCTCATCACTGGTATATAGCACTCCCATCATGGTAAATGGCCCCTCATCCTGGTATATACCTCCCTCACTGTACATATTCCTCCATTACTGGTATATAGACTCCCAGCCTGGTTTATACCCCCACCACTGGGGTATACAGCCCCCACCACTGGGGTATACAGCCCCCACCACTGGGGTATATAGCCCTCCACCACTGGGGTATATACTTCCCCCCACTACCGGGGTACATAGCCCACCCATCACCACTGGGGTATATAGCTTCCCACCACCACAGGGGTATATAGACACACACCACCACAGGAATATATAGACCCACACCACCTCAGGGGTATATAGACCCCCCACCACCACAGGGGTATATACCCCCCTATGACTAATATATGCCCCCATGCTGCCGCATAGCATAAAATAATAAATCATTCATATTTACCGTCCGTCCCTATGTCACCGCTGCGTCCTTCGGTCCTCCGGTCATCATGCTTCTTCCTGCTTTTGCCGGGTCATGTGACCGGCGCACCAGGGATGACGTCATGGCTGCTCCGCCGGTCACATGATGCGGACAAAAGCAGGAAGAAGCATGAAGAACTGAGGACCGAAGGACGCAGCGGTGACATAGGGACGGACGGTAAATATGAATGATTTATTATTTTATGCTGTGCGGCAGCATGGGGGCATATATTGGTCATGGGGGGAGTATACATGGTGCAATGTAATCTGCACCACTCTCCCTGCCGTTGATGGACAGGGGGATGCAGTGCATATTGCATTGCCCTAATGAGCCTCCCCCAGCCTCCTCCAGCCCCCGATCACCACCCCCCCACTGAGCCTTCACACCGTAACTCGAGTATAAGCCGAGGGGGGCTCTTTTCAGCACAAAAATTGTGCTGAAAAACGTGGCTTATACTCAAGTATATACGGTATATATTTATGTATATGAAATAGATATATAGATATTAGATAGACGACTTATAGAAACTAGACAGATAGATGAATAGATAGATATATTTATAGGTAGGTTAACAGATATAGAGAAATAGACAGATTCATGGATCAATATTAGACTGGTAGATTGATACATATATAGATAATAAAAATATAGATACATAGATATTAGATAGATGGAATAATAGAGAAATGATATATAGATTAATAGATAGAATAATAGGTGACAAATAGCTAAATTAATAGATATATAGATCATATATAGAAGGATAGATAGATAGATAGATAGATAGATAGATAGATAGATAGATAGATAGATAGATATGATAGATAGATAGATAGATAGATATGATAGATAGATACATAGATAGATAGATTAGATAGATTAGATAGATAGATAGATAGATAGATAGATAGATAGATAGATAGACAGAGGGATAGATAGATCAAAAGAAACCAGGCAGCACTCCAAATCACACAAAAGTGGACATCATTTAATCCAGCCCTTAGTGGCACAAGCTTGACAAAGACCTCACGGGTCGAAACGTTGTGCTACTAAGGGCCTGGATTAAAGGATTCCACTTTTGTCTGATTTGGAGTGCTGCCTGGTTTCTTTGGACTTATATATTACATTTGGATACCATGTTCAGGAAGTATTGCACCCCCCTTAAATTTCTTAAGTTTGTGCTGATTCCCTTTTCTAAATTTTTAGATAGATATGTAATAGATATAGATCTATAATATGCCATAGACTTCCATAGCCACCACCCTGGATGTGCCCCCATCCATTGTTACTATAATCCCTACCCATTATGATCTATCAGTCCCTCTTTGGTTTACTTCACTTTGTCAGGCAGGTCCTATTTTAGTGATTTCTTGATTGATAACAGGCGTGGCAGCAATCAGACCTGGGTGTGGAAAGGGAAATTGAACTTAGCTTCCCAAAGACGTGATAAACCACAGTTAAATTATGTTTAATCACTTTTTCACACAGGGCCCTGCAGGTTTGGATTTCTTTATCCCTTAATAATAAAGACCTCCATTTACAAACTGTATTTTGTGTTTACTTGTGTTATTTTTGGATAATATTTACATTTGTTTGTCCATATGAAACATTTAAGTGACAAACATGCAAAAGAATAAGAAGTCAAGAAGGGGGCAAACACTTTTTCATACCACTGTAGATAGATATATTAGATGATAGATAGATAGATAGATAGATAGATAGATAGATAGATAGATAGATAGATAGATAGATAGATAGATATGTTGAGTACACCGGCTAATAAAAATTAATTAAGAGATTACCGATTTGTAAATTTAATATCAGTAATAGACCTACTTACTGCTCATACTTGTGTTCTTTATTAATTCCTTTGTATAACACTTTTCTTTTCAGTGGACTTATCAAAGACACGATGGAAGAACTTAGCAATTACGCAGATGACCTGAAGAGTAGAGTTGGCCCTATGGCCCAAGATGCTCAACAACAGTTTAACGATGAGGTCTCCGCTCTGGCTGATAAACTCAAGAGTGACATGGAAGACACCAAGTCTCGGGCCATCCAATACTCAGGAGACCTGCGCTCTATGTTTGACCAGAACATTGAAGACGTCCAAGGAAAAGTGAGTATGTACATGAAGAAGCTAAAGAAACGTCTCGCGAAAGATAGTGAAGATCTTAAGCAAAAGCTGGGCCAGTACGGGGATGACCTCAGCAAGAACACTCAGGAGAAGGTAGAGAGCCTCCGTAAGAACATCGAACCCTACGTTACCAACCTGAAGAAGAAGGGACAGGAACGTCTTCAGTCTCTGAAAGATGTCATGGATGAACAAGGGAAACAGCTCCGAGATAGATTCGCTTCAGTGGCCAAAGACGTCCAGAACAAAGTCAAGAAAATGGCCTCCGACGTGAAGAGCAGCGTAGACAAGGTGGCCGACCAGATGAAAAAGTGGTTCAACCCTTCCATAGACAACCTGCGTAACCAGCTTAATAACCTGGCCAAGAGTCTCCAGAACAAGAAGCAATAAGATGTTGAACATGTTCTTGGACGTGAATCACCACATTCTTAGCTTCCCAAATGTAACGGTTCTGCAAATAGCTGCTAATCCCGTAACCAAGAGCTTGCAGCCTGCATTCAGCTGTAGATACATGGTCAACATTTTACGCAATCCCTCCACATTCTGACAACATCATTATCAAAGACACTATGGACTATCAGAAGAGTTACATTCTTAATTAATCCAGATGTGGAGGTCTTGCAGTTCACAGTCATTGTCCTTCATCACCAGGGTCTGAAAAGTTGGTGGAGATATATGGATGATCTCACTTATATTCCACCCAGGCACCATTATAAGAAACCAAAGGAACATTGCTCCTCAAGATCAACTGCACAACGTTCTGGAGATCCATCTAGGTGCCTTTATAAAACTGCAAACTTGTGTTAAAAAACTTGTGTTGTCCGGGATGTAAAAAAAAGTTGATAAAACAAGAGATAAAACATTCTCACCTGTTCAATCTCAAACATTGACACTCTGGTGGTCTCTGATGGTCTGGTGGTCTACCCGCTTACAGTGATGACATCACGTACATCGACAAGACTGCTGCAGCCAATGATTACCTGCAGTCATCACCACCGAGACCAGTGATTGGCTGCAGCCATCATGTAGATGTCTGTGATGTCATCGATTCAGGGAAGTAACAGAGATGGGTAAAGTCCACCAGAGCATTGACACTGGAGCTACTGGCATTGAACTGGTAAGTTTGATTTTTTTGTTGTGTTATCAGCTTTCTTGTCTAATTAATAAAAATCAATCCCCAGACAATTATTTTGATGATTGTACTCCATCTTTATGAGCCTACTCTTGTGTACCCAATGACTGTCTGTTCTGGATGTCTCTGACCGTGTACAGGTCCTCATCATACCCAAAAAGTATTTCTAATGCTTTTCTTTTTTTAGTACTTTATCTTGTTTTATGTGTTTTTGTAATATCATCTTATGTCTCCGCGTATATACTGACTGTCAGCTGTACAATATATAGATTTTATCTATTGTGATCGATATTTGTAATAATAAAAGGAACAGCTGACGTATTTTGTGTGTAGACCTTCTTGGTGTAGTATCACTAGGATGCTCCATGGAAAATTTGCTCCTTTGCATTAAAGGATAAACTAAGTTATTGTTTCATTATTGTCTCCAGCATGGAAAGTTATGAAACTTTGCAAATCACATTATTAGGAGATTTGTCTTCATTCCTGTAAAACAATTTGCATGTAAGTGGTTTCCAAACCCCTGATTTCTCCAGTGTGTTTGCAAAATGTACTCGTGTGGAGTACAGCTGATGGCAGTGATGGGTCATGTGGAGTACAGCTGATGGCAGTGATTGGTCATGTGGAGTACAGCTGATGGCAGTGATTGGTCATGTGGAGTACAGCTGATGGCAGTGATTGGTCATGTGGCGTACAGCTGATGGCAGTGATGGGTCATGTGGAGTACAGCTCATGCCAGTGATGGGTCATGTGGAGTACAGCTGATGGCAGTTATGGATCATGTGGAGTACAGCTGATGGCAGTGATGGGTCATGTGGAGTACAGCTCATGCCAGTGATGGGTCATGTGGAGTACAGCTGATGGCAGTGATGGGTCATGTGGGGTACAGCTGATGGCAGTGATGGGTCATGTGGAGTAGAGCTGAAAGCAGTGATGGGTCATGTGGAGTTCAGCTGATAGCAATGATGGGTCATGTCACGTGGAGTACAGCTGATGGCAGTGATGGGTCATGTGGAGTACAGCTGATGGCAGTGATGGGTCATGTGGAGTACAGCTGATGGCAGTGATGGGTCATGTGGAGTAGAGCTGAAGGCAGTGATGGGTCATGTGGAGTACAGCTGATAGCAATGATGGGTCATGTGGAGTACAGCTGATGGCAGTGATGGGTCATGTGGAGTACAGCTGATGGCAGTGATGGGTCATGTGGAGTACAGCTGATGGCAGTGATGGGTCATGTGGAGTAGAGCTGAAGGCAGTGATGGGTCATGTGGAGTACAGCTGATAGCAATGATGGGTCATGTGGAGTACAGCTGATGGCAGTGATGGGTCATGTGGAGTACAGCTGATGGCAGTGATGGGTTAGCTCCTGTCTTTTCCTCCTGATGTTTTGCTTACCAGAACAATCTCCTGCAGCAACGTTTCCCCAGAGTTAGTGACACAGGAAATGAGCTGACACATTACTGCTATCAGTACTACTCCACGTGTGTACGATCTGATATCTGTGCAGCTGAAGGAAGCAAAATAGCCTGGGGAGAAGCCTTGGGTTGCAATTAACTTAACAAATACCTGTGATGCTAGTGAAAGGCTAGGTTGTGAAAGGGCCGTTTCACATCTATGCGCCGATACGTTTGCCAGCACTGCGCTAGCGCAGGTGCTAGCACAGCCAAGCGCAGGCCAGTGCATTGGCACACAGATGCAGTGCATTGCGCTAGCCCCACCATTACCTTGGAAGGGGCTGGTGCACCGCGCCACATCCAGGAAGCACAAGTGTGACAGGGCCTGTGTCACAGCGCATAAGCTAGTCCGGACGCACCGGAAACGCGTCATTCGACGTTTCCGGTGCGTCCAGAATAAGTGCATGCGCTGTGAGACAGGCCCTGTCACACTTGCGCTTCCAGGATGGGGTGCGGTGCGCTCGCCCCATACAAGGTAATGGCGGCGTTAGCACAATGCGCTGCATTTGTGCGCAAATGCGCTTGCCTGCACTTGGCTGTGCTAGCACCTGTGCTTGCACAGTGTTGACAAACGCATTGGCGCATAGATGTGAAACAGCCCTAGGTTGTAGTACAGTCAATAGTTACAGCAATGGATTCAACAGGGCGGTCAAGTAATCCTGGTTCATTTGCAGGAGAGTTCAGTATTCATGCAACGGTCCAGGGTCAGGTTTCCAAGAGATCATGAAGAAGATTCTGGGATTAAACAGGTGTATACAGCTCACAGTCTAGGGGTCAAAATACCAGGAGAATAATAACAAGTACAGGGAACAAGCAAAAACGTTATTAAGCAACAGTCTGAGCCAGATATCAGAAATCAGACCAGACACAGGCCACACAACATTTCAAACAGGATGTACGACTGGCAGCATTCTGGGAGAGGCTGCTCAACTAAGTAGCAGAGCAATCACTGGTAAGTTGGACCACCTGAGCAACCCAACCCCTTCCACAACCAGAATAGAGGACTGCTCAAAAAATCAGGATACTGACAGCTCAGTACACCCAGGTACCTGTAGCAGCATAATTACAATAGTATCATAGACGTGACAATACCCCAATAAAGTGATATGGAAAGTTTTGTAACTTTCCATGCTGGAATAAATTAAAATAATTATAATGTAATAATAAATAAGTGATTTTTAAGGTATTTTTCTAGCTATAACATCCAATCCAAATGTATATTAATGTTTGTCCAGTAATGTTTGTTAATGTACCACAGGCTTTTCATATAAATGTGACTACCTGGTGCTGAATTACAGGAACAGACATGGTCATATTTATAAGGATTTAGTATTGGGTTCTGCAAAATTGGGTTAACAGTGTTCTAGTCCCTCCTTTCTACTGATTTTTTAGCATACCAAAGCTCAAACACTCCCAAGAATAGACGCCAATGTTATATCCTAGAAAAACCCTATAATGGTAGATAGTAGAGTATACTTTAGATTTAAGCATCTCAAAGTCTTCCCAGAGAAGGACGGAGACGATTGTCTATGGCAGCAACAATGTCCTGGACTAGGGTTGTACTAATGGTGAAAGCCGGGTGCCACCATTATAAGGCTTGAACTTGAAGAAGTAAATCAGATTAAGACGGCATCACCACAAGCGTAGGTGCAGGCAGAAAATAATATACTTACAGAAATGGTTATCTGCCGCGACACTACTATTTCATGTTTAATGAAAATTAATGAGTGGCACTAGAAACAAGAGGATCAATGGATATGATGTATAAGTGAATTGCAGAAACTGCCCTATGCTAAATATGATAAAAATGGAGATCTTAGTTTCAATAGTGGCCACTAGAGAGTAAGCTTGGCATCCACTTAATATATTAATTCCCCTTCCCCCTTTCCTTAGTTTGGTATCCACACTTGGACACCATTGTGAGAGCCCTACACACACCTATTCATTGTTTCCAATTACATCTTTGGGCATATAAACCCACTCACATTTCACAATTTCACCAGGGCATAGTGTTAGGACTTGGCAGTGGAGGCTCCTTGTAAGTGGATGCCAAGCTTACTGTCTAGTGGCCACTATTGAAACTAAGATCTCCATTTTTATCATGTTTAGCATAGGGCAGTTTCTGCAATTCACTTATACATCATATCCATTGATCCTCTTGTTTCTAGTGCCACTCATTCATTTTCATTAAACATGAAATAGTAGTGTCGCGGCAGATAACCATTTCTGAACTTGAAGAAGGACCTGTTCCAACTCCGAAACATGTTGTTTTTATGCATCAATTGGTATAAACATTCAGCCCCTACTTTGTTCTTTCACTCTCTTGGTGGTGCCTAGAGTTCACCGCTCATACAACCCTAGTATAGGATATTCAGCTTTTTCCGCCTACGGGTGCAATTGGAGTTGCCATTTAATTGGCATATCCTTCAATCTGCAACAGAGTTGTACCGGACACAACCCACCCAGGTGAGTGGTTTCATACCAGCATTTTTCCACGCTCCTGCAGTAATACACAGAGAAGACAACAAGTACATGCCAAATGATAGGATGAGCTCCTGAACACAACTGGCCAAGTGATCATAGTCAACATATGATATCACTCAGAAATATATAGACAAAATACTACTAAAGGGGCAAAGTATCTGCACCCATATCACCAGTGAGCTGAATGGATGCCCTTTAGGTCTTTTTGCATCCATGCATTTGTTTTACCCTAGACATGAAGGGTCTCTAAATGTCCAAAGTGGTCTTCTCACTCATTTGGTCATAGCTTTTATTCCATAAAAAAGTATTATTGTAGCATCATGATCACCCTACCTAGAGGGTTCCCCAATTATTTATATTTCAGTTTGTTTCATTGACTTAGCCCTATACATCAGCCATTTTGGCAAGTCCACGACTTCTAAGGTGCCGACACCCTTTGAGTGAAAGGTGGCGACCCAACAGAGATAGATATCTCCCGACCCCCTGAAACAACCGGGAATATTTACTTTCATCATACCCAAGTATGTGGCACTATGGGGGTATAGTTACTATATGAGGTGTCTGGCAGCTGCTTGTGCCATCACTCCGGCAGATATAACCATGGACACTTGGTTGAGGTGAGCATGTGGGTCAATATAGGAGTCATTAGCCAACAAACATTTATTTTCAGCCTTTGGATCCAAAGGAGGTAGAAGCTAGAAAAAGATAGATTAGAACGATTCCGAACAAGAGTAAAATATGATGAGTGTAATCTTACAGAAAATCCACAGCTGAAGAAGACTTCATGACTCAAGATGAATGTGTAAGCAGGAAACGGCGCTGTGTCCTGAGGTGGCCGAAGACGAAAGCAGCCAAAGGTTACAGAATGAGGTTTCCATCTTATCACAGAGATTATTGGGAAAGGCTCATAAAGTCGTCCAGGTGCAATCACATTTTATGATCCTCGGTAAACAGAGACTTTCCGAAAAGAGCTGATCACCTCCTGGAAGCATGTGCATAGAGCTCGGCTGGTTAGTGTACCACATATGGGGCCTTAAACGCATCCTACAGCTCTTATAAGACCATGTATTAGATTAGAGTGATCAATATCTGCTTTCATAACGAAATATGGGGGGTGTATTATACTATATGAAGGTCTATGGGATGCATTATAATATATGGAGGTCTATGGGATGCATTATAATATATGGAGGACTATGGGATGCATTATAATATTTGGAGGACTATGAGATGCATTATAATATATGGAGGTCTATGGGATGCATTATAATATATGGAGGACTATGGGATGCATTATAATATATGGAGGACTATGGGGAGTGCATTATATTGTATGGAGGTCTAAGGGGAGTGCATTATACTATATGAAGGACTATGGGGGATGCTTTATACTATATGGAGGGCTATAGGGGGTGCATTATTCCATTTGGAGGGCTATGAGCAAGCTATTATACTTGAGGACCATTATACTGTATGAAAGCAATTATACGATGTGAAGGTTTGTGTGGGATCCATCATACTGTGCGGAGGTCTGTGTGGGGGCTGTTACACAGTGCGGGGCCAATATACTGCACATAGTCCCATTATACCTTGTCAGAAGCCTCTCACTCAGTCACACTGCTTTTTACAGATGAGGGGTGAACACCAGGAAACACATGCCTGCAAATGGTGTTTCTGTTTTCTTTATCCTGTCATATGACAAGGCTCGTTAAAGGATTGATATGGACATTTAGGGTTGCTACTGCCAGTTGGTGGCGCTAGAGTTCAAGTTCTCTTCATCGCTGTAGAATGTAATATACTACAAATCAGAAAGATAATTCCAAGTGAGGTGAAATGGTGAAAGTAAAACTCAAATCTGCCCTTGTTTTCTATGGTAAAAGTTACCTGGCTATATAATTATCCAGGTCACTCACAACTACAGTGAGATCAAAATTAACATTTTTAAGATTTATTGGTTAAGAAACTCTGAACTTTGTAAAAAAAAAATAGATTTCTGTTGCCATTTTCTGAGACCCTGATTTTTTTTACATTTCTGCACAAAGTTGATGCTTTTATTGACACCACGTTGGGATCCATATGACATTTTAATCATTTTTTTTTATATTTTTTAAAGAAGCGCGGCAACTGAATAATGGAATAATGGCAAAGACTGCCCAGAACCTGGTGTCCTACCATAGGAGGAATTACTACGGTACAGATATCTCGTGTTCTCGGTGTTCTAGTGCACAATGACTGATGATTCAATAGTCAGAGATAATCTATAGGACTAGTGATGAGTGAGCACCACCTTGCTTGGGTGCCCGATACTCGTAATGAGCAGCTGTATGCTCAACTCATGTACCGATTATATCGTAAGTCAATGGAGAACTCGAGCACTTTTTTGTGAGATCTGTCGGTAAATTCTCGAATTGCCCATTGACTTCCATTATACTCAGAACTCAAGTTGAGCCTGTTCGAGCCTCCGATTTATTGGCTTTGAGCAGGGCAGTCGGTAAGCCAAATATCCAGCTCTGACTCTTCAATGTCCCTGAATCCAACTCTGATTCCATCATAATGGACACCAACTCCCCAACTTCGACTACACAATCATGGCTGTGGTGTTAGTAAGTCAAACCTCCGACTCCAACGCCACCAAATGGACACCGACTCCACGACTCTAACTCCATAACCAAGGCTTTGAAGTCGGTAAGCCAAACCTCAGACTCTGACTCCAACTCCACCAAAATGTACACCGGTTCCGACTACAACTCAACAACCCTGGTGTGAGGTTGGTAAGCCAAACCTCCGACTCCAACTCCACCAAAATGGACACCGACTCCGACTCCACGACTTCAACTCCACAACCATGGTTGTGAAGTCAGTAAGCCAAACATCCGACTCCAACTCTACCAAACTGGACACTAACTCCTACTCCGACTCCATGTCTCCGACTCCACAACCAAAAGTCAGTAAACCAAACATCCGACTCCTCAATTTCTCTGAATCTGACACTGACTCCACCCAAAATTAACACAAACTTCAACTCCATTACTCAACAGCCTTGTTTTCAGTTCCAAGCACTCGAGCATTGTTGTGCTTGCTCATCACTAGTCATGAGTGCAAACTTCATTAAAAAAAAGTTGTTGGCTTCTCCATAAAACTGATGTAGGTTTTGATGGCATCTGAAGTTGCAAATCTTCCCCAAACATTCAGAATTAAGCCCAGATTTGTCTCAATGTGTCATAGGATTTCTCACTATTCATCCAATGTAATGGCTGCAGTCTGGACTTCATCATTCTATCAAGATCTCTGCATGCAGTCATCAGTCGTAACCTTGATAACTTGCAGCAAATAAAAAATCAGCCGGGTCATGTGGACTGTAATGAATCATTCACGTGTGTGTAATCCAGGAATGGTGTGCACAAAGCAACAGACCTCGTGAACCTCATGGCGCCTGTAGCTGGTGGGGGCCTATGCCCAGCATCGTCACATTTCAGCCGGTCACTATTCCCTTTCTGTTGGACATTTGATTTTGATATCTGCATCCTCAGGATTATTTCAATGAACTACATCATTTTCAGTTACCTGCAAAATGCTACAATTATGGAGGCCCCATACTGTGTGTGATGCGGCCAGGGCTAGGGGGGTATTCGGCCACCGGGTCTGCTGAGTAGGGAGTCACGGGCGGTCGGGATCCCGATGCCGTGCCCTGGTGATCATTTGAAGGGGGGGATGTTGATGATGGGGAAAGGGGATAATTTACAGGGGATCGTGACGCCACCTGTAGTTTCCGATAATTTGGTACCGGCGCTGCCAGCCAGCCACTGAGGTGATGGTTGGGGCAGCAAAGTGTGGTACAGCTCCCCACAGGTGGAGCTTTACCTCAGGGCAGCAATGAAGGATGGTGGTGAGGGAGGGCAGTAATGGAGATGGTACTGCAGTTCATACCCCTCTGCTGAGCTGCTGCTGTTGGTGAGCCCTCCGGGCACCACAATAAGGAAGACAGAGTCCAAAGCAAGTTTACTCCACTTTTATAGGTACCGGCAGATGATGATGGTGTACGGTACAGTCCGGTTTACCAGGGGTCGGTCACCAGCTCCAGGTTCCCTGTTATGGAGTCTCTAGATGTCCTACTTTCTATGGCTTTCTGGGATAAACCTTTCCTTCTTTCTCTCCACCCTTGCAGAGCTCTCCCGCCAGTCCCCTGATGTCCTTCAGTGAGACATGGTTATCCTTTCCCAGATTTAAGGGGAGTCCATCCTCTCCCCAACGTCAGTAATCGCACCATTACCACACTGGTTATGGATCTATTATGGTCCTGAGGGGTGAGGTACCTCGTGGTGCGTACGGCAACCTGTTTTGTATGGGCCCGCAGCTCGTCGGTCTATAGCCAGGGATGAACACCTGATTACTTCAGCTATCTGCAATGCCGATGCTCCCCAGCGTGACCAGCCGGCTCCAACCAGTCCTGGTCCGTTGCCTTCTGTCCTGGGCCCCCCACTTGAAGATGGGGCTCCCTCCTCTCAGCTGGGCTGTCAGGCCTGACCACTCTGTCTGCCTTCCCAGCACCGTCTGGGGTAAACTGTCAACTGTCACTCTTCCTCTATCCTAGGCTCCGCCCCAACCCTATGGGACCTACTAAATTATCGGTTCCCCCTATTCTAAGTGGTGTGGTCCTAGGTGGGTGTAAAAGCAGACTCCATAGAGTGAACCCTGAACTGATGACCTTACAGGGAAAAGAAAAACACAATTTTATATTAAGGTGTAATACTACCCTGTGGCGCCTAGTCATAGGGGCGCCACATGTGTTCAGAACTGTGGGGCCTGAGGGGGCATTGTACGATTTATGGGGGGCTGTTGAGTCTATCATATTAGGTGGTGAGCTGTTGAGGCATCTAACTATGTGTGGGGTCCTTCATATTGTAAGGGGAGTTCTAAAGACATCATACAATGTTTGAGGCTTGGGTGGGCATCAAACTATGTGGGGGTTTCATACTGTGTGTGGGAGCATCATACTGTGTGTGGGACTGCTGTGGCATCATTCTGTGTGAAGGGTTGTGAGGTCCATCATAACGATTGTGTGGGGGCTATGTGTGCATCATACTGTGTGTGGCGGGGGTTGTCGGGGCATCATACTGTCTGTGGGGTTTGTGGGTGCATAATATGGCATCTGGTAGCTATGGGGTCCATGATATTGTGTATGAGAGGCTGAAGGGTTCATCACACTGCCTGCGAGAGGCTTTTGGGGCATCATACTATGTATAGGCTACTGTGGAGTCCAAATTACAGTATGGGAGGTGACTATGAGATCCATCACACTGTATGTGTCATGCCTCAGGATTTAATCTGGCGATCCTGTGCTGTGTGATTAGGTTTCTTCCCAACTGAGGTTCAATCTCTGTCCAAATGCTGAATACTGTTTATCTTTGTTTCATTCTTTTCAGTCAGCAAGTGTTTCCATTTACCATTTAATTTGTCCTCTAACTTTACTGTTGTGGCAATTTCTACCTTCCCCTTCCTGGTCTTCACTGCTGGCTGTATTCCTGTGTGGATCCTGCCTAGAAGTTCCAGCCTCATTGCCAAGTATTGGTTGCCTTCAAACAGAGATCAGTTTAGGATCTTCTTTTGCTGTCTCGTTTGTCTGTCTACACGTTTCTTTTCTCTATATTAAGGTTGTAGAAGGTGAATCTTTCTTGCAGTAACTATTTCTACTTTTGTCCACTTGTGCACATTTTTGTGTTAACCACACCTTGGGACCTTTCCTATCTCTGCATGTGTGGCGCCCCACTATGTAGGTGCCAAAGAGGGGGTACTGCACCCGTAAAAGAGGTGTAGTCATCCCCACTGCAAGTGGATTTATGGATGGTATAAGGAACCCTAAACCCACACCCCACACTAGGTCACACAGAGTGGGAGGGAACCCGGGAGGGTATATAGTCACCCCCAGGGGGAGCTAGAGGCAGTCGAGTCTAGGAGGAAGGAGGCCTTTTAGGCTTCGGGTCTCTGCCTCCGGGTTGGAAAGTAAGTGGAGATCCAGGCAGGAGCCTGCGGCAAGAAGGAGGGTCACCTCGGCTGGGGGACCCAGGGACAAGCAGTACAGATCCCAGAGACAGGACAGAGAAAGGAGTAAGAAGCTCGGAGGGAGTTCACTCAAAGAAGGAAACCGATTACCGGAGCCCGCACCTGTAGAAACCTCTACGGCCTGCAGAAAATCTGCGACACGGGGGTATCTCCAGATACGGCCCTGACTCCTAAGCACCCATTAGAGGGTACCAGACGCCGCAAAGCCCAATTGCGGTGATCAATAGAAGGTTACCCGATGGGAGCAAGGGAAGGAAAGAGAGACAGCAGGACGTCAGATCTACTCTTCATGAGGTCAGGCTTCACACAGCTACTGGGAAGCAAGGAACGAAAGGAACAACAAAGGCACATAAAGGGGGTTCCGTCTATCTACCAGAGATCTGCTTGCAGCCACTTGTAGCCACTTGTCGTTGTAACATCCAACTGCACTGTGAACTGTAATGACTCTGCTAAGTTCCAGTAAAGTACCCAGTGAAGTGACTTTTGACTCTGCTACATCTTTCCTTGCATGAACTCGATCCTTTAACAGATTACAGATTTCCTGCCCCGGAGGTCCCAGTCCTGCCTGCGGAGGACTAAACCAAAGCCGCAATACCACTGACCTCCGGAGGACTGGAGCGGCGCTGGTGATATCTCACCAAGTACTGCAGGTAGCGTCACGAACAAACTTAATCTTATTTTATTGCTCCCTTAATCATTGACCACAGGGCCACAGCCTCAAGCAGCCACCCATGACTTCTAGACTGAGCCTGAGATCTGAGCACCCTGCCCTGGGTGAGTCACATGCTATCCCTAATTAAGGCTACGGTGCTCTTCTACTTCTTTTTGGTTGCTTAGGAGATACGTGATACACTCGATGGCTTATCAGGCAGCCAGGTCTGAGTTTTGCATGCCTAGTATTTTGGCTAGAGTTATCCCAGTCTGTACAGGTGCCTTCAGGATCTGTGCAGCTGGGAGCATTAGTCTGTACAGGAACCAACTGGGTTAGGTGCAATTTTTGAGATAAGTCAAAATGTACTGTGGGGACCTTTCTATCACATTGGCTTTGAACGTATAGCAATATTATTATTTATCATTTTTTCTTAAAAAAATTAATTCCTTTCAAGTTGACCGGAATATAATTAAAGGGCCACTCTGCCTTCAAGACTCCAATTTACTCATACTGTAGTTAAAAGACACTTTAAAATGGAGCAAATGTCTAAATTTCCTTTACTTCTCTTTTATTGATCCTGAGTCTCTTAACATTTTCTTCTAAGTTTCTGACTAATGTGAGATTCCTTTGGAGGCGTGCTGTCAACATGACAGGTACAGCTGTCTTCAAGTGGATATTTCAATTCAGAGACTGATGCTTGCTGTCAATGAATGGAAACATTAAAAGTTAAAAATGGAATTGTTATTCTAATTCATAAATCTCTGATACATTATGTCAAGCCGTGCACTTCTGCTTTTAACTCTCTAAAAGCGAACAATATACACTGCTCATATAATAAAGGGAACACCTAAATAACACAGCGTAACTCCAGGTCAATCACACTTCCGTGAAATCAACCATCCAGCTATGAAGCAACAACGATTGTGAATCAATGTCTCCTGCTGGTGTGCAAATGGAACAGACAACGAGTAGAAATGATCGGAGCAAGACCCTCCTATAAAGGAGCAGTTCTGCAGGTGGTGACCACAGACCATGTCTCTGTTCTCATCTTTTTTGGCTGTTGTTTTGGTCACTTTTGCATGTTGTCATTGCTTTCATCTCTAGAAATAAATGAGGCAGTGTCTACAACCCACAGACATTGCTCAGGTAGTGCAGCTCATCCAGTATGGTACATCAATGTGATCTGTGGAGAGAAGGGTAGCTGTGTCTGTCAGCACAATGTCCAGAGCATGGACCAGATACCAGGAGACAGGTCATTATGCCAGATGTGGAGGTGGACATAGGAGGGCAACAATCCAGTAGCAGGACTGTGACCTCCTTCTTTGTGCAGCTGTGTCCCAGCTGCATTACCTGACACTGCCTCATGCTACCTCTAGGGGGTGAGAACAAAGACAACATGCAAAAGTGACCAAAACAACAGCCAAAAAAGAATGAGAACAGAGAAATGGTCTGTGGTCACCACCTGCAGAACCACTCCTTTATAGGGGAGTCTTGCTCCAATCATTTCTACTGTTGTCTGCTCCAACATTGATCCACAATTGGTATTGGTTCATAACTGAATATTTGAATATTTATTCATTTACATAGCGGAATTAATTCCATAGCACTTTACATCCATCAGTAATGCTGTCCCTCTTGGAGCTTACAATCTAAACATCCTATCAGTATGTCTTTGCAATGTAGGAGGAAACTGGAGTGCCTGGAGGAAACCCATGCAAACACAGGGAGAACATGCAAACTCCTTGCAGATGTTGTCCTTGGTGGGAATTGAACCCAGGACCTCAGTGCTGCAAAGGCTGCAGTGCTAATCGCTTGAGCCACTGTGCTCTGGACGGAAGATTTCACAGAAGTGTGATTGACCCAGAGTTACACTGTGTTATGCAAGTGTTAAGTGTTCTCTTCATTGTTTTCTAAAATGTGAGAGAATGCGCAATAGGGTCTTATCCTTTATATGAAAAGGGCGGTATAGAAATTGTTGGAATCTGCTCACCTGGTTTGGTTGTGTTGACCCGCAACCAAGTATGAGCGCGAGAGTTCAGCTGCTGCAGGATCCACACATCCACGGGTCACCGCAGTATAACAATCAATCTGTAGGACGCTGTGCTGCACGATCCGCGCTGCTGCCAGTAGGAAAAACCAGAAAACCGGGATGTCTGGAGAAAGGTAGTTTTATTCCTACGTGTTTCAGAGCTATACCCAGCTCCTTCCCTTGTCCTTGAGGAAAGAGCTGGGTATAGCTTCGAAACGCGTAGGAATAAAACTGCATTTCTCCAGACATCCCGGTTCTCTGGTTTTTCCTACTGGCAGCAGCGCGGATCGTGCAGCACATCGTCCTACAGATTGATCCTTTATTGTTTTGAGCAGGGTATGTTCCATACAGTGGTGGCACAGGGGGGCTTAAAAATTGTAAACCCTGAATATGAATATATACACAATCCTGAGGCATGTGGACATCATAGAGAAGGGATCTCCTAAGGCTGCCTTCACATTTGCGTATGTGAACGCAGCTTATGCTGCGTTCCCATATGCATTCAAACGCATGCGCACTGCGTTCCTATGTGTAACATAGGAACGCATAGTGCCTGCGTTTGGCAGCGTTTGCTGAGTTCTGGTGCGGATGCGGACGATATCTGCTCCTTCCGGTGTCCCGCGTCCGCACCCGGGACCCAGCATGTCGCGTCCCTGGTGTGGGCGAGAGTGTGTGATTTGTGCGCAGGCATCCGCATGCGCACAGATCACTAATGGCGGGCAATGAGAGCGCACGGCGGTCTGCAAGCATCTGCAGACCGCCGTGCGCTCCATTATAAACATAGGGGCCGCAGTCTGCATGCAGATGCTTGCAGATGCATCTGCAAAACGCTGCAGATGCATCTGCAAGTCTGAAGGCAGCCTAGGGCAGAACAGAAACAGCTAGTTAACACTTCCCTTGCCCCTTAATGTTTCTGGTTTGGCTTTTCATCCTGAGTCATGTGTCAAGGCCATTTAAAGAGTTGATATAGACTTATAGAATCGCTCCCTCCAATAGGTGGCGCTAGAGTTCCTATTCTTTTTGTCTCTGCTGAAGAGATCTAGATGGGGAGCGTTGCGTGGCCTATAAGACTCCTCAGTGCTCTCCAGAAGGATCAACTTCACCCCATAGATCTGCGAGGAAAAAATGTTTCCTAATACGTATCTGCGGAGAGTTTACTTAAGGTCATTATTATCTGACTGTGGGGGAGGAATTGCGAGAAATAAGTAGATTATTAGACACAAAATCTCAGCTTTGTCCAGAGGTTTAGGAAACAAGTACAAAGTTCTCATCCACATCCCCCTCCGCTAACACTGATGTAATCCTTCGCCTTTAGCACAAATCACAGAACTGATTATCAAATGGCGAAAAAAAACATTGCAAAGACTGAAATGAAGGAATGAAATATCTATTAATATTTTAATATAATTTTCCATCACTATTTTTAGGAATGGATATTTCAGATCATTAATATTAATTGTTGCTTTAGTATAAGAGTGTCTACAGATCGATGTGAGTGGAGATTATTTAGGATCAGGCAGTTGGATACCAACATGCCCATTCCTTTTTTTTCCCATGAGATACAATGCAAAGAATTGGGGTTATCTGCAAGATGGGGAGCTCAGATAGATTGGAAAAAGGTTGTTTTGTTTTGCTTGAAATGTGAGAAGTTAGATATATGTAAATTTGGAGAACTGGGAGAAAGCTTCATGGTGGTCTGGGCCAGATGGAGAGCAGAATAAGTCCAAATAGAAAAAAAGATGTGTTTTGCTTGTAACAATATATAGATTATTTTTGGTCCCGATATAGCAGCAAGAATGTTATATGCCTGCCTCAGATCCAGGCTTTCCTCCACTCAAACTGGTCCACCGGACACTATTTTGCTGCATGTTGGGCTTTGCAGGTGGCCCAGTGTACTCACAAATGATTATCTGCCTAGGCCTATGTAAGGCCTACAAAACACACACCTCTGTCTTGGTATTAAGACTTAAGTGTACCCGAGTCCAAGCTGCCTGCTGCTACCATACCTTTGCTACTTGTCTGCAATCTCCAGCATGTCTTCTGTCTACCTGCGGCATCCAAACCTCTGCTACTTGTCTGTGGTCTCCAGTACCTCTGCTAACTGTCTGCAATCTCCATGAGATCTCCTGTCTACCTGTGGCTTCCAGTATTTCTGGTACCTGTCTGTGGCCTTCAGTACCTTTGCTACCTGTCTACAGTCCCAGTACCTTTGCTACCTGTCTGCAGTTTCCAGTAACTCTGCTACCTGTCAACATTTTCCACGCCTGTCTTCAGGTTGAAGTACCTCTGCTAGCTGTCTGCAGCATCCGGTATCTCTGCATTCTGTCCTCAGCTTTCACTACTTGTCTGCAGTCTCTAGGACATGTCCTGTCTCCTGTGGTTTCCAGTATCTCTGCTTCCTGTCTGTGGTCTCCAGTACATTTGCTACCTGTCTGCGGTCTTCAAGATCTCTGCTACCTGTCAGCAGCTTTCAGGACTTCTCCTGTCTGCCTGCAGGTTCCAGTACCTCTGCCACCTGTCTGCAGCTTCCAGTACCTCTACTACCTGTCTACAGTCACCAGGACATCTCCTATCTGTCCAGTGCCACTGTTACCTGTTCCAAGGCTCCTGTACCTCTGCTACCTGTCTCTTGTATGCCTCACCTGCCTGCTGAAGACTCACAACTATACACTTCTTCCCTTGAACTTACTCCTGCTCTAATGAAGAACACCAATGACTGTCTAACCGCAGTTTCTAATATCATGTCCACTCTCTATCTGAAACTCAACCTTTCCAAATCTGAACTTCTGCTGCTCCCGCCCTCCACTAACCTCCCTAAATATAACATAACATCTCTGTGTGCGGCACCACGATGACGCCTAGTCAGCAGGCTCGCTGTCTGGGTGTTATATTTGACTCTGATCTTATCTTCATCCCATATATATGCAATCTCTCGACCGCTCTTGCCGCTTGTACCTGACGAACATCTCTAGAATTCGCCCCTTTCTCACCTTGGAAACCACAAAAGCCCTCACTGTGGCCCTGATTCACTCCCCCTTGACTATTGTAATTCTCTTTTAATTGTCCTCCCCCACACTAGACTCCTCCCCCTCTCTAGTTCATCCTTAATGCAGCAGCCAGGATCACCTATCTAGCTAACCGTTACTCAGATGCTTCGCTCTATGCCAGTCATTGCACTGGCTGCCCATACACTATAGGATCCAATTCAAACTGCTTGTTTTCACCCACAAAGCTCTTCACAGTGCAGCACCTCTCTACATCTCCTCCCTCATCTCTGTCTATCACCCCACCCATTCTTTTTGCTCTGGAAGTGATTTTAGTCTCACTTCTGCATTAATCCGAACCTCCCACTCCCGACTCCAAGACTTCTCCCAAGCTGCACCAATTCTCTGGAATGCTCTACCCCAAGAAATTAGGTCTATCCACAACTTACATAGTTCCCTAAAACACATCTTTGTAGGGCGGCCTATTATGATCCCTAGTCAAAGCCATCTAGATGTAGCCTATCCGCTCCACCAGTCTAAAGTGGATCACAAATAATGGTTGGTGGCCACTTATGCTGCTCCTATCTGTTCCCCATTTCCTTAAGTTGACTATACCATCATTGTAAATAAGCACCTGTACCTTGTCACCCCCACCTCATTGTTAGATTGTAAGCTCTTATGAGCCGGGCTGTCATTATTTTGCTTTAATTGTATTATGCTTTGTATTATTTTTTGTATTACCGTATATTGTGTTTTCTGATAACTGTTTCTTATGATTGTTTAAACATGAACCTCTGTATTGTGAAGCTCTGCGGAATACACTGTGTGCAGAATTATTAGGCAAATGAGTATTTTGACCACATGATACTTTTTATTCACGTTAGAAGATGGGAGTGCAGGTGTGTCACGGTCCGCGCTGCTCCAGCTCAAAAAACTCACCAAAAGTCAAATTTTCCTTAAGCAAATTTCCATCAGGGAAGGTGCCAGGATAGGCGCCGAAACGCGTAGGAGGAAGGAGAATAATGCTTAGAAATTTGCTTAAGGAAAATTTGACTCTTTGGTGAGTTTTTTGAGCCTGGAGCAGCACGGACCGTGATACACCTGCACTCCCATCTTCTTTCTGGATTTCACCACTGGTTAGTGTTTGGTGGAGGTCTTGCAGCAGCTCTTGATTGCTTCACGCTTTCAAACGAGTTGTGGGGATCACAACTGCACCAGGTGAGTGGCTTCATTACACCACCCTGATTCACAGTGTCACTAGTGATAGGGCACTATTGTGCCTCTTGTCCCCCACCCCTTTTATATTTTCTACAGTTTTTATTCAGTTGTCCTACTCCAAGCTGTATAGACTGAGAGCCAACTACCAATTAAGTAAATCAGGTGATGTGCATCTCTGTAATGAGGAGGGGTGTGGTGTAATGACATCAACACCCTATATAAGGTGTGCTTAATTATTAGGCAAATGCCTTTCCTTAGGCAAAATGGGTCAGAAAGAGATGTGACGGCTCTGAAAAGTCCAAAATTGTGAGATGTCTTGCAGAGGGATGCAGCAGTCTGGAAATTGCCAAACTTTTGAAGTGTGATCACCTGAACAATCAAGCGTTTCATGGCAAAAAGCCAACAGGGTCCAAGAAGCGTGTTGGGCAAAAAAGGCGCAAAATAACTGACTCATGAATTGAGGGAAATCAAGCGTGAAAGCTGCCAAGATGCCAATTTGCCACCAGTTTTGTCATATTTCCAGAGCTTTCAACCGTTATATTGGAGTAAGCAAAAAGCACAAGGTGTGCCATACTCAGGGACATGGCCAAGGTAGAGGAAGGCTGAAAAACCAACCACACTCTGAACAAGACAGCAATAAGATAAAATGTCAAGGACTGGGCACAACAAAATATCTTAAGATTGATATTCAAAGGTTTTAATGGACTGATGAAATGAGAGTGACTCTTGTGGGCCAGATGATGGGCCAGAGGCTGGATCAGTAAAGGGCAGAGAGCCTCCACTCCGACTCCAGCAAGGTGGAGGTGGGGTACTGGTATGGGCTGGGATCATCAAAGATCAACTTGTGGGACCTTTTCGGGTTGAGGATGGAGTGAAGCTCAGCTCCCGGACCTACTGCCAGTGTCTGGAAGACAACTTCTTCAAGCAGTGGTACAGGAAGAAGTCAGTATCGTTCAAGAAAAACATGATTTTCATGCAGGACAATGCTCCATCACATGCATCCAACTACTCCCAGCGTGGCTGGCCAGTAAAGGTCTAAAAGGAAAAATAATGACATTTCCCCCTTGTTCACCTGATCTGAACCCCATAGAGAACCTGTGGTCCCTCCTAAAATGTGAGATCTACAGGGAGGGAAAACAGCACACCTCTGGGAACAGTGTCTGGAGGCTGTGGTGGCTGCTGCACGCAATGTGGATCGTAAACAGATCAAGGAACTGACAGAATCTATGGATGGAGGCTGCTGAGTGTCATCATAAAGAAAGGGGCTATATGGGCACTCATTTTTTTGTGTTTTGTTTTTGCATGTCAGAAAGGGTTTTTTCCTAAATTTTGTGCAGTTATATTGGTTTACCTGGTGAAAATAAACAAGTGAGATGGGAATATATTTGTTTTTTATAAGTTGCCTAATAATTCTGCACAGTTAATAGTTACCTGCACACACAGATATCCTCCTGAGAGCCAAATCTAAAAAAAAACCTCCAACATCCAAAAATATTAAGCTTTGATATTTGAGTCTTTTGGGTGATTGAGAACAAAGTTGTTGATCTAATACCTCTACAATACAACTTGTCTAATAATTCTGCACACATTGTACAGCACCATGAATTAATGGTGCTACATATAATAATAATAATAATAATAATAATAAAATAATAAAAAAATCCAGTGTGGAAAACATGTAGAGACACAGGGATTTGCTCAAGCCTCATACACAGGAATCTGTGGTTGCTTCTCCAAGATGTTTGGAACAAAGCTGCCGAGTTCCTTTAAAAACTGTGTGAAGTGACCTAGAAGAATTGATGAAGACAAAGGCCGGTCAACAAATATTGATGGGATTTAGATTTTGCCTAATTAGATTTTGTTAATAATAAACTATTAACATTTTAATATTTGAAAAAGTCCAACGTAGCAGCATTTTTATTACATTCTTGGGATTTTTTTTACCAAGGATTTGTAAGAAAATGCACATTTGAACCTTTTGTATATGAAGTACAGTATATGTCATTTAATATGGTTTTCTAGGCATATAGGATCTGTAAGTTTAGACCATGATGACCTGATCCATGGACAGTCTGGGTATTACGGCTGAGCCAAGTTAAGGACATCAGAATTAATCATGACATTATAATTATCTATATTCTTCATCAGTCTTAATGTGATTTATAGTCCAGAGCTGCATTTACAGCTCAGTAGGTTTCACAATGCTAATGCTGCTACAGTTGAAAAGACTGTCTCCTAAGAAGGTTCCCATGTCTGCAATGTTTGAAGCCCAGTTACGTGACTTCATAGGAGTGTAAGGGGGTCAGGATGGTGTTATTCCCCTTCTGAATTTGTATTATGTTCTGTGAGATAATGCAGGTAGTGTGTGACTGTCAAGCCAGGAGCCATATAGTAGCCAGAGGTGAAGCTGCTCCGCAAGCTGTTCCTTGCCATATTTGGGATTTTAAGAAAACATATGGGTGTTCCTTGTCGGCGGGTTTAGTTAATAAAGGGGGTTGTGGCATACGGGAAAAGACAGGAGAGTGCCAAAGTAGTAGAAGACTGCTGGAAACTTTATCCAACTTCTAATTAATAGGATCCTTTGGGTTGTATCCAGGAGTTAGGGAGTAGAAACAGAACAAGGAATCTTAACTATAAGTAAGCATGCCTCTCCCAGTGCTGGTCCCTACCTCCCTCACCTCTGGCATGTGCCAGAAATGCAGCTATTCTCCGGTATTAATTTAGTAGGTCATGACCTTGTCATTGGGCAGACAACTGTGCCCCACCATATTTGGGATTTTTATTTAAAAATCTGGGTGTTCCTTGTGGGCAGGGTTTAGTTAATAAAAGCAGTTGTGGTATGGCGGAAAAGTCAGGAGAGTCCAGTAATAGTATCCTAATCCTTATCCTACTTACAGTTAATCAGATCCTTTGCTTCGTATCTGGGAATCAGGACTAGAAACTGGACAGGAACCTTAGCTAGAAGTGAACGTACCTCTCGGTGCTAGACCCTCCTCCCTTACCTCTGGCAGGTGCCTGGAATGCAGCAGTACCCCTCCAGTATTGGCGCAGTAAATCACGACCTTGTCTTGGGTGGACAACTGTGCCCCGCCACATTCGAGATTATTACGGTAATAAAAAATATGGGCGTTCCTTGTGGGTGGTCTGTAGTTAAAAAAAGGGGTTGTGGAATGCTGGAAAAGTCAGAGAGTCCCAAAATAGTAGAGGATTGCTTGAAACTTTCACACTTCCAATTGATTGGACTCTTTGGGTCGTATCTGAGAATCAGGATTAGACACGGGACAGAAACTTAATTAGAAGCGAGCGTACTTCTCCCGGTGCTGGCCCTTGTCCTCTTGCCTCAGTAGGGCCCCGAATTGCAGCTGTTCTCCTCCGATATTGCACAGTAAATTACTACCTTGTCTTGGGTGGAAAACTGTGCTCTGCCATATTTGGGATTATTATTAAAAAATATAGGTGTTCCTTGAGGGCGGGCTATAGTAAAAAAAAAAAAAGGAGTTATGGCATGCGGGAAAAGTCATGAAAGCTCCAAAATAGTAGACCACTGAAAACCTCATCCCAGGAACCTGGTGTCACCAGGACAGCGAGGAGCAGCTTGCAGCAAACGTTCACTGTGAATATCCTTTTTGTTTATGCAACGTTTAAGATGAGTTCCCCTGCTACGTGAGACTTTGTAAATAAACTGTTCCTATAAAAGCTTATAGACTCGATGCGTGCATTAAATCTTGATAAGGGTCACTGAAAAAAATTACTTTTGCACTGAGGAACTGGTGGGACCTGTTTGATGGGACCTGCACTGCTTGCTGCACAGCAGAGGCCCTGCCTTGCCCGTCACGGCTGCCAGGGGCCCCCGGACCTGACAACTCAACAGGAGATTGGTAATTTTACACTATACTGCAATATCGCAGAATTGTGACTGCAGGCTAGGGGAACAATAAAAAAATGTAAAAAGTAATGAAAATCTAAAAAAAAAAATGTAAAAATTAATTTTCCTTTAATTAAATAAAATCTAACAAAAACAAAATCAAACATATTTGGTATTATCGCATGCATAACTGACCAAACTTGTTAAATTCGTTTGGACCCCGAAATAGGTACTGATAAAAACTACAGCTGGTACCCCAGAAAAACAAGCCCTGATGCTAATAAACATGGTAAAGCTCTTGAAAAGTGATGGGAAACCCCAAAAGCAAAGATGTTCAAACTGGTATGATCATAAAGCTAAAGTAGGGCCAAATATTGTGGATGGTAACATTATTGGGTATTATAGCTAGTTTTGGGGAACTGTGATTCGTATGCAGGGTCCATGTGGCCAAAGTGTTAGTTTGAATCATATCATTTTGCTATATGAGGCATAAGTGAGAAAAAACATCAAGTAAGATCAAATAGTGCAAAGAAAGGGACTTGGTAGTAATGTGAGTTGCAAGAAGTAAAAGAATAAGCAGAGGGATGCACAGAAAGTTCATGCTGAGCTTTCTAACAAGTTTTTACCTCTCCACAGGACTGGATCCACATCTACGCTGCTTATTACTGCTGAGTAATTTCCGCTATGCTGTTGCTGCTTCTTTCTGTGAGTAAATAGAAAGTGAAGAGCAGGAATCCCACTCTGTGTTTCTGTGCTGTGTATGGGAGACATCATGTCAGCCCGCATCCCACCGCTCAAAATCAATTACAAGATACAGCCTGCAAGGGACAGAACTGTTTAATGTGCATGATACAAATAATATAATGGTCAGAAAGTGTTATTCATCTGGTACACATGGAAGGGAATAGAAACAGCAGAAGTCGCACTCAACGATGTTTTTGTATTGTCTGTGGAAGAACATCGCCATCTGTTGGTCGAAAGGAATAACTAGGAACTTAGCAACAACATAGGTGTTTCCTTGAGGGAAGAGATTTGAAGAGACGTTGAGTCAGGTGATAGTTGTGGTCCAGCTACTAAGTGCTAAGCTTGGGATGGCAAAGAAGGGAGGGGGAGTTGGTAGGAAATGGATGATAGAGCAGGGATTGGGTCTACAGTCACCATGTCGGAAAAGTAGCCCCGATTGATTAGATCTCCTGGAAGGCCTGAGCTCAAGTTCTCCCGAAGGAACCCAAAACCAAACATCATATCCCAAAGGAACTTGAAGAACAAACGCCAACCATCAACCCCTGAAGGAACCTGAAGACCAGAAAAGAACCTTGACTTCCGAAGGAACCCAAACACCGGACACCGAACATGACTCCCGAATGAACCTGAAGACCAGACACCGAACATCAACTCCAGAAGGAACCCAAACATCGGACACCGAACATCGACTCCCGAATAATCTGAAACGACACGAACATCACCTGAGGAACCAAACACCGACACGAAATCGACACCGAATGACCTGAAGACAGAACGACATCAACCTGAGAACCCAAACACCAGACAACGAACATCGACGCCCAAAGAACCTGAAGTTGGACACCAACTCCAGAAGGAACCTGAAGAAAAAACACCAAACATCAACTCCTGAAGGAACCCAAAGAATAGACACAGAACTTGACTCCCAAGGAACCTGAAGTACAAACACTGAACATTCACTCCCGAAGGAACCTGTTGAATGAATACCGAACATCAACTCCTGAAGCAAACTGAAGACACAACACCGAACAACCACTCCCAAAGAAACACGAAGTACGAGCACTGAACGTCAACTTCCGAAGGAATCCAAAGACCGACACCAAACATTCACTTCTGAAGGAACCTGAAGAATGAGCACCGAACATTGACTACCAAAGGAACCTGAAGAAATGAAACACTGAACACCAGTAGGCTATTCTTGAGAGCTGGACCATCATTTCCTGCCCAAGCCTGTGGTACTGAGTGGGGGAAAGCTACCCATACTGTCTAGTTCTGTTAGAGATGGGTGTGTTGACAAATTGAATCCATTAGATAAGTGCTCTGTTACTAAACTTCCCTGACAGAGCAACTGGGACTAAGTTAACCTTTATAGTATCCTTTACCAAGTGTTGTAGGAAACCAAGCATATTAATATTGCATTTAGAACTTGTGTAGCTCTTGTGTTTTAATCTGTTTTTTTTTACAATCACCTCACTGTTCCCTAATCATACCTCACCACTTCTACACCTTTGTTTGTGGAAAATTATAATATACAGTTGAGTTGCCCTTATTGCATCATTGCATCCTCGGTACCAGCTTACTCACACTCAACGGCTTATTCTGAAGTTACTTGAAAGTATAATTAACCTTTAAGAAATGAAAGCTGAAACTATTGAAACTTGGAAAATAAAAACTCAAACACCTTCCGTGAGAATATCTCAAATAACTAATCTGTTAATCTTATTACACATAATTGTTGCCGTCCTCAGACCAGCACTACTTCATCCTGTAGAACCAAGCGATCATTAGCTGGGCAGAACTATGCACCTAGGGTTATAAAGGCTGAACCTATAGAGTCGGACATTATGATAGTCTACGTAAGTCATGGTTTTTTGGTTTATTGCTGAATCTAGTAGACCGACATGTAATAAGACAAGTGAGAACTGAAGAAAGAAGGCGACAAGAGAGAGCAAGGGTTATGCATTTCTTTGGAATCTTGGAGACAAAATTGCAAAACCTTTTGCTGTGATTGCTTTGTCTATGCAGGAGTCTCTATAACCACCCTAAAATTATCAGCCTCCCATTGAGTGCAATAATCCTTTGATTGAGTCGCTAAACATTAAATTCTTCAGATTTTGGTGGGATTGGATGAAATTCTAAAACTTTCTATAAACCTGTAAATTGGAACCTGAAAACTCATCTATTCCAGCAAGCCTACAACCAATGATGAGACCCAGCGCCACTCCACCAACGCTTGGCGCTCACCCCCTATCGTGTCCTCCCCCACCCTATAGACTCTGAGCCCTCATGGACAGGATCCTTTCCCGTTGTGTATCAGCAAGCATTGACTGTTCGAATGCACTGTACCTGTCCTTGTTACTCCCATTCCTTATGTAAAGCGCCATGGAACCAATGGCGCTATATAAATAAATAATAATAAAAAAAAAATAATAATAATAAACAATAGATGAAGCTGAGCGATTGGTTGGTTGATCGTTCAGCTGACAGCTCTCATCCACCACCTTCTGTATTTATAGAAACCCTCAGCTATGCCAGGCGTTCTTGTATTCTCCCACAGCCAATGCCAAACTCATGTTAGCAGCTCATTTTGTCCTGAAGTCCGGAATTTGGCATGCTGTATCCTTATCTTCATTAACATGTGTAGGAGGAGTGTTGGGAAGCCCGATACCCATTTGACTGTTGGTCAAGCCCTGTGATATTGGTGGAGTCAACCAACGATCATCTAATTGTGTCTGGCTTTAATTTGTTTGTGGACCTGCTGACGTCATCCAGATATTTTGATGGCCCCCTCATTTTCAAGATTAGTTGGGGTCCTAGAGTTCTAACCTTCATGTAGAATAAAGTAACAGCCTATCCTAGCAATGTGTCGTTGCTTTAAAAGTTTGGAATACCCCAATAATATTATCTTTACTACAGTCTTTCTCCTGGATAACACCATTTTCCCTGCAGTTGGTGTCAGGTCTAGTGATGAGTGAGCACTACCATGCTCTGGTGCTTGGTACTTTAAATGAGCAGGTCGGACACCTGGATGTGTGGCACCCCTGTGGTCTGGTCACCACAGAGGTACTGCACCTAAGTGTGGTATCTCACTCACAGGTAAGGTGGGAACACACGACGAGACCCACACTCTTGCATCCAACACCACTCCTAACTCCAGACCACGAGAGGGCCCCATCTTCAGGCTGGAGGATGGAATAGGAAGAGAGGGTGGGAGGAGTAGAGAGAGAGAGATGAGAGTCTTCAGAAGACAGCAGAGGGAGGAGGATGGAGTCCTAGGGTCTCCACTGCTGGGAAGCAAACGGGACCAGGAAAAGGTCATCCGAGGTCAGCCCAGACGGACACCCCGAACCCAGCACCAGCTGCTCAGCAGTGGTGAGAGGACTGGTTGCACGAGGGGACCGGCCCTGATCTGGCGGCAATGCTGGATGCTTGCCCCAGGAAACTGGAGACCACTGGATTGCAAGTCCCATGGTCAACCCTGTGGATAGCTTCAGGCACAGTGGCTAGACCTAGAGTCCGGACTTGCAGTGAGTATTGCAGAATCCATAAAAAGCTTGCAGCCACATGCCGTGGAGGCCTGGACCACGAAGGTGCGCAGGAGAGGGAGAGAGACAATGCAAGGGAAGTCAACCAGAAAGGCAGACGAAAGGGGGTCTCAGCTATATCTTTCCCGGACAGCCTGGGAATTGGCTGGACAACAGACCTGAAGAGCACGGCACCTGGCTGGGTGAATTGAACTATCCGTCAAGTAGAGGTAAAAAAGGAACTGCCAGCCATTGTGTCTTCTGGTTATTTGCTGCATTCCCTGTTGTGTCCTGCACCCCAACGACCATCACCGTCCCATTAGACTGTCACACTAACCCTGGGTCCTCGCTCCACCTGTGGAAGCAATACCATCCCGCACCATCTGCCCCAGCAGCCAATCTGCAGAGTCAGCCATCTCTGGCTGAGTACCACAGGTATTCAGAGGCACCTCCGTTTTGAATCACCATAAGCAACCACAAACACTGTGCGAGTGCATTAATTAAACTCTAAATCTGCAGTGGGGTCATTGGACCTTTTTAAATTGCACCGCCGAAAGATCACGAACGTGAGTGCTGGTCATTAAACGTTTTTGACGGGTACCACAGGTGGTGTCACAAGAATCCTCTGTAAATACTCTTTTTTACTGCACAGCCAGAGCCACGGAGCCGGGTTACAGCCACTGTGACCACCCCAAGTATCGCCGGCCCGGCTACTGAGTACCCAGTGGCCCTGGTGGACATTGCAGATGGGCTCAACTTGAGTAACAAGTATAATGGAAGTCAATGGGGAATTTGAGCATTCTTCCACAAAAAGTCAATATGAAGAGTCTTCTGGTAGAATGCTCGAGTTCCCCATTGGTTTCCAATATACTTGTTACTCGAGTCGAACTCATCCAAGTGTCCGGCGTGCTCGATTCAGGTACCGAGTATATTGAAAGTCAATGGGGAACTCTAGCGTTCTTCTAGAAGACTCTTCCTATTGTCTTCCTTTACATTCGGTGATTGAGTGGAACCCGTCCAAACGTCCAACCTGCTTGTTTCGAGCACTGAGCACCCGAGCATGGTAGTGCTCGCTCATCGCTAATCAAGTCCATTAAGAGTAGACCAAAGGGTCTAACCTCTAGTGACATAGAATCAGTGTAAGAAAAAGGAAGCAAACTTTTATCAAACTTACTGAAGTTTCTTTTAGACTATTAGCGCCTACTACTACACCAGCTTGTGAAACGTTAATTCCCTTTTGACTTGTTCCTTGTTTCATGGACAAATTGTTCTCCTCACCCTCCATGTGAACAAGGGGTGGGAATTCCTGTAAGGAAGGCATACTGGGGAGGGGACTGGGCACATAAGAGCTGGTCTGCCTGTAATCACAGGATCAGAAGCTTTGTGTCTGCCTACAGGTGAGTGTGCTTCCAGCACTTCGTATGTGTAGTCAGTGGTCGGGGTAATGGCAGAATTGATTCTGATCATGTAACATATTGATTAATGAATATAATATATTTATTTAATTCTGTCTTTACTGTGGGGTTTTTCATACAGGTGAGCAAATCATTATTTTATCATTTGCATATGTTTGTTGTATAGTGCCAACGTATTCTACAGCGATTGTCGTAGAGTTTCATAAAAATCCAATTCTGCTTTCTCTAGCATATTCTCCATGTACCAAAGCAATGTTATTAAATTGGTATTTATTCCTATCAAACTGCATGTACATACATGCTCATTTCAGTTGAGTGTGCATGTCTTTACCAATGGGAAGGAGTCAAGTCACTGCCAGGCATATAAGGCCACCACTTTCCTTCCATGGGGACCAAGATCAAGTATGCTAAAATAAAACATGTCCGATTTTCTTCTACCTGTTGGACAGTCTCCATATGGTTGGCCAAGCCAACCCAACTCAATGAAAATCGAATTGCCCGTAATGCATCTCAATAGGTGAGAAATTGTAACCAGATTGCTCATAGAACTTGACCATTGTCCATGGTGGAAAATCAGTAATTCTTTTAATTGTATAAAAAAATCTCATTCTATTATAAAATGACTGAAATTATTGGAATTTGTGCATACTAAAAACAAAAATAAAAAATCAAAAACAATAATATATTACAAATCTGAACATTAGACAGGTAGGAAAAAATTGAAAAAAACAATAAAAATGTATAAAATTGTAGCCTTGGGCCAGTTTCACATTGCCTTTAGAGGATGAATATTGCATCCGTATTATGGCTAAAACACTTAGACCCCACAGTTGTAGTAAACAAGTAGCAATGGACTAAAAAGTTTGCCTGGCCAAAAAGACAGATTTAGACCATTTTCTGCCGTCCACCGACACCTTTGTCAACTGGTTTGAAAGGTGACGGTGGACCTGTTGAAACGTTAACCGGCTGGGCCGAGAGGTGTAGTTGAAAGTAACTTTACATTGAAAAATGTAATTCACTGTATCTTTCAAATACACTAAAAATGATACTTACATATACCGACCTAGTGGAAGTCCAAGTGACACTCTTTTGACCCTTAATTGCCGGTCTTCATTTTGAAGAACTCTTGGCTCCCTGGGTTCCGCGGATACACCAAATGTAGGGCTGTAACGTGATGTAAATAAGGCACAAAATAGTCATAAAACATTTAACAATACCAAGCCCCTTCTTGGTGATGAGTGATTCAATGGTAATTAGATAAAAGACATTCTGGTCAACTTCATCAACCGTGCAACACATGGTCCTCAAACATGTTGACCAGTCTCAAATAGATAAGTTATCAAAAAACCTTCTTCTTTTGGCCAATTTGGATGATCTAACGTGTATGAGAGACTCTCAGATGTGTCCCCAGGGACAAGCATTGGTCATGTTAGATCTTGAAGAGCCATTGGTTAAATAAGTGTTGGGTCGGTCATGACATATGTTGTGGTGGCATCTCTCTATACATAGATCATTTTTTAAGAATAATGTATCTATTTGAGACTGGTCAACGGCTTTGACTTACCGTATGTTGTACCATTGATGAAGTTGACCATAATGTCTTTTGTTGGCGTTGTTTCTACTGATGGTAAGCCAGAAGTTTCTTTTCCCATAAACATTTCTTGATTTGCTATATCTGAAGTTCAAAAGCTTCTACATCCCTCATTGTTTGTCAAGTAAACACTACGTTGACAAGTTTCATAATCAAACATCACAGGTTACTCTGCTTCATTGACAAGCTCCAAGCAAAAAACACATCACTTTGATAGGAGCCGTAAATATACAAGTCAGGACTTCTCCAGAACACACAAACAAGATGTGGAATTTGTAAGCCATGAATTCCAGACAGGATAATCCAACATGCAGGAAACATGAAAGGAGGAGGCTTAACCTCCCTGAACCTTCTAAGGCTTTGCAGGTGTTAGACTATGAGAAACTAGAAGTAAACATGAGTCAAGTTCATTGTATCGATTCAAGACTAACTTGTGGCTGATGCCTTTATGAAAGTGTTTGTGATAGCTGTATGATCTACAATATTGGGGAATCGAATTAACCCATTTGAGTCAGTTTGATGTAGAATGAGCTTTGTCTGGTGCAAAATTAAGACCTACTTGTCAAGTGTCCCCAGATACATGGTAGGCTTCCAACAAATGGAACAACCGTCAAGACTCCAGAAGAGTTGGCAAGTCCCCCGAACACCCAACTAACCTCCCTTAAAATCTCCTTGGTGGTGACGAGCTCCTGCATCCAAGCATACATTCAGGGGCATCAATAGGATATAGGATATGGATGGGCAAAGCTTCATAAATGTAGTCTGGGCAGTGGCGTAACTTGAAGCTCATGGTCCCGTTGCAAAAGCTCCAAGTTGGGCCCCAATTATTGCAAATCTTTAATAGCATTAGTCTTTTTCTATAGGCCAAAGGGACTTTTAGGGCCCCCTAGGATTCGAGAGCCCGGGTGCACCTATTGTAGTTACGCCCCTGAATGTGGGCTATGAAAACAGGCTGCAGATAAAAAGGAACAATTCAGTCCTACTATAGAGTTGCTTGTTTGGTCCACCTCGGTGCACGGACAGTGTTCATGGTGGTGAACCCTGATCAGAAAAGATTCCCCAATAAAGGGAGATCCAGCACCGGCTCCATTTTCATAAAAGGTTAAAAAAAAATCCTTAATTTGGTCATCTTAAAATTGTTGACCAGACATGTTAAAATCCTATGTACACCTTATGTGTTTCATATCTTGACGATCCTTACTCAAGATTGTCAAGATCTGAAATGCGTAGGGTGTACACGCGATTTTAACATGTCTGTTCAACAATTTGTAGGATTTTTTAACCCTATATTAAAATGGAGCCGGTGCTGGATTTCTCTTTTCTAATGAATCATTTATAAAAATAAGGAGGTGTTCATGTGAACATATTTCTATAGTGTTCTTTCTTCCAGACAACATTTCTAAACGTTGGTGTGATTTAAGATAGTACAAATAAATGTTCCTCATAATTTTAGTAGCTGTATGGATATTTCATTCGTTCATTTTACTTGTGCACCTCTTAAAAGAGAACCAGTTAGCAGGTCACAAAATTCACTTTTTGCTCTCATTTAATTCCTGCTGCTCCCCTTAGTATTTTTTTTTATGTGCAAATCCTCCATATGGTTCCAGAGATATGAGCCTTTATATTCATTCCTAGTTGTTATGGTCTTTATTAAGAGGGTGTGTCTCACAGGGTAATTATGCAGAACAGTCTCAAGACCCGCCCCTGAGGATCCTTGCATAAATAAAAAAGACTATATCTCTGTAACCGAATAGCAGATACTGAGGGGAAGCAGCAGGAATGAAGATGCCATTGTTGACCTGATGATAGTTCTTCTCTAAGTCCTCCTGATGTTACTGATAGGTTATGAGGACATAAAGCTTATCGGTATAATTAATTCCAAATGTCTAACATGTTTACTGAATGGGATGGTTTCCATGGAAGAGGAGGAAAACAATATTCCCTTGACTGTCTCTAGGGGATCTAGGGGTGCAGGGCATGTAAAGGGCACTGTTATGAACATATATATTTGGAAATCCATTAGTTCTTCCATTGCTGATCACAGTGGCGTAACTTCAGGCCCAGGGGCCCCGATGCGAAAGCTCCAACGGGGCCCCCAATTATTGGAAATCTCCAATAGCATTAGTCTTTTTCTATAGGCCAAAGGGACATTTTTGGGGCCCCCCTAGGCTGCAGGGCCCGGGTGCGATCGCAACCCCTGCACATGTTGCAGCTACGCCCCTGGCTGATCATGAACTGTTGTAATCTACAGTAGATTTCTATTTCCTTTGTAGGTGTATTCTCTATTTTTGGTGAAGATGAGGCTGCTACTCGCACTTTCTGTTGTCCTGGTTGCTCTCGCTGTGTTGCCAGGTAAGTTTATCAACTTTCTTGGGGGCACGACACACTATTAAGTCTACGAGAAATTTAGCATTTTTAATTTCTAGGGTGTAAAGTGAGTGAAGCTATCCAGTGTATAACTGTCAACCCTTTGATGCCAATAAAATATTTTTTTTAAAAGGAATGCTCAATATAACTTGAGCACATTTCTATTTTGGAGTTTGAACCTTGACTGTATGCAATCAGCTCCCAATCGCCCCCTAGTGGTGGCTGCAGGAAGACAGAAAGTTGGAATTTGTTTGTTTCTAATCAGAAAGTTTGAAGCTTCTGATCAGAAAATAAAGTTCAAGACGTTTTAAGAAAATAATCAGAACAAGATAATGGCCTTAAAAAGGACCTGCAAGTGAATGTCAATGTCTTCATCATTGTGACTTTATATAGTCATAGTTAGTTTTAGAGGTTTATGGTGCTAAGAATTCACAATTATTGACAAATAAACTTACCGTATTTTTTGGACTATAAGACGCACCTGAAATTTAGAGGAGAAAAAAAGGAAAAATATTTTTATCAGTTAAAGTGGGGGTCCGTCTATTAGTCTGCCTATTGTCCTAATGTAGCTTACCGGGAGGTCGAAGGGTGGTAGTGGTGGAGCGCAGTCACAGCAGAGGAGTCAAGAGTGGAGCGATGCTGCGGGCTCTGAGTTGGAAGGAGGGGGTGTCCTGTTGGCAGAATGAGTGGGGTGATGCTACGGGGAGGAAGGTGTCATTGGTCTCCCAGTGATGGATTTCAGGAGAATGTCGTCAGAGGCGATGCATGCGAAGATTGAGATCTTAGCTCTCCAAGGAGAGCTGAGATCTCAATCTGCGTATGCGCTGCCTTTGATGATATAGACTTCAGGAAAATCAGAAGTGCTGCATAGATTTACATCTTGGCTCACTGATGTCTCAATCTGTGCATGTGCCACCTTCCAGCGCCGTTTCCTGAAGTCCATCGCTAGGAGATTCATGCAGCTCTCTACTGCAGCATCTCCCACTCGTGTGTCCCAGAACAGCTCATCTTCCCAGCCAGGCCCATAGCATAGCCCAACTCGTGCCACCGCCAGAACAGCTCCTCTTTTCAGCCCAGGGCCCATAGCATTGCCCAACTCGTGCCACCGCCAGAACAGCTCATCTTCCCAGCCCAGGGCCCATAGCATAGCCCTACTCGTGCCACCGCCAGAACAGCTCATCTTCCCAGCCCAGGGCCCCATAGCAATTAGCCCTCACTCCAGCGCCCCAACATGCCTACGGACAACAGCTCCTCTTTTCAGCCCAGGGCCCATAGCATGCCCTACTCGTGCCACCGCCAGAACAGCTCCTCTTTTCAGCCAGGGCCCACTTGTTGCCACCGTGTGTTCCTGCTGCGGCGACCCTGCCTCCTGTGATCTTACTCCACTGCTGCACCACCTGGTCAGCTACGTTCGGCTATAAAACGTACCCTGGTGTTCCTCCCAATTTTGAGGGAAAAAAGTGCATCTTATAGCCCTAAAAATACAGTAATTTTAAAAAAGTGTCCAAATTTGACCCGTTTCCTAAACTTTTATTATCTGAATGTTTACCAAGGACTAATGTTCTCCAATGTGATGCTTCAGCTCTAGAAATACCACCATACCCAGGCTGTCAATACGCGCTCAAAAATGTAGTTTCGTATAGCTGGAGATCCATTGGTTGTTGTCACACTCCTAGCTAAATTGATGGATTCCATAGTGACCAATAATCACCACTATTGATCATATATCTCCAGATGCAAGAAGCTCTAGAAATGTTTATATACGTGGATAGGAGCTATTTAGCTAAATGCATTTATGGATTCCTTCTCCTAAATTGTCTTCTTCAACATTAGAGCCCAGCTCAGCACAGAGCGCGGAACCCACCCTGAAGGATCGCTTCAAGACTTTCGGAGAAAACATCAAATCGGTGGCTTCGTCAGTGGGAGAAAAGACTAAGGAAGCATTTGAAGAATTCCACAAAAGTGATTTTGCCACAAACACCAGGTATTTACAATAAATATGATGTAATAGTTAGTTATGGCACCAATGTATTTGACCCCACCTGTCGCCATCTAGTAGATGTCAAGAATTTGCTGTCGTAAAAGGTGTAACTTAGCCTGCCTACTATAAATCATCCTGCACATAGGTATTCTGAAGCAAAAAGTGAAATTATTCTCCTACCACATGTCAAATTAAAGTTATATAATCAGGCTCTGCATATTCCCTATCTTTTATCTATATATGATACCTCCCTTGGAGTGATTGCCGCCTTAGGCAAGGATCCTGATTTGCTTTATATATGATGCATCCCACCTCCTTGTTTGGCATCAGTTACTACATTGCAGGAATTTAATCCATATTTTTTGTCTTTTCAGGAACTTTTTCTCTGAAAATTTTCAGAAACTCAAAAACAAGTTTTCTAAATAATTCCAGAAGAAGGATTTGGAAGAATCTCTGCACAAAGAGAACCTCTTACTCTGCTTAAAAAATGTAAACAACATCTCTGTGATCATAGCCAATCCATAAAGCTATCATGACAATGTAATAAAAGATTGGACCCTTTTTCTGCCTTGTGTTACATAGCCTACTTTTGAGACATAATCAAGTTACATTCTATACTAAACTGTGAAGATCTGAGGTTGTGGGTTGTTTATTCACCTAGGTAGGTTAATGATGCAACAATTTTGAATCTTTTGTCCACAGTCTTCCAGCAATTCTGGGTAGATGGCCACAATGAGATGCCTCCATACCAAGCAATAGTCACTGTCTCCCAACTTTTGGTTGGCCCACAGCTTTGTATCACCTGCCAGTATAGGCTGCCGCCACAGCATATGCTCCTCCAAATGCCAGATATCACAACCGTAGTGTGTGTATCCAGGTTGAGCCGGCAGCAATGGTCCTGTTTTCCTCCAGATGACGGATATCATGACCAGAACATCTGTATCCAGCAACAATAGTCCTTACGATAGTTCCTTGAAACCAGACGATGGATACCACAACTGTAGCTCCATCCTCTATAGTCCACCCATGGCATCAAGATTTGGCCACAGCAACAGATCCTCGCCCCTCCACGTCACAGCACCAACTGACTAACCAAATATTTCTTCTCTTTTTGATCTTCTTCTTGGGATCAGCACTCTGGTTGGGTAAAGATATACAAACCTCCCCACTTAACCATCAGGTACATCTAATTTAAAGAGTGAAATAAGTTTACTTAAGTCTTTGGCCTGTCTGCAAAAGTTGTGCACTGGGGCAGCCTAAAGTAGAGAGGAAAAAAGATGTACAATCCCCATCCAAATGCAGAAAAATTAATCCTACTATAGGCCTTATTATATTATAGTCGAGTCAGTCTAGAGATAACACTATGCCACAGGAGAACAATGGCTTAATGTTGGCTCTTTAGACACTCAGTCAAGAGCATTCCACACTGAGGAGCAAGCAAATCTCCAATCAATCACAACAATAGGATCAACATAACCACCAGTGCAGGAAAAAGTCAGCTCCACGTCCATGGGCCCGGTAGTCTTCAATCCGTGGCCAGCTCCTCATATAGACTTACAAAAAATACCTAAAAGTGCCAAAATAATGTAGTATCCAAACAATTATCCTCCTGGCAGGTGTGAGAGAGATGCCAGGGAACTATCTTCCCCGTGACTTTCTTATAATAATGCCCTGAATGCTCCCTTATATGATGACTTTATCATATATGTAATCACATTTACAATACCTCTTGCTTCTGATGTAAGGTGCTCCCTGGGATAGGACAGTTGTAGCCCACTCTCGGGTAAGGAGGGGACACTGACAGGTATCCAGACACCCAGGACCCCACACACCACTTCAGATCGGGGTCAGGGCGAGAATGTTCCTGAGGGAGAGCACAGTCCCTGGTCTTGCCTGGAGGAGAGGAACCAGGGTAGTGGGGATCGATGGAAAGTAGGGTTTAGGGGAACACCTGGGAGGGAGTGATGTTAGGAGGAACACACGTAGGTGATATGGGACGCATGACAGGCAATATAAAAAGGACAATGGAAACATCTAGAGTTGGTTGGAGAGTGGCTGGTGTGAGCAGTTGGGGTCTGTGAAGGTCGGAGAGTCATCCACCAGACTGCAGCCAGTGAGAGCTCGTCCTAAGACCTGAGAGAAGCAAGGCTGGTCAGGGAGAGAGAGAACAAGGGTGCTCCAAAAGATAGAAGGGTTCCCAGGGGACCGGGTAGTGAGCAATCCACCCGGGGATGCCCGCATCCACAGTGACTGTGACCGCGTGGAGGTACCACGCCGCAGAATAGAGGTACCGGGCCCCAGACTAGTGCAGAAGAACCAGGCCCAGCTAGCAACTCGGAGGCTGCGGTAACTCCAAATGCCGCAGCTGAATCCGCACACACCCACTGAAAAGGTGGCCACATAGGGTCAAGGGACAGACAACGTAGTAACCCTAAAGGTACCTTTACACGCGGCAACTTTTCTAGGAATTTCACTGGCAACTTACTGGTTGCAGTGAAATCATGGAGACATTGTTCCATTTGTACACAGCGACAAGATAGAACAATGTGTCCATGATTTCACTGCAACCAGTAAGTTGCCAATGAAATTCCTAGAAAATTTGCAGCGCGTAAAGGTACCTTAAGAAGAACCCACGGTCACCGGCTCCGGGCACTGTGTGTGTGAGGTGCAGGGTAGGAAGGCGAAGCAGGCGCAGAAAAAGAGTCGACTGGGGAAGGACAGTAGAAAGGGGTACTGGTTAGTGCCACCACGTTACCCGGGAGTTAGCTGGATCCCCATCTCCACCTCCAAGGACTCAGCGCTCCATGGGTTGTTGCAATGGTGACGACTGCTGTAACCGGGAATGATAAAGCTGTGAGTAAACATCTTGAGACTGCACCCCGCTGTGTCTGAGATTTTCTTGCTGCACCCCTGCGCTGTAAGCACCAACTCACAAGGTAACATCTGCTGCCCTGGGGGTTAGCCCTACCCGTGTAGGGCTTCACCATTGAGCTGCCTTATCACTAACCCCCCCAGTGGACCTGTAAAGCAGCGGCGGCCACTACTAGCCCCAGCCTGTGGGTGGCGCAACATTAACAAGTATCCCCAGGTCTGGAAACCCTATCCTCAGAAGCAGCTTCCCTAAATTAACAGTCCTCGAAATGATTACCCCCCAATTGATTGACCGCTCCGGGGCCACAGACCGGTCACGGCACCGTGACATCCCCTGCTGCGACACCGATAGGGCCTGGTCTCGAGTACCCCACGGCTCCCACGGGGTGAATCACTATCCAAATCAGATAATGTGATTTTTTTCAGGATTTGTTTTCTCATTTTGTCTCTCATAGTTGAGGTCTACCTATATCAATTTCAGGCCTCTCATCGTTTTAATGGGAGGACTTGCACAATTGATGGCTGACAAAATATTTTTTGCCCCACTGTACATGCCTGAATTTTATGAATTCTGTCACGTATTGACTGCAGTCCTGGAATTCTGTGGCTGTTTAAATCAGTTTTTTCTCACAGTCAAGGTGAGATTGAAACAGCATTTGCTGAATGTGCTGTGCGGCTCTGCAGGTGGGGAGTGAGTCATAGCTCGGGTGGAGGTGAGGGTTGTGTCTGAGCTTTCTGCTCTCCACCACTTCAGTCTTAAATAGTTCTGCTTCTATCCACCAGATGTTGCAGAAAGTCTTTATTCCCATTTTAGGACCCGTATGGTGCAGTTGTGTTAGCTGGAGCTGCTGCTGTTCCCTTCTACTAGAGTAGTAGTCTTTTCCTGGTCCGTGGGTGGAGGTAAGGGCTTTTAGCCTAGGGTTACTCAGGAGTAAAGGGCTAGGGTGTTGGCCTGAACGTCCTCACCTTAACAGGTAATTTCAGGATCAGTGTAAGCCAGGGAACCCTAATCTAAGGGCGAGACAAGTTCCCAAGTTTGCTTAGCCCATCAAATTCCCAATAAAGGACTCGTTTTAGGCAACTTGGGTGAGTGCCCCTTACCTCTGTTTTGTGGAAGTACTGCGTAGATTTAAAAAAGCCAAGAAGCCAGTACTGCCTGAGGTTAGCACGCAATACAAAAAGTGCGTATGCACATATTAATTTCTAACTATACTTTAAACTGAGACATTTAGCAAACAATTGATCAATTCTTTGAGCCACCCCGCCACGTCATGGCGTTATCAGATGGGGCAGTCCTACTCTATGTTTTTTATATATGCTGTGCCATTACAGCCTCCTGAATGCATTAAAAGCAGAACTATATTAAATGCACACATGCCTGAAGCATTTCTGAACTACTCCCATGGCGCCAGAAAAGGGGCAGCACAGATAAAGGCAGACCAGGTCCGAACATAACATCCGGACATTATCAGATCTGACCCTCACACTGTTAGACCAGCAACCATGAATGAAGGTAGAACAGGCCCAGACACATGTGCATCAATCAAGCAGAACCTATGGGCAGGGTGTGGTCGCTGTATGTATGTACAGAGACCGAGATCAATCACAATATAGACAGATAGAATGGCATGCATAACCAAGCGAAATGTCTCAGTTTAAAGTACGGTTAGAAATTAATATGTGCATGCGCACTTTTTGTATTGCGTGCTAACCACAGGCAGCGCTGGCTTCTTGGCTTTTTTACTTAATAGATTATTACATTTCTTATAAAAAGTTACTCTACCATTGCTGAGAAATCTTCCATTGAGTGCACTGGGGTGTGTCAAAGCACTTCCAACTTTCCAACTGCTGATATTTAACATTACAGTTGATTTGAGGATTAGAAGACACCCCTATACACATTAGTTAGTTGACCAGTTCCAATTGAATTGGTGGGTTTGCTTGATCCTGCTTAATAAATGAAAGGTGGCACTCACCAGTTGATGTGAAGCTCCAGTTTATTATTCAATCCATGAGAATTGACATTGGTGTGGGGAGAAGGAGTGTGGAGGGCCGTCGTCCGACACCTCCACACTCGCTCTCCCCACACCAATGTCAATTCTCGCAGATTGAATAAAAAACTCACATGAAGCGGTGAGTGCTGCCTTTCATTTATCTGTAACCATTATTGAATCAACAGACAATCCTAGCACAACAACCTCAACAAAGAACTTCAGCTAGTTGCAGGGCTGCGGAGCGGCGTTGGAAGAAAACACGCCTGCCAGACAACTTCACTGCTTTCAAACAAGCAACACTCACCTTCAAATCAGCCCTCACCTCTGCTAAACAGACCTACTTTACAAACCTTGTATCTTCCTTATCCTACAACTCCAAACAACTGTTCAGCACATTTAACTCTCTCCTCCCCACCAGTGCTTGCTCCTACTTCTCTCATCTCTGTTCAGGACTTCTCCACACATTCAAATATAAGATCAACCAAACAAGGCAAGCCTTTATTGTACACCACTCCATCCACTTTATATACCAGACCTCTGCCCTTCCCTCATAACCTCTCTCTCCAACATCACTGAAAGAGACTTTACTCATCTCCTCTCCAAATCACACCTCCCACCTGTGCCCTTGACCCCATACTTTCCCACCTTCTTCCCAACCTTACCACCACTCTTATCCCAGTCTTAACCCATCTCTTCAACCTATCGCTAACTTCTGGTACCTTCCCCTCTGCCTACAAACATGCCACTATCACACCCCTCCTCAAGAAGTCAAACCTTGAGATGACCGATATGCCCAGCTATTGCCACATATCGCTGCTCCCATTTGCTTCCAAACTCCTAGAGCAGCATGTCCATGCTCAACTTTCCACTCACCTCTCATCCAACTCTCTTCTTGACAACCCCCAATTTGGCTTCTGGCCCCACCACTCCACCAAAAATGACCTTACCAAAATTACTAAAGACTTACAGCCAAAGCTAACAGACAATTCTCCATCCTCCTCCTTCTTGACTTGTCCTCGACCTTTGATACAGTTGACCACTGCCCCCTACAGATTCTCTTTTCCCTTGGTATCAAAGACCTTGCCCTGCTCTTGGATCTCCTCATACCTCTCTGACTGCACATTTAGCATTTCCCACTACTACACTGCCTCCTCATCCGTTCTCTCTCTGTTGGAGTCCAACAAGACTCTTTCATGGGGCCCCTACTTTTCTCTCTTGGTCTGGAACAATGCATAAAGTCCCATGGCCTCCAGAACCACCTGTATGCTGACGACATTCAGATCTACCTCTCTGGCCCAGACGTCACCTCTCTGCTGTCCAGAATCCCGGAGTGTCTGTCAGCCTTATTCTCCTTCTTCTCCTCTCACTTCCTAAAACTCAACGTAGACAAAACCGAACTCATCATCTTTCCTCCATCTCATGTATCTTCCCTACCTGATCTATCTATCCCAGTTAATGGCATCACGTTCTCACCTGCAAATGAAATCTGACGCCTGGAGTAACCCTTGACTCTGCCCTGTCCTTCAAACGGCATATCCAATCTCTCGCCACCTCCTGTCACCTCCAGCTCAAAAATCCGTCCTTTCCTCAGCCCTCAGTCCACTAAGTTCTTGTACATGCTCTCATCATCTCCAGCCTTGATTACTGCAACCTCCTCCTCTGTGGCCTCCCTGCTAACACTCTTGCACCTCTCGAATATGTCCTTAATTCTGCTGCCCAACTAAACCACCTTTCTCCTCGCTACTCCCCTGTTTCTCCCTTCTGCAAATCCCTCCACTGGCTTCCAATTCCCCATTGATCCAGTTCAAACTACTAACACTGACTTACAAAGCCATCCATAACCTGTCCCCTGCTTATATCTCTAAACTAATCTCCCAATATCTTCCCTCACGTAATCTTTGATCCTCCCAAGACCTCCTCCTCTCCTCCACACTATTCGTCTCACATAGTTGCCTCAAGATTTCTTTTGAATATCCCACATCCTCTGGAATTCTGCACCCCAACACATCCGATTATCCACCACACTCGGATCCTTCAGATGGAACCTGAAAACTCATCTCTTCAGGAAAGCAACAGCCTGCAAAGCCAAACATCAATGGCGGCATTACATTTTATTATTCTACATTTGCCCCCTCCAGGCATTTCCAGGGGAGTGTTGTTTTTTTATGTTTGTCTTTTTGTTTTGTTACATCACAAGTATTTTGCAAAACATTTTTTGATTAAATCTTTAAACAAATTTAAAGGAAACTGTCAGGTCAAAAATCCATATGTAATCCATATGTAACTGCTATCATTTTCTAATTTCTTTCTCTAACCTCTCTATTTATGTATTTTATTATTTCTATTCCTTTCCTATCTTCTGTAAACTTCAAATAAAGAGATTAATTCCATCTGTCAATCACAGTGAGTGATCACTTAGTTCTCTACTATCCACTCCCCAATGATGAATATGCATGTCACATCACAGCACAGGAGATCAGTGGGGGTGATAGAAAGGGCTTTATCCTCCTCTCTACTCTCTTTGTATCAAAACCAAGATATGAGACAAACACAGCATCTCTCACAGCACAGCAGGGATTCCTTTTCACAAAAACAAATGGAGTCTAGATCAGTTAAAGCAAACCTCTAACTTTCTCCCTCCATGACCTGAACGGAACAGGTAGCTCCAAAAGTGAAACCACACAACAATGAGAGCAGAGGAGGAGGGAGGAGAGAGCTGCTGAGAGGGAGTGCATAATTACATGACAATTTAACACAGCCAGGACTAATCGTCTCGGCTTATAATGGAGAAGACTAATGCAGCATCACCCTGCAGGTTGTGAAGATGCTGATAACATGGAAACTAAAAAGGGTAGAATAATAAGTTTACATGTTTTAATAGGGTGCCCCTTCCCTTTTCAAGGGTAGTATTAGTATCATACTGAAAAATGACCTGACAGTGTCCCTTTAAATGGTGGACAAGAAAACCAAATACAGAAAAAGCATATAAACTTCAAGATTTTCTCTGGTGCGGCCATTGTGACTCTCTCCAACCAATTACCAGTCTCTACTTCTTGGTGAAATATGGTGTTTCAACACATGGACATGATGAGAACACTCTATTCAATCACGGTCATTCTTCTTTGACATGCCCCCTTCCAGCCTGATGTCATGCTGGAGCATATGGAGGCCTGGCGTGTAGTGCAACGCAGATTAGACAATGGGCTGGAATAGGAGGAAGGCCCTGGCGATAGGGAATGGGGAAAGAAGGCACCTGAGTCTGTGCCCATCACTCCCAAACGTCCCTATATGGGTCTTTACACTGTTGTGTCACATGTCTAAGCCCTCTCTTACCCTGAACTCACCCTGGACAGTGAGAAGGACCAGAGAGTACACTAGACTCACAACTACAAATAATATAACACAGGGGAAGGATAAACAAACAGAGGGAAATAGACACAGACAGAAAAGCACTCCTCCGAAGCAGCTGCAAACGTTTCGACTCCACTGCTTCTTCTAGAGATTGGTTCTTTCCAAAGTGGCCAACATAGCAATGGATTCTTTTTTTTTACTCAGATAATTTTATTAATAAATCAAATATACAAATATTCATTAACGGTACATACTCTGTTTTTTATAAACCCATAAACCCCACCCCTCCCCCCCTCCCATAGACAGCAAGCACTTTATAAAGACACTGGTGTCAATAAAATATATATCTCCTCAACATGTCAATAAGCACTTTTCTCGCGCCCTCTGCTACACCCGTTCAACTTCCATCCATGTTAGTCTTCCCCGATGCTCCATATTCCAACAACGGAGCCCATATCTTTTCATACATGCCAGATTTCCCACGTATATGATATATTCCTTTATCCATCTGAGCAATGTGGGTAGCCTGCATCAGAAATGCCCTTCTGGACGTGGGTCCTCTCTAATTCAGTATCTAGCGATAAGTTTTCTGGCTATGTACATCAATCTAGCAATACCTACCTTTATGGTGTTATCAACTGAGAGTTCATCCACATACCCCAATAGGCACACCACTGGTTCTCTTGGTACCACACATTTGTATAGCCCCCTCAATTCTGGTAATCACCATTAACAATATGTATACAGTCGAGGCACTCCCATCATGTGGATCTTCTCCTACATCTGGGGCATTCCGAAGTGGGTCTCAAACTCACCCGAACAAAAACTCAGGCGACTGGTAGACTCTGTATAATAGGTATAACTGGGATAGTCTGCCTGGTTCACAAAGGGATAGGTTTGGTACCCACTCCAAAATGGAATTCCAGATATCGTCTAGAAATTGTTATAAACATGTCATATGATTAGACAAGTAGACTACTTATAGTGGAGGGGAGTGGCCACAAAATAGCTCTTCACCTGAGGATTAAGGCTACAAGAAACAGCTTGTAAGGAAAGAGTACTTAACCTCTGCAGTGACAAAAGAAAGCAAATACATTCGAACACTAGTTCTAGATTCACCAGATGGTCTGCGCAGAGTGAGACACACTCATGACTAGAGATGTGCAAACCTTTCAAAGTTCGATTTGGGTCACTGAACTTCCTGGTGTTGAGTAAACCCGTCAGGTTTGGAATTCAGATGCTTTAAATTTGCAAAGTACTGGAGCCAGCATCACTATGGTTGGGTACAGGTGATGTTCCACTCAGGGTGAGCCACGTACAGTGTTTGATTGGCTCACACTGGGCTGAAAAGCTCTGTTATTGAGTGTAGAGAGTGTCCAGAATTAGTTTTGAAAAAAAAAAAAAAAAAAAAAATCCATCCTCCCAACCCCACAAGTGTTTTCTTATAGCTGTATGTGGGTGGAGAGCTGAACTACCAATCAGAGACTTCCAATGAGGTTGGGGTTAAAGTTGAGAATCATGAGCGTGCGACAAAAGGTTTGACTGCACCACCGAATCCGAACCTCAAAGGTTTTGTCTGTATTGTCCAAACCCAAACTTCAAAAGGTTCGCTCATCTGTACTCATTACACCTGATTCCCGTATGTTTTCAATGCTTCAATTCTTAGTATTAGCACATCTCTACGAAAGAAGTATCATTTCGATAGGGAGACAAGTGCATAGACGACCATAGCACTCTACCACCATGTTCAAAAACGGTGTAGTTCCCTCCAATGATAATTCCAAGAGTGCCTTTATTTCAGATTTTTTTATGTACAGTAATTGGCTAAAAATGTGATATTTGTCCTCCACTGACTGGAGCTGGTTCCAGTGTAGTCTTTGCCCTACACCCCCCACCGCACAGGGATTATTGACCGACGTTACTATGTGGCAAGACACTTTGTCCTGTCTCGACAGCCAAGATCTCTTCTAAAGTATATATAATAAGACTGCTGAAAATGCTGTCCGCCCTCGCCTGTTTGTCAGTGAGGTCAGTGACTGGACATTGATATAGATCTGCTGATGGTCCTGAGGGTCAAAGACTACAGGAGTTATTAAAAGTCATTAGGTACAGACGAGGGACACTGTCTGGCAAGAGGAGACCGGTGAGTGAGTCAATGACTTCTTCTATAATCAGATCTGATCATTTTTATTATAAATAATTGCATGGTTTCGACCGAAACGTTCAATGTCAGTTGAGGTAACAACTTCTCGGTGGTGCTCAAAAATGATGTAGCGTCTGTCATCGGAAACCACAATATAATTGTTCTTGCACTTCAAATATTATCTAAACCTGTCCATATGTTACAGCCCCGTAACTTACCTGTTGATCTTAAAGGGTCCAGATCTTCGGACCTCCACCAAGAGTTCACAAGACAGGGGTGAAGACTTTAGCTAGTTCATGAGCCCATGCTTAGTTGCCTACAGATGGTACGAATGATCGGTCAAGATCTAAGAGCTTGGACCACCACCGATCAACAGGGCTAAAATATATCAAAACTTTAATTACTTCTACAAATATTGATCTGAGATTGGAGATGGAATAAAAGATCTTAGATGCCTAATTCCATGTCATCGCTTCACCTCAAAAAATTCGTAGACATTGTCAGATCCATTAAACTTTTCTAAATATCTGGATTTATTACTCGATGACATGCCCAATTATTCAAAAGAATCCCAGCTTCACCAATGTGTGCTCTCCTTTATTCATTAAAATGATTCCATAAACAACATCGCCCAGATTTCAGTAGTTATTATCCACGCGTTTCGGATATCGCAACGTCTGTAATCTTTCCCAATTATGGCCCGGTTAACGCAACTCTTCCGTTGGGGCTCTCACTTTTGACATATGTTCCACGTGTTTATTTTTTCCACCTCAATAGCTTTGTACTTACGTGTAACTAACCCTATGACCTTTAATATCCAAAAGGTTTTGTGTGCACAAGTGTTTTTAACTGTCCACACAGCAGATGAGCCAGTTGAGCCAATGTTAGTCAATGTACTTATAGCTGCATCTCAATGAATTAGAATATCATCAAAAAGTTACTTTATTTCAGTAATTCAATACATAAAGTGGAAAACATATATTATATAGAGTCATTACACACAGAGGGATCTGTTTCAAGTGTTTATTTATGTTAATGTTGATGATTATGGCTTACAGTCAATGAAAACCCAAAGGTCATTATCTCATAAAAATTAAAGTAGGTAGGATGAAGGGTCTGAGAGATAAAATATGACCTAAATAGGTATCAGAGGCTTCATCTTGTGTGGTTGTGACAGTCACAACCACCATAAAAGCAGATCATGGCTGCTGCAGTCCCCAGCGTTGTGCATATAGAGTAGGGAGGATGAAGGGTTAAAAACTGCTCTGCCGTATTCCACCAGATATCAAAGGGTGAATAGAATATTGATTTATTAGTCAACACATTTCAGGTCTCCCTGGACCTTGCCTCAGGACAAATCTGTATCATATTGCCATGTTTCAGGGCATTTCAAGGAGCGAAGAAATGCATTGACTAATAAATCAATATATTCCTCCTTTGATGTCTGGTGGAATACGGCAGCACGGTTTTGAAACCTTCATCCTCCCTACTTTAATTTTCTGGGATAATGACCTTTGGGTTTTCATTAATCATCAACATTTACAGAAATAAACACTTGAAATAGATCCCTCTGTGTGTAATGACTCTATATAATATATGTTTTTCACTTTATGTATTGAATTACTGAAATTAATTAACTTTTAGATGATACTGGGTCCTAAAAAATAGGTTAGGACCCAGTAAAATGGAAACGCCTAAGGGCAGTCTATGCTTGAAACGCGTTGGCCGATGCTGTATAAATTTTTTAATTCTATGATATAAAATATAATGATCTTATTTTAAGAAGACTCATCCTTCCCAACAGTCTAATATCTGCGGAGCTGGATACCTTCCTTTCTAGTGTCTACTCGACACCTGCCAGCTGCCCCAAGATTTATCCTTCACCGCATCCTTGGCTAAAGACATTCGTGTTATGTGAGCTCATATCATCATCTTTTTATCTATTTTCCACATATTTATTCCATTCTGCCTGTATATTTTTTTTATATCATGTTTTTCTTCGTTTTCAAATGAGTCATTGTAAAGATAACAGCTGTGTTTGTCCACAAGAGGGAGAGAAAGACTAAAGCTTCGCTCAATGAAGCCTCAACCATTCATAGCTGGAAGTAAAGTTTTCACAATTGTCTTCGGCATTTCTATAAATGTAGTGATGAGAACTTCTTGATTCCACGTTGCTCTTTGACCCTTGGTAAAATTAATAATATCTATGTAAAACTATGAGCTAGAAGAATCAGATACTGTATGTGACTAGCATGGGGTGTAACAGCGGGAAAAGGCTTCTGTCTAGAATGTCGCGTGTCGTAGAGAAGGTCAACCATTGACCACCAGGAATGTTTTGATTATAATGGATTAAGTTTAGGAACATATTATTAGTTCCCATTTTCTTCGGAAGGCTGCCAATGTGCCTAAATCTACAACAACTTGATTGTCTTTAGGAAAAACTACCTTAACAGGGGGAGAAGACTTCTGTCTAGAATGTAGCATATCGTAGAGAATGTCAACTAATTCTTGAACATCTCTAATGTCTTGAATTATAATGGATTAAGTTTTAGGAATTTATGATTGGTTCCCATTTTCTTCTGAAGATTGCCAACGTGCCTAAATCTTCAACAACTTGCCTTGTCTATAGGAAAACCTACCGTAACAAGGGGGAGAAGGTTTGTGTCTAGAACGTTGTGTGTCTTAGAGAAGGTCAACTAATTCTTGACCGTCTGTAATGTTTTGAATTATAATGGATTAAGGTTAGGAATTTATGATTGGTTCTCGTGTTCTTCAGAGGATTGCCAACGGGCCTAAATCTTCAACAACTTGCTTTTTCTATAGGAAAACCTACTGTAACAGGGAAAGAAGGTTTCTATCTAGAACGTTGTGTGTCTTAGAGAAGGTCAACTAATTCTTGACCATATGTAATGTTTTGAATTATAATGGATTAAGGTTAGGAATTTATGATTGGTTCTCGTGTTCTTCAGAGGATTGCCAACATGCCTAAATCTTCAACAACTTGCTTTATCTATAGGAAAACCTACCATAACAGGGGGAGAAGGTTTCTATCTAGAACATTGTGTGTCGAAGAGAAGGTCAACTAATTCTTGACCATCTCTAATGTCTTGAATTATAATGGATTAAGTTTAGGAACGTATTATTGATTCCGAATTTCTTCGGAAGATTGCCAACATGCCTAAATCTTTAACAACTTGACTTGTCTATAGAAAAAACTACCACAACAGGTAGAGAAGACTCCTAACTAGAATGTTGCGAGTCGTAGAGGTCAACTATTTCATGACCGTCTGTAATGTTTTGAATTATAATGGATTAAGGTTGGAATTTATGATTAGTTCTCGTGTTCTTCAGAGGATTGCCAACGTGCCTAAATCTTCAACAACTTGACTTGTCTATAGGAAAAACTACCATAACATGGAGAAAAGACTTCTATCTAGAATGTCATGTGCCGTAGAGAAGGTCAACTAATTCTTGACCATCTGTAATGTCTTGAATTGTATTGGACTAAGTTTAGGAACGTATGATGGGTACCCATTTTCTTCGGAGGATTACCTAAATCTTCAACAACTTGCCTTGTCTATAGGAAACACTACAAGTTATTCTTTACTACAAATGTGGCATGGATGTCTACTTTTTTGGACTCTCCTGATCACACTACAGATGTGGAATAACTTTGATATCACCCTTTTTCTTTTCCAGTTCTGGTTAACAGATGTTGTCTATTTCTTTTCTTTACATAGTTATGTAGTTACGTACAGTAGGTTGAAAAATGACCTATCCATCAAGTTAATCCTTTATATATCTTCTCCTGTTGACAGAATTTTTACTTTTGTCTACTAGGTGAAAGAAACAATGAAGGCAGTCCAGGTGTGGAGTTTGGCACTTGCGTGCTTTTTGGGTGAGTATAATGGCAAAATTGTTGGGTATTTCCATACGCGGAAAGCACGCGTCATGTGATGTGCTTGGAAACTCCGGCACTTATATGCTGGCGTTTGAAATGCGTTCGAGGTTCCGTCTGTCATAAGAGTGAATAGTTAACGCAGTCTTACCTTTCTGATAACACTGCGCTAATGCTGCCAAATTCTAAGTTTTAAACGGAACCCCCCTGAACCCACAACATAACACTGGTGTGACCCTAGCCTGAGCCCCAGCGTTGTCTTCCTTCCGGGCATCGGCAGGACCAGTGGGTATGGTACTTCTAGGACCTGGTTACCTGGAGAGTCACATGAGGCTTTAAGTGCTCATATTACTCACAGGTCCTGTTGATGCCCGAGAGGAAGACATCACCGGAGCTCACTGTGGAATCGCCAGGGAGGGTAGTAAAGTGTATGTGTCTCTATGTATCTGTTTTTCTGTCTGTCTGTGTCCCTCAAAAATGGACCAAAAAAGCAACACAAACAGATGATGTGAAAAGAAATGGCAATGTGAAAAGGTCCTTAGTCTTCTTTCCATTCTATGTATATGTTTGTATAAAACCTTTGGGCAATTGACGTTTTATATTCCATAGCATTTTACAAACAAGGATGGAGCCTATTGGATTTTACCTGCCCAATCCTGTAGTCTCTGTAAAAATAAGCAGCACCAGAGATGACTGACAGCCCATATTATAGAATCATAGAATGGTGGAGTTGGAAGGGACTTCATGCGTCATTTGATCCAACCCCCTGCTCAAAGCAGGATTCACTGAATCATCACAGACAGATGTCTGTCCAGCCTCTGAAGACTTCCATTGAAGGAGAACTCACCACCTCTCGTGACCGCCTGTTCCACTCGTTGATCACCCTCATTGTCAAAAAGTTGTTTCTAATATCTAATCTGTATCTCCTCCCTTTTAATTTCATCCCAATGCTTGAAGTCTTTTCTTGTGCAAATGAGAATAAGCTGATCCCTCTACAGTGTGACAGCCCTAGCATAAAACTGGATTCCAGGACGAAGTGCCTTAAAAGTCCGCACTGCTGCCCAAAGGAAACACCAGACTCACCAGGGAATCTGGATTGATGAAGCTTTATTCCACCTACACGTTTTAGAGCCCATCCTGGTTCCTTCCTCAGGGAGATATTCCTCAGAGGCTCCTTCCTCAGGGAGGATATCTCCCTGAGGAAGGAGCCAGGAGGGGCTCTGAAACGTAGGTGGAATAAAGCTTCATCAATCCCTGCAGCAGCTGTATCATTCTAAGCGAGTATACTGGTTGTGGGTCACACAACCTGACCAGGTGAGATTTCATACTATCTATCACCATGCATCTCTGTTAGGAGATAAGACCCTATTGCGCATTCTCATTTTTACAGACTAGTATAAAACTGATCACTCTACAATGTGACAGCCCTAGAGTAAAGATAATCCCTCTACAGTGAGACAACCCTTGAATAAAGCTGATCCATCTACAGTGTGACAGTCCTAGAATATAGCTGATCCTTCCACAGTGTGACAGCCCTAGAATAAAGCTGATCTATCTACAGTGTGACAGCTCTAGAATAAAGCTGATCCCTCAACAGTGTGACAGCCCTAGAATAAAGCTGATTACTTTACAGTGTGACAGCCCTAGAATAAAGCTGATTACTTTACAGTGTGACAGACCTAGAATAAAGCTGATCCCTCTACAGTGTGACAGCCCTAGAATACAACATATTCCAAATTATTATGCAAATGTTCTTTTTCTCTGATTTTTCTAAATGGTCGGTTCAAATGACAGTCAGTGTAATAAAAGTCATCACCCATATACATCGAATTTTATTGAAGAAACCTCCCAATGATAACAGTATAATCTTCAAAATTAAAAAAACCCCTCTAAATGCACTGTTCCAAATTATTAGGCACAGTAGAGCTTCTAAACATTTGATGTTTGAAAGAACTGAAAATGCTCATTTGTTGAATTTGCAGCATTAGGAGGTCACATTCACTGAAATAAAAAGCTATTTAATCCAAAACATCCTAACAGGCCAAGTTACATGTTAACACAGGAACCCTTCTTTGATATCACCTTCACATTTCTCACATCCATTGAACTTGTGAGTTTCCGGAGAGTTTCTGCTTGTATTTCTTTGCATGATGTCAGAATAGCCTCCCAGAGCTGCTGTTTTGATGGGAACTGCCTCCCACCCTCATAGATATTTTACTTGATTATACTCCAAAGGTTCTCTATACGGTTGAGGTCAGGGGAAAATACTGGCCATTTTATGGTTTATCTCCTTTTATGCCCGGATTGTCGCACCCCCCAAGGACCGGGGTACTCGAGACCTGGCTATCGTGTCTCTGGGGTGTCAAGGTGTCGTCACCCGGTCCTGTTGTCCTAGGTGCAGCTCTCCCAGCCAGCACTCAGGGACAGCTAACAGGCGGCTTTGCAGGTGGAGATTCTGCCACGGCTCATAGAATAACAGTCTCACACACGTTTTGAGCTGACTGGTACTTTATTTGTGGTACAGCAACAGTTCTTACAAAACACAGTCTTTTACACACTTTATGGACCGGTTCTCACTACTGCTCCGGGTTCGGGATTCCACTGCAGCTGGGACGATTCCTCTGCGTCACTCCCCTCAGTGTACCTTTCAGGCCCTGCTGTTCTGTCTCTGTCCTCGCATATGGGTTCGGTCCAGCCGTCACAGGCTTTGTATTGATGCTTTCCCTCCTTGGGTCACTAGCCCTAGTGCTATGGCTTTGTCCTACTCCTTGGTGGTAGTTAGGTCGCAGATCATAGAGCTCTCGCACCCTGCCAGGGTGTCTCATGGTTAGGGTCACGTAGGTTCCCACTAGCCACCAATGACCCATGTTAGTTGGGCTCACCTGGCTCCTTCAGTCTCTCTCGGGTTTTAAGCCTAGGTCCCTGGTCGGCCATTAGTAGTAGCCGCTGGGCCCCGTTGTTTTTTCACTACTTGTGGTTATCAGTGCTCAGCTGAAGGGTGTCTAGGCTTGTTGTTCCTTCCCTCACCCTCACCCTCCAGGGCAAGTTGCTTCTTTGGCAAACTACCTCCAGGGAATCCTACCTCAAACTTAGTGTTCCAGTGTTTCACTACTGTTTCTCCACCCCTTTGTCCGGGTTCTCTCTTTCTCTCCACCCACACGTTGTTCTGCTCCCGCAACCCCTTGCCTGACATTGACTGACTTGGCTCAAGGTCGGGACCCATTTGTGTGTGGGTGTTTTGTGAGTTGACCATCTTACCTTGTCCAGCTGCAGTTCACCCTGTGGCTGCCCGGTCGCATGGACGCCACAATAGCAGCTAATGACACAGAGGTATTCTTTGCAGCATGAGATGGTGCATTGTCATGCATGAAGATGATTTTGCTCCTTAAGGCACATTTTTGCTTTTTGTACCACGGAAGAAAGTTCTCAGTCAGAAACTCTATATACTTTGCAGAGGTCATTTTCACACCTTCAGGAACCTTAAAGGGGCCTACCAGCTGTTTCCCAATGATTCTGGCCCAAAACATGACTCCTCCACCTCCTTGCTGACATCGCTGCCTTGTTCGGACATGGTGGCCATCCACCAACCATCTACTACTCCATCCATCTGGAGCACCCAGGTTTGCTCGGCACTCATCAGTAAACAAGACTGTTAGAAAATTAGTCTTCATGTATATCTGGACCCACTGCAACTGTTTCTGCTTGTGAGCACTGTTTAGTTGTGGCCGAATAGTAGGTTTATGCACCACAGCAAGCCTCTGAAGGATCCTACATCTTGAGGTTCGAGGGACTCAGAGGCACCAGCAGCTTCAAATATCTGTTTGCTGGTTTGTAAGGCCTTTTTAACAGCTGCTCTCTAAAGGCCCCATTACATGGGGCGATATTGCCTGCAACGTCGCCGAAAAGTCCCTGCTTCAGCGATGTTGCAGCGACATCGCAAGTGCATCGTGCTGCGTGACAGCACGATGCAACTGCGATAAATCGCTGGATCGCAGTTGACAGGTTTACCAACATGTTGGTAAACCTGACGAGGTTGATCCAGCGATCTTGCAACATTGTTCCGTGTGACACGGCGATAGCGATGTTGCTGGCGATGCCGCCTATTTGCAACATTGATGGTTATCGCGCGCCAGGTTGTGCACAACCCAGCGAGCGATAGCTGCTGCAACATCGCAGCTGTTGTGAATTCATTGGCGCTCCCTCCGGTGGTTGTTGCTGGTAATGCAGCTGACTGTGTGGGCTTCACAGGTGATGGTGATGATTGGCCATCTGGTTCTTGAAGGATATAATGGTTTGAAGTGGATCAATCCTTGCCAGTTGTAACATAGTAACATAGTTTTTAAAGTTGAAGGAAGACTTTAAGTCCGTCTAGTTCACCCCATAGCCTAACATGTTGATCCAGAGGAAGGCAAAAAAAACCCATGTGGCAAAACTAAGCTCCACATTGGGGGAAAAAATTCCTTCCTGACTCCAGATACGGCAATCAGACTAGATCCCTGGATCAACGCCCTATCAAGGAATCTAGTATATATAACTAGTAATATTATAGTTTTCAAGAAAGGCATCCAGGCCCTTCTTAAATGTTAGTAGTGACTCACTCATTACAACATCATGTGGCAGAGAGTTCCATAGTCTCACTGCTCTTACAGTAAAGAATCCGCATCTGTGATTATGATTAAACCTTCTTTCCTCCAGACGTAGAGGATGCCCCCTTGTCCCAGTCTCAGGCCTAAGATTAAAGAGATCATTAGAAAGTTCTCTGTACTGTCCCCTCATATATTTATACATTATTATAAGATCACCCCTAAACCTTCGTTTTTCCAAGCTAAATAACCCCAAGTTTAATAACCTGTCTTGGTATTGCAGACCCCTTAGTCCTCTAATAACTTTTGTCGCTCTTCTCTGGACCCGCTCTAGTTCAGCTATGTCTTTCTTATACACCGGAGACCAGAATTGTACACAGTATTCTAAGTGTGGTCGCACTAGTGACTTGTATAGAGGTAAAATTATGTTCTCCTCATGAGCATCTATGCCTCTTTTAATGCATCCCATTATTTTATTTGCCTGTTCAGCAGCTGCCTGACACTGGCCACTAAATGTGAGTTTGTCATCTACCCATACACCCAGGTCTTTTTCAGTGACAGTTTTGCCTTTGGTTCCTGGAGGAGTTCACATCTCTCTGGTTTCTTCTGCTGTGTGGAATTCTTTGCAAGCTAAGGCTGGCTTCACACTTGCAGATGGATCTGCAGCGTTTTGCAGATGCATCTGCAAGTGTGAGCATGCTGACCGCGGCCCCTATGTTTATAATAGGGCGCACGCGGTGTGAAAGCTCTCATTCACTCCTATATGTGTACTGTCAGCAGGCGTATGCCTGCTGACAGATCACACACTCCCGTCCGCACTGTGGACGCGAGATGTAGCGTCCATGCTGCGGGCGGGAGAGTGTGATCTGTAAGCAGGCATACGCCTGCTGACAGTACACATATAGGAGTGAATGAGAGCTTTCACACCGCGTGCGCCCTATTATAAACATAGGGGCCGCGGTCAGCATGCTCACACTTGCAGATGCATCTGCAAAACGCTGCAGATCCATCTGCAAGTGTGAAGGCAGCCTTAGTGGATGGCTTTTTGATATTTTGTGGCACACTTTTGTGTGCTTAAGGTTCTGCTTATCTTTTGTCTTATTCTGAGTTGTAGGTTTGCAATTTAGTCTGTTTATTTGTTTATCTGCTCTCAGATAGGAAGTTTTCTTCCTAGGAATTTTACCATTCACTATTATCCATTCACTATTATCTGTTATTTCCAGGTCTGCTGGCATTTGATTTATAGAAGTCTGCAGATATAGAGGGCGCTAAGTCTTAGTGACTGAGGGTAATTTTTGTACAATCTGCTGTTGGTCTTTTTTTGATAGTGTTTTATACTGACCGCAATAGTATTCTATCCTGTCTCTCCTTTATAGCTAGTTTGGCCTTTTTTGCTAAACCTTTTACTCTGTCTGTGTTTGTTTTTCTTTCTCTTGTTTCCCAGTTAATATCTGTGGGGGTTTGCTATTCTTTTGGGGTTCTGCTCTGAGGCAAGATAGCTTTTCCTACGTCCATCTTTAGGAGTAGTTAGTTCTCCGGCTGTGCAGAGGTGTCTAGGTTTGGTTAGCTACATCCCACGGCTACTTCTATTTGCGGTGTGTAGTCAGGGATTGCGATCAGTATAGTCACCAACGACTTCTGTGGAATCTGAATGTTACTCATGAGTCATCGGTTCATAACAGGCAACATCTCCCAGTGTGACACCTAGGCAGCGATGTCGGAAGCGAGCCGATATCGCTGCAACATCGCCCCGTGTAACGGTACCTTTAATTCAATGAACTTGCCTGGCAGAAACCTTCCTCATTCTACCTTTATCTGCACGAACACGTCTGTGCTCAGAATCAGCCTCAAATCTCTTCACAGTACGATGATCATGCATACGTTTTGGTGCAATATCTAATGTTTTCATCCCTTGGTCAAGGCATTGCACTAATTGTTGCTTTTCGGCAGCAGAGACATCCTTTTTCTTTCCCATGTTACTTGAAAAATGTGACCTGCGTAATATTGTAGAACACCCAGTTTTCCTTTTATTGGGCTCACCTGCCAAACTAATTATCACAGGTATCTGAGATTGATTTCAGTGATCCAAAGAACCCTGAGACACAATACCATCAATGGGTTTCATTGAAACCCCCCCCCCCCCGAAAAAACCCCCACTATGATACTTAAAATCAATTTGCATAATCATTTGGGACATGGTGTAAAGCTGATCCCTCTACAGTGGGACAGCCCTTGAAATATTTGCAGACAGCTTTTAAGTCTCTCATTCTTCTTTTTTGCAAGCTAAACGTTCCCAAATCCTGCAACTGTTCCTCATAGGACATGGTTTGCAGACCGGTCACCATTCTGCAGACACATATAAAGGACACAGCACCAAGTGAAATCAGCTGGGTTTGTACATTACCCAATTCATGAGGTGCAGGTCTCATCCAGGGAGTCCCACTTGGACCCTGCCGTACAATCATAGAAGAAAGGACAGCGCCTCACACGTTGATGTTTGCTTCAAGTGTTCTTTAATCCATATCCATACAATCTGGTCACTCTTCTCTGAACTTGCTCCATTTTCATGATGTCTTTTTTTCCCAGAACTGGACACAGTATCCAGATGAGGTCTGACCAAAGAGGAGTAGAGGATGATAACACACCAAAGATAAAAGCCCTCCCATAGGGAGAACCTGGTGGTCTAGTGGGGCAAATTATAAGGTGAATGAGGGGTCGCCTCTCACCTGTGATGGTTGTGCGACAACCTCAGTGTAGTGTATGGCTCAAAGGACCTCCGGGTACCGGCTCCACTCTGACACAGCTCGTGCCAACTTCCTGACCAGTTCGTGGCTTGATCTGATTGGATGGCACACGGTCACGTGACTCACGAGTCACTGGTCACAGGGTCTAACATCATCTCAGGTCCTATCAGTCCAGGGACGCTTGGCTAGGATTAACCATACCTCTCTGCAGCACCCAGAAGGGTGGTTGTGTAGAATTAAGGAAAGAAAGGGTTACTGGCTAAGAGCGCTGGGGGGCACAAATAAGGAGATTACTTATGGGGTAACACGTTTATTTAGCACAACGTGTTTCCTCAACGGATTGTTATCTTCCTCAGGAGGATGATAATGACTTCACGTGATCTAGACTGGATGCCTCTGTTAATACATCCCAGAATTGTGTTTGCCTTTACTGCTGCTGCATCACACTGTTGACTCATGTTCAGTCTGTGTCTATTAGTATATTTAAGTCTCCAAGTTTCACACATGCTATTGCTTAGCCATTAAAATAATCCCTTATGATGGGTCATTACTGGGAATATTCTAATTCTTCATTCTTACTTTCTCTCTTTCAGTCTCACAAGTTTCTGGATCCGCAACGGAAATGCAGTCTGATGACTGGAGCGCATCCACCATCTTGGAAAGTACAGTAAATCAATACATAAAGCCATATACCGGAGCTTTGGTGGAAAAGGTCACCAGCTCTACAGTCTGGAACATGTTTGGGTAGGTAGTCTAACATATCATTTGCATCATTAATGCAGCAGCCAGGATCACCTATCTAGCTAACCGTTACTTGGACGCTTCCACTCTATGCCAGTCATTGCACTGGCTGCCCATACACTATAGGATCCAATTCAAACAGCTTGTCCTCACCCACAAAGCTTTTCACAGTGCGACACCTCCCTACATCTCCTCCCTCATCTCTGTCTATCACCCCAGCCGTTCTCTTCGCTCTGGAAGTGACTTTAGACTCACTTCTGCATTAATCCGAACCTCCCACTCCTGGTTCCAAGATTTCTCCCAAGCTGCACCAAGTCTCTGGAATGCTCTACCCCAAGAAATTAGGTGTATCCACAACTTACATAGTTTCAGGCGATCCCTAAAAACACATCTTTTTAGGTCGGCCTATTATGATCCCTAGTCAAAGCCATCTAGACATAGCCTATCCGCTCCACCAGTCTCAAGTGGATCACAAATAACGGTTGGTGACCACTTATACTGCTCCTATCTGTTCCCCATCTCCTCAACTTGACTATACCATCATTGTAAATAAGCCCCTGTACTTTGTGTCACCCCCACCTCATTGTAGATTGTAAGCTCTTATGAGTAGGGCTGTCATTACTTTGCTCTATTTATTGTATTATGCTTTGTATTGTATTATTTTTTGTATTACCGTATATACTCGTGTATAAGCCGACCCGTGTATAAGCCGACCCCCCTACCTGGGAAAACCTATTGACTCGTGTATAAGCCGAGGGTGGACCCCAGCACAGGTATACAGCCCCCAGCAGTGTGGTATACAGCAGCCCCAGAGGTATATACAGCAGCCCCAGTGGTAGTATACAGCAGCAGCCCCAGTGGTATATACAGCAGCAGCTCCAGTAGTTAGTATACAGCAGCCCCAGAGGTATATACAGCAGCCCCAGTGGTAGTATACAGCATCCCCAGAGGTAGTATACAGCAGCCCCAGAGGTAGTATACAGCAGCCCCAAAGGTATATACAGCAGCAGCTCCAGTAGTTAGTATACAGCAGCCCCAGAGGTATATACAGCAGCCCCAGTGGTAGTATACAGCATCCCCAGAGGTAGTATACAACAGCTCCAGTGGTAGTATACAGCAGCCCCAAAGGTATATACAGCAGCCCCAGTGGTAGTATACAGCAGCCCAAGAGGTAGTATACAGCAGCCCCAGAGGTAGTATACAGCAGCCCCAAAGGTAGTATACAGCAGCCCCAGAGGTATATACAGCCCCAGTGGTAGTATACAGCATCCCCAGAGGTATATACAGCCCCAGTGGTAGTATCCAGCAGCCCAGAGGTATATACAGCCCCAGTGGTAGTATACAGCAGCCCCAGAGGTATATACAGCCCCAGTGGTAGTATCCAGCAGCCCCAGAGGTATATACCGCCCCAGTGGTAGTATCCAGCAGCCCCAGAGGTATATACAGCCCCAGTGGTAGTATCCAGCAGCCCCAGAGGTATATACAGCCCCAGTGGTAGTATCCAGCAGCCCCAGAGGTATATACAGCCCCAGTGGTAGTATCCAGCAGCCCCAGAGGTATATACAGCCCCAGTGGTAGTATACAGCAGCCCCAGAGGTATATACAGCCCCAGTGGTAGTATCCAGCAGCCCCAGAGGTATATACAGCCCCAGTGGTAGTATACAGCAGCCCCAGAGGTATATACAGCCCCAGTGGTAGTATCCAGCAGCCCCAGAGGTATATACAGCCCCAGTGGTAGTATACAGCAGCCCCAGAGGTATATACAGCCCCAGTGGTAGTATCCAGCAGCCCCAGAGGTATATACAGCCCCAGTGGTAGTATCCAGCAGCCCCAGAGGTATATACAGCCCCAGTGGTAGTATACAGGCCCCCAGTGGTGGTATACTGACCCCCACCAGTAAGACACAGCCCCCCCTCCTTAGTATGTCCCCCCCCCAGGCTGCGGCACCTGTTAAAATAACAAACTTTAATACATCACCTCTCCGCCGCAGCTCCTCCGCTCCTCCTCGGTCACATGACACCGGAAGCAAGAAGAAGAAGAAGCCGGGACCGGAGGAGCGGAGGAGCTGCGGCGGAGAGGTGATGTATTAAAGTTTGTTATTTTAACAGGTGCCGCAGCCTGGGGGGGGGACATACTAAGGAGGGGGGGACATACTAAGGAGGGGGGGCTGTGTGTTACTGGTGGGGGCCTGTGTAGTGCAATATGCACGGCATCCCCCCGCCGCTGATGGACGGGGCGTGGTTGGGAGCCCCGTGACCTATCATGTCACTAATGAGGCAGCCCACGTGCCGCCTGCGGTCCAGCCAGGGCCCACCCGCCCCCCACCAGTGGCAGCACCCCCACACGCATACGATGACTCGTGTATAAGCCGAGGGGGGGACTTTTCAGCCCAATTTTTGGGCTGAAAAACTCGGCTTATACACGAGTATATACGGTATATTGTATTTTCTGATAACTGTTTCTTATGATTGTTTAAGTATGAACCTCTGTAATGTGAAGCCCTGCGGAATATGTTGGTGATATATAAATAAAGATTATTATTATCCCTGTTGACCCAAAATTGGGAATCCCTTTTATTTAAAATTATTTTCACATATTTTGGCCACTTGATGTCATCACGTGAAAAAATAGTATAGTTTCATGCTTCCTTTAATGATTCCAAACTTTCTTATATTTTATCTTTTATAATTGACTTTTTTGCCCCCCCCTTCCCCCAGATTACACTAATGCTTTGATTGTTGTCATTTTTAGGAAAGCTATAAATGGGGTACAGGGAGCGATCAATCTGACTGGTGGATACCTTCATGCATACTATCAGGATCACCTAAAAGTACCAACCGAGAACACCTTGGAGTGGGTCGAAAATAAGACGAAACCTGTAGTAGAACGGATCCGGGAACGTTTCCAGAGGAACGAAGAAAAGACTGATGCTACAAAGGATTAAGCCGGCAGCAATACAGTTCTATAGCCCTGGACATTCACTACAATTTCTACAAAGTCCCAATGGAAGGTCTCAAGGTCATAAATCATGGACTTAACACACAATCACCTGTATAAGGGCAGGGAATACCTACAGTGGGGAAATGATCATTAACTTGAGATGAGATCTCACTAAATACTTAAAAACCTAAACAAAAAGGCTACTGTCATTACTTAAAGGGACACTGTCACCAGGTTTTTGTCATCTCATCTGACAGCAGCATAATGTAGAGACAGAGACCCTGATTCCAGCGATGTGTCCCTTACTGGGCTGCTCAGTGTAGTTTCCATAAAATCACTGTTCAATCAGTTGGACATTAACATTGTAGGACTAATCAAATAGTCCAGCATAGTCATTTACTGCTAAATCTGCAGCAGAGAAAACAGTAATTTTATCAAAGTGACAGCAAGCAGCTCAGTAAGTGACACATCGCTGGAATCAGGGTCTGTATCTCTACATTATGCTGCTGTCAGATGGGATGGCAAAAACCTGGTGACATTGTCCCTTTAATCTGATGAAATACAAAGAAAACGAAAAAATTGAATATGTGATAATAGCAAATATTTATTTTATTATTTTTATATTCTATTGACCATTCAATTTAATTAAAAACAACATATAACAGAAGAAAAGAAGTTTAAAAATAGCATATAAGATTGTTGTAACATTGTCAGAGATGTATGTCTATACAAAGAGGTGGACTGGCCCACCGGAGGAGCGGAGAATTCTCCGGTGGGCCCAGACACTGACACCTGTGCAGCAAAGATAAGGCACATGTGTTAGGGATGTGCACATTGCTGTTATGGATTGTCTAATGCTGTGATAAAGGAGCGGTGCTAATAAATCCAATAGGGTGGAACAGCGCTCAGTTACTTACCAATAGTGATCTGCAGTCTGCAGCAGGCGATTGTATCAGCAACGGCGGGCACTGCTCTCCAAGGTTGTCTATATATATGCTGTATATAAATAAACAATTGTGCTCAAAAGTTTACATATTCTGCAGATTTTTGGCTTTCTTGGCCTTTTTTCAGAGAATATGAATTACACAAAATCTTTTTTTCCACTTATGGTTAGTGGTTGGGTGAAGCCATTTATGGTCAAACTACTGTGTTTTATCTTTTTAAATCATAATGACACCCAAAAACATCCAAATGACCCTGATTAAAAGTTCACATACCCTGGTGATTTTGGCCTGATAACATGCACAGAGGTTGACACAAATGGGTTTGAATAGCTAATAAAGGTAACATCCTCACCAGTGACCTGTTTGCTTGTAATCAGTTGTGTGCATAAAAGCTGAATGAGTTTCTAGGATCCAGACAGACTCTTGCATCTTTCATCCAACCACTGATGTTTCTGGATTGTGAGTCATGGGGAAAGAAAAAGAATTGTCAACGGATCTACGGGAAAAGATAGTTGAGCTGCATAAAACAGGAAAGGGATATAAAAAGATATCCAAGAATTGATAATGCCAGTCAGCAGTATTCAGACTGTGATTAACAAATGGAAAATCAGGGGCTCTGTAAAAACCAAACCACGGTCAGGTAGACGAACAAAAAATCTGCCATAACTGCCAGGAAAATTGTTCAGGGTGCAAAGAAACACCCACAAATAACGTCAGCTGAAATGCAGGAGTCACTGAAAACTAGCGGTATGTGGCTGTTTCAAGATGCACAATGAGGAGGCGCTTGAAGAGAAATGGGCTGCATGGTCGAGTTGCCAGAAGAAAGCAATTACTGTGCAAGAGACACAAAGTATCTCGCCTATAATACACCAAACAACACAGAGACAAGCCACCAAACTTCTGGAACAAGGTAATTTGGAGTGATGAGACCAAAATCAAACTTTTTGGCCAGAACGATAAGCGTTACATTTGGAGAGGTGTCTACAAGGCCTATGATGAAAGGAACACCATTCCTACTGTAAAGCACGGAGGTGGATCGCTGATGATGTGGGGATGACACAGGCACAGGAAACTTGGTCAAAGTTGAAGGAAAGATCGAATGTATCATGTTATCAGCAAATACCAGAGGTAAATTTGCACTCATCAGCCCAGAAGGCTGCGCATGGAATGTACTTGGACGTTCCAACATGACAACGATCCAAAACACAAGGCCAAGTTGACCTGTCATTGTCTATACAAAACAAAGTGAAGGTTCTGGAGTGGCCATCCCAGTCTCCTGACCTCAATCTTTGAGCCCTTCTAGAGAGAACTCAAGCACGCAGTTCATGCAAGAAAGCCCAGGAATTTACAGGAACTGGAGGCTTTTTGCCTAGAAGAATGGGCAGCTTTACCATTAGAGAAAATAAAGAGCCTCATGCACAACTACCACAAAAGACATTAAGCTGTCATTGATGTTAATGGAGGGCAATCATGATATTAACAAGTGGGGTATGTGAACTATTGATCGGGGTCATTTGGATGTTTTTGGTTGTCATTATGATTTATAAAGAGAAAACACAGTAGATTGACTAAAAATGACTTCACCCAACCACTAATCATGAGTGGAAAAAAAGTTTTCTGTGTTATCATTCATATTCTCTGAAAAAAAGCCAAAAAAGCATAAAATCCGCTGGGGGATGTAAACTTTTGAGCACAACTGTGTATATAGGTATGCGTGCATATACATATATTTCATGTATATCATGTATGATAGATTGAACTATCACTGCCCCCTAAACATGATATGTTAGCACAAATGTAATGAAAATTTAGAAATAAAAAAAATGATACTACAGATAGGCACTTACAATGATAGGAATCTATCACCAGATTTTGACCACCTAATTTGAGAGCAGCATAATGTAGAGACAGGGTTCCTGATTAAAGCAATGTGTCACGTACTGGGATGCTTGGTGTAGTTTTGATAAAATCCTTGTTTTATGAGCAGGAGATTATCACAAGAGTAGTATAACTGCTGGCAGGTTGTCTAACCCGGCCCCTCACTACTGATTGGCTGCCTATGCGCAGGTACAGCAAGCTGCAATCAGTGATGAGGGCAGAGTTACACGGCTCACATTCAAGAATGGTAGACCTGAAGCGATCTATTAACTAAATGTCAAAATCAATGGAAAAACCCCTTTCAGTGTCAGGATATCAGCCGTTTGTGCTAGTACACTTTTAGAGGAACCAGAATATTGCTTTTAGGAGAACACAACTGCAGAAACTGCACCAAAAGGATCCTTACAAAGTGCAGCCTTGTGTGAGTGAATGTGTGGCATTATCTGTTGCGCTAATTATCACTCCACGTGCTCCACATTGATCCCAGTGGTGTTCTCATTCCGAAAGGCTGCAGTGTTCAGTGCCTCTAGGACCTGCACATGTAACTGAGGAACGTCACTTAGTCACATGGTGCAGTGCCAGGTCCTTGAGCACCGACCCAATAACTCACAGGTCCTGCAGCTTCCGGGATGAGAGAACATCGCTGGAGATCACCGTGGGGGAGCGGGGAAGGTGAGTAAATATGACGCAAAAATAAATTGACATACTTATTCTATTTACCGATCTGTTCTTGAGCCAAGAATGCCAAATAGTGAAATGCATTGACTTAGCTGGGAAGGGCAATGCCACTGCATTTCACAGCAAATAGCGGATACGTAAGGAACGCAGCAATAGCAGTGCACTAATGCACCATGTGAATGTAGCCCAAAGGTAAAAAAATCAGCGCTGTGAGAATAGCAAGAAACAAGTTACACAGAAGCAAATCTGGCAGTGGAGAATAGGATTTAAGGTTCTTGGACAAGTTCCAGAAAACGCAGAACTAAAACTGTTGTCTTGCGTTACCTGCAACGAGAACATGGTGTCACTCCTTGACAGAAGTAGAGACAGGAAGGGTAGATGTGGCTCCCATGCGTCTTGGTTGCTACAGTGGTACTACACCTTCTCCACAGGTGTGGTGCCATTCCTCTCATCTAAGACGGAACGCAAAGCTGAGACCCCAATCACACACCTATCCTAACTCCAGGCTAGGGACATGCAGGGCGAAGAAGCCCCTCTAGAGGGCAGACCCCGTCTACTGGTTGGAGGAAGGAGTAGGTTTAGAGGGTGGGGTTAGGAAATTAGTCGAACAGAGTTAGTGAGTGAGTGAAGAATGAGCAAGATGGAGTTTTAGGGGACGCTGGGGCTTAGTGGGATCAGTGGGTGGGTCAGCCGCAAACCCTCAGTGCAGAGAACCCCAAATCTACAGCCGACTTCCAAGTTGGGTAGAAGAACTGGCTGCACAAGGGGTGCCGGCCCAATTTGGTGTGGAACTTTAAGACCAAGCCAAGAAACTGAAGGCCAATGAACTGCAGGTGCAGTGGCCTTCACTGTGTACTCTCCCAGGCACAGTGATCATAAAGGGTCACGATGCCAGGCCATCACTCAACAGGGCCTACAGTCGCTTATCTTGGTATCAGTAGCACGAAGGCACAGGGGAAAAGAGAACAGCACAGAAAGGAAAGAGCAGCACGGAAAGGCTTATGGACGGTGTTTTAGTGGAGTGTACGTGAACTATCTGGGAGCTGGTCTAGCTGCAATCTGAGAGAGCACAGTACCTCAGCTGGGTTGGCATTGAACTAAGCTACAATAAAGAGACTGGTAAGAACTGCAACCCCTGTGTCTGTCCGCTCCTTTGACGCCTTCCTGCATTCACCATCAGCGCCCATCACCCACTAATCCCAGGGCCTGCTCCGTCTGTGGGGAGTGCTACATCTAAGCTGCCACAACAATATCCCCTGGGGACCTATATAAACAGCGCCCATCACCCCTCACCAAACACCCCAGATAGCATCACGATAAACTTGAACACTTTATCATACCCTGTTAATAACCCATTTTAACGACGAGTCGTGGCCATGACTTCCAAGGAGAGACACCGTGACATCCTCCGAACTGTTAACCCCTGGAAGTTGAGTACCCTGGCCCCATGACCGCTGCACAGACACCGATGCAAATGTCACAGTACTCTCACTCTTACGAGGGATCTCTGGACCCTTAGGACAAGGTTTATCTGAAAAGGATCGATGTAATCTTTTGATCAGGTTGTTGGCATTGATGCTGCTAGCTGACACTCATGATCTTTCCTCTGGCCCATAACTCTTCCAATGAACATGATATTGAAAAAAATTATCTCACAAACCAAGAGTCAAGGATCTTCTTTACTTAGTACTGAACACTTCACCTGACCAGGACGGAAGTGTTAAGCACATACATATTCCAATAGGAACAACAGGGGGAATAACACTTATCACAATGCACCCAAACCTATTGGTTCCTGTACAGACTAGTATTCCTAACTGCACAACATCCTAATCGTTCCTGCACAAACTGGAACTTCTGTGGCCGCACAACTACAATACCACAACTCAGACTCTCAGCCTAAAAGGCTTTCATGTTGTTTCTCATACCTTTTGAGGAACAAAAGGGATGGTTGCTATGCAGAACAAATCAAGATAGGGTAAGTGAACAGAGATACGAGATGGGAACCCCAGGTGAGGAAACATAAAACATGTGCACAAAGGGACAAAGGAGACATAATAATTGCAAGCAAGGGTACCCTTCTACCATCCTCCATCCTAACAGAAGACCAAAGGAAGGTGGAAGTAAGGCAAACAAGAAAACACAGAGTAATCACAACACTAGTCTCTGCCTAACAGGCAAAGTCACTAGCAACAAGGTTGGAACTCCTTAGCAGAAATACACCTAAATAAAGCCAGCAGAGAAAGCGAGTATGAGGAGAGTATAAAAAGCCCCATCTAGGATGTGATAGGACAGAGACAATAAGCAAATAAGAACACCTGATATCCACACACAAAAGGGAGAGGAACACAAAGGTAAAAGAACCATCAGCATGTGGACAGAGACTGACTAGACTATGGCTCAGCAGGGAAGGAAAATGACCACGCAACGCAAGGTCATCACATCTAATCCCAAGGCATGACAGGGAAGAGGAAGGTTACTGACCAGGTGAATAGGTGAATGGTATAGCTTAAGGAGTGAGTTATGGAATAGTTTGGAGATTTGGATATGAACAGGATGGTTTTTAACGGAACGTAACAGGATGAACGTCCCTCTGTACCTGCCTATAGTTTAAAAGACATGCAATAAAAAAGTCGTTTTAGGCATAGACACGGTGAGTGCCACTTTTCCTTTTTTTGTCCTCATTTTATATACAACAATTAATTTGGGCCGTATTTCACTGGGAGGAACCCCAAGTTTAATATCCTTGGTGGTTAACCTCACCTTGTCCCAACCCTCAAAACGAAGTCCATCAAAGCATCTTCTATCTGCTGAAGAGGTTTGTATATCCTGTGTCCTCCTCAGCTTTTCTTTGATCTCAGACCCGATTAGCTTGATTTGTCAATGGATTTTCTGACCTCAGGGGTATCCAAATTGGGTATTGAAAAACAAACAAACGGACAGTGATATAAATGAATGGGGCGGTCTTAATAGATTCTTGATACTATTGGTTTATGACAAATTTGGCTAAAAGACAGAAATTCCACCCAGTCAGACTGATGGTAAGACACTAACACCGAAGAAAATATTTGAATGTCATATTGGAAAGTCTGGTCTCACCATTGGTCTGTGGGTACAGTGTCGGACCTTGTGCCATGAGGGTGCAGCATCTGATGGTGAGGAGCGGGGGGGGGTGGGGGTGGGGTTTGCTATAGGTGCTGCAGCTCATACCTGCGTCGGGCCGCGCAGTCCTGAGCCGGGCGGCAGAGGAGAGGTGGGGCGGGATCAGCCAAGCAGGGGAAGCTTCCCTCAGTTAATCCCCTCTCCTCTGACACAGGGACATGGTGTCGGCTGGGGGCCCCCCTGCAAGCTTGAGGGGCCCCCTAGCCGGTCGGGGCCCTGGTGCAGCTGAACCAGCTGCACCACGGTAGGTCCGCCCCTGTGTGGGTAGTAGGTGGAAGAAAGAGAGATTTCTCTTTTGATCTTTTTATAGTGAACCCTCTAGAGTTTGGAAGCAAACTGAAATCTTCGATCGAAAAAATATTCTTTGGAATCGCATATACAATGTGTTTAATAAACAGTTTACTTAATGTTTGAGGATTAGGCAACCTGGACAAAGGATCTATTTTCACAATCTGTCCACACCTACCTACATACCAGTATTCCATCCTGTGGGTGGAATTCAGTAACCAAGTTCATGGAGATGTGGGTACAAGGACTTTTTGGAGTCGGTAAGAGCTGGAATGATCCAGCAGGACGGGCACGGGGATGTTTTGGCTGAGACACAAATTTCACAAGCGAGCACCTGAGGGGTGGGGCCAAACGGCAAGTTCTTAAAAAAAAAAAACTCTGTTTAATGCTGCTGAAGAGGGAGACAATGATCGGCAGCGGTGGGCAGATTACACATGCAGGGGGTGTGAATCTGCCCTTCGGCTCCAGCCTCTGGCCACCTCCTTAATGGCTGCAGCATGTAAGTTTTCTAAGTGTATTATCTCGGGGTACAGGGCTGCACAAGGCTGGGGGACCACTTGCCTGCATGCTGCAGACATGCTGTATCCAGTGCTGTAATTAGATCACCATGCCTGGTTTGGTGACAGGTCCTCTTTAAACAAAAATACAGCTACCTTCTTCCACAAACAGCACCAAGTTGGGTCAATGGAGCGGAGCTGCAGTACCTGACACAACCTGTAGACAGGGGTGGCAGTATTTTTGGAAGAAGGCAGCCATATTTTTTATGTTTTTTTTTTAAATCCTGGGCTATACCTTCAATAATTTCAGGTGGATTTACAGATTAATTTTAATATATTCACCTAAAACAGGCAATAATCTGGAGTCCACCGTATGGAAGTAATAGAAAAGTTGTAGCATGCAATATGCTGATTTTAACATGTATGTCCTGCTCGGAATTCAGACGTTTCCGACCTCTGAACGCTGAGATCACTGTTTGCTTGGACTTGGACCCTCGGCCCCGACAACACAGCAGAAAGACTATATAACAAAGTGACCCATGAGCCCGGTGATACTGCCGAGAAGGTAATGATGGTGGGAAGGAGGTTTGGGAATATCATGGAGGGAGGAAAACGTCTTTGAGACTATCACCCAAAACTGAGTTGCAAGTGGTCTTCCAGAGGGGCAGGTGGTCTTCTCAAAGAAAATGGCCAATATGCAATGTAGAGATGTGAGATTCTGTCCTGGATAAGAGCCTATCAATATTTATGCATATCGCAATTTTTGTTTTTGCAGATTGTCTGTTTATTTCCAAGGTAAGTCGCTATTGCAATGGGTGGAACAGCAGCCTGAGACTGGATGGATGAGAAATAGGTCGATGTTACAATAATCTTGCGTTTTAAGATAATATTTACATAACAATGTTGCAAAAGTAAATCTGTGAAACGCGTCATTAACATTGCACTTTGTGTTGAGTTATCCGTTCTCTGTGATCCCTCTGCTGCAGTTTGCATTTCTTGGTAGACACTTTCTCTCTTCTTTTTAGTTTTACCTTAAAATAATTAACTTTTTATGAATGGGGGCTATCTATTGAAGACATTAAAGTATGGGCACACATTGAGTATTTGAATGCAGAAATTCAGCTTCCTGGTGGAAAAATTTGCATTTTTGATGATTTATTATGTGTTTTTGATGCATTTGTGATGCATTTTTTCATGTGCTTTTCTTGCGTTTTTGGGTGGAAAAATGTTGCAAAACGTTGCAAGAATTGACACGCTGCAGATGTACTTCTGCACCAAATCTGCAAAGAAAAAAGAAGCATGCACAAGATGCCAGGATTCTCATTGACTTTGCCGGCATAAGGATTTGCTTGCAGTTTTGGGACCAAATTGCACTCAAAGACCCTGTGCACACCGTGCATTTTTTATCATGTTTTTATCGTGTTTGTGATGCACATCTTAATGCAGCTTTGTCACAAAAGTGCAAGAAATACTCACGTCAGCAAAGTCAATGATAATGCTAAAGTTGTGTCCATATTGCTTTTTTTTCCTTTGCAAATTTGGTGCAGAAATAAATGTACAGCATGCCAATTGTTGCAGCGTTTTCCCACCTCAAATGCATGAAAAACATGTCAAAAGCGCATCAATAATGCATCAAAAATGATTTGCGGTTTTGGCGTTTTTCTGGCAGGAGATGCAGACTGTGCCCCGCACACCAGGTTTGGCTTGTTATTCCATATGTATTGTTTGTGTCAAATCTTGGTAACTGTTCACACTCAGTTATCTTACCCTGCTCTTAGGCTCAGTTTATTTCAAGGTCCATTTACTTGGGCCTGCCCTGCCTTTATTCATGAGTGCTGGCCTGGTGCTGTGAGGGTTAATTTTGAAAATTCCAGGCATATGCGGTGTCAGCTGAATGTGTGGGGGCCCGATTTGCCTTTATTCACATGCACCAGTCTGGCACCATGGGAGCGGGTTTTAAGATGCACCAGGTAAATGCTGCTTTTAATGGTTTTGTTTCATGTTGGAGGCCGCATGGCACAAGTAAAATACATATATATACAGTAGGACCACCCTGATGAGATTGCCTTGATGTGGCAGGGTGGCTCAAAAGATTCATCAATATTTCGCTGAATATCTCAATTTTATAATATTATATAGTTTGGAAGGAATAAGTTATCTTCTGGTGGTGCTGGCTTATTTCAATGTGCTCACATAGCCTAAAGGCCACGTCACACACGTCAATGTCCGAACGATCCGATCAACGATCCGATTTGACCTAGATCGCTTGAACGACGTTCAATGATCGCTGGAGAGGTGTCACACGTACAGATATCTTTAACGACGCAGCAACGATTCCGCTACAAGCAAACGATACTTGCGGTCATTTGGTCGCCTACATCCTTCAGTTCTGAATAGGCGAAGTTGTTAACGACATCGTTATCAAGGTGTCACACACACCGATGCTGCAGGTTGGACTGACGATCATCGTTTGGTTTAAGGTCCGGTTCACAAACCTCCCATCAACGATCAGCCGACTTATCGTTGATCGTTTGCACTTGTCACACGCAACGACGTTGTTACGACGTCGTTGCTCCACCCAGTGCCGGGACAAGGCATTTTGGTGCCCTAGGCAGGTAAGGCAAACGGCGCCCCCCGTGGCCACGCATTGGGCAATAAAGTCCACTTTTTTCTATTTTTTGTGCTGTTTTTCCTTTTTGTACACTCTCTCTATTATATATTACATACACACACACACACACACACACACTTGAGACTGCTTTGGGCTGAATACACAATAGCTGTATCAGTCACGGTTCTGATGATTCTTGGTGCCAGCACCAATCTGTCCACGGTGTTTCTGGAGAGCTGCAGCTTGCAGATCGCTTCAGGGTGCCCCCTTCCTGATCACCAGCGCTCCGGCATTCAGCCTGCTGAGCACTCAAACAACCCAGTCCACACTTCCAGTTAGCGGTTCATCACTTCCGGTTAGCGTTATAGAAATGAAGTTGCAACATCGTAGGATCAACGGTGTTTATTCCCTCTTCGTGTGGTCTTACATGGTGCGGGTGGGAGGACGGGGGGTTCTCAAAGGCGATGGCCGTTTCACACCGCAAGTGGCGCTTCAACAGGCATATAGTCCACCATATGCCTGTTGACTATATGCCTGTTGAAGCGCCACCCCACAAAGAGTGAATAAACACCGCTGATTGTGTGTTGCAACTTCTTTTCTATAACGCTAAACACAATAGCTATATATACAATAGAGAATACAGAATAGAGACAGCTGCTACCTGTATACACAATAGAGATGGCTGCGGACCGTATACACAATGGAGAATGCTGCTGGCTATACATACAATAGAGAATACACAATAGAAACTGCTGTTGGCCATACACAATAGAGAATACACAATAGAGACTACTGCTGGCCGTACGCAATAGAGAATACACGATAGAGACTACTGCTGGCCGTACGCAATAGAGATGGCTGCCAGCCATATAGACAACATCCCAACAGCTTCCCTTTATTCCGACAACCTCCCTCCATCCTGATAGTCTCCTTCTTTCCTTCCTCCATCCCGACAGCCTCACTTCATCCTTCCTCCATCCCGACAGCCTCACTTCATCGCGATAGCCTCCCTCCATCCCAACAATGTCCCTCCATCCTGACCGCCTCCCTCCATACTTCCTCCATCCCAACAGCGTTCCTCCATCCCGACAGCCTCCCTCCATCCCGGCAGCCTCCCTCCATCCTGACGGCCTCCCTCCATCCTGACAGCCTCCTTCCATCCTTCCTCCATCCCGACAGCCTCCCTCCATACTTCCTCCATCCCAACAGCGGTCCTCCATCCTGACAGCCTCCCTCTATCCCAATAGCCTATTCCATCCTGACAGCCTCTCTCCATCCTTCCTCCATACCAACAGCCTCCCTCCATCCTGACTGCATCCCTCCATCCTGACTCCATACCAACAGCCTCCCTCCATCCTGACTGCATCCCTCCATCCTGACAGCCTCCCAGTCTCCCCACAGCCTCCCTGTCTCCCCCACAGCCCCCCTGTCTCCCCCACAGCCCCCCTGTCTCCCCCACAGCCTCCCTGTCTCCCCCACAGCCTCCCTGTCTCCCCCACAGTCTCCCTGTCTCCCCCACAGCCTCCCTGTCTCCCCCACAGTCTCCCTGTCTCCCCACAGCCCCCCTGTCTCCCCCACAGCCCCCCTGTCTCCCCCACAGCCCCCTGTCTCCCCCACAGCCTCCCTGTCACCCCCACAGCCTTCCTGTCACCCCCACAGCCCCCCTGTCTCCCCCACAGCCTCCCTGTCTCAGCCACAGCCTCCCTGTCTCCCCACAGCCCCCATGTCTCCCCCACAGCCCCCCTGTCTCCCCCACAGTCTCCCTGTCTCCCCCACAGCCCCCCCTGTCTCCCCCACAGCCCCCCTGTCTCCCCCACAGCCTCCTGTCTCCCCCACAGCCTCCCTGTCTCCCCCAAAGCCTCCAGCATACCTTAACATTGGGGGGAGCTGTGGATGCGGAGCAGGGGTGCCGGAGCCCGGAGGGCGCACATCTGCAGGACGCTGCCTGCGAGGAGTAGCTGCGGGCCTGCGGCAGCTAACGGTGGGCGCCGCCATGTTCTTTGTGGCCGGCGCCCACTAACAGTACAGCCGGACGGTGGAAGCTGAGACTTCAACAAAATGGCCGCGGCTAATTGGAGACCGCGGCCATTGTGTAGAGGTCTCAACCTCTATTGACCGGCTGTACTGTTAGTGGGCGCCAGCTACAAAGAACATGGCGGCGCCCACCGCTCCCTGCCGCAGCTTCTCCCCGCAACTCCAGGGCCGGGCGGCAGTGACCGGACTCCGGTCAGGCAGGAATGCGCCCTGCCCAAGATGGCGCCCTAGGCGACCGCCTAGGTTCGCCTAGCTGTCGTCCCGGCCCTGGCTCCACCCAAAAAGCCGTGGCGTACTAACGATATAGTTAACGATATCGTAGTGTGTCACGCGGTTTAAAGGCTATGTATGCATGTTGAGTATTTGTTTGAAGAAATTTCTGCACCAAGTCTGCATCTCAAAGAAGAGCAAATAAGCCAGCACCACCAGAAGATAGCTTGCAGTAAAAGCCGCACAAAAGCACTTATTCCTTACAAACTATATAATATTATAAAATTGAGATATTCGGCGAAATGTTGGTCAATCTTTTGAGCCACACTGCCATATCAAGGCAATCTCATCAGGGTGGTTTTACTCTTTATATTTTTATTTTAGTTGTGCCATACGGTTTCCAACATACACGTAATGCAGAACCATTAAAAGCAGCATTTACCTGGTGCATCTCAAAACGGCTCTCATGGCGCCAGACTGGTGCATGTGAATAAAGGCAAATCAGGCACTCGCACATGCAGCTGACACAACATATGCCTGGGCTTTTCAAAATGAACCCTCACAGCACCAGTTAGCACTCATGAACAAAGGCGGGGCAGACCCAAGCAAATGGAGCTTGAAATAAACTGAACCTGAGGGCAGGGTAAGACAACCGAGTGTGAACAGTTACTAAGATTTGACACAAATAATACAGAGACAGATGAACTAATAACGATTTGATAGCTCTCAGAAAATGGGGATGAAGAAACTTTGAAAACACTAATAGATGAGGACTCCTGTCAAAAACAGTATATGGGCCCTTTGGGGTCCAATGTCTCATCATCATGCACAATTTCACCGACTTTGTAGGTAGAAGTGGCCCCTTACCTCTTGACTCTCTGGTTGCATCAATGATATGTGCACCCCTGCATGAAAAAAATGTTGCATTGTAAACCCTGAAAATGGTTGTGTTGGTTAAATAAGAGTCATAGGTCTGCAATAAGATTATGTTATTGGCTGTTGTACCCAAATATATAGTCCCATCATATTCCAGAGCATAGTGCAAACATCATCATCACTTTCCCCATTGGGGCTCACATTCTATATTCCCTATCAGTATGTCTTTGATGCATGGGAGAAAACCAGGGAAAACCATTCTTTGTGGATGTGACACCAAGTCCCCATTATCAGTGCAGGGGCAGACAAATCATTGCTGCAAACTGGGTGGCTACACAGGGGCCCTAGAGGAAAAGGGGCCTCTAACACCTCTTAACACGCAAGCTGTCTGTGTCATAGACAAGTAATGGACTGCAATGGGCCCATCAGGGGTTTAACTAAAATAGGTGGTTGAAATCACACCCGGGCCCTGGAGCCTAGGGGGGCCCAAAAGTCCCTTTGGCCTATAGAAAAAGACTAAGGCTCTTAAATATTTGCAATAATTGGGGGCCCCATTGGAGCTTTCTCATTGGGGCAGAAGAGCTTCAAGATAGACCATACTGTTCTTGCACAGGAGGCCTTTTCTATCTGCACAAGTCACCAACAAGCCGCCATGCTGCCCAACTACCATGGTAGGGATCCTTTTTCCTCACAGTTAATACAAAATTATATATGTGTTTTGCAAAAAGGGATGCAAAAAATATATCTTCTACCCTATGGAATGAAAATATAAGAACCCTATATAAATCTTAATTGTAGGTGACCAGTAGACATTGTCCGGGGCCATGAACAGGACACAGGTTTTAGCCGTCTCCCTGGTTCTGCTGCTCATCTGTTCAGGTCTGTATCATCAATGTGATTTTCAAAACTATCTTAACAGTTTAACAGTTTTTGTTGCTCATAGCAACCAACAACAGATCAGTATAAAAGTCTTATGGTACCTTCACACGCTGCAATATCGGCTGGTGATCTAACATGCGCGTGCACGTTTTTCATGGTCTCCTCAGATTGCTGATGGTGGCATTACACGCCGCAATCTGGCCCTGAAAGTAAGGCGATGTGTCGCCCGGAAATCGCCTCACCTACAGCGGAACCAATCCTGCCTCATTCCCTCGCCGCTTCACACGCCGCAATTCCAAAGGCAATGTGGGCGTACATGTTCAGCACTGCGAGGAGATTGGCGTGCCACAGTGGTTTACACCGCGCCCCATACACGCTCATTGGACAACGCAACAGCGTTACGATTGAGCAGCCTGCTCTGGAAGGCTAATACATGACGCCATCGAAGATGTGTGTGTTGCTGAACGGACAGCTCTTCAAATATGGCGCCCTGTCAACTGTCAGCCAATGGGAGCACAGTAGCCAACACCAATCATCGCAGACGGGGCGCGGACTACAGCACGCTGTGGCACGCCTACGGGAAATCATAGGCGACGCTGATCCATCACTATCGCCCTATCACACGTCACAACACGGAAATATCACCTTCATGATTGAGACTGATTTCAGAGCAGTGCGCAGGAACAAGGCAACAGGCGACAGGCGATTTATCGAAGCGAAATTCACCAATCACACGCCGCAACTGTGAGACGATTTCACGGCGATTGCTCCAGGGCAACATATCGCCTTTAGGATTCCCAGGCGAGATTGCAGCATGTGAAGGTACCATTAAAGGGGTTTTCCCCAGAAACAAAGTTGATCTTAATCAATAGATCTTGGAATAATAATAATTTCCACAATTTGATGTGATTAAAAATGATGTCCTCGTGCTGAGATAATCTTATATATGTGTCCTGCTATGTACTGGCTGACTGTACAGGGACATGGTCTGATCATACCACATCTCCTGTGCTGAGATAATCTTATATATGTGTCCTGCTATGTACTGGCTGACTGTACAGGGGCATGGTCTGATCATACCACATCTCCTGTGCTGAGATAATCTTATATATGTGTCCCTGCTATGTACTGGCTGACTGTACAGGGACATGGTCTGATCATACCACATCTCCTGTGCTGAGATAATCTTATATATGTGTCCTGCTATGTACTGGCTGACTGTACAGGGACATGGCCTGATCATACCACATCTCCTGTGCTGAGATAATCTTATATATGTGTCCCTGTTATGTACTGGCTGACTGTACAGGGACATGGCCTGATCATACCACATCTCCTGTGCTGAGATAATCTTATATATGTATCCTGCTATGTACTGGCTGACTGTACAGGGACATGGTCTGATCATACCACATCTCCTGTGCTGAGATAATCTTATATATGTGTCCCTGCTATGTACTGGCTGACTGTACAGGGACATGGTCTGATCATACCACATCTGTGCTGAGATAATCATATATATGTGTCCCTGCTATGTACTGGCTGACTGTACAGAGACATGGTCTGATCATACCACATCTCCTGTACTGAGATAATCTTATATATGTGTCCCTGCTATGTACTGGCTGACTGTACAGGGACATGGTCTGATCATACCACATCTCCTGTGCTGAGATAATCTTATATATGTGTCCCTGCTATGTACTGGCTGACTGTACAGGGACATGGTCTGATCATACCACATCTCCTGTGCTGAGATAATCTTATATATGTGTCCCAGCTATGTACTAGCTGACTGTACAGGGACATGGTCTGATCATACCACATCTCCATGTGCTGAGATAATCTTATATATGTGTCCCTGCTATGTACTGGCTGACTGTACAGGGACATGGTCTGATCATACCCCATCTCCTGAGCATGCTCAGTTAGGTTAGGGTCAGATTAGCGCTATTTGCTGCGTTCAGGGGGGTTCTATTAAAAACATAGAATTTGGGAGCCTTGATGCAGTGTAACCACCATGGTAACGCTGCGTCCGCGCTGCTAATTCATCCCTATGGTGACGGAGCTCTGAGCGCAGCTCAAGCGCCGGCATCTTAGTGCCAGTGTTTGAAATCTCGCGCTTTATCCTTTATCCGCGCATCACATGACTTGCTCTGAAGTGTCTTGTGAAGTCAATGGGTAACTCTTCTTGAAAATTGCTTGAGTTCCCCATTGACTTCTATTATACTCGGTACTCAAGTCACGCCCGTCCGAACGACCAACTGCTCGTGACGAGTAACGAGCGCCCGAGCATGGTAGTGCTCGCCTCACCACTAACTGTAAGGTCTCCCCATACATCAAACTCTAATAAACTTTGGGTAGGAAACGATTACACTCCCTGGTCCTCTACCATCAGTTTTTGGATTTTCCAGGATGATACCCAGTTGCAAAAATAATTTTAAACCAAAAATACATACACTTTGGTATACCAATCCTTTCGAAGGCTTCCTGAACTCTAAGGGGTATGTGCACACCCTCCATCTTTTCCCCGCAAACCTTTAGTAGCATTTTTTTGTTATTTCCTTAGAGTTTTTGTTAACGCTTTTTACCTTTTTGGTCAATTGTGTTTTGTTTTTTTTTACGGTTGTTTCACCTTATTTTACTAATGTTTTACTAATTTTGTTTAAAACTCCATGCAATAAAGAAGTGTTACTGGCTTTTGAAAGCAAAACCATGGGAAAAGACATCTTGAGCCTCCCCATTGACTTGCTTTGAACAGTATAGAGCGTCTTCAGAACCCAGATGAATGGTTGAGTCACTTCTTTTTACCACATGGTGGAGAGTTACACACCAATCCGACATGCCAGCAGTGAGGAAGTAACAATACTAAAAGTCAATATCAACCCTTTAAAGAGCCTTGTCATATGACTTAGGATAATTTATAACACAATTGCTCTTGTCCCCTCCAGAGCAGCCCTTGTGGGGGATAGGGAAGTGAACGTTTAGCCTGTCGGCCAGGACTACCGATGACCTCTTGTTGGGGTTGTTGTAGGTTCATAGACGTATACAAAAATAAAATAGGTCTTGTGTATGGAATCATTGAAATTATCCTCTTCTACGATACTGTCTATGTCTGCAGGTATCGAGAGTTACCGGATACAGAAGCGGGAGTCTCCCACATACTTGTCTCAAGCACAAGACATATTGAGTTCGACATGGGAACAAGTCAGTGGGAAAGCTCAGGAACTGTACGAGAAGGCAAACTCCTTAGGAGTAAATGAGAAGGTTAAGTAAGTATTTTAAAAAGCAAGAACTTCATCATTTGTCTTTTGCCACAATATTACGTTTTTACCGTTAGATAAGAACTTTGCAATTACCAGTTGAGTTTCCACGCAAATTTGCCGGATTCTATGACTTGACAGATTGGCCTTTGGTGACCGGTTGGGTGACATTTTCCGAGCAACACTGGATGACAATGCTTCATGGAAAGTGAAATACTATTGCACTTAGTGATGTTTGCCTAAAGGGATTGTCCCCCCTTTCTCTATGTAGACCTTCAATCGTGAGAAAGCGGTCAGAGACGTCATATTTCAGGTTCCAAGCTCTGACACAATAATGGTCATGCAGAAGACAACCCCATCTAGAGCTTTGGAGACAATTGCTTGACACTAATGTGTGCTTGATTTCTGATGAGATGTTTTGCAAGAAACATTTTAGAACTTGAGCCTAACATTAGGTGACCATGGATGATCACTCAACGTCGGGCAGTACAAGAGCAGATCTTTGCATAGGATATATTAGGGCATAGGGATTCCTGAGTAGGGATGAATGAGTACTACAATGATCTGGTACTCGATACACGAAATGAACAGGTAGGATGCTCGGATGGGCGCAACTCAAGTACTGAGTTTAATGATTGTCAATGGGAAGTGGAAGCACTTTTCCGAAAGAGTATCTGGAAAAATATTCGAGTTTCCCATTGACTACCATTACACTCACTACTTGTATCCTGCCCTTCCAAGCAACCGACCGGCTCGTTTTGAGTATTGAGCACCCGAGCATGGCTGTGCTTACTCATCAATACTTGACACTATTTAATAAGGTTGATTTCTTATGTGATGATTGACAAAAACTTTTCAATCCTTTTCTCTGGTATGTGCAAGAAACCTCAGTCTAATAGTAAGTGACCATTTATTATATGATCACTCAACTTCTTGAATTGTAATAGTAGATTTTTCCCTAGGACATAATAAAGCATAAGGGTCCTGAATGGTCAATCCCTTTAATCCTTTAAGGTACCGTCACACGCCGCGATATGGTTCCATATTGCTGGCGATTTGACGTGAGGGAGCACATTTCGGGCACTTTTTTGACATCGCTGTGGAGCTGTCACACATAGCTATCTAGAGTGCGATCTTAGGCGATCCTGTGTTCCGGAAATTGCTTGCAGAAGACTGGAAGCGATCTTCCCTTCACACATCGACGCATCACACGCCACCATCGTAGCAGTGATGTGGGCATACTGTTTTGATAGGGGCGTGCTGGAGTGCGTTTCACCTCTCCCTATCACTGCGATTGGTGGACGGAACTGCGTTCCCATTGGTCAGCCTTGCGTGAACGCACGGGTCATCAAATAAAGCGCCTCGGACACGGCCAGCCAATCGGAACGCAGTATCACCCACCAATCGCTGCAGATGCGGCTAAAAAAACAACATCCAAGCACGCCTACGGGATTTATTTCAGGATCGCTGCTTACGTCGCTATCGGCCTGTCACACGGCACGATCTGCTGAAATCGCCTGGTGGATATCGCCTGATTTCACTGCAGGGCAGGGCAATCAGGCGACGCTCCATTTCTCGCCGTAGAATCGCCCAGTCACACGCCACTGCACACATGTGATGTGGTTTCCACATCGCCGAATTCGGGAATTGCCAGCGATCTCGCCAGCGATATCGCCGTGTGTGACGGTACCTTTAGAGATACAGCATGGATTGTATCAATTGCATGATATGCATTCTTTATCAGTTATTGACTATATAGAGTTGATTCTCTATACCACGGGTGGGCAATGGCCAAGGGGCCATGTGAGAGACCATGACATGATTATAATTATTTTACTGTTTAATACTAAGCTCTATTAAGTCTGCTGACTTAACATCTATTCTTCATTGTAACAGTCAACACAATATCATTTCTCCTTTTCATAAAGTGAATAATCATATCGTAGAAAAATCGGAAATCTAGCAAAAAAGTATCCTTACAAATAGACATTTATTGAACATGCATTACAATCCGGTCCAACACCTTAGAAACCACGATTTATTTTTTTTGTAAATTCTTGGATTTTATAGCATGTTCAATAAACCATTTTTTAAAGCTATTTTTTTTGCTGGATTTCCGATTCTTCTACATATATACTTATCATACAAGACTTTCCATGCAACCTGGTTTCCTATACGATGAGTGAGCTAATTATTTCTCCTTTTTTTCATATAATCCTTCTGCACCAGTTATTCACCCTTGTCCTTTAATTAACAGCTCCCACAACACAGTATGAAGTCCCCACAGTGCTCATACACACACAATGATGACCCCCACCAACCTGGCAAACAATATTATGGCCACAGCCCCCCACAATAAAGCATCATGCTCCAATAGGTCTAGCACACACATAGTAAGATTGTTCTCACAGCCTCTAAAACAGTATGATTACCGCAAAATGCCTCACTTAGTATTATGTCCCCACACCCTATGGGGTCCCCACAGCCCCTCACACAGTATAATGTCCCCACAGACCCTCACACAGTATGATGTCCCCACAGCCTCTCACACACTATGATGTCCCCACAGCCCCTCACACAGTATGATGTCCCCACAGCCCCTCACACAGTATAATGTCCCCACAGCCCCTCACACAGTATGATGTCCCCACAGTCCCTCACACAGTATGATGTCCCCACAGCCCCTCACACAGTATGATGTCCCCACAGCCTCTCACACAGTATGATGTCCCCACAGCCCCTCACACAGTATGATGTCCCCATAGCCCCTCACACAGTATGATGTCCCCACAGCCCCTCACACAGTATGATGTCCCCACAGCCCCTCACACAGTATGATGTCCCCACAGCCCCACATACAGTATGATGTCCCCACAGCCCCTCACACACAGTATGATGTCCCCACAGCCCCTCACACAGTATGATGTCCCCACAACCCCTCACACAGTATGATGTTCTCACAGCCACTCACACAGTAAAATAGTCCACACAGCCACACACAATGATATACCCAAAGTCCCTCACACAGTATGATATCCCCACAGCCCCTCACATAGTATGATGTCCCCACAGCCCCACATACATTATGATGTCCCCACAGCCCCTCACACAGTATGATGCACTCACAGCCCCTCACACAGTATAATATCTCAACAGCCCCACACTCAGAATGATGTCCCCAAAGCCCCTCACGCATTATGATGCCCCCACAACCCCTCACATAGTATGATGTCCCCACAGCCCCTCATGTCGTATCATGTCCCCACAGCTCCTCACACCGTATGATGCTCCACCAGCCCCTCACACAGTATGATGTCCCCACAGCCCCTCACACAGTATGATATCCCCACAGCCCCCCACACAGTATGATGTCCCCAAAGCCCCTCACACAGTATGAAGTCCCCACAACCCCTCACACAGTATAATGTCCCCACAGCCCCTCACACAGTATGTTCTCACAGCCCTTCATGCAGTATGATGTCCCCACAACCCCTCACACAGTATGATGCCCCCACAGCCTCTCAAACAGTATGATGTCCCCAGACCCCCTCACACAGTATGATATCCCCACAGCTCCTCTAACAGTATAATGTCCCCACAGCCCCTCACACACAGTATGATGTTCCCACAGCCCCTCACACTGTATGATGTCCCCACAGCCCCTCACACTGTAGGATGTCCCCACAACCCCTCACACACTATGGTGTCCACCACAGCCCCTCACACACAGTATGATGTCCCCACAGCCCCTCACACACAGTATGATGTCCCCACAGCCTGTCACACAGTATGATGGACCCCACAGCCCCTCACACAGCATGATGTCCCCAGAGCCACTCACACAGTATGATGCCCCTACAGCTCTTCACACAGTATGATGTCCCCATAACCCTAAACACAGTGTGATGTCCCCACAGCTTCCCCCCAGTATGATGTATCTACAGTATAATGTCCCCACAGCCCCACTCAGTATGCTGGTCCCCACAGCCACCACACAGTTTGATGTCCCAACAGCCCCTCACACACTATGATGTCCACCACAGCCCCTCACACACAGTATGATGTCCCCACAGCCCCTCACACAATATGATGTCCCCACAGCCCCTCACACAGTATGATGTCCCCACAGCCCCTCACACTGTAGGATGTCCCCACAACCCCTCACACACTATGGTGTCCACCACAGCCCCTCACACACAGTATGATGTCCCCACAGCCCCTCACACACAGTATGATGTCCCCACAGCCTGTCACACAGTATGATGGACCCCACAGCACCTCACATAGCATGATGTCCCCAGAGCCACTCACACAGTATGATGCCCCTACAGCTCTTCACACAGTATAATGTCCCCATAGCCCTAACCACAGTGTGATGTCCCCACAGCTTCCCCCACAGTATGATGTCTCTACAGTATAATGTCCCCACAGCTCCACTCAGTATGATGGTCCCCACAGCCCTCACATAGTTTGATGACCCCCACAGCTCCCCACAGTATGATGTCTCAACGCTATAATGGTCCCCACAGCCCCCACACAGTATGATGTCCACACAGCTCCTCATACAGTATGATAGACCCCACAGCCCCCACACAGTATGATGGTCCACACAGCCCCACATAGTATGATGACCCCCACAGCTCTCCACAGTATGATGTCTCTACACTATGATGGTCCTCACAGCCCCCACACAGTATGATGTCCACACAGCTCCTCATACAATATGATGGACCCCACAGCCCCCACACAGTATGATGGTCCCCACAGCCCCCACTTAGTATGAGGCCCCACACAGCTTCCCACAGTATGATGTCTCCACAGTATGATGGTCCCATAGCCCCCACACAGTATGATGTCCCCACACAGTATGATGGTCGACACAACCCCCACTCAGTAGGATGGTCCCACAGCCCCTACAGTAGGATGTCCCTACATTCTTTCACACATTATAGTGTCCCCCAGCCTCCTTCACAGATTTATGCCCCCCAAAGCCCATCAAATGATATGATCCCCACACCTCACAAAAGTACTGACTGACCATGGAAATAATAACATATATACTGCTCGCAAAACTCCAGTCCCTTAATGTGCTGCTCTGGTTTGTGCTGTGTGTTGACTGGGGCTCTGAGCAGGAGGCGCCATCTTGTGATGTTATCACACCTTCTTCGCTGAGACTCAGGAGGAATAGTGGGAATGGGCTCCCTATTGCTCCATTGTTGAAATCAAGACATGGGACAGGGCCTTCAGTACCGGGCTTTCCCACCTCATAAGCAGTACACCACTGTTTCCAGCTCTTTGGCGGTCCCAGTAGATGGGCCGCAGTGTTTGTCCAGGTCTGCTCAATACCCATTGAATACATTTTCTTTTTTTCATAGGGAATATTATGATAAAGGCACAAGTGCAATCACCACCTACACCAGGATCCTGGGTGACCAAGCCTATCACTGGTGGTATGGCAACTGAGCTACACACAGCCATAGGTCTGGACGTAGGATACATCTTATCAATGAATGGAGCAATGAAGATGGCGCCATCTGGAACATTGTGACACATTTTTTCAGTGTTTTATCTCTTATCTGGTTATGAAGTGACACCTTTTGGTCAATCAGAATAAAATAAAGACTTGTTTGCACAAATCAGTCCTTTTTATTAGAAGTCGATGTGCTGTGAGACACAGTTCACTGAATGTAATGGGTCGACACTCGCTTAGCTGCTACATTGAGGCACACATGATCGGTTTTCTATTGAAACAGTCCAGTCGGTTCACTAACATACAAATACCTCTTTGCACAATCCAAACATGAGCCTTCCTTTCGCTTGACAAAATAGAAATAACATATAGAACATCTCCATCAATTCTGCTTCAGAGAAACATTTGTGACTTAGGCTAGGGTCACACTTGCGTTGTGACCGTAGCATGACGGAACCGTTAAAAACTTAGAAATTTCCGCCGCAGCGCATAGCGTTACTGCTATGTGCTGCGGCGAAAGTTTTCAACGGTTCTGTCATGCTAGGGTCACAACGCAAGTGTGACCCTAGCCATACACTGACCCCAGTCAGTCCTCTCTGGGATCACTGATCAGGATCTCTGTCTTGCTCCACACACTGACTCCTGTCAGTCCAGATCCACAGGAGGACTGCAGCTTTCCCAAACTCAGAGAGCCACCACAGGCTCTGCACACATGGTCTCCTCACCATGTTCCGCCAACAAGATGTCCTCTTCCAAGTACAGAGAAACCATGTGAGCAAACAACTGTCTCATTATACCATGAATGGGAGGTATGTGGATAGTCAGTCCTGCCCAGCACTTTCACCATCATGTAAACCTAGCCCTGGAATGCATAAAAACCTTTGGGAACCACAAGTCCTAAAGTAAATATTCCAGGTTTGCATTACAGAGAACCCCCACATCTGCTTTACATACCGGCCATTTACAATAAAGCCGGTCACTACCTCATAGTGCATACAATGCTGGATTCTACATGGGATGGGTTTAATGCGATTGTAGTCTGTTAACACTATGTGACTTTCGTCAAAATCAAACACTAAACACAAGAGGCCAAATTCATTATTGTATATTTGTCTTTTTTGGTCTAGTTTTTGGTGTCTTGAAATTGCTTCTTTTTAAAAGGGATTGTCCAGTACTGATGGTCTTTCTTAGGAATGGTCATCATCAATATTAGATCGGTGGGACTGCGAAAACCCAACACCTCCGGAGGATCAGCTGTTCATGGTTGGATATGAGCACGCTCCATCAACTGTATAGTGGCCACATCCGGGTACTACACATTCACCCCTACTCAGATGCATAAGCTGGATCTGCAGTACTCTGCTATGGCCAGTAGATGGTTGATGAAGTTGTGTTTTTTTACACTCTTCAATTGAACAAATCCAGCTACAGCTTGTCACAAAGGACAGCTGATCGGCGGGTACCGGGTGTTGCACCCATGCAACTTGATATTGAAGACCTATGCTAAGGATAAGCTATCACTATAACAGTAGTTGTCAACTCCCAGGATTAGCCGCGATGTTTTAAAAATTAATTCCTAACTAACAACCCGTTATGGCTGGTACAGATCTCTGCTGGCACAGAACGGTCTCAGACCAGTCCTGCTGGTGATTCAGTGGCTGACATCACATTGAAAGAGCAGCAACTTTTTTTCTTTTCTGCTCTGTAGACTGCGTTCCATTGCCAACGTCATGCTGATTGACAACTGGCTCCCTGCTGCCCAACTGTTGGAAACCAGCTGTCTATCCCTATGTGGCCAGCAGTAACGCCTCGGAAGAAGAATAGCTGCTCTGTTGACGTTGAGCAGCTGAATGCTGGCAAGAGCGGTTAGACAGAACAGGCAAGTAGTTTGCCTCTGTTAGCAACTACCTGCCTGTTAGTTTTTAGGCACATACTAAAGAAAAGAATACATGGATGGGCTCTGTATTGAAATATGTATCTGAGGGGAATTGACACCAAGCAGTTAAGGATTAAACTCTACAACACTACACAAAGGTCACAACCTATGTTAGGGCCCTTCACATCAGCGTTTTTCGTAATTCGCGGCAGTGCGGTGAAAAACCGCATCTGCCCGTTTGGCCGCATAACCGTATCCACTTGCGCAAGGTTGCGGTTTTTCCCATAGGAAGTATAAGGGACTTGCGGCAGATGCGGCAAGTGCGGTTTTGCACTTGCGACAGGTGCGGCAGCGAAAAAAAACGCGGTCAGCCGCGTTTTTTTTCGCTGCACGCACTGTCGCAAGTGCAGAACGCACTTGCCGCATCTGCCGCAAGTCCCCCTATACTTCCTATGGGAAAAACGCAACCGTGCGCAAGTGGAACGCGTTATGCGCAAACGCGGCAGATGCGTTTTTCACCGCATCTGCGCGAAATTACGAAAACGCTGATGTGAAAGGGCCCTATCAGCAGCTTCTGGATTGAGACTCCAATTCACCAGGGCTCCTACCAGCATTGTAATAAAACAATACTTCACACCTCTAGCGAGCTTCAAACAGACCAAGAGAAAGGAGAGCAAACGCCACCAAATAGGACCTAGTACAGCTTAACAGTTTGTATTTACTATGGGGAAGAGAATGATTAAGACAAAGACCAGTTTAAAAAATAGTGTATGCATGGCTAAATTAGTGGTGGCTCCAATTAAAGTCCCATAATTAGAATATTAAGATCCAGGGTTGTGCTACAAGTTCAACCTCACTCCAAACGCTATAAGAACTCAGGTAAGCCAGGAATGTTGGGTTCACAGATTTTGGGACAGCTGAAACACTGCTGTGATCTACATTCCATTTTCCTCCCTCCCCACTGGGATACAGAATACAAGCTGCAAAGTTTAGGTATTTCTGTAAGTTTCTCACTTTTTATTTTATAACTGTTTCATGCATATTTGTATGTCACTTTTTATTTCTATTTTTATTTCTTTTTCTTGTAAGCACTAGGGATGAGCGAGTATGCTCTGTGCTACTCGTTACTCGCACGAGTATCCCGGTATTCGGGATGCTCGGCGAGCACCGAGTACCGCCGAGATGCTCGGACTGCTCGGTAATAATAAGCGATCTGACACACGTACACAGCTCCCTTCAGTGCACACAGTGAGCTGGCACCTCACAGAGAGCAGATTCATTGTTAGGATCCCTCTGGGGGTCGCAGCAAGGTGTTGTATGTTGCAGCGATTTCAAAAAGCCCCCCCTCCCGCCCTTTTCCAGCAATACTCGTTTTATAACCGGAAGTCTGTGGGCGGAGCCTGTCACTCATTGACTTACATTGGGCTCGGTGCTCCGCCGAGTACACGAGTATCTTGAGATGCTCGGCCAGAGCACCGAGCACCCGAGCATTTTAGTGCTCACTCATCACTAGTAAGCACTGTTCCTTTTCTATTAAAGATTAAAACTTTAATACGTGTGAACCTTGTTATCTCTAAAGAACCCACAACCCTAGAGAGGGTGCGATCTTGTTGATTGTATATTGTCTTAGTTTAGGGGACTCATCGCCCAAAATCCGGTGAGTGGTGGCAGCGTGAGTGTGAAGCGGGGTGCGTGGTCTGAGACGGGGTATGATTTATGCTCCCTTTCAGCATAGGACAGAGGTCTAGTGCTGGACTGGGTGAGAAGAGATAGATTAACCCCTGCAGGCACAACCCCAAGTCACATGCTTAGAAGTGGGTACATGACAGGTTCTTTAAAACCTTTTTTTTATTTCTTTACATGTGCTTTTTTTTCTTACTATCTTTCCTCATTTTGAGAGTGGTTTGGGGTTTTCAGATGTTTTCAGTTGATTTGTCAATTAACACTTTTTAAAAACTTGCAATTTCTTTTTTCGCAATCATATACCAATCCCCTCATGGAGTGACTTTATGTACATCTGTAGTATTAATGCAAATTTTGCAGCATTTTAGCAGAAATTTGCAACTTTCTACTATAGAAAAGATGTAAAAATAAATATCATTTTTCAGTCTGTGCAAAATCCCTGAGTTACATATGACAGATTGTAGAATTTGGTGCAAAAAATCATTAGCAAAGGCATACAAGGTAAAAAATAGGAAGTTAAAAAAATGTAAAAAATAACCACGAGGCTGTGAATTCTTATTTACAGCCTCTTGGAGATTGTAAATCATTATTGTTACATTGAGCTTGTGCCGATTCATTGAAGGCTGACGATGGAATCCGCCAACATTCCAATTTGCCAAAAAACACAATTTTTCAAAGGAATTCGATTTGCAAAGAAGTTAATTGATGTGAGTTGAATGTTGCTTGTTATACTCTCGGGTCTCATCTGACTCCAAACCATAATAAAAATAGGATTCCCCCTGAAAAAAAGTACTCACCACTCACATGTCCTTCTTCCCCTCAACCCACCACACAATCCTCTGCACCTTCTTTTATCTCTTTTCCTCATCAGTCATTTGTTCTTCTGCTTCTTCACTCCAGGTGTCCAGTCCTTGGACGAGTTATGACAGGTTTGGTATCTGAGTCTCACATTGTCTTGTGAGACTCTTGGTTTAAAACATAGTTGCTTCCTTTGATGTAGCAAGGGTTAAGAAATATTATCATGCTGGTTGTTCCTTGTTAACTTCCATCTCAGGTGCAGTGGTTTGTGACTACTCCCCTCCACTTTAATGTGAACCTGTCACCCCCACCCCAAGACCTATTAAACTAAAAGTGCCACCTTCAGCAGCAGCTATGCTGCATTTTGTGAAGGTGGCTCTTATCCCTCTACTCCCCCGGGACACTTACATAATGACTTTATAACAAATTACATTAGGTCCAGGAGGTATACGCCTTTCTCTGGACCTGAACACCTTGCTGGTGTTACTCCACCTCCTCTTTCCTCCGGGACCCTCCCATCTTCCTCTCTCTGGGGTTCAGTGTCACTTCTGGGGTTCTGTGTCATTCTGGGCCCATAACCTGTTGGCAGCGAATATTCAGGATTCTCTCCAAGAGTGTGACAACAGAACAGATCTTTTATTAGCACCAAACAGGTACAGATATGACAAGCTTTGTGGAGTCAGAAATAAAACATTCTTATGTGCCTCAGTCTTTGTGCGGCATCTCTGCAGCAGGCTGCTTCTTCCTCATACACAGACACAGGAAACTGGATACAGTCACATGCTTTTCCTGTGTGAGCCTCTGTTTTTTTTTTTTTTTAATCCAACTTTATCTACAACTTACAAACCTAGCATTAGTACAAACATATACATGAATGGAGTTGTTGCCTTAAACATATTCCAACAATATTTGATCATCTCTACTCCCGAACAATTAAGCCTAAAGGTGACCAATACACAATCTCTCCCATCTCCCCCATATCGGAGGACAGATCTCCAGGAATCAAAAGGATAAAACATTTTAGTTTGGGAAATTCTGTGCTCCATCATAAGTGACTGTGAGTTGGCGGTTCAAGGGCACAAAACTTGAAAGAAACAAACTAGGTCCTGGAGGGAGTCCAAGGCTAAGTTCAGACCGTGCAATTTTTGATCCATTTGTTTGTGCAGCAGATTTTTATGAATTTTCAGCAGCAAAACTGGATCCGTTTATTGCAAAAAAAACACATCATCCGTTTTTGATACTTTTTTTGTGCTGCGTATTTTTTCCATTTACAATGGTTTCAAGGGAAAAACGGTGGAGAAAAAATTCACAAACTGACATGCTTTTTCTGTCCTAAAAACGCACCAAAAACGGAGCAGTAAAAAATGTAACGTCGGAACAGCATTTCTGAAAACTCATCAACTTTGCTGGACATCACAGAAAGGGATCCATTTTTCAGAAAAAAGATATAAAATGCACAGTGTGACCATAGCCTAAGAAAAGTACCTTGTTGCATGGCCCAAACCTCATTGAGAGGGTTATGGGTGAGGAGTAGGGATGAGTGAACCAGATTTTAATGTTTAGTTTTCATATCAAACACAGACTTTACATAAATGTTCAGTGTTCGGAGTTTGGGTGCTTTACGTATGAAAATCACTGGAGCGAGCATTGGTGTGCTCGGTACACTTGGTGCTCGGACTAGTGTGAGCCACATGCAGTGTTTGATTGGATCGCACTGGGGGTAAAATCAGATGTAGTGTGTACAAAAAGAGAAAATTAGAAATCCCTGCCCTCCTTCTCTGGGAAGTGGTTTGATTATGTCTGGCTGTATGGGGGCGGAGAGCAGAACTACCCAATCAGTGACTTCCAATGAGGTTCAGGTCAAGTTTCAATCCGGAACAGGACTTTATAAAAAGTCCAGCTGAACTACAAGAACCCAAACTTCCATGGGTCCGCTCATCTCTACTCATGAGTAGTCTTTTAAAGTGTAATTGCTGTTTACATTTTTATGTAATAATAATGTAGAGCAAGTGATTTTAATAAACTTTCAAATATACTTCATAAGAGAATTCTGGTGGAAAACCATTCATCAACCTTCCACAAGGTGTCCCCACTAGACTGTGTCTGTAGCTCATTCTCAGAGAGATCCGTCTTCAAGCTACACACACTGAAAACGGACATATAACCATATAAGGGTGGAGGGGGCGTGGCACATGCACAGCTGATCACTGTATCAGATTACATCAGTCACATGGAGCTGTGGGCTGAGACAGGAGTCCTTTTTCTGAGATAATATACACTAATCTGTACCCAGTCACGCTGTGTAGGTCCTGCCTCCTCACTCTTAGGTTTAAAAACACCCTAGTGGGGACATCTTCTAGAAGACTTGTAAATGGTTTTCTTCCAGATTTCTCTTATGAAATAAATTTGAAACTTTATTAAAATCACTTGATGTACGTTATTATTAAATAAAAACTTAATCAGCAGTTACGCTTTAAACTTCATTAGAGGACTATGGTGACGAGAGGAAAAGAACCATATCTACCACGATGGGGGACATATATACTAGGATAAGGGCCATATTCTAGGAGGTGGACCATATACACCACCGATGCCACACTCACTAGTTGGATTCTGGCTGGGAACATGCATATCACATAATTGCAGTCTGTTCCCATCTTAGAAACCACACATCCTCACAGTGCACAATGGGGGCATTGGGAGGATTGAGTGACTGCAGGATTATCATTTCATTCATTTGGAGCTAAAAATAATTTTCGGAATAGTGTTTCAGGAAAATAATTTGCCCTATTTCCCTTGTATAGCTCCTGTGTTGTACCGTTTATTTCTGGCTGCAGAATGAGGTAAATGAGAACCCGTCAGTGAGCTCATTCACATTGTCTTTTTTTATCTCCTCTCAACTGATTTAACATAGTGACATAGCATCTTGGCATCTTTCTTCTAAAATATGTACAACGTTGCTTAGAAGCCTATGTTTTTCGTACATTGTCTTATGGCATATTTTTGTACTTTACCATTATTACTTTTTTGATTGTTTGTTATAGTTTTTATGGTTATTTTGAGGTTCTTCCAAACCTAAATATAGCAATTATGATTCAATAAGACAAATAAAAGTACAAACTGTTTTCATGGTTATAGATATGGGTATCGGTGATTGCTCCCTGTGTGGGGATTGAGTTAATATGGGAACTTGCAGGTGTCTGGAGATGAGCCATGGGAAGTTACAAGATGTGCATTTCTATCGGCCCTATAAAGGGCTCGCCGCCCCGACCAGAGACCTCTAGACTTTCCAACATATCAAGGCAGAAGCTCAGATCAGCTCAATATGCGTTCTCTCTGGGTGTTGATGTTCCTGGGGGTTGCAGGTAACAGCCATACATATCTGAATGTCTTTCTTAAAGTGTACTTGTCATTTTAAATGTTGTCCCTCCTGTTTTCTGACCATTATATGACTTGTATTTTTATCAGTTTTCCACCCTATAAGCTTCATCTCTAATTTTCAGTTGACTCTGAGCTGGTGGGTTGAGGCTAGCTGCTATGATGTCTTCCATACACAGCACACACAGATATGGGGGATTCCTGCTTTCTTGTCTGTATGTAGGATGTGTTTAGAAACAGTAATGACATGTAGGATAACACACAGCAATATTGAGCAGTGTATATGTGAATACAGCTCAACAGCATCATCTGTCTGTGTCTATGCTCCCCTCCCTCTGACTCTGCTCCTCCTTCTCCCTCTATGTAGACTTCATTTGACAGCTGTATTCTAATCAGTTGGATGGTGTCACATATCCTCTTGAGGATGCTGCTTCTGTCATCAGGCACTGCCATATTCACTCTGTAAGTGGTGCTGCTGGTGGTAGAAGCGAAGTCACGGGCAGAAACTCTGGTCAGCGTAAACTCTGCCCATCCACTACGGTTAGAGTGATAGTTTCCAGTCTGATAGAGTGGATAAGTGTATGCTGTCTAGCTGAAGTCATCAGCTCCTGGCTTTAGTCAGGCCCACACCCTACTTAAAGGGACACTGTCAGGTCATTTTTCAGTATGATACTAATATTACCTATGAATAGGGCCTGGACAGACCTTTTAAAAACATTGTAAAATCATTATTGTACTGTTTGTAGTTTCCATGTTATCAGCATTGTCAGACCCTGCAGAGAGCTACTGCATTAGTCCTGTCCATTATAAGCAGAGATGATTAGTCCTGGCTGTGAAAACTGTCATGTAATTATGCACTCCCTCTCAGCAGCTCTCTCTTCCTTCCTCCCTCCTCCCTCTGCTCTCTGGTTTCACTTTTAGGAGATCTTTCCTTTTGAGGACGCAGGGCGAGAGGGATTGCAGTTCTGCCTTATCTTATCTAGACTCCATTTGTTTCTCTAAGCAGGTATCTCTGCTGTGACAGTTTCTGTTTTGTAGTTCACCTCTTGTAATGCTGCAGACACAGAGCAGAGAGGAGAATATAACCCCACTCCCACTGATGTCCTGTGCAGTGATGTTGGTGTGAATATGTGATATGCATATTCATGCTATGGGGAGTGGACAGCAGAGAACTAAGTGGATCATTCACTGTGAGTGACAGATGGAATGAATGTCTTTATTTGAATTTACAGAAGATAGGAGGGGAGTATAAAAAACAAATACATCAATAGAGTTTAGAGTGAGGAATTGAAAATGATAGCAGTTACATATGAATTTTTGACCTGACAGTTTTCCTTTAAGCTTCCAGCTTTCTGCTGGTAACTGCCAGATATAGCTTGTGCTTCCCTGGTTAGATCTGATTGTTCTCCTGCTCTTTATTGGTGTTTTCCTGTTTTACCTCAGCTTGTTTTTTGGACGCTTCTCCTGCCTGATGATTTTGTACCTTGCTGCCTTCTCAGTTTTGACCTGGCTCCTCTGCTATTTTAATGGATCTTGATTTTGTCTTTTGTGACCTCCCGACCTTGACTCTGCTTGCCTCCATTCCAGCCTCTGGCTTGCACCTTGGCTCATGCATTGGAAGCTGTCTTCTGGATTCCATTGTAAATCCAGATCCCTGGTGTCAGGGTGTCTTAGCATTCTGCCAAATGGAGGGCTTGTGCCAAGTCTGTCTGAGATAGCCATTTGAGCCTGTGGCCTGAGAGAGACATCACTGTAGTCTGTCCTGTTTTGACCTTGAAAGAATTTAGCTGGTCTACAGAATGAACAATGAGGTCTTGGACCTGATGAAGTTTGTAGTTACTATTAAAATGCAGGTCAGAATCCCCAAATTTGGCACTGTAAAAATTAAGCTATACCTTTCCATGTTTACAAGCCGTAAATATGACCTCACCAAGTAAGTATTTTTTTCAGCGGCTGCTCCTCTGGACGACGACGATAAGATCATTAATGGTTATGAGTGTCCTCGCCATTCCCAACCATGGCAAGTTTATTTCACCTACAATGGAAACCGCTGGTGTGGAGGATCCCTAATCACCGCACGATGGATCATATCAGCTGCTCATTGCTACAAGCAGTAAGTTCTGTTCTGTAGACAGATTATATAGCTAAAACACCCATCATTGCGTATAAGAAAATTGCTGAAGTTCTTTTCCATTCCTTACCACTTAAAGCACCACTCCAGTGGAGTTTTTTTTCAGCTATGGAGTGGCACTTTAAATCTAAGTCTCATGCTCCCAGTCATATAATCACCTTCTGGCAGCTTACCTCTTAGCGACCTAGTTCTGATCCCTCGGCGCCATCTTGGGATTGTAACTTCTGACTGGACGGAAGTCAGAAGTCACAGTACAAACTCCCAATGCAACTCTATTAGAGCCAGAATTAGGTCAGAATGAGGCCAGATTGAGGCCAAAATGAGAGCAAGAACGAGGCCAGAATGAGGCCAGAATGAGGCCAGAGCGAGGCAAAAATGAGGCTATAGTGAAGTCAGAAAGAAGCAAGAGGCAAAATGAGGCAAGAACGAGGCCAGAATGAGGCTAGAATGAAGCAAGATCAAGGTCAGATGAGGCCAGAATGAAGATCTCAGACTTGTACTGGGTTGAGACCTCCGGTGTGCTCCATGAAACACTGGATCAACCAGTAGGTCACAAACCACAGCAGATCAACCACCTTGACGCTGGAAAAATATGAAGCCAACGGAAGGTAAGTTCAAGACACGGGGCAGGAAACTTAGATTTAAAGTACCACTCCAGTGGTGCAATAAATAAGAACGATGGAGTTGTATTTTAAAGGGGTTGTCCAGGTCCCCGCTGAAGGTCCTGTCCGTTAGGTAGGAGGAGATCCAGGAGAGGGCAAGGTCAGTAATGCCAAGAGATTCAAGGATTTGAAGTAAGAGGAAGTGGTCAACAGTGTCGAAGGCAGCAGAGAGGTCGAGAAGGATGAGGACGGAGTAATGTCGTTTGCTCTTGGCGATCAGAAGGTCGTTAGTTACTTTGGTTAGGGCTGTTTCGGTGGAGTGGTGAGGTCAGAAGCCGGATTGTAGTTGATCAAAGAGAGTACAGGAAGAGAGGTGGGAGGACAGTTCGGAATAGAAGCGTTGTTCAAGACGTTTTGAGGCGAACGGGAGGAGAGATATGGGGCGATAGTTGAAGACTGTTGTAGGGTCAAGGGATGTTTTTTTTAGGATGGGCGTGATTAGGGCGTGTGTGAAGGTGAGAGAGGAATGTGCCGGATTTGAGTGATTTGTTGAAGAGGTGTGTTAGGGCAGGGATGTGGACTGTGGTGAGGTTAGGGATGAGGCGGGAGGGGAGTGGATCAAAGGCGCAGGTGGTGAGGTGTGATCGTGCTAGGAGGGAGGAGAGGTGGTCCTCTGTCATGGGGGTGAAACTGCATTTGGGTGAGGGGGGATGGGCTGGAGGTGGGATGGGGCGAGGGGAGTGTGGGTCAAAGCTTTGTCTGAGTTTTTCAATTTTGTCTTTGAAGAAGGTAGGGAAGTCATCGGCGGAGATGAGGGGTGAGGTGCAGGGGGACGAAGTAGAGAGTTGAAGGTTTTGAAGAGTTGTTTGGGGTTGTGAGACAGGGCGGTAATTAGGGAGGAGAAGTAGACTTGTTTTGCGGAGTCAAGGGCAGTCTTGAAGGTATTGAGGGAACACCTGTATAGGGCGAAGTGCTCTGCGGAGTGGGATTTCTTCCATTTCTGCTTGGCTGCCCAGGTCGTTCGTCTGAGTTTTTTGGTGAGGGTCGTGAGCCAGGGTTGTCGTTGTACTCGTGTTGTGTTAAATGTGAGTGGAGCAGCCTGGTCAAGGGCTGTGATGAGAGTGGAGTTGTAGAGGGAGGTGGCTGAGTCGGCGTCTTGAGAAGAGGCCAAGTCTGAGAGGGGGAGGAGGGATTCTGAGAGTGAGTGGAAGTCTTTGAGCTTAAGGTTTCTGTGGGGGTGGGGGAGTGTCCGGAGAGGGGGGAGCGTGGTGGGGGGGATGGGATGAGAATGTCAGTAGGTTGTGGTCGGAGTGGGTAAGGGTTGAGTATGTGAGGTCGATGAGGGAACAAAGGTGGGTGAAGACTAGGTCAAGTGTGTGGCCACCAGTGTGCGTGGCGGAGGAGATCCATTCTAATTTTTAGCCATAAGGCAATCTTCTTTGAAGAACAAAAACTTTTTTTTTACATTTTATGTTTTTTTGTAGACCCAAGACCTTAATTGCTCATCTTGGAGAACATGATACAACAAAGGAGGAAGGCGGTGAGCAGCACATCCAGGTGGAGAAGGCTTATCAGTACTTCCACTACGACGATTACTACTACGATCATGATTTTATGATGGTCAAATTAGCCGAGCCGGCACAGTTTAACCGATATGTCCAACCTATCCCCATTGCCAGTAGTTGTCCCACCGAGGGAAGTTGGTGCCTGGTGTCCGGATGGGGAAATCTGAAGACATCTAGTGGTGAGTTTTCCATAACATCCATCTCTTATTGGGATTGTGTCTCATTGTTGAGTATTAAAGGGGAACACCAGGGAGATGATAAAAAATTCTACTTTCCATGCTCTCATACACTATGAAGTTGAGCTGGACACTGCAGTTCTAGGATTTTTAGATAATGTATAAATCCATAAAATAATATCTGCTCCTCAGCACTTACCCCTTCTGTATGGGACAGTACGTCACAGAGCAGATTCAGCGAAAAGCAACTTCAGGCTGCAGTCAAGAACAGGAGGGTGTGGTGGGGGGGTCATGGCCACTAGTTCTAGCGCTTCTTCTACATGCCATCCCCCACTCTATGCCACCCTCACCCTAAGCCAACCATACTCTATACCTGCTGTATGTATGAAGATTGTGCCTAATCCCGCCTACATATCTGGGTCTTTGCAAGGAGTGCCCACACTGTATATTTGCTGTATGTATGAAGATTGTGGCTAATCCCGCCTACCGATCTGGATTTTTGCAAGGGGTGACCGCACTGTATACCTGCTGTAAGTATGAAGATTGTGCTTAAACCCGCCTACCAGTCTGAGTCCTTGTAAGGGGCACTGTATGCCTGCTGTATTACTGGTACTGCAAGCGTAAGGAACGCATCCTGAGCTGCGAATGACAGCATGTTTGTCTATGCAGCTGTTACTCTCATCTCAGGAGAGATACAGAGGATTGTGAACCGATCCTCACACGGTGTCCGCCAGCAGTAAACGTATACTTCCGAAAACAGTGCACGATAGAGCACACCTTGACTAAGTCTGCACCATTAAAGCCAATAGTCCCATCAGCACATATGTCCAAAGCCCGTTTTGCTAATTCCTCAAGCTTTTTACTGCTATAGTTTGTGCATGTATTTTAAAGGTTTTTAATGATGTCTACATTTGCAATGTTCTTGTGAAAACAACAAACTTTGCAATTCATGTACTATTAAAAATTGTCCCCGTTTTCCTCAATCTTTACTTTTTTTTAATGTATTGTTTATTTCTTATTGCTAAGGTGATGGCAATGGCAAAATGTGTAGCGCATACAAGCTTTCATGCTGAGCTTGTAAGCCATGCTCTGTAGCTTAGTCACTAACAGTGCACTCCAGAGATCCTGGCCAACGATCCTGGTTAGCCATTCTGGCTAGTGAGCCCAATCAGTGAACCTGATCAGCAACCCAGGCCAGCGATCCCGGCCAGCGATCCCAGCCAGCGATCCCGGCTAGCGATCCCAGCACTATTCTGGATAGTGATCCCAGCTAACGATCTTGGTAAGCAATCCCTGCCAGTGATTCCTGCCAGTGATTCCTGCCAGTGATTTTGGCAAGCTATCCTGGCCAGCAACATTTACCAGAGATGCCGGCCAATGATCCCAGTCATCGATCCTGGCCAACAAACCCAGTCAGTGATAGCGGCTAACGATCACGGTCAGTGATACTGACCAGCGATCTTGGCCAGTGATCCCAACCAAAACTCCAGATCAGCAATCCTTGCCAATGATCCCGGCCAGCAATCTTGGACAGCTATCCTGGCCATTCATACTGACCAGAGATGCTGGCCAGCCATGCCAGCCAGTGATCCCTGTCAGTGAAACCTATCGGCAATCCCGACCAGCGATCCTGGCCAACTTCAGTCCCACCCCTTGTTCTTCTGATACTGCTACATAGACAGTCCAAGCCATGATCAATCAGTGTGTTGCCCCCAGCAATCAAGAAGGTTGGGCATCGATGCACTCCTAAATATTAACACTTGTTACTTCTTTAAGGAGGTACCAGAGGTAGAAGAGGTGTTGTGCTGCAATGCTATAAAGAGTTTTATAACTCTTCTTTTAGCTTATTCCAATTGCCTGAAAGTACTGAACATAGTGATGAAACAACAAGATGTCTCAGATCTGCTACCCTTCAATTGCTATTTTCAATGTTTTCCAAAATTGCTGGAATTCCAACTATATCAAATCGACACATTAGAACAGGTGAAGGGGGCTGGCTGACTTGTTCATTGATATATATCTAAGCTACCTCTTTCTCTGTCATGTGTAATAGAGAGAAGGGGGCTGGTTTAGCTATTGATATGAGTCAGCCAGCCCCTTCACCTTTTTAATTTTTTGGCAGTGATGTATTTAATATATTTTAATTTCTGAGCTCTAGAAGTTTTTTGAACACATTGAAAAGCAGTTATAAACCTGAAATGAATATCTTCAGAAAAGTGTACGAAAATATATCATTCTGACAATTATTTCTCATTTCTGCAGTTCAGTATCCAGATAACCTTCAATGCTTGGATGTTCCTGTTCTTTCGACTTCAAGCTGTAAATCTTCTTATCCCAACAAAATCACCAATAATATGTTCTGTGCCGGTTACTTGGAGGGAGGAAAGGACTCGTGTCAGGCAAGTATAGAAGAAAGACGGATATCTTTACATTTATTGCGACTAGTCCTATGAGGAGGTGTACAGTATTTAGCGAATTATACCAATTTCCTTCTATGCTTCCTGAATGTAGGGTCTATTCCTGTTGTAAAATCAAAACTGTGCCATATGCTCTGAGCCAATCAGTGTAATAATTATAATGGATAACTCAGGAGTCTTTTTGCGTGGAGCAAAGACACAACAGATCACAGTTTACAGGTGAAAAAGTCTACATTATAACACACGGTGATTAACAACAAAGTGCAAAGAAAAACTCAAAGTCCATAAACACAGTGTAGATATTGAGTGAAGCATTAATGAAAAGTCTGTTGAAAACGTCACAGGATAATGCAAACAGTGGAGCAGTCTATCAAGCGCAGTTTACACTTGGAGATTCTGTAAAAGGAAAGTCTATGGCAAGCCCAAACTAGGAGATGTTTTAGGCAAATCTATATAACACATTAAATCATCCAGGGAGGACTTGGAAGGAAGTCTTTTAGAAAGTCCAGAACCAGATGTAGAGCAATTACAAAGTCCAGAACAGTCTCATGTTCTGCATCTATTTGAATGTAGGAAGCAACTAAGCAACCAGCTTACATGTCAGCAAATTCAGGTGAAGGAAGAGCCGCAGCAGAGGGAGCAGCACGAGCAGCCAGAGCAGAAAGAACGCTGGTAAGAGATGTAGGTAGCAGAATGTCTGAACAGCAGCAGCCAAAGATTCACACAGGACTTGCAGGAGCAGGCAGAGAACTGAGAAGCCACTGGGAGCAGGAAACCAGGCAGAGGAAACCAAAGCAGAATACTCTAGCAATGTCTAGAGGCTAGGGCGGGGTTTAAAAGACAGGAAGACAAGGTACATGAAATAAAGGATGCAATCTTAGAAGAGGGCAGAATTCCCAAAAGGTAATCAAAACAATTTGGAGTCCTGACGATCAGATGTTTTCACCCTGCTGCTCACTCTCTCCTAATCTCATTTAAAATAAGAATCTGCAGCTGCATCTCCCTCCTCTCCCCAGCCCCCTATCTATAAATATCCCCCGATCTACAGCCTGCTGTTCCCAGCTTCTACCCCATTCGACCACCAGCTTCCAGCTGTGTTCCACCATTATCGTAACACAGTGCTTATAGTGTCACAATGTATAGAGATACATCCCATAACAAGGGAACACTCAGTTGTCAATTTTTCATACAGGAAGGAATGGAGGAATATAAGGAATGACACAATGTTAATCAAACATGAATTAGTAATTATACCAGTCTCTGAACTATGGGTCTCTAAACGTTGCAAAATTAGTCTTTGTCCATGAGTTTGTGATGTGAGTTGTGTGTTTACCCCAATTATTCCACCACATTACACATTTGCCATTGAACTTCAGCTTGATATTAGTCATCAATTGATTTCCACCATGAGAGGTTTTTGAATGGGACATGCATCATTTTCTCATTGCAATTAACATAAAAGGTTCTGTGGCCACGTTACTCTACTGTTTGGAGTACATGACCCAGCAGAGTCATAATGAAAGGCCTGGTGCACCATCAATTATAGAATGAGTAGATTCTATGCATGCATAATGCATAGAGCGACACACAATAGTTCATTCAATGCTGGATTGGCAAGAACTTGCCCAGTGTTTGACTGTGGACCGGCTCTAGGTTCCAACTTGGCCCCTGTTCGCTCTTGACTTTTACTCCCTGCCTTCCAAGAACTATAAATGTTCTTAATTTTCGGTATAGTTGTATTGTCTTTTTTGTTTATTGTTGTAGTAATTTTTCTCATTTCCATTTTGTAGTCCATTTTGATCTTTTTTTTATTATTTTTTTTGGGCGGGGGCGGAGCAAATTAACCAAAAATCATCAACTATGGGATTTAGATTTTTTCTCTCTATCAGAATTCACCATATGTAATAGAGTTTATAATATTTTACTAGTTTGGTTACCAAAAATATAGATTTTTTTCTATATTTTTTACATTTTACTTAACTTCTAAGAAAAGGGAAGTGATTTCAACTTTTCTGCTTTACTATGTATCAAAATGAACAATGCCCGCCCATTTCCAGTCTCCTACAAAGCAGCATTCAATTGACAGCAGAATCTGAGAGTTTAAATTTCTAGCTACAATTGCAGCAGTCAGATTCCGGTTGGCGGCTGTATGATACAGATGGCTCCGCGCTGTATGGAGTTGACTTAGCTCAAGACATGCAGCAATCACATCAGCTTTACATGCATCAAGTGAAAATTTTGTGAGCAGTGAGGTCCAGGTGCCACCATAGAGGATCAATGGATCAGATAATATGATGAATGATTTATTCCAGAGACATAAGAACAACACGTTTCGGAGTTGGTGCAACTCCTTCTTTGAGATCAAACATGAAGGAGTTGTACCAATGTAATAATGAATAGAAAAGCCAAGAAGCTAGTGCTGTCTGTGGTTAGCACGCAAAACAAAAAGTGCATATGTACATATTAATTTCTAACTGTACTTTAAACTGAGACATTTAACAAAGAATTGATCAATTCTTTGAGCTACCCCGCCACGTCACGGCATTCTCAGATGGAGCAGTCCTACTCCACATTTTTTATATATGCTGTGCCATTACGGCCTCCTGAATGCAATAAAAGCAGGACCATATTAAATGCACACGTACCTGAAATGTAATAATGAGCCTTATTGTTCCCTGCTATCCACCCCCACGTAGCGTCTGCAACCGGTGAAATGACCACAATCAAAGGTGTCGGAGATAACAGTTGCTTTACTATAGCAGGAATGGGGAAATCCAACATTGAGTAAGTGTTTCACAGTCTAATGTGGGTAGACCATAGCAAACACAGTTTACAGTTGAATACTGACATGTAATTGGCTTTCTGCAGCTGTAAGAGCATGGATTATTTAGATGAAGTATATGTATGCTGTTATAAGGAGGTTCACAGTCTTTTGTGGCTTAGAGCCAAAGGTTGGAGATAACAAGAGAGTTTTACAGTTTTAATTTCACAGCTGGACACGGCACGTGCAAAAGTACTAGAAGCAAATAGTATAAAGTTCCTGTGGGACAGAAGACCCTCAATCTTTCCCAACACGCGGGCAGTAGATTCTTCTTTACATTCAGTATGCCCTACTGCTGAAGAAGCATGCGTAAATCGAGGATCCAGGGAGAAAGCCTTTAGCATCTTGGCTGTGGAAGTTAGGATAGAAATCCTAGGCCTTGAGGCCTGGCAGGAAATCTTGTCGAGAAAGGAATGATGAACTTTCATGGTGGGTTTACACACACCAACTTATCTGTCCAACTTCTGACCAACTTGCTGGTTGCAGTGAAATCATGGAACATTGCTCCATTTTGTCACTGTGTACAAATGTTACAATGTGTCCATGATTTCACTGCAACCAGCAAGTTGGTCAGAAGTTGGACAGATAAGTTGGTGTGTGTAAACCCACCATCAGACTTTGAGCTCTGCTCTGTGTGGCCTCTTGTCCAGCACTGGGGGATTTCCAGCTCTCTCTGTCTAGACAGACAGAGACTGGAAGTAGCTCCACCTTTTGAGCCTCTTAACTGGGTCACCAGCCAGTAGGGCAACACCCAATTTACATGTCAGATCCTTACAATGCAAGGTAAAATAAATCATACATTTTCACCAGCAGATGGTGCTGGAACACAAGAAAAGAGAAATACCTGAGAATACCTGAACTTAAATGAAAGTACATATCTAAAACTTACTAATTACCATAAAGTGATAGCTAGGGAGGGAGCTGTAGTGAGCAGGAGCTTCTTTTGGTCCAGGGGTACTTAAAGGAACACACACACAATCTGGACCGCGTCACTACACCAACCTCGAAACGCTTTGTTTTTATGTGTCTGGAATAAATCAATTATTCTATTACCTGATTCATTAATCCTCTATGGCGGATGAGTAGAACCATCTCAAGGAGGATCACAAGGAAATAGACAGCATTGACTTAAATATGTATGTCTGAGCAAAGGGGCTGAATACTTATGACCATGTGATATTTCAGCTTTTCTTGTCAAACAAATTTGCAAAAATTTCTACATTCCTGTTTTTTGTTAGTCAAGATGGGGTGCAGAGTGTACATTAATGAGAAAAAAGTGAACTTTTTTGGATTTACCGAATGGCTGTAATGAAACAAAGAGTAAAAAATGTAAAGGGGTCTGAATACTTTCCGTACCCACTGTATATAAATAGAGGCATTTCTATATAATACGGGGGTGTTATAAGGGAGATAGGGGAATTAAATGACCCATAAATTAGGACTTAGATGTTTTAAATCTCTTCTTCTTGGTTTGATAGGTCTGGGTGTATGGTAAAATATGCAGACTAGCGTTGAGCGAGGATTACCATGCTCGGGTGCTTGGTATTCATAACGTGCAGTCAGACACTCGGATGGGGTCGACTCGAACTACAAATGTAATGGAAGTCAAGGGGGAACTTGAGTATTTTTCTGGAAGATCTTCCAAAAGAAATGCTCAATCTCACTGTTGACTACCATTACATAAGTTGAGCCCATCCGAGCATTTGACTGCTCGTTACGAGTATCAAGCACCCGAGCATGGTAGTGCTCACTCATCACTAATGCTAACATTTTAAGGAAATATCAAATCAGCCAAAGGATGGGAAACATAATAAAACATTAAATTTAGGAAGATGCATAGAGATGCGTAACTACAAAGAATGGTTCTCCCTTCAGATTCTGACACCGCTGTACCCCAAACCATCAAAGGTTTAAGGACTTTATTCCTATTTGCATCATCTTTTTACTATGATACTTAATTTAAAGCCCCACTCCAGAGTTTGGTTTTCCAGCCCTGGAGCGGTGCTCTCCCCTCTCATATACTCACCTTTTGTTGGCTCCTAACCAAACAATTGCCTTACTCACAGCAGTTACTCAGGGGCCCAAGTCTCTCTTTGTGCCCTTAGGGATTTGCTGGGAGTAAGGCAATTGTCTGGTTAGAGGCTGTGCACTAGACGGAACTCTGGATCCTTGTCTCATCCATTTGTCATCCTATGGATAAGAGCCTGTTTGTTCTATCTGTTGCTCTAGTTTCTTTATCATCTTTCTTCTGCTTCCAATTCCACACTATAGTCTGTGCTGGATGAAAGTGGCTGATTTCTCAAGATTTTTGGATGACAAATCAAAGGGATCTCCCTCTAGTCTAATATATAAAGCTGAGTGTATGTGTGTGTATGTATCATAGCCCCACCCACTCCATATAGCTCCATCCTCTCCACATAGTCCTGCCCTGGGACTATGTGAAGGGGTGGAGTTATGAGTGTGTATGTATCATAGACCCGCCAACTCCTCATAGCCATGCCCACTCTACATAGCTCCATCCCCTCTGCATAGTCCTGCCCTGGGACTATGTGAAGGGGTGGAGTTATGAGTGTGCATGTATCATAGACCCGCCTCATAGCCATGCCTGCTCTACATAGCTCCACCCCTCCACATAGCCCTGCCCCATGACTATGGGGAGGGGTAGAGCTATGAAGGGGCAGGGCTATATGCAGGGGTCGAGCTATGAAGGGGATGTGGCTACTGGGAGGGGCGGGGTTATGAAGAGGTTGGGCGATGTGTAAGGGGAGAGCTATGATACATACATACACATACATACATTACTATATATGGGTGATAATACCATGTATTGGTGATATTACCATATACGGGCATTACAACCATATATGGGCATTACACCCAGGCAACGTTGGCCTCCACAGATTCTAATACAGAGGTCCCCAACTCCAGGCCTCGAGGGCTGCAAACCGTGCAGGATTTCAGGATTTCCTTAGTATTGCACAGGTGTTAATGTGATCAAATGCACAGGCTTCTACATGATTCCAACCCTGTGCAATACTAAGGAGATCCTGAAAACATGTTGGTGGCCCTTGAGCCTGGAGTTGGGGACCCTGGTCTAATATATAAAGCTGAATGTATGTGAGTGTATGTGTGTATCATAGCTCCACCCCTGCCCCTCCACATAGCCCTACCCCCAGGACTATGTGTAGAGGTGGAGACATGAAGGGGTGGGGCTATGTGGAGGAGCGGAGTTAAGAAGGGAGGGGCTACCAGGAGGGGCAGAGCTATGATACATACAAACACATACAGACATTACATACTGTATATGGACATTACCATGTATTGACATTATAGTCAGTCAACGCCGGGCTCTGCAGCTAGTTACTTATATTTATCATATATCACAGGGATGTATTGATGTATTTGCAGGGCGACTCCGGTGGACCTCTTATCTGCAACGGAGAACTCTATGGCGTGGTATCCTGGGGGCAAGGCTGTGCGCAAAATGGATATCCGGGCGGTCTACACCAAAGTCTGCATCTATTTCGACTGGATCAAAAATGTTATTGATAACTATTAGTGACGAGCATTGATCACATATTATACATCACCATGAATTAAAGCCTCTGATATTACAATTCTCAGGAATGTGTGAGTGCTCTCGTCTGTGGTTATTGATGCTGAAAGTCGAGCGGTTCTCAGATATAAGTGCATTCAGCAAAGGATTTTATTAAAAACCCAGAAACTATTTGGTTGTTAAAACAGAAATACATAGTAACACCCGTCCCTGGGAGGAGAGAATAAAAATAACATTTACGGTACTTAATCTACATACCGTATGTGAAATAACAATATACAATCAATTCACTATTTTCAGTCATTTTTGGTCCCAACTGTGTCCTCACGGACCTTGTGCACTGGGCACGGTCATGGGGAACAGTAAAGACCTCTAAACTGTTGCCACAAAACCGGAAGCATTAATGACACGCCCACTCCAGGGCCGGGGAAGACTCGGAAACCGGGCAGCAGTTGTTCTTTTTCTCTTCTCGGTTCTTTTCACGGGGACAGACGGGGGCCGAGACCCAGTCCCATGTCATTATAATAAACAGAGTAGATGACGGGATGACTAGGGAAAGGGGTATTCATGACGCCACCTGCGGTATGCTGCCAGGGCGGCCGCCGCTGCTTCAGAGCCTCTGGGTGACAGGTAGCTTGGATGGTTCTGCTCCCTGCAGGTGGAGTGCAGTCCCCAGGGCAGTAGGATTTTGTCACATGCTGAGCTGTATGAGAAGATCCAAACAGTGAGATATCAAAGTGTTAGAATTTCATAGAAAACCACAAAAATAACATCAAAAGTGACTTTACGTATTGTACTTTTATGAGTTTACAAATTTCATTCAGGCTTTGGAAACAACCTGCACATGACTTTCAGCTGACTCCGGCTCACCAGACCCTGTTGTGTGTGTAAATGTCTTCCTATGCTCACATTGATTCTGTCAGTGTACCAGTATTAGTCAAAGATGTTTCATATGAGTCCAGTGGGTGGTTCTACTCATGAGTTCAGTGGGTGGTCATACGCCTATAAGGTCAGTGAGTTGTTCTACTCATGAATCCAGTCCAGTAGGCGATCTTATGCATTTGATTCCAGTCTGCGATTTTACTCACATGAGTCAAGTGGGTGTATTCCTACTGAAATTAGTCAATTGGGAGGTCTTACTATGAGTCCAGTTGGTGGTCCTACTCCCATGAATCCAGTTGGCAGCCCTTACTATATGAGTCAGTGGGTGGTCCTACTCATATGAGTCCAGTGGGTGGTCCTACCCTATGAGTCTAGTGGGCTGTCCTACTAATGAATCCAGTCAGTAGGCAATCTTATCCATATTATTCAAGTCTGTAATCTTATGACTCCATGTAGTCGAGTCTTACTCATGAGTCCAGTGGACATCCTACTAATGAGTCAGAGGCGATCTTATCCATTGAGTCAAGGGGAGTCCTATTCATATGAGTTCAGTGGCAAGTCCTACCCCTATGAGTCCAGTGGGCTGATCTGCTCATATGAGTCCAGTCTAGTAGGCGATCTTATGCACATTATTCAGTCCACAATCTACTAAAATGAGTTCCAGTAGGTGGGTCCTACTCTATGAGTCCAGAGGGCAGTCTTACTCTATGAGTTAGGGCTGTCCTACTCATGAATCACGTAGGTGGTCCTACTCACATGAGTCCAGTGGGGTTCTAGCTACATGAATCCATAGCAAAAATATTACTATTATGCAGTTCCAATGGCAATTTACTCATGATCCAGTGGTGGTCTACTCATATGAGTAAGAGGACGATCTTATCTTGAGTTCCAGTGGGCAGTCCTTCTCATATGTGTCCACAGGGCAATCTACTCATATGAGTCCATTCAGATGAGATCTATACAGTGATTGTGTGACAGTGAATGTAGTACTCTTGTCAATCAGTTAGTGGACCATTGATGGATGAATTAAACATAGTATACTAATTCCGTCCACACTCTAAAGAATAAGGAATGTAAATTATGAGCACGATGTAGGACAGTCTGATCATCTTGTAAAGCACTGAGAATAGATGGCCCTTCATAAGCAATGCATATATGTCCCTAATAATCATCGATTCCTCACTCTATATATCAGGTTTACAGACCGCACTACATGACAGGTTTTCGCTAAAGTAAATTTTAGGAATACCGAACCGTACCGTTGGGTTTTCCATTTTTCTACTATAGAGTTATGACTACAGTCATGCGATCCCATGATTTCACCCCATTGACATGTCTCGTCGAGGCACTAGCCGTACACAGTCTGCATTCTTTTATCACGGCGCTTATTAGGAGCCAAGAATGAGGTCAAACGTTTCCTCCAACCATTACCGAAAATAAAAGTAAAACAAATAGATGTTTTCTTCTCGGTGGAAGTGACTGAGCTCAAACATCTCCGATGCTTAATTCAATTAGGAGAAACATCAATCACGTTTAATAGAAAACCCAGGCGGTCCTCCCCCTTCTTCTCCCGGCCCTGAGTACACACTCTGATCTTGTAATTCCCTCATTCAATTACAGAGTAAATTAATCAAAGTTAATTAAAAATGAGAACACTGCTGTGGATGAAATAACTGTACTGTCGGACCATTCTCGCTGAGTTGCAAAACGAAAGGAAGGAGCTGTCAGCTTCCGGCGTTATTGCTCCAATTGTATATCAAACTATAAGCCATTCTGAAATGACCTCATTTATCATAATGGAGGGCATTTCAATAAATGGATCTGGTTCTTTGTAGGTAAAAGGATTTCTTTTAAGAGAAACAGCGCCATCTCTTGTCCTTGGCTGTGTTTGGTATTGCACTTCAACACCATCGACGTTCATAGGGTAAGCCACACTACCTGAAGACAGCATGCAGTATAAAACGTGCATCTAAACTTATTCATTCCAAACTGGTATTTTGGCTTATTATTCCATTTTTATTGTTTGTGGCAAATTTTGCTAACTGTTCACATTCAGTTATCTTACCCTGTCCCCAGGCTAGGTTTATTTCAAACCCCATTTGCTTTGACTTGCCCCACCTTTATTTATGAGTGCTGGCCTGGTGCTGTGATTGTTAATTCTGAAATGCCCAGGCATATGTAGCGTTAGCTGCATGTGCGGGGGCCTGATTTGCCTTTGTTCACATGCATCAGTCTGGCACCATAGGAGCAGGTTTTGATGCTGCTTTTAATGGTTCTGCTTTATGTGTATGCTGGAGGCTGCATGGCACAGCTAAAATAAAATATCTGGAGTAGGACCACCCTGATGAGATTGCCTTGAAGTGGCATATGTGGCATCAGTTGCATATGCGGGGAACTAATTTGCCTTTGTTCACATGCACCTTTGTTCAATTCTGAAATACCCAGGCATATGTGGTGTCAGCTGCATGTGCGGAAGCCTGATTTGCCTTTGTTCACATGCACCCGTCTGGCACCATGAGAGCAGGTTTTGATGCACCAGATAAGTGCTGCTTTTAATGGTTCTGCTTTATGTGTATGATGGAGGCTGCATGGCACAACTAAAATAAAAAATGTATAGAGTAGGACCACCCTGATGAGATTGCCTTGACGTGGCATATGTGGCATCAGTTGCATGGGCTGGGGCCTGATTTGCCTTTATTCACATATACTAATCTGGCACCATGGGAGTGGGTCTCTGAGATGCTCCAGGCACATGCTGCTTTTAATGGTTCTGCTTTATGTGTATTTTGGAGGCCACATGGAACAACTAAAATAAAAATACAGTATATAGAGTAGGACCACCTTGATGGGATTGCCTTCACATGGCAGGGAGGCTCAAAAGATTGATCAATATTTTGCCAAATATCTCAATTATATAATATTATACAGTTTGGAAGGAATATGTGCATTTACATGTTTTTTATTGCAAGCTATCTTCTGGTAGTGCTGGAAGGAATAATACAAGGTGCAGACAAAAATACCCTGCTGGAAGAGGGAGGTTCCCCACACTTCCCTTGTGAGCATTGCACACAAAAGCTAGTTTGACAGACAGCCCATATCATATGAATAGGTTTTAAATATATCAGCTAGGGACTGCTTCAATCAGGGTTACCGTGTCGATGGTGAAGCAGCTTACTGTACCTTCTTTGAAAAAAACGTATAAACCAAAAACGCTGTTTTTGACAACTTTTTTTGGACCGCACTTGCTGCAATTTGGATTTTTTATTATAATAGAGATTTTTTGTGTGATTTTCTGCGCAGATTTTTGCACTCAGTTTTTGTACTTCAGTTTTGGTGGTGAATGGACACAGTTATGCAGACGCATTCATCGTGTGCACGGCTCATATTTGTCTGCGCCTCGTTTCTTGGTTAAATCTGGAAATGGCAGCCGGGCATCTATGTCCCGGTCCTAATGACTGCTCATTTGTTGTATAACAGATAAAAGTGCTGCACAGCATTACACTACTGGCATTTTTTTAGACATATTACAAAACATATTACTTTTTGCACAGGCAAACACAGATAGTTAAGGGCCCGTGCGTAAGAACAGTATACAGGGCCCCTTTGCTGTCCAATAGCTCATCAAAATGCATACCTCTGGGGCACTTGTGTGGCTGTACTGGTTGCACCAATGATATGTCTACCCCTTTTTGCGCTAAAGAGTTGCAAAACATAATTGAAGGCTGATCTTAAAATGTTAAAGCAAAACTGCAAAAACCAGAGAAATTCAGTGACATTTACAAGTCAAAAATGAAAAGTGACTTAAAAAATGCAAATGACAAATTGGACCCTCTGGGGTCGATTAATTCAAATTATAGCTCGTAAAAGCTTTTAAAAGTTGCTAACTTTTGGCGTCATAGTAAGTTTTGTGATTTTAGGCAATGGGACCGCGCCTGCCCATCTAATTCATTAATCAGGCCAGCATTTTGTACTCCAGAAATACTACTCTAGTCCCTGATTGGAGTACATCCGACTCAGCGCACAAAGGAAGATGAAACACAGAAGATGAGTCAGATTCATTAAGTGATGGACCACCTCGCAATTAAATAGGGTCATTCTACTCCAGGATGCCCTTAATTAAAACTGGCAGGTGCTGCATCATTCTTGATGAATCGGCCCCTCTGTCTTTTGGTTCTTTTGTCACTTACTGTATACATGTCTTTTAAAATTTTCTGCAATCTATGCATTAGACACTAGAGGGCGACAGACACACATAAGATGGGGCCTACGCGTTTCCACTATCGCCTGCTACGGACAAGGCTGCTTTTACGACAAACATAACCCTTGGAAAAAATAAAGGTTGGGACCCCAATGGCTGGAAAATTGTACCAGTAGCTCAGTGAAGGCAATGTGCAGGGATATAACCAAGGGCAGACATATCATTGGTGCAACGTGTGCAGTCACACAGGGGCCCAAGAGGTATGGGGACCCATTCCTACCTCCGAAGCCAGTGCAATTTGCATTTTAAGGTTTCCTGGGCTGGAAAGAGCCCATATATTGTTCTTGCACAGGGAGCCTTTTCTGTCTGCGTTTGCCAGTAGATATAACAGTGTGCAAAGACATCTTAAAAGATCGGGGCATAGGAACCAAGACAATACGGGCATCCAAAAAAATATGCCAGGAATAAAAATATTACCACCATACACTGATGAACTATTACCATATATTTCTCAGCATGAAGATGGCAAAGACTTTTATGGGCACTGGGGAGCGCTGTCATATCATTGCTAGCATACGATCCAAAAAACATAAAGGGGGAATTGGCCAGAGATATTTTTTGGACGCACTGTAAAGGTTAAAAAATATATATATTTTTTTTTAGAAATAGCGCCACACTTTGATACAGGCCATTTCTGGTACTGCATGTCATCCCTATTTATTGCAATCATTTTATATAAGTGTGGATGGAATGAGACTGCAATATCCCATAGTCTAGAGCATGGTTTCTTAAAGGGGCTGCCCATTTTAGAAAACATCTTCATACCACCACAGTTTTCTGGTAAATAATAAACAAACTGCTCTTTGCTAACCCTCCCCTGTGTCTCCGGCGCTGCCCCGTTCTCTGATGGTTTTTTTTGCTGAAGGAGTGATGTAACGTCGTCAGCGCTGCAGCCAATCACTGAGGCAGGGTTGCTGAGCTCAGCGATTGTCTGCAACGCTGTTGGGACTTCTGTAGCCAACCTATTCAAAATCACAAGAACAGTACCATAGACACATCACTATACACATGGAAGGTACCGTGAAGTAAATTAAGTATTTGATCCCTTGCTGATTTTGTAAGTTTGCCCACTGACAAACACATGAACAGTCTATAATTTTAAGGGTAGGTTACTGTTAACAGTGAAAGATAGAATATCAAAAATAAAATGCAGAAAATCACATTGTGTAAATTATATAAAGTTATTTGCATTTTGAAGAGAGAAATAAGTATTTGATCCCCTACCAACCATTAGGAGTTCTGGCTCCTACAGACCAGTTAGACGCTCCTAATCACCTGGTTACCTGCATTACAGACAGCTGTGTTACATTGTCACCTGTATAAAGACTCCCGTCCACACACAAAATCAGTCAGACTCTAACCTCTACAACATGGGCAAGACCAAAGAGCTTTCTAAGGATGTCAGGGAAAAGATCCTAGACCTGCACAAGGCTGGAATGGGCTACAAAACCGGACGTGAGGCTGCTTTCACATTTGCGTTTTGAAACACAGCGTACCGAACGCAGCCAAACGCATGCGCACTGTGCTCCTATGTTTAACATGCTTGGTACCTGCGTTTCGCTACGTTGGGTTGCGTTCGGATGCACATAATTTGTGCGCCCTCCGAATGCAACATGTTGCATTTTTGTGTGTTCACAGGCACTTGTTTTATCAGCAAACGTCCGCAAGCGCACAAACAATGCATGAAAGTCAATGGATCCGCAGTGTCCTCCGCATGACAGCGCAGGAGAATGCTGTGGATCACATTGAAATCTTTCCCGGTGACCAACGCTGATCTCCCAGGAGATCAGCGGCAGCCCCCGGGACATCCGCGGCGGCCCCCCCAAAACATCAGCGCGGCCCCCGGGACATCAGCGGTGGCCCCCGGGACACCAGCGCCGGCCTCCGGGACATCAGCGCCGGCCCACGAGACATCAGCGCCGGCCCCTGGGACATCAGTGCCGGCCCCCAGAAGAGCAGCTGGAGCAGCTGCTGATCTCCCGGGGACATGCGCCGCTAATCTCCTGGCAGTGTCGGCGCGGGAGATTTAAAGAAACAGCTGATCTGACAGCTGTTTAAAACTCCAGCGTCGACATCACCTATTCGGTGACGGCGAGGGAGATTTAAATAGCTGTCAGATCAACTGTTTCTTTAAATCTCCCGCTCTGACACCACCGGGAGATTAGCGTCGCCCGCTGGGAGGAAGAGATTTCCACCGCTGATCTCCGCCTCCGAGATGGCTGATTGGCTGGCCAGGCACCATACTTTGTGAACACATGTGGAGAATCTCTGCTGCGTTCACATCAGTATAGCAGACACATGCAGACACAAACGCTAGTGTGAAAGTAGACTAAGACACTGGGTGAGAAGAAGGCAACTGCCGGTACAATAGTAAGAAAATGGAAGAAATACAAAATGAGGTCAATTCACATCGATCTGGAGCTCCATGCAAAATCTCACCTCGTGGGTTATCCAGGATCATGGGGAAGATGACAGATCAGCCTAAAACTACACTGGGAAACTTGTGAATGATCTCAAGGCAGCTGGGACCACTGTCACCAAGAAAACAATTGGTAACATATTACACTGTAATGGATTAAAATCCTGCAGTGCTGCAAATTCCCACTGCTTAAGAAGGCACATGTGCCGCCCGTCTGAAGTTTACCAATGAACACCTTGGTGATTCTGAGAGTGATTGGGAGAAGGTGTTGTGGTCAGATGTGACAAACATTGAGCTAATTTGGCAATAAATCAATGCGCTGTGTTTGGAGGAAGTGTAATGCTGCCTATGACCCAAAGAACACCGTCCCCACAGTCAAGCATGGCGGGGGAAACATAATGTTTTGGGGGTGTTTCTCTGCTAAGGGAACAGGACTACTTCACCACATCAATGGGACAATGGATGGAGCCATGTACTGTAAAATCATGAGTGACAACCTCCTTCCCTCCACCAGGACATTAAAAATGGGTCAAGGCTGGGTCTTTCAGCACAACAATGACCCAAAACATACAGCCAAAGCAACAAAGGAGTAGCTCAAAAAGGAGCACATTAAGGTCATGAAGTGGCCTAGCCAATCTCCAGACCTTAATCCCACAGACAACCTATGGAGGGAGCTGAAGCTCCGAGTTGCCAAGCAACAGCTTCAAAATCTTAATGATTTAGAGATGATCTGCAAAGAGGAGTGGAGCAAAATTCTTCCTGACATGTGTGCAAACCTCATCATCAACTACAAGAAACATCTGACGGCTGTGCTGCCAACAAGGGTTTTGCCACCAAGTATTAAGTCTGGATTGCCAGAGGGATCAATTACTTATTTCTCAATTCAAAATGCAAATACATTTACATAATTTAGACAATGTGATTTTCTGGATTTTATATTCTATCTCTCAAAGTTAAAATTAACTTACCCTTAATATTATAGACTGTTCATGTCCTTGGCAGTGGGCAAACGTATAAAATCAGCAAGGGATCATATAATCATTTCCCTCACTGTGTGTATATATATATATATATACACATGTACTTTATATCTGTGACATATATTGCACTGCTTTGCCCTTTATGTACCTATTAGCTGCAGAGCCCAGTGTTCCCCATGCTTACTGGCCACACTATAGATGGAAGATAGATTGGTATATACATATATATATATATATATATATACACACATATATATATATATATATATATATATATCTATATCTAATATATAATTGCCGTAGCGCACTTCCGTCATATTCGGCGCTACTTCCGTCGTCGTGGACGTGGCTGCCAAACGGAAGTGCGCTACGGCAATGGAAGTGCAATTATATATTAGACATGAGCTACTCCTGGCCGCGCTCCACTGCCCGCTCACCCCCCTGCCTGCCAACATAGCCCCCCTCCACTGCCTGGTCACCCCCCGCCTGTCAACACTGCCCCCCCGCTGCCCAATCGCCCCCCCCCACTCTCCGATCGCCCCCCCCCCCCCACTCTCCGATCGCCCCCACCCCACTCTCCGATCGCCCCCCCCCACACTCTCCGATCGCCCCCCCCCCCACTCTCCGATCGCCCCCCCCCCCACTCTCCGGTCACCCCCTTCCACCCCCCGACTCTTACCACAGCTCCCTCCAGCCAGCCACGATCTATTTTCATGGGGCTTCAGGACCTCTGATGACGTCACGATGATGGGTGGAGTCACAGATCACATGACCGTGACGTCAAAGGTCCTGTCCGATCTAACCTCCTCTGCCTACTCATCCCCCTGCGCTGCAAACTGACCCACGATCTGCTCCCTCACCCCACTCTGCCCACTGACCCCCACTCTGCCTCTGACCCTGCTCTGACCACTGACCCCCCAACTCTTCCCCCTGACCCCCTTCTCTGCCCCCTCACCCCCACTCTGCCCACTGACCCCCACTCTGCCCACTGACCCCCACTCTGCCCACTGACCCCCACTCTGCCCACTGACCCCCACTCTGCCCACTGACCCCCACTCTGCCCACTGACCCCCACTCTGCCCACTGACCCCCACTCTGCCCACTGACCCCCACTCTGCCCACTGACCCCCACTCTGCCCACTGACCCTGCTCTGACCACTGAACCCCCTACTCTGCCCACTGACCCCCCAACTCTGCCCACTGACCCCCACTCTGCCCACTGACCCCCACTCTGCCCACTGACCCCCACTCTGCCCACTGACCCCCACTCTGCCCACTGACCCCCACTCTGCCCACTGACCCCCACTCTGCCCACTGACCCCCACTCTGCCCACTGACCCCCACTCTGCCCACTGACCCCCACTCTGCCCACTGACCCCCACTCTGCCCACTGACCCCCACTCTGCCCACTGACCCCCACTCTGCCCACTGACCCCCACTCTGCCCACTGACCCCCACTCTGCCCACTGACCCCCACTCTGCCCACTGACTCCCACTCTGCCCACTGACCCCCACTCTGCCCACTGACCCCCACTCTGACCATTAACCCCCACTCTGACCATTAACCCCCACTCTGACCATTAACCCCCACTCTTCCCCCTGACCCCCTCTCTGCCCCCTCACCCCCACTCTGCCCCATGACCCCCACTCTGCCCCTGAACCCCCACTCTGCCCCTGACCCCCACTCTGCCCCTGACCCTGCTCTGACCACTGACCCCCCTACTCTGCCCACTGACCCCCCTACTCTGCCCACTGACCCCCCAACTCTTCCCCCTGACCCCCTCTCTGCCCACTGACCCCCACTCTGCCCACTGACCCCCACTCTGACCACTGACCCCCACTCTGACCACTGACCCCCACTCTGACCACTGACCCCCACTCTGACCACTGACCCCCACTCTGACCACTGACCCCCACTCTGACCACTGACCCCCCAACTATTCCCCCTGACCCCCTCTCTGCCCCCTCACCCACACTCTGCCCACTGACCCTGCTCTGCCCACTCATCCCACTCTGCCCACTCACCCCCACTCTCTGCCCACTCACCCCCTCTCTGCTCCCTGACCCCCTCTCTGCTCACTCACCCCCTCTCTGCCCACTCACCCCCTCTCTGCCCACTCACCCCCTCTCTGCCCACTGACCCCTCACACTCACCCTGCTCGGCCCACTGACCCCTCACACTGCCCACTGACCATGCTCTGCCCACTAAACCCTGCTCTGCCCAGTCACCCCCGCTCTGCCCGCTGACCCCTGCTTTGCTCACTGACTCTGCCCACTCACCCCTGCTCTGCCCACTCACCCCTGCTCTGCCCACTCATTTTTCCCACTAACCCCTGCTGTGCCTACTGACCCCTGCTCTGCCCAATCACTCTGCCCACTAACCCCTGCTCTGACCACTGACCCCCCAATCCTGCTCACTGACCCTGCTCTGCCCATTGACCCCCCACTCTGCCCACTCACGCCCACTGACCCTGCTCTGACCCCCCCCTCTGGCTACTGACCATGCCCACTTACCCCAGCTCTGCCCACAGACCCCAGCTCTGCCTACTCACCCTGCTCTGACTACTGATTATGCCCACTGACCCCTGCTCTGCCCAATGACTCTGCCCACTAACCCCTGCTCTGCCCACTCATCCCCCACTCTGCCCACTCACCCCCGCTTTGCCACTGACCCCCAGCTCATCGGTTTCCCAGCCAACGACAGGTCCTGTCCTGGAAGCTGCAAGACAGGTGGAGCGAGCCGCCGGAGCATAAGTATCCTCACTGAGGTTTTTTTTTTTTATTATCACCATGAAGTTGCGGGGGGAGGGGGGTGCTGGCCCAGAGGGAGGGGGGGCCGCCCTGAGTGGAGGCCCAGAGGGACGGCGGCTGCGGGGAGCGGAGGGGGTCAGGAGGAGCGCCTCCATCCTGCCCCCCGTATCCATCCTGCCCCCCCAACACCATCCTGCCCCCCCAACTCCATCCCGCAACCCCACCACCATCCTGCCCCCCCCAACATCCTGCCCCGCCGCCTCCATCCTGCCCTGCCGTCTCCATCCTGCCTCGCTCGGTCCATCCTGCGCCACTCGCCTCCATCCTGCCCCTCCGGCTCCATCCTGCCCCTCCGGCTCCATCCTCCCCTCAAGCTCCATCCTGCCCCGCCGCCTCCATCCTGCCCCGCCCCTCCATCCTGCCCCGCCCCCCATCCTGCTCCGCCCCCCCATCCTGCTCCGCCACCCACCATCCTGCCCCGCTCGCTCCATCCTGCCCCACTCGCTCCATCCTGCCCCACTCGCTCCATCCTACCCTGCTCGCTCCATTCTGCCCTGCTCGCTCCATTCTGCCCTGCTCGCTCCATCCTGCCCTGCTCGCTCCATCCTGACCCCCGCTGTTCTTGCTTCCCCGGCTCCATCCTGCCCTCCCGCTTGCTCCATCCTGCCCCACTTCCTCCATTCTGCTCATCTGGCTCCATCCTGCTACTCCCGCTCCATCCTGCCCCTTCGGCTCCATCCTGCCCCACTCGATCCATCCTGTGCCCACTCACCCCTGCTCTGCCCACTCATTTTTCCCACTAACCCCTGCTGTGCCTACTAACTCGGCCCACTGACCCCTGCTCTGCCCAATCACTCTGCCCACTAACCCCTGCTCTGACCACTGACCCCCGCTCTCACCCTGCTCTGCCCACTGACCCCCCAATCCTGCTCACTGACCCTGCTCTGCCCATTGACCCCCCACTCTGCCCACTGACCCCCGCTCTGCCCACTGACCCTGCTCTGCCCACTGACCCCCCCCTCTGGCTACTGACCATGCCCACTGACCCCAGCTCTGCCCACAGACCCCAGCTCTGCCTACTGACCCTGCTCTGACTACTGATTATGCCCACTGACCCCTGCTCTGCCCAATGACTGTGCCCACTAACCCCTGCTCTGCCCACTGATCCCCCACTCTGCCCACTGACCCCCGCTTTGCCCACTGACCCCAAGCTCATCGGATTCCCAGCCAACGACAGGTTCTGTCCTGGAAGCTACAAGACAGGTGGAGCGAGCCGCCGGAGGGTAAGTATCCTCACTGAGGTTTGTTTTTTTTATTATCACCATGAAGGAGCGGGGGGAAGGGGGGTGTGCAGGCTTCATCCTCTTTCCCCCGCCTTCATCCTGTTTCCCCCGGCTCCATCCTGCCCCACTCGCTCCATTCTGCCCCCCCAACACAATCCTGCCCCCCCTCCCCTCCTCAGCTGATCGCTTTCCCAGGCAACGACAGGTCCTAAAGGCCTGTAGGACCTACAAGGCGGAGGTGGAGCGAGCCGCCGGACAGGTGAGTATCCTCACTGAGGATTTTTTTACTTTTACTGTGGACGACCAGGGGCCAGGAGGAGTGGGGGACCGCAGTGACCGCAGTATTGCCATATACCATAGTGCTGCTATACATCTGCTATAATGTACTGCCATATACCATAGTGCTGCTATACATGTACTGTAATGCACCGCCATATACCATAGCACTGCTATACATGTACTGTAATGTACCGCCATATACTATAGTGCTGCTATACATTTACTATAATGTACCGCCATATACTATAGTGCTGCTATACATGTGCTGTAATTACCACCATATACTATCGTACTGCTATATATATATATATATATATATATATATATATATATATATATTGTGAGGTAGCGCCCCAGGGGAACCCGCTTGGCACGGGGAAAATGACAGCAGCGACTACATTTCAACGTAACATAAGCAGCGGATTTATTAATTTCTGTCATAAACCGCTTTCAACACATAAACCATAACACTATTTCCATTTTCACATATAATATGCATATCCTTACATTGCATTATGTGACATTCCCATATGACATTACATTACAGGACATTCACATACGTTTTCCCCAGAACTTCAAGGCGTCACCCACCGACCCTTGCAGACCTCAGTCTGGTTCTAAAGACGACTATCACCGTCTATCACCCTGACAGGGATCTTTCCCCATCCTATTGCACACGAGTCATCACACATGGCACTTTTTCATAAACCATTATGACTCATGCATGACACAGCATTCATGGCATTTTTACATACACCAATATGCTACACACTCAGGGCCCACAATAGTACCAGGAGCCCTGTCACTCAGTACACACAAGACCACCTGGCCCTTGAGCCGTCCTCGGTCCTGGACACTGGCTGGCATGCACACATCAGGTGCACTAGCATGGAGCTGGCAGGCTCCCATCACTTCCAGCACGTCTTCACATGGCAGTGGTCTGGACTTCTCTGATTCCCATCGTCCTTCCCTCACTCAGACACCTGGCAGGTTCTTATCGTGCCAGCCACTCCCACATGGACACACCCCCTCAGCTGCTTGTAATCAGCCTGTCACACAGCTCAGGTTAACTCCCTGTACACCGGACAGGTTTCACACAGCATACACAATCAGGAAAACCAGCCCATGTGAACAGAGACCTGCATTGATAACCGGTGTGATGCACCCGGCCAGGGGCCACATCACCACAATATATATATATATATATATATATATATATATATATAATATATATATATATATATATATATATATATATATATATATATATATGTACTTCACTCATGTTGACTTAACAAGTTCTGTCAATCACAGTATGTCAACTACATACATATTCTACACTACCCCATTCTTTAGAATCGGCCCGCCATATATGAAAGCCGAAGCCACTTCTGTCTTCAAGTGACAAAAATTACGTCACCGGACGCAAGTGCCTTGGGCACTATACCCGCTCAGGGTGGACCAAGATGCCGGCCGTAAGCACAGCGGGACTCACCTAGCCCCGCCACGCTTACGGCCGCCCCAACACTGCCCAAAACACCCACACATCACGGGCGAGAGACGACCGCCGTTAGCCGGTTGTCTCCCGTCCGCCACACACCACTTCGGGAGACGACCGCCATTACCTGCGCCTGCTTTCACAAGTCCTGGCTCCTCCCCCTCACTTCCGGCGCCCGGGGCTGCGCAATGGCAGACGCACGGATCACCCTCCGCTCCTGCACTGCCACCAGCCTCCGGGGCTCAGTCCTCTGCCGGACGGCAAGAGTCCAAGTGGCCCCGGGGATACGGACACCGCTGCTGTGCAGCCTACACCGAGAGAGAGAGGTATGCAGCCTGTAGGAGGAGAGGTGGCGTCATGTCGCCCCTCCACCCTCCCCTCTGTCCTCTGCCCTCCAGCCTCCGCTCTCCTCACCCCTCCAGCCTCCGCTCTCCTCACCCCTCCATATGCAATGTACAGTATGTGTATATATGTGTATGTAGCCACTTCCGTCACTTTCTCCGCACTTCCGTCACTTTGGCCGCACTTCCGTCACTTTCTACACACACATACACATACACACAAACACACACACACTACGCTATACTTACCACTGCCCCTGCGTCCGCAGCCTGGATCCTCAGTCGACATCTCGCCGCCCCCGAACTACTGGATCCAATATAGCGTCCAAGAAGTCTCGCCAAACTTCCCGGACATATTGGATCCAGTCGTCCGCGGCCGCCAACATACTTTCTCCAAGATGGCGTCAGGGAAGTCACCCCAGACTTCCCAGACCCAATATTCGATCCAGTCATCCGGGGGCGGCGACATTTCGACTCAGGATCCACGTGCCGGGGAAGACGCAGGCCCGGTGGTAAGTATAGCGAAGTGTGTGTATGTGTGTGTGTATGTGTCTGCTGACCACTCTGCCCACGGCGCTGCGCTGACCACTCTGCCCACGCCGCTGCGCTGACCACTCTGCCCACGCTGCTGCGCTGACCACTCTGCCCACGCCGCTGCGCTGACCACTCTGCCCACGCCGCTGCGCTGACCACTCTGCCTACGCCGCTGCGCTGACCACTCTGCCCACGCCGCTGCGCTGACCACTCTGCCCACGCCGCTGCACTGACCACTCTGCCCACGATGCTGCGCTGACCAATCTCACCGCACTCACTGCTAACCACTGAGCCACCACACTCACTGCTAACCACTGAGCTACCGCACTCACTGCTAACCACTGAGCCACCGCACTCACTGCTGACCACTGAGCCACCGCACTCACTGCTAACCACTGAGCCACCGCACTCACTGCTAACCACTGAGCCACCGCACTCACTGCTAACCACTGAGCCACCGCACTCACTGCTAACCACTGAGCCACCGCACTCACTGCTAACCACTGAGCCACCGCACTCACTGCTAACCACTGAGCCACCGCACTCCCTGCTAACCACTGAGCCACCGCACTCACTGCTAACCACTTAGCCATCGCACTCACTGCTAACCACTGAGCCACCCCACTCACTGCTAACCACTGAGCCACCGCGCAGTGCTAACCACTATGCCACCGCCCAGTGCTAACCACTCAGCCACCGCGCAGTGCTAAGCACTGACCCACCGCGCAGTGCTAACCACTGAGCCACCTCTATACACACAATTCATTTCACCGCACTCCCCTATTAGTAAATCCCTCTCCCTCTCTCCTGTAAGTGAGGCGCGCAGCTCATTGGTCGGCGCCAGCACACACCGACCAATGACCTTCGCGCCTCACTTACACCACTAAATTTCAAACTCAAACTCCTCCATGTATCTCAATGGCCAGTGAGGCGCTTCTCTCATTGTACTCATGACAGTAGCAACATTAACCCCTTACATTCCGTTTTTTCTGTAATTTCTATAACACAGTGTGTAGTTGTACTGCCACTACAAAGTTAACCCCTTCTATACCATTTCTCCCTTAACTCCATACTTTGTAGTCTCTATTACTACTCCCAGTAGAAACATTAACCCCTTATATTCCATTATTGCTGTTATTTCTATGACACAGTGTATAGTTGTAATCACACTGCGAAATTAACCCCTTATATACCAGTTCAGCATTAACTGCATATTTGGTAGTGTTTATAACTACTGCCACTGCTACATTAACCCCTTGAACACCATTTTGGATATAATTTACAGTGCTGAGTCTGTTGTGGGAGTGCCTGTGGGACATTAACTCCTTCAATAACATTTTTGATATCATTATAAGTTCCTACTCTGTTATAGTCCTGTTAGTCGGACATTAACTCTTTCTACACCTCCACTATATTGCTACCCTCACAGTTCTGCCTACATCGCCTACTTAGTCATATATCTGGTGTTTAAGTCTATTATTTACAACTCTTAAAAATATTATATACAGATTCTAGACTCCCGATTCTTTAGAATCAGGCTCACAGCTAGTATATATATATATATATATATATATATATATAAATATAAAAATATAAATAATGAAAAATATATGTGTAGCAGCACAAAAAAGAAAATAATTCAGGTGCAAGCCCTCCTACCAAAGATCCTTAGGTGTAGATATTAAGAAAAAATGAGCAGCAGCACATCCTTTAAAAGAGAAAAACGTGGATTTACTCCCAGGATCGCAACGTTTTGGCTTGTCAAAGCCTTTTTCAAGCAGAACAGTCTGAGATATAAAGTGCACAGGTATATAAAGATAAAGATCAACTATTGACCATTATAAAATTTAACATGATTGGTCAATAATAATCATAAGGTGCACCTGTGATAGAGGGAAGCGGGCACAAACACACGTTATCAAGCATGGGGCTCACCTATACCGTCTCAGTGTACTCCATTATGTTCAATACAGCTCATCTGAGCATGTCTGACGTAGGTGACTAATTCCTGTTGTTGCTGAAATCCCGGGCATGCTCAGTAGCACTGCGGGAATCTCGTCGGCCATCTTGGTTACCGTGGCAACGATGTAAACATAACAAAAGCCACGATCAAAAGCATGTCAGCTGTTTATTCCAAATATAGCACATAAGGCCATAACTATAGCCACATAATTTCCCTTAGGGTCATGCTCTATGGCAGGGGTCTCAAACTCCAGGCCTCGAGGACCGCACACAGTGCAGGTTTTCAGGATTTTCTTAGAGATTGACAATTGGTAGTTGGATAACCAACTGTCAAATGCTATGGAAATCCTGAAAAAATGCACTGCGTGCGGTCCTCGAGGCCTGGAGTTTGAGACCCCTGCTCTATGGGATCATAGGGACATCAGTACAGGTACAAAGGTGAAGGTGAAAAGGGATTTGACAAGACAAAACATTGCGGTCCTGGGAATAAATCCACGTTTCTCACTTATAAAGGACGTGGTGCTGTTCATTTTTTCTTAATATATATATATATACACGCTGGTGCTTTTAATGCTTTTAATGCTGGGAGGCAGAATTGTCCTGCCAGCCCGGTTGAGGAGCGGGGGGCGGTTGGTGCTGTCAGCCCGAGGTGGATTCGCTGTAGGAGGTATTCAGCTCTCTCACCTGCATGTCAGCCGTGTCGCCTGCTATTCTGCAGTTGCGGCCGCAAAGTAAAGCTGGCCGGCCCATATCGGTGGGCAATACCACCAGCCTTGGGGGCACTTGCTTCCCTGCCACCTCGGCCAGTCCACCCCTGATATACGTGAAATATATATATATATATATATATATATATATATATATATATATATATAACCTATATGTCATGGCACACTGTCACACCATTCAAATATCTATTTCATTGGAGTATGAATGTTAGTATTTGATCATACTTTTGAGCGCAACATTTACCTTATCTTGGTACCTTTTGAGTGTATTTATTATACACATTACATCCATGTGCTATATGTGCAGTCATGGATTTTCGCCAGTATTGTACCATCTTTGTTTTTAATTCACCTATTTCTCCTATTTTTTTGTGTTTATTTGTTCTATTTTGAATATGAATAAAATGTGTTTATTTTCCTATATGTTTGTGCGCTTCCAAACCTAGGTACCGCATATATTGTGTCTTACGCACTATTATGTATTTGTTTTGACTGATTTATAGTATTTTATAAAACTTAGTCTGAAGCTCTTGTTGTTTACAGCTGATGAGATGGAATGTTTGTGTCTGTTGTCATGGTGATGACATCACAGGTTGAAGACATCAGCCAACCACAGCTTCGAACGGAACTGAAAAAAGTTTTTGATGTAGATTCTTCCGTTCAGCCGATGACTAAAGCATGCCCAGCCCACTTGCCTATGTCATCACTTTGTGATGTCACAAGTGATCAGCGGGAATAAAACCCCGATCCAGGCAGCTTCACAGTCATTTGTCACACTACATGCATGAAGATGGGGCAGAACCCAAAGGTGCCCTTACACACAGAGATATATTGCTGGCAACCCACTGGATGATGCAGCGAAGTCATGGACAACATTGCTCCATTTTATTGCCGTGGAATGGAACAGTGTCTCTATGATTTCACTGCAACTAGTGAGTTGCAACCAATACACAGTATTTCTGTGTGTAACAGTACCCAGGAAGAACAAAGAAAGAAGAAAGAAGAGACTTGGACCTCACACAGTGGTGCCCTTGCATTATGCACCATGGGGTCCTTTGGACTTTAAACTGTGTGGGGCCCTGCGCCAAGATAGATGAAGAAGAAAGAAGAGACTTGGACTTCACACAGTGGTGCCCTTGCATTATGCACCATGGGGTCCTTTGGACTTTAAACTGTGTGGGGCCCTGCGCCAAGATAGATGAAGAACATCTCGTTTTCACCAGGATCGCAGTGAGTTTCTCTGATACTCTCATGAGTATCATGAGACGCCCGTGATGCTCTCATGAGTATCATGGGCACCTAATAATTGTATTGTTATTTATATGCATTTCTTTTTTGAGCAGGTTTATATAATTAAGGGTCATTCTATGCTTACTTACCTTACTTTTACAAGCTAAAAACTGAGTGTAGTCATGATTAACTCCGTTTTTTGGCTTGGGAGTGTAAGTTACTATGGAATGACATGCACTTCGTTTTTGAGATTTATGTGATGTAATTATCATGCTTTTCCTTTTTGAGAAGGTTTTATGAAATTATCAATATGCAATTTGTTTTTGAGAAGTGTTATATAATTAACATGCTTTTCCTTTTTGAGAAGGTTTATGTATTTTATTTAACATGCTTTTCCTTTTTGAGAAGGTTTATGTATATACGTATGTTACTAGCTGATTTAGGTATGAGGTCTCCCTCTGCATTCTGAAACAATGATGAAGGACACACCTAATGACCACGAAAAGGTTTATAGCGAGGAATGCCCGACGACCCAGAAACATTTTGAGCCAGGGCTGACTGAGGGCTGACTCTTTTGTACAAGGGCCGCCCAATGATGTTGCAAAGATTTCGCTATAGGTGTTATAGAATTGTAGAGGATTGTAGAGGAAGACCTCATACCTGGGACGTTGATCCAGGGAACTAGTCTGATTGCCGTAAGTGGAGTCGGGAAGGAATTTTCCCCCTGAAATGGACCAATTAGGGTCCGTGGGGTTTTGCCTTCCTCTGGATCAACACTTTAGCTTTTAGGTTGAACTTGATGGACTTGTTTGTGTCTTTCAACCTTAAAACTATGCAACTGTCCCTGTATTGAGGTGTAGGGTTGTCAGCCAGGTCTTCTCTCTAATCAGCAGGGATGGAGTTTTGCTCCATGTTTGTCCCTGAACAAAATTTTGGAGCTGACAGCCTTAGACAAATCGCAAAGAAGAAAATAAGATTTCTTTAGTTAAATGGGGATAAGTTACAAGCAAAGTCACAGATAATCTCTTGTCTTTTTTTTCTATAAACTTTGGGGGAAATTTACCTCCTTTTTCTGCTGTGACTTTGCTTTTAATTTTAGGTTAGGGACTCGCAAGACTATGAGGACCCTTGACGCGGGTTGCGAGCTTTGTGTATTTTGGCCAAAATATCAACCATTGCCACATAAATTTGATATATATATTTTTTGCATGTTATATGTGCACTAGTTTCTGTGACCTGGGCAGGTAAATAAATACTTTTGCCCATTTTTTCTATATTGACTTGAGAATTTTTGGGGAATTTGAGTTCCCTTTTCTGTGGCTTTTGCTTTTAATTTTGGTACAGTGACTCACAAAACTATGAGGACCCTTGATGCATATTTTGGCCAAAATATCGACCAATACCTCATATTTATCATTTACAGTTTTGCATGCTATGCTGGATTTAGCCAATCCCATCTATATTGGCCTTGTTATCTAGGGCACCTGTCCCGGTGGTAAGTCTCTATCCCTGTACAGGGGTATAATGGTGAAGGCAGACATCCCTGGCCCTGTGGTAAGCCTCTATCCCTGTACAGGGGTATAATGGTGAAGGCAGAGATGCCTGGCACTGTGGTAAGCCTCTATCCCTGTACAGGGGTATAATGGTGAAGGCACAGATCTCTGGCTCTGTGGTAAGCCTCTATCCCTGTACAGGGGTATAATGGTGAGGGCAGAGAGCTTTGGCCTTGTGGTAAGCCTCTATCCCTGTACAGGGGTATAATGGAGAGGGCAGAGATCTCTGGCCCTGTGGTAAGCCTCTATCCCTGTACAGAGGTATAATGGTGAAGGCAGAGATCTCTGGCCCTGTGGTAAGCCTCTATCCCTGTGCAGGGGTATAATGGTGAAGGCAGAGATCTCTGGCCCTGTGGTAAGCCTCTATCCCTGTACAGAGGTATAATGGTGAAGGCAGGGGCGTATCTAGGGGGGTGCAGGCGGACCTTTTGCCCCGGGCGCCAGTCAGTGGGGGGCGCAGCCTCGCCGCATATTGTGCACGGCCACGGGCGGCCGCGGAGCTGCGTGCACACAACCATCCCCTGCTGCTGGTCCGCCCCGCCCCCTGGCAGCAGTTAACACCCCCCCCGGGCACTTTGCGCTGTGGCTGACATGACTTCACCCGGCGCGCCGCACAGACAGAGTTACGGAGAGGAGAAGAAGAGGAGCCGATGTTAGGAGCTGCTGCCCGCTGTCTGTGGCCTGCCTCCTCCTCCTGAGTCCCGACTCCTGACTCAGATTGAGTCGTCCCGGTCCGTCCTCCTAGGCTAGCTGCGGTGCGCGGCTGCGCCTACAACTCTACTCGTCTCTCCAGTCCTAAAGTAAAAAGTTACCATAAACAGGAGGGGGGGGGTTAATGGGGGGTGATGGTGGTTGCCTGTGGGAGTTATGAGGTGTATATATGTTATCTACATCAGGGCAGGTGCAGGCACACACTAAGAGGTATAATATTATACCTCATACTGTGTGCCTGCCTGGTGATGTATACATATATACACCTCACAGTGTGCCTGCCTGATGTATACATATATATACCTGAGGTATATATATGTATACATCATCAGGCAGGCACACTATGAGGTGTATATATGTATACATCAGGCAGGTAAACACATAATACACAGAGCACAGCTGAATATAGATGACTGTCATCTATATACAGCTTTGCTGTGTGTGCAGCCTGTGCGTGCTCTATATACAGCAGTGTCTGTATACCTGAGGTCAGGGGTGTATCTAGAGGGGTGCAGCCGGAGGAGAGGGGTAACGGCAGCAGGGGCGGCGAGCAAAACACACCCCACCCCCGTCCTCACCTACGGGGGGGGCGCCAAATTAGATCTGTGCCCCGGGCACCATCATAGCTAGTTACACTACTGGGTGAAGGCAGAGATACTTTGGGAACTGCACAATGGTGTGGCTAGTGCTGTCTGCCCATGGAAGCCTTTTGGAGCTGACAGACTTACACGGATCCCAACAGTTAGGAAAAAAGCTTTGGTTAGTTTCCATTGGGGTTAATTCAACCACTCCAGCACCAATGTTATAATTCTTTTCTTCCTACAAGAGCGTTCATCTATCAATTCGCCATGGCTGGAGAATGAGCTGAAGGCCAGTAAATAAATAAATTGAAATTAAATGGCAATGTTTTACTGCGTGAGTAATGATATTATGGATCTCTGCCACACGATCTTGTAATCCTTAATTTGCTAAAAATAAAAAAAAATATCATGGAGGGCCTATGTGCCTTTCTTAAATAATATAATATTGCAGATTATTAGTTCTAGATTTTGTTATGAGCCTTTGATCCAGGGAACTAGTCTGATTGACATAACAGGGGTCAGGAAGGAATTTTCCCCCTAATATGGGGCAATCATGGGTTTTTTACCTTCCTCTGAATCAACACATTAATTTTTTGGTTGAACTTAATGGACTTGTATCTTTTAACCTTAAAACTACGAAACTCTTCTGAGGTCCGGGGGTGAAGGCAGGGCTCCTTTGGACCAGCAGGAATGGGGTGCTTTGCTCCAAATCTGTGGAAGCCTTTTTGAGCCAATCAACAAGGGATCAAATAGTTATTTCCTTCACTGTAAGTAATGAGTGGTTTGTTTATGTTTTATAAAGGGATAACCCTTTTCCTTTTTTAATCTTGGACAACCCCTTAAAAAGTCGACCTATCAGCTCTCCAGACATATCTTCTCTTCCAATACTTTGTTATCCGCATTACATAACAATTATCAAGCATATTTCATGTGTTGATTCTCTGTTACTTCTCCTAAAAATTAATGTTTCTATTGACAATAGTTTTTTTTTTATTCCGGTTGTTAATGGATTTTGCTTTTACACATCCTGGCCCTGTCTAAGCACGCAGACAATATCAGAATATGTGCTGACGTGGTCATTTGACAACTGGATCTATCTGCTATCCAGACATATCTTTTTTTTCAATACACTGTTGTTGAACCTCTGTTATTTCTCCTAAAAATGAATACCATATATACTCGCGTATAAGCCGAGTTTTTCAGCCCAAAAATTGGGCTGAAAAGTCCCCCCCTCTGCTTATACGCGAGTCACTGTATACAATGTATACAGTATACAGTGCCCCCCCATCAGTATACAGGCCCCCCCCTTGTGTAGCAATCCTGTAAAGGAAGAGATTAGTATACTTATCCCTGCCGCTGTCCCGCCGCCGCTATCGCGCTCCTCCGGCTTCATCCAGCGTCTTCCGTCTTCTTCCGGCTTCCTCCAGTGGGCGCAGGCAATGACGTCATTGTCTGCGCGCCAGAGGAGGAAGCCAGAAGAAGACGGAAGACACTAGATGAAGACGGAGGAGCGCGCTGGCGGCACCGGGACAGCGGCAGGGATAAGTATACTAATCTCTTTCTTTACAGGATTGCTACACAAGGGGGGGGGCATGTATACTGATATGGGGGGGGCTGCTGTATATACCTCTGGGGCTGCTGTATATACCACTGGGCAGTGGCGGATTATAATGAGGTCAATATGGACTTTTGCCCCGGGCCCAATAGTGTTGGGGGGCCCACAGCCCAGGGGGTAAATTGCCCCATTATAATCCGCCACGGCGCCACCATACAGCACTGTGCACGCAGGGCTGCTGCAGCGTCCATGAGGTGACGAGCCCTGCTAGTTGACAGGAGGCGGCATCCGCAGGGGCGCCTGGTGGTGTTATGACCCCCTGCTGATGCCGCTCTCTCTCCTACAGTCCCGGACGCCGCCACGTTACACCTCCCCCCCTCCGCAGTGTGAGCCCACCTGTAGAGCCGCACAGGATGGAAGACCTGTGCTTACAGGACCTGTGATGATGTCAGTGCAGGGGAGGAGTCAGGGATCACATGATCAGCTCCTCGTTATGCAGCCCTCCACTGTGCTGGATATCATGGTGCTGGATAAGGTGAAGAAGAGGATGAGATGAAGGTAAGGTGTGGGGTCAGGATATTTACAGTGTGGATGTAGCAGAGCCAAGTGTGTACTAGGTGTATGGAGCAGGAGCCGAGTGTATACTAGGTGTATGGAGCAGGAGCCGAGTGTATACTAGGTGTATGGAGCGGAGCCGTGTGTGTACGAGGTGTATGGAGCGGAGCCGAGTGTGTACGAGGTGTACAGAGCGGAGCCGAGTGTGTACGAGGTGTACGGAGCGGAGCCGTGTGTGTACGAGGTGTATGGAGCGGAGCCGAGTGTGTACGAGGTGTACAGAGCGGAGCCGAGTGTGTACGAGGTGTATGGAGCGGAGCCGTGTGTGTACGAGGTGTATGGAGCGGAGCCGTGTGTGTACGAGGTGTATAGAGCGGAGCCGTGTGTGTACGAGGTGTACAGAGCGGAGCAGAGTGTGTACGAGGTGCATGGAGCGGAGCCGAGTGTGTACGAAGTGTATGGAGCGGAGCCGTGTTTGTACGAGGTGTACAGAGCGGAGCCGCATGTGTACGGAGCAGAGCTGAGTGTGTACGGAACAGAGACTTGTGTACGAGGTGTACAGAGCAGAGCCGTGTGTGTACAGGGTGTATGGAGAAGAGCCGCGTGTGTACGAGGTGTATGGAGCGGAGCCGCATGTGTGTGAGGTGTATGGAGCAGAGCCACATGTGTGCGAGGTGTATGGTGCGGAGCCGTGTGTGTACGAGGTGTACAGAGCGGAGCCGCATGTGTATGAGATGTATGGAGCAGAGCTGAGTGTGTACGGAGCTGAGCCGCGTGTACTAGGTGTATGGAGCGGAGCCGCATGTGTATGAGATGTACGGAGCAGAGCCGCGTGTATGAGGTGTACGGAGCAGAGCCGAGTGTGTACAGGGTGTATGGAGCAGAGCCGCATGTGTATGAGGTGTACAGAGCCAAGCCGCATGTGTATGAGGTGTATGGAGCAGAGCTGAGTGTGTACGGAGCAGATCCTAGTGTGTACAGGGTGTACGGAGCAGAGCCGCGTGTGTACGAGGTGTATGGAGTGGAGCCATGTGTGTACAAGGTGTATGGAGCAGGGCCGTGTGTGTACGAGGTGCACAGAGCAGAGCCGCGTGTGTACGAGGTGTATGGAGCTGAGCAGATTGTGTACAGGGTGTATGGAGCAGAGCCGCATGTGTACGAGGTGTACGGAGTGGAGCCATGTGTAAGCAAGGTATACAGAGTGGAGTTACATGTGTATGAGGTGTACGGAGCGGAGCCACATGTGTATGAGGTGTACAGAGCAGAGCCTTGTGTGTACGAGGTGTACGGAGCAGAGCCGTGTATGTACGAGGTGTACGGAGTGGAGCTGCATGTGTACAAGGTGTACAGAGCAGAGCCACGGGTGTACGAGGTGTACGGAGCGGAGCCGCGTGTGTACGAGGTGTATGGAGCGGAGCCGCATATGTACGAGGTGTATGGAGCGGAGCCGAGCGTGTATGAGGTGTTCAGAGCAGAGCTGAGTGTGTACTAGGTGTACGGAGCGGAGCCATGTATGCACGTAGCATGCGGACCTGTGTGTTTACAAGGTGTGTGTACCAGTAGTAGCCCCCTGCGGATGCTGCTCCCACTCCTATAGTCCCAGCTGCCTCTGTCGGCAGCATTGTTCTCCCGAGTGCCGGCCGCCGCTGTCCGCCCTGCTATGCTGATTCTGCCGGGCCCGATTGGGCTTTGCTGAATTCTCCTGCTCTAGGAGGACCCAGACTTACCAGATCCAGGCAGGCAGCTGATCTCGCCTGCGGCTGAGCAGACTCCTCCGTCCTCCTGACTGAGTCTGTGTCTCATCCGCCATCCACCACCTCCTGGGTCGCCGCCTGTATGAAGAGAGGGAGTCTGAGGAGAGGGACTGTCACCTAATACCGACAGAGCACAGAGAGGACGTGCCTGTGTGACAGAGAGGTGAGTGATATGTCCACTCCTGACTCCTGCCCTGCTGCTGCCTGTGGCTGTGCTCTGTGTGTGCACTGCCAGCCAGACCTCCTGGTGGCTGCTGCATGGCAGGGAGAACTCAGTCAGTGTAAAAAAAGAATGTAAGCAGTAATTAAATGATTTGTGAACTAAGGCCCCTTTCACATCTGCTTTTTTTTCAGATTGTGGCAGATCCGGCAGATTTACCGCATCTGCTGACTAACGGCCACACTTGCGACACGCTTGCGGCAAGCCCCATGCATTGTTTATGGGGCTTGCGGTTGGGTGCGGCAAGTGCGGTTCTGCCGGATGTGGCAAATCCGGCATTTGCGGCGGTGGAAAAAAATCGCTGCTGACCGCGTTATTATTTACCGTCGCAACAGCCGTTAGGGTACCTTTACACGCGGCTACATTTCTAGGGTGGCTACAGGTAACTTACTGGTTGCAGTGAAATCATGGAGACAAGGTTCTATCTTGTTGCTGTGTACAAATGGAATAATCTCTCCATGATTTCACTGCAACCAGTAAGTTACCTGTAGCCACCCTAGAAATGTAGCCGCGTGTAAAGGTACCCTTAGGCAGCACATGTGGTAAATCTGCTGGATCTGCCGCAATTTGAAAGACACGGTGATGTGAAAGGGGCCTAACCAACGCTGCTTTCACATCAGCGTTTAGCTGATGTTTGGGCCTTTCCAGCAGGTAGCGCCGCATGTGCTGGATCGTCCGCCTAACGGCCGACTTGCGGCCCGGATGCGGTAAGCCCTATGCATTGTCTATGGGGCTTGCGGTCCGGTGCAGCAAGTGCGGTACTGCCGAGTGCAGCACATCGGGCACTTGTGGCCGCGAAATAAAACGCTACAAGCGGTGTTTTTTTTTTTTTCGCGGCCGCAAGTGTCGGATCTGCAGCACCTCGCAGAACCACACTTGCCGCTCTGGACCGCAAGCCCCATAGACAATGCATAGGGCTTACAGCATCTGGGCCGCAAGTCGGCCATTAGGCGGCTGATCCAGCGCCACCTGCCGAATCGACCGCATATCAGCAAAACCGCTGATGTGAAAGGCCCCTTAATCACTGGAGTGGTCAGGGAGGGTGTGGGGAGACAATACTGGACAAAGGACTGTCATATTTGCCCAATGTAAATTGTGCCCCACCTTCTTGGATAGCACAGAAATATGTGAAATGGCTCTACATGGTGTATCATGTGCCCCTCTAAGTGGCTATCTTGCTTGGATCAAGTATGTATGGAGTCCATGCATACATGATTCAAGAAAAATATCCACATATAGAGGGGCACATACAGCATGTAGAGGTATTTCACATGTCTATCCAAGGTGAAGGGGTAGTGGGTGCGCACATTGTGTATTTTGAGAGTTTTTAACTCAGTATTTGTAAGGTCTCGTGTAGATGTTCAGTATTTGGTCAGTTTTTCCTTCAGTATATGTAAGGCTTCGTGCACATGCTGAGTATTTGGTGAGTTTTTTACCTCAGTATCTGTAAGGCCTCGTGCACACGCTGAGTATTTGGTGAGTTTTTTACCTCAGTATTTGTAAGGCCTCGTGCACACGCTGAGTATTTGGTGAGATTTTACCTCAGTATCTGTAAGGTCTCGTGCACACGCTGAGTATTTGGTGAGTTTTTACCTCAGTATCTGTAAGGCCTTGTGTAAATGCTGAGTATTTGGTCAGTTTTTACCTCAGTAATTGTAAGGCCTCGTGCACACGCTGAATATTTGGTGAGTTTTTACCTCAGTATCTGTAAGGCCTCATGTACACGCTGAGTATTTGGTCAGTTTTTACCTCAGTAATTGTAAGGCCTCGTGCACACGCTGAATATTTGGTGAGTTTTTACCTCAGTATCTGTAAGGCCTCGTGCACACACTGAGTATTTGGTGAGTTTTTACCTCGGTATTTGTAAGGCCTCGTGCACACGCTGAGTATTTGGTGAGATTTTACCTCAGTATCTGTAAGGTCTCGTGCACACGCTGAGTATTTGGTGAGTTTTTACCTCAGTATCTGTAAGGCCTTGTGCACATGCTGAGTATTTGGTCAGTTTTTACCTCAGTAATTGTAAGGCCTCGTGCACACGCTGAATATTTGGTGAGTTTTTACCTCAGTATCTGTAAGATCTCGTGCACACGCTGAGTATTTGGTAAGTTTTTTCCTCAGTATCTGTAAGGCCTCGTGTACACGCTGAGTATTTGGTCAGTTTTTACCTCAGTAATTGTAAGGTCTCGTGCACACGCTGAGTATTTGGTGAGTTTTTACCTCAGTATCTGTAAGGCCTTGTGTACATGCTGAGTATTTGGTCAGTTTTTACCTCAGTAATTGTAAGGCCTCGTGCACACGCTGAATATTTGGTGAGTTTTTACCTCAGTATCTGTAAGATCTCGTGCACACGCTGAGTATTTGGTGAGTTTTTTCCTCAGTATCTGTAAGGCCTCGTGTACACGCTGAGTATTTGGTGAGTTTTTTCCTCAGTATCTGTAAGGCCTCGTGCACACACTGAGTATTTGGTCAGTTTTTACCTCAGTAATTGTAAGGTCTCGTGCACACGCTGAATATTTGGTGAGTTTTTACCTCAGTATTTGTAAGGCCTCGTGCACACACTGAGTATTTGGTGAGTTTTTACCTCGGTATTTGTAAGGCCTCGTGCACACGCTGAGTATTTGGTGAGTTTTTACCTCGGTATCTGTAAGGCCTCGTGCACACACGCCTATGCTGCATTATAAGAAGGCGGCTATTATGCCCTGAATGCCCCTGTACACAGAATAAATAACTTATAAAAATCTTGCACTCTGTATTCTAACCTGTTACCAGTCTGAAATTCTTGCTTGCAGATTGGTCCATTCAGCCTCTCCTCGCTGTCTGACAGCCTCTTCTTCTGAATGATATGGATCACGCCTTTGTTATCCACGTCTCACTTTCCCATCTCACGCCTGTGCAGATGCCTCTCCAGCTTGCGCAAACGCACCGTGCTCTGCTCTACTGCGGCTACAATGTAAACTCATCTACTTATGCGCGAACCGCAGGGGTCTCTGCACATGGCTCCAGGCTCCCAGTCTGCTGCGTGTAATGTATGGTGACATCACTGAGAGTTTAAACTTGTAGGATAATCCCATGATGGAGCACAGTGCACCTGCACAAGCCGGAGAGGTATGGACGTAGCATAGGCAATGGAGAAATTGGACATGGTCACGTGGATAACGCAGGTGGCAGGAGGCGTTATCTACATCATGCAACAGAAGACTCTGTCAGATCGCGAGGAGGCGGGACGGACCAATCTGCAAGCAAGTCCATTGGACCAGTAACATGTGATTATCATACAGGGGGCACACTGTTCGAGATTGTTATAAGTTATTTATTCTGAGTACAGGAGCAGTCAGGGCATAATGGCCTCCTTCTAATGGACTGTTCAATACTATGGCTTAAAGGGTTTTTTTTTTCTTCCTAACTGAAGGGTAAATTGACTAGATCAATGGATATTGACAGGATAGAGTTTCACTTAGCAACTATTTTTCTGGAATAATCTATTTCAGGTATATGATGACCCCCGTCACATGAACCCCATCACACAACCCCCGTGACCCTGTCACATGACCCCTGCGACCCCGTCACATGACCCCCATCACATGACTCCCGCCACATGACTCGGGGGGGCCCACAGAGTCTGAACAGCCCCGGGCCCTGGCTACCCTTAATCCACCCCTGCCACTGGGCCTGCTGTATATACCTCTGGGGCTGCTGTATACTACCTCTGGGGCTGTATATACCTCTGGGGCTGCTGTATACTACCTAAGGGCTGCTGTATACTTCCACTGGGGCTGCTGTATACTACCACTGGGGCTGCTGTATATACCTCTGGGGCTGCTGTATACTACCACTGGGGCTGCTGCTGTATACTACCACTGGGGCTGCTGCTGTATACTACCACTGGGGCTGCTGTATATACCTCTGGGGCTGCTGTATACTACCACTGGGGCTGCTGCTGTATATACCACTGGGGCTGCTGCTGTATACTACCACTGGGGAGGCTGCTGTATACCACACTGGTGGGGGCTGTATACCTGTGCTGGGGTCCACCCTCGGCTTATACACGAGTCAATAGGTTTTCCCAGGTTTTGGGGGCAAAAGTAGGGGGGTCGGCTTATACACGGGTCGGCTTATACACGAGTATATACGGTACCTTTGTACTCATCCACCAATCACTATACTCAGCTATCTGCGCCGTCCCATAGATAAGAAACGCAATGATGCTGCACACGCTTGGCCGACTCTCCATCAGGACTGGTCCTGGCAGAGAGATCCCCATTAATTAACCATTGAATAGGTGATTACTTTCCATAGTGTTACAATCATGACAGTGCACAAACCTTCCAGATATAAGCCGGTGAGGAGAAGAGGGGCAGGGCGCAGCGTGACTGCGGGATCACACCACTGAGACATTGACTGTAGTCTGTAATCATAGAAAATATTAATGCAGGCTGTTTGCAGCCTTATTGTTTTGCATTGTAAGAAACTAAATATTAATAATTGGTAAAAACTTACTATAGTCATTAATGTGATATATCCTGTTGTTATCTCTAGGGCATCTGGGATCAGAAGGTCATGGTGTTTGGCTGGTCACAGGTCCTTTTTAGAGCCTGTTTGGCAATTATGATGAATAGAACAGAATTATTTCCAATCAGGGCTGATCATGTTAATAGGTCCTTTCTTATCCTTCTGAGAATCCTTTTAGCTTTTAATCTCAGATGTTGAACCTTATGACCACTCCCTTCCTCTATTTTAAACTCACTCCTAGCTCTCGACTATGCTGGTTATAGATCTTTTATGTTGACCTCTTTGATAAAGTTGTTCCAGTTGTAGCTATGAAATCCCTATATGGAGAACCTGTGGAGTTCTGTTTTATGTTTTGTCCCACTTCCTCATGGTGTCTTATTGCAGTGGTAAGACTAGCGTCTTGCTGCTCTACACACTAGCCAGGGCCTAGACACATGATCACACATGGTGGGGAAGGACCCATCTAGGGATGATAGGGAGCTCAGAGATAAGCCTCAGATAAGTAATAAGGGATGACCCCTCTTCCCTCTCCCTATCGCCAGGGCCTCCCTTTTACCTTTTTCCTTGTGTTCCACTCCTGTTGCAGCGTGTGCCTAGTGTTCCCTCACTACGGCATGACAACTATAACTATCCAACTATCACTTGTTGTGATCTAGATCAAAAAAAACGTAGAGTTCCCTATAGACACTGTGGTCTGGATACATCATTGCTTTTGCAGCAGTTTTTGTCAGTGTCTGAGTTACGGAAGATCGCAGGCTGAGGGCACCGGGGGACGAGGGCAGCAGTCTTCATCAAAGTGTGTTACTGTAAATGCTCACAACCAAGCAATGTTCAAGACGTGTGCCCGTGTTTCACTAGACTTTTATAATAAATCATTGTTAACAACTTTGATAGAGTCTATGCGTGCTTTGGCCCTCACCGGTGACTGTGAACTTGATATTTGCACTGGCGAGCCAGCCGGGGAAAGGTCAGTGGGATCAGGGCTGCTTTGTGGCTGAGGCTCAGGGGCTGGCTGGCCCAGGGGGCAAGGGGGCAGATGCCCCTCAGGCCAGTGGTCAAGCCATCTGTCATGTCGGTCTGGAAGGCCGCTCTGCCCCTGAAGCTCACTGCTCATGGGCCACTGCTGTGTAATTGCCCCACAGGTCGAAATTTGCCAGCCACGCCCCTGCTGAAGCCCTACCTTGCCCTCGACTACCGGGGCCCCATATGGCCGGCTCCTCAACATGACTTCTCTCTTATGACTTTGAATCCCTCCCTTAATCTTACTGTTAGAATCTACGAAACTTTGTGAATTAATCATCTATGTGAAGGACGCACAAGGGGAGACATTATCACTATCGATGTCAATGAAGAGTTAAGTGAAAACCAAAAATGTGGTAATAAGCAAAATTGATGCGGAGTCAGGCAAAAGAAAGCATCATGGAAAACCCCGCAGGGTAAAGAGCTCAAGAGTTTTCAGATCTGCATTTGGGGATTTAACTAAAAATAAAGTCTTTGTTGTTATAGACATGACTAGTAAAAAGGCCCGATGCAATTGCATCGGGAGCGCAGTGAAATGAATTGTGTGTATACAGGCGGGTCAGTGGGTAGCAGAGTATACAGGGGGCTCTGTGGGTAGCAGAGTATACAGGCGGGTCTGTGGGTAGCAGATTATACAGGCGGCTCAGTGGTTAGCCAAGTATACAGGCAGCTCTGTGGGTAGCAGAGTATAGAGGCGGCTCTGTGGGTAGCAGAGTATAGAGGCGGGTCTGTGGGTAGGAGATTATACAGGCGGCTCTGTGGGTAGCAGAGTATAGAGGCGGGTCTGTGGGTAGGAGATTATACAGGCGGCTCTGTGGGTAGCAGTATACAGGCGGCTCTGTGGGTAGGAGATTATACAGGCGGCTCTGTGGGTAGTAGATTATACAGGCAGTTCTCTGGGTAGCAGAGTATACAGGCAGCTCTCTGGGTAGCAGAGTATACAGGCGGCTTTGTGGGTAGTAGATTATACAGGTGGCTCTGTGGGTAGCAGTAAACAGGCGGCTCTGTGGGTAGGAGATTATATAGGCGGCTCTGTGGGTAGGAGATTATACAGGCGGCTCTGTGGGTAGCAGAGTATATAGGCTGCTCTGTGGGTAGCAGAGTATACAGAAGGGTCTGTGGGTAGCAGATTATACAGAAGGGTCTGTGGGTAGCAGAGTATACAGATGGCTCTGAGGGTAGCTGAGTATACAGGCGGCTCTGTGGGTAGCAGAGTATAGAGGCGGCTCTGTGGGTAGCAGAGTATAGAGGTGGCTCTGTGGGTAGCAGAGTATAGAGGCGGCTCTGTGGGTAGCAGAGTGTAGAGGCGGCTCTGTGGTTAGCAGAGTATACAGGCGGCTCTGTGGGTAGCAGAGTATAGAGGTGGCTCTGTGGGTAGCAGAGTATACAGGCGGCTCCGTGGGTAGCAGTGTATACAGGCGGCTCTGTAGATAGCAGAGTATGATGTGGCGGGAGGCTGGAGGGATGAGGAGAGATGAGGCAGGAGCGGCGACATCACCGCTCGGTGGCAGCACGTGGCTGCGTGCTGGGGCTGATGGCTGCCCCAATCACACGCCATTGTCGTCTGGGGCGGGGTGTGGGCTGTAGAGAGGCATCAGTCCCTCCCCAGAGGTCCCACATGTGACCTGAGGAAAAGGAGCGGATTGGGCGCTCTGTGGTAAACACAGGACGGCCATCCGATTGGTTGAGGACGGCGAGTGCGAAATAGGCACGATGCTATTGCATCAGGAGCGGGGTGAAAAGAAGAGGTGGTGTAGAAATAGCCGCTGAATAGTACAGTCCTCTCTCCAGAAAGTACACTGTTGTTGCGGGATTTATATGGTGTATATGTGGCTCAGTGGTTAGCATAGTATATGGTGGCTCAGTGGTTAGCACTGTATACGGTGGCTCAGTGGTTAGCAGTGTATAAGGTGGCTGAGTGGTTAGCAGTGTATACGGTGGCTCAGTGGTTAGCAGTATACACTTTGGCTCAGTGGTTAGCAGTGTATACAGTGGCTCAGTGCTTAGCACTGAATATAGTTGCTCAGTGGTTAGCACTGTATATGGTGGCTCAGTGGTTAGCACTGTATATGGTGGCTCAGTGGTTAGCACTGTATATGGTGGCTCAGTGGTTAGCACAGTATACGGTGGCTCAGTGGTTAGCACAGTATATGGCGGCTCAGTGATTAGCACAGTATATGGCGGCTCAGTGGTTAGAACTGTATATGGTGGCTGTGATTAGCACTCTATATGGTGGCTCAGTGATTAGCACTCTATATGGTGGCTCAGTGATTAGCACTCTATATGGTGGCTCAGTGATTAGCACTCTATATGGTGGCTCAGTGGTTAGCACTGTATATGGTGGCTCAGTGGTTAGCACTGTATATGGTGGCTCAGTGATTAGCACTCTATATGGTGGCTCAGTGGTTAGCACTCTATATGGTGGCTCAGTGGTTAGCACTGTATATGGTGGCTCAGTGGTTAGCACTGTATGGTGGCTCAGTGGTTAGCACTGTATGGTGGCTCAGTGGTTAGCACTGTATACGGTGGGTCAGTGGTTAGCACTGTATACGGTGGCTCAGTGGTTAGCACTGTATGGTGGCTCAGTGGTTAGCACTGTATGGTGGCTCAGTGGTTAGCCCTGTATATGGTGGCTCAGTGGGTAGCACTGCATGGTGGCTCAGTGGTTAGCACTGTATGGAGGCTCAGTGGTTAGCACTGTATATGGTGGCTCAGTGGTTAGCACTGTATGGAGGCTCAGTGGTTAGCACTGTATATGGTGGCTCAGTGGTTAGCACTGTATGGTGGTTCAGTGGTTAGCACTGTATATGGTGGCTCAGTGGTTAGCACTGTATACGGTGGGTCAGTGGTTAGCACTGTATACGGTGGGTCAGTGGTTAGCACTGTATACAGTGGCTCAGTGGTTAGCACTGTATATGGTGGCTCAGTGGTTAGCATTGTATACGATGGCTCAGTGATTAGCACTGTATATGGTGGCTCAGTGGTTAGCACTGTATATGGTGGCTCATGGTTAGCACTGTATATGGTGGGTCAGTGGTTAGCACTGTATATGGTGGCTCTGGTTAGCACTATATGGTGGCTCAGTGGTTAGCACTGTATATGGTGACTCAGTGGTTAGCACTGTATATGGTGGCTCTGGTTAGCACTATATGGTGGCTCAGTGGTTAGCACTGTATACGGTGGCTCAGTGGTTAGCATTGTATATGGTGGCTCAGTGGTTAGCACTGTATATGGTGGCTCAGTGGTTGGCACTGTATATGGTGGCTCAGTGGTTAGCACTGTATATGGTGGCTCAGTGGTTAGCACTGTATACGGTGACTCAGTGGTTAGCACTGTATACGGTGGCTCAGTGGTTAGCACTGTATACGATGGCTCAGTGGTTAGCACTGTATATGGTGGCTCAGTGGTTAGCACTGTATGGTGGCTCAGTGGTTAGCACTGTATGGTGGCTCAGTGGTTAGCCCTGTAGATGGTGGCTCAGTGGTTAGCACTGTATATGGTGGCTCAGTGGTTAGCACTGTATATGGTGGCTCAGTGGTTAGCACTGTATCCGGTGGCTCAGTGGTTAGTACTGTATAAGGTGGCTCAGTGGTTAGCACTGTATATGGTGGCTCAGTGGTTAGCACTGTATATGGTGGCTCAGTGGTTAGCACTGTATATGGTGGGTCAGTGGTTAGCACTGTATATGGTGGCTCTGTGGTTAGCACTGTATATGGTGGCTCAGTGGGTAGCACTGTATACGGTGGCTTAGTGGTTAGCACTGTATACGGTGGGTCAGTGGTTAGCACTGTATACGGTGGGTCAGTGGTTAGCACTGTATATGGTGACTCAGTGGTTAGCACTGTATATGGTGGCTCAGTGGTTAGCACTGTATATGGTGGCTCAGTGGTTAATACTGTATACGGTGGGTCAGTGGTTAGCACTGTATATGGTGGCTCAGTGGTTAGCACTGTATATGGTGGCTCAGTGGTTAGCACTGTACGGTGGCTCAGTGGTTAGCACTGTATATGGTGGTCAGTGGTTAGCACTGTAATATGGTGGCTCAGTGGTTAGCACTGTATATGGTGGCTCAGTGGTTAGCACTGTATATGGTGGGTCAGTGGTTAGCACTGTATACGGTGGCTCAGTGGTTAGCACTGTATGGTGGCTCAGTGGTTAGCACTGTATATGGTGGGTCAGTGGTTAGCACTGTATACGGTGGCTCAGTGGTTAGCACTGTATGGTGGCTCAGTGGTTAGCACTGTATATGGTGGCTCAGTGGTTAGCACTGTATGGTGGCTCAGTGGTTAGCACTGTATACGGTGGCTCAGTGGCTAGCACTGTATATGGTGGCTCAGTGGTTAGCACTGTATACGGTGGGTCAGTGGTTAGCATTGTATACGATGGGTCAGTGGTTAGCACTGTATATGGTGGGTCAGTGGTTAGCACTGTATATGGTGGCTCTGGTTAGCACTGTGTATGGTGGCTCAGTGGTTAGCACTTTATACGGTGGCTCAGTGGTTAGCACTGTATATGGTGGCTCAGTGGTTAGCACTGTATATGGTGGCTCAGTGGTTAGCACTGTATACGGTGGCTCAGTGGTTAGCACTGTATGGTGGTTCAGTGGTTAGCACTGTATATGGTGGCTCAGTGGTTAGCACTGTATATGGTGGCTCAGTGGTTAGCACTGTATACGGTGGCTCAGTGGTTAGCACTGTATGGTGGCTCAGTGGTTAGCACTGTATACGGTGGCTCAGTGGTTAGCACTGTATACGGTGACTCAGTGGTTAGCACTGTATACGGTGGCTCAGTGGTTAGCACTGTATATGGTGGCTCAGTGGTTAGCACTGTATATGGTGGCTCAGTGGTTAGCACTGTATATGGTGGCTCAGTGGTTAGCACTGTATGGTGGTTCAGTGGTTAGCACTGTATATGGTGGCTCAGTGGTTAGCACTGTATATGGTGGCTCAGTGGTTAGCACTGTATATGGTGGCTCAGTGGTTAGCACTGTATATGGTGGCTCAGTGGTTAGCACTGTATATGGTGGCTCAGTGGTTAGCACTGTATGGTGGTTCAGTGGTTAGCACTGTATATGGTGGCTCAGTGGTTAGCACTGTATGGTGGCTCAGTGGTTAGCACTGTATACGGTGGGTCAGTGGTTAGCACTGTATGGTGGTTCAGTGGTTAGCACTGTATATGGTGGCTCAGTGGTTAGCACTGTATGGTGGCTCAGTGGTTAGCACTGTATACGGTGGGTCAGTGGTTAGCACTGTATATGGTGGGGGGACAGAATGGAGTGGGGGCAGAGTGGAGTGAGGGAGAATAGAGTGAAGCAGAGCAGGGGTAGAATATAGAGGGGCAGAATGGGGTCCCCCCCCCTGTTTCCCCTGGGCTCTATGTGCCCCTGCACTGTCTTTAGTCGCCCTGCCCCCTCTGTGGCTTCTTACCCTTCTTCCGAGCTCAGATCAATGAATAGAGGGCCTGGAGTGATGTCTGAGTCATGTGAATGATCACATGACTCTGACATCACCAAAGGTCCTTTAGCCTTGTAGTGAAGATGATCGGAGAAGAGAGATGCGGGAGTGTGACGGATCAGCAGGAGAGGTGGGGGGGATCTATGGCTGTGGGGGATCTATGGCTGGGGGGGGGGATCTATGGCTGGGGGGGGGGGGATCTATGGCTGAGGGGGGATCTATGGCTGAGGGGGGGGTCTATGGCTGGGGGGGTCTATGGCTGGGGGGAATCTATGGCTGGGGGGGATCTATGGCTGGGGGGGGGATCTATGGCTGAGGGGGGATCTATGGCTGAGGGGGGGGTCTATGGCTGGGGGGGTCTATGGCTGGGGGAATCTATGGCTGGGGGGGGGTCTATGGCTGGGGGGGGATCTATGGCTGGGGGGGGGATCTATGGCTGAGGGGGGGATCTATGGCTGAGGGGGGGATCTATGGCAGAGGGGGGGGATCTATGGCTGAGGGGGGGGTCTATGGCTGGGGGGGGTCTATGGCTGGGGGGGATCTATGGCTGGCGGGGGTCTATGGCTGGCGGGGGTCTATGGCTGGCGGGGGTGTGCGGGCGGCATTGTGCGGGGGTGTATGGCTGGCGGGGGTGTGCGGGCGGCATTGTGCGGGGGTGTATGGCTGGCGGGGGTGTGCAGGCGGCATTGTGCGGGGGTCTATGGCTGGGGGGGTCTATGGCTGGGGGGGTCTATGGCTGGGGGGAATCTATGGCTGGGGGGATCTATGGCTGGGGGGGGGGGATCTATGGCTGAGGGGGGATCTATGGCTGAGGGGGGGGTCTATGGCTGGGGGGGTCTATGGCTGGGGGGGTCTATGGCTGGGGGGAATCTATGGCTGGGGGGGATCTATGGCTGGGGGGGGATCTATGGCTGGGGGGGTCTATGGCTGGTGGGGGTGTGCAGTCGGCATTGTGCGGGGGTCTATGGCTGGTGGGGGTGTGCGGGCGGCATTGTGCGGGGGTGTATGGCTGGCGGGGGTGTGCGGGCGGCATTGTGCGGGGGTCTATGGCTGGCGGGGGTGTGTGGGCGGCATTGTGCGGGGGTGTATGGCTGGCGCGGGGGTGTGCGGGCGGCATTGTGCGGGGGTCTATGGCTGGCGGGGGTGTGCAGGCGGCATTGTGCGGGGGTGTATGGCTGGCGGGGGTGTGCGGGCAGCATTGTGCGGGGGTGTGCGGAGGTCTATGGCTGGCGGGGGTGTGCAGGCGGCATTAGGAAAGCGGCGGCTCGCAGTGGCACAAAGGACCTTGGGATTCGGCTACAACGCCCGAATTCCAAACTCCCGATCATATAAGTAGATGAAGAGTAACTTCTCCTTTTGACTGATGACTTCGGTGACATAAAGCCTCATCCAGTGTTCCCTTCTCATGGCTATCACTGAAAAGCTTTATTACAAGTCCCCATGAACCATTAAACAGTCATTATTGCATCAAGAGGACAATTTTGTTGATAAAACCCCTTCACCCCTGGAGATTTCCAGTTTTCTGTTTTTCCCTCCCCTTCCTCTAGGAGCCAGAACTTTTTATTTTTCCATCACTATAGACATATGAGGCTGTTTTTTGCAGGAGGAGTTGTCCTTTTGAATGCCATCATTCATTTTACCATTTAACAGGAAAACAGGAACAAATTCCAAGTGCGGTGAAATGGCAAAAAAGTGCGATTTCACGATTGATTTTTTTGCTTTTTATTCACTATATGGTAAAACTGACATAGTAGTGTGATGCCTCGGGTCGGTACGAGTTTGTAGATACCAAACACGTATACTTTTATAACAAAGTAAAAGTGAGAAAACGTTTTAAAAATGATAAGAATAAAGAAAAAATAAAAGTTCAAATTACCCCCCTTTTGCCCCATTGGAAATAAAACTACTAAAATAAAATAAAAATACACTTGTTTGGTATCGCCGCGTTCAAAAATACCGGTGAATCAACATATGATAATAAATTAATCACATCTGTAAACTGCGTAACAGAAAAAAACTCCAAATGGCAAAATTACGTTTTAAGTGGTGAAAAAAAATTCAGAAACTTGTAAAAAAAAAAAAAAAAATCGCACTTTTGCGCCATTTTCCGCAACCTGTAGCATTTTCATTTTTCAGGATCTGGAGCTGTTTGACAGCTTATTTTTTGCGTCTTGAGTCAACGTTTCCAGTAATACCGTATTTCTGTAGATGTGATGTTTTGATCACTTGTTTAAACGGCGACCAAAAAAACTTAATTTTGCCGTTTTGTCTTTTTTTCCATTACGATTTATAGATCTGATTACCGGTAATTGATTTAATACTTTGATAGATGGGGCATTTCTCAGCGCGGCAATACCAAATATGTGTACTTTTATTTTATCTTAATAGTTTTATTTCCAATGGGGCAAAAGGGGGTGACTTGAACTTTTTTTTTTTTTAATTTTTATATTTTTTAAAAAGTTTACTCCCTTTCACTTTGCTTTATTTGGCCCCTTGGGGCGCTTCATCACTGCAGTGCCGATTGCTTGTGTTATACAGAGCTGTGTTAATCTATGGCTCTACAATGAAGATATGATCATCTCCCATGAATGCCGGCACTCACAGGAAGTGAGTCATGACAGTGACAGGTGTCTTCATCTGACCCCTTGCTGTCATGGCAACTCATCGGTGCCCCTTGATCATGTCAAGGTGTCACCGATGGTGGTGGGCAAATGGTGCAATGGTGCTACCCCCGCTGTGGCATGTTAGATCGTGCTGTCAGAGTTTGATAACGTGATCTAACAGGTTAACAGGAGATGGTGGATCTCAGATCAACCCGCACTTGTCAACTGGATATGTCGGCTGATCAAATCATATGACATATGCAGCGAATGATGCGAGCTCAGCTCGTGAGCCCGCATCAAATTCATGGTCAAGTCCAACTGGGTACAGTACCTATACATCATTGGCTATGAAGAAGTCAAAGGGGGGTTCCAGTGTTATGTAAACAAAAGTTAATTCTTGCTTACATTAAAGATCCTATAACTTTTTAATTCACTTTGTATTTCAATTATTATTATTATTATTATTTATTTATATAGCACCATTAATTACATGGTGCTGTACATGAGAAGGGGCCACATACAAAATTATAGATCTGGTTTACAGTAAACAAATTAACAATGACAGACTGGTACAGAGGGGAGAGGACCCTGCCCTTGCGGACTTAGGGTATGTGCACACAGGAAGGTTTAGGGCCGTTTTAGCAGCGGAAACCGCCGGTCGGTTTCCATTAGGTTTATGCAAATTTATGTTAATCCAAAAGCGGCTTTTGGGTTAACATATAAACCTATGGAAACCGACCCCCGGTGTGCACACACCGGCGGTTTCCACATGCTCATCCGTTGCTAACCCGCTGGGTTCCCAGCGGGTTAGCAAAGAATGAGCATGTTCTATAATCCGGCCGGTTCTGCAGCGGCTGCAAGCAGAATCATGTGCTGCTTCCAGCCGCTGCAGAACCGACGCGGCTAACCCGCTGTGCACCCGCCGCAAAGCCGACGCACACCCCCGCACATACCCGACAGGAAGCCGGTGGACGGCTCCGGAGCTTCCTGTCGGGTCCACCCAGCCGCCGCCGCCACTAACCCGCCCCCCGTGTGCACATAGCCTAAAAGTCTACGGGATAGTGGGAAAGAGACAGAAGGTTGGGGGTGTGGCAGCTCTAGTGGTGATGGCGAGGTGGCAGCTCTGGTGATGGTGGTAAGGTGGCAGCTCCGGTGGTGGTGAGGCAACAGCTCCGGTGGTGGTGAGGCGGCTGCTCTGGTGGTGGTGAGCTAGCAGCTCGGGTGGTGGTGAGGCGGTAGCTCTGGTGGTGATGAGGTGGCAGCTCGGGTGGTGGTGAGGTGGTAGCTCTGGTGGTGATGAGGCAGCAGAATGGTCATTGCAGGCTGTAAGCTTTCCTGAAGAGATGGGTTTTCAGGTTCCGTCTGAAGGATCCGAGCGTGGTGGATAATCGGACGTGTTGGGGTTCAGAATTCCAGAAGATGGAGGATACTCAGAAGTCTTGGAGGCGATTATTTGAGGCACGAATAAGTGTAGAAGAGAGGAGGAGATCTTGGGAGGTTTGAAAATTACGTGAGGAAAGATAGTGGGAAATTAGTTCAGAGATATATGGGGGGGACAGATTGTGGATGTCTTTGTAGGTCAATGTTAGTAGTTTGAACTGGATTCGTTGGGGAATTTGGAGCCAGTGGAGAGATTTGCAGATGGGAGAAACGGGAGTAGTGATGAGAGAGGAGGATTAGTCGGGCAGCAGAAATGAGGACAGACTGGAGAGAGTTAGCGGGGAGGCCACAGAGGAGAGGGTTGCAGTAATCAAGGCGGCAGATGATGAGGGCGTGTATAAGAGTGTTAGTAGATTGAGGACTGAAGAAGGGATGGATTCTGGAAATATTTTTAATTCTTCATCATTTTCAAGTTATACGGTAAGATTGCTGAAATTTAAATAATCTTATTTCCATTCAAAGGCTGTAAGCCTATAATGCCAATATATTATAGATATAAAAGGGAAAAAATTTGTAGATATTTTATAGGTTTTTTATTTTTTTTGTTTGACTTTAACATTTATCTATTGCTATTTTACACATTTTTTAGGCCCATTTAGATTATTAATCAAATCTATGTATCTGTGGGGAGCCCGCACTAGCAGCGGACCCCCCGCCAATGCCACCCTCTGCTTACCGCCACCTGAGGCAACCTACTCAAATCACCTTATGATAGGTGCACCCCTGACACCAGGTACTGCTCCATGGCAATCCCCAGTGCTGTAGGAGCTGACCAGACGATCAGAGACGAAGTCAGAGCAGCAAGAAGTAGCAAGAACAGGAGGCTAATAGGACGGAGCTGGAGCCATCAGCGGGGGGTCAGTATAGGACACTGGCAGGACTGGACCAGTGGAACAGACAAGAGACTGAACTGGAGACTAACATGAGACTGTCTAAACTAGTGGATGGAAGTCAGACTAGAAATCTAATTGCTTGGGCTCCTCCCAACAGATGAAAGTGTCTTAAAGGGAATCTGTCAGGTCAAAAATCTGTATATAATTGATATCATTTTCTAATTTCTTTCTCCAAGCTCTCTCTATTCATGTATTTCTTTTATTTATATTTCCCTTCTATCGTCTGTAAATTTCAAATAACGAGATTCATTCCATCTGTCAATCATAGTGAATGGTCCACTTACAGTAGTTCTGTGCTGTCCACTCCCAGTAGGATGAATATTCATGTCACATATTCACAGCACTGCATAGGACATTATTGAGGGGGGAAGCTGTATCCTCCTCTCTGCTCCTGATGAATCAGCCCCTCTGTCTTTTGGTTCTTTTGTCACTTACTGTATACATGTCTTTTAAATATTTTCTGCAATCTATGCATTAGACACTAGAGGGCGACAGACACACATAAGATGGGGCCTATGCGTTTCCACTATTGCCTGCTACGGACAAGGCTGCTTTTACGACAAACATAACCCTTGGAAAAAGTAAAGGTTGGGACCCCCAATGGCTGGAAAATTGTACCAGTAGCTCAGTGAAGGCAATGTGCAGGGATATAACCAAGGGTGGACATATCATTGGTGCAACGTGTGCAGCCACACAGGGGCCCAAGAGGTATGGGGACCCATTCCTACCTCCGAAGCCAGTGCAATTTTGCATTTTTAAGGTTTCCTGGGCTGGAAAGAGCCCATATATTGTTCTTGCACAGGGAGCCTTTTCTGTCTGCGTTTGCCAGTAGATATCACAGTGTGCAAAGACATCTTAAAAGATCGGGGCATAGGAACCAAGACATACGGGCATCCAAAAAAATATGCCAGGAATAAAAATATTACCACCATACACTGATGAACTATTACCGTATATTTCTCAGCATGAAGATGGCAAAGACTTTTATGGGCACTGGGGAGCGCTGTCATATCATTGCTAGCATACGATCCAAAAACATAAAGGGGGAATTAGCCAGAGATATTTTTTGGACAACACTGTAAAGGTTAAAAAATATATATATTTTTTTTTAGAAATAGCGCCACACTTTGATACAGGCCATTTCTGGTACTGCATGTCATCCCTATTTATTGCAATCATTTTATATAAGTGTGGATGGAATGAGACTGCAATATCCCATAGTCTAGACAGAGCATGGTTTCTTAAAGGGGCTGCCCATTTTAGAAAACATCTTCATACCACCACAGTTTCTGGTAAATAATAAACAAACTGCTCTTTGCTAACCCTCCCCTGTGTCTCCGGCGCTGCCCCGTTCTCTGATGGGTTTTTTTGCTGAAGGAGTGATGTAACGTCGTCAGCGCTGCAGCCAATCACTGAGGCAGGGTTGCTGAGCTCAGCGATTGTCTGCAACGCTGTTGGGACTTCTGTAGCCAACCTATTCAAAATCACAAGAACAGTATCGTAGACACATCACTATACACATGGAAGGTACCGTGAGGTAAATAAGTATTTGATCCCTTGCTGAGTTTGTTAGTTTGCCCACTGACAAACACATGAACAGTCTATAATTTTAAGGGTAGGTTACTGTTAACAGTGAAAGATAGAATATCAAAAATAAAATGCAGAAAATCACATTGTGTAAATTATATAAAGTTATTTGCATTTTGAAGAGAGAAATAAGTATTTGATCCCCTACCAACCATTAGGAGTTCTGGCTCCTACAGACCAGTTAGACGCTCCTAATCACCTGGTTACCTGCATTACAGACAGCTGTTACATTGTCACCTGTATAAAGACTCCCGTCCACACACAATCAGTCAGACTCTAACCTCTACAACATGGGCAAGACCAAAGAGCTTTCTAAGGGCCACGTCACACACACAGATATTTGTGCAGATATTATTCACAGATCTCTGGTTGCAGTGAAATCATGGACACGTGGTTCCATTTTGTGGCTGTGTACAAATGGTACAATCTGTCCATGATTTCACTGCAACCAGAGATCTGTGAATAATATCTGCACAAATATCTGTGTGTGTGACGTGGCCCTAAGGATGTCAGGGAAAAGATCCTAGACCTGCACAAGGCTGGAATGGGCTACAAAACCGGACGTGAGGCTGCTTTCACATTTGCGTTTTGAAACACAGCGTACCGAACGCAGCCAAATGCATGCGCACTGTGCTCCTATGTTTAACATGGGAATGCTTGGTACCTGCGTTTCGCTACGTTCGGTTGCGTTCGGATGCGCATAATTTGTGCGCCCTCCGAATGCAACATGTTGCATTTTTGTGTGTTCAGGCACTTGTTTTACCAGCAAACGTCCGCAAGCGCACAAACAATGCATGAAAGTCAATGGATCCGCAGTGTCCTCCGCATGACAGCGCAGGAGAATGCTGTGGATCACATTGAAATCTTTCCCGGTGACCAATGCTGATCTCCCAGGAGATCAGCGGCATCCCCCGGGACATCCGCGGCGGCCCCCCAAAACATCAGCGGTGGCCCCCGGGACATCAGCGGTGGCCCCCGGGACATCAGCGCCGGCCCCTGGGACATCAGTGCCGGCCCCTGGGACATCAGCGCCGGCCCCCGAGACATCAGCGCCGGCCCCTGGGACATCAGTGCCGGCCCCCAGAAGAGCAGCTGGAGCAGCTGCTGATCTCCCGGGGACATGCGCCACTAATCTCCTGGCAGTGTCGGCGCGGGAGATTTAAAGAAACAGCTGTTTAAAACTCCAGCGTCGACATCACCTATTCGGTGACGGCGAGGGAGATTTAAATAGCTGTCAGATCAACTGTTTCTTTAAATCTCCCGCGCTGACACCACCGGGAGATTAGCGTCGCCCGCTGGGAGGAAGAGATCTCCACCGCTGATCTCCGCCTCCCGGCCGCCGAGATGGCTGATTGGCTGGCCAGGCACCATACTTTGTGAACACATGTGGAGAATCTCTGCTGCGTTCACATCAGTATAGCAGACACATACGCTAGTGTGAAAGTAGACTAAGACGCTGGTTGACAAGAAGGCAACTGCCGGTACAATAGTAAGAAAATGGAAGAAATACAAAATGAGGTCAATTCACATCGATCTAGGGCTCCATGCAAAATTTCACCCTGTGGGGTATCCAGGATCATGGGGAAGATGACAGATCAGCCTAAAACTACACAGGAGGAACTTGTGAATGATCTCAAGGCAGCTGGGACCACTGTCACCAAGAAAAGCATTGGTAACATATTACACTGTAATGGATTGAAATCCTGCAGTGCTGCAAATTCCCACTGCTTAAGAAGACACATGTGCCGCCCGTCTGAAGTTTACCAATGAACACCTTGGTGATTCTGAGAGTGATTGGGAGAAGGTGTTGTGCTCAGATGTGACAAACATTGAGCTAATTTGGCAATAAATCAATGCGCTGTGTTTGGAGGAAGTGTAATGCTGCCTATGACCCAAAGAACACCGTCCCCACAGTCAAGCATGGCGGTGGAAACATAATGTTTTGGGGGTGTTTCTCTGCTAAGGGAACAGGACTACTTCACCACATCAATGGGACAATGGAGCCATGTACTGTCAAATCCTAAGTGGCAACCTCCTTCCCTCCACCAGGACATTAAAAATGGGTCAAGGCTAGACAATGTGATCAATGAACAATGGCGTGATACTCAATTTAGGTTCATGCACTCGGCAATTTATGGGTTCAGGACCTATACACAAAACACTGATACTGACAGGCGGCAGTCATGCCCGAGGTGTGGAACAGAAGATACAGATCTGCTACATGGGATGTGGGAATGTACTAAAATTCGCCCACTGTGGGAGTTCGTAGAGAGCATGGCTAGGTCGGTGACGGGCATGGGGACAATATTGGGGAGGGAGGGATGGCTGTTTCATTGCATTACAAGTTCTCACGGACCCAGAGAAGTTCAGAAATTATTGCATACCATAGCGATCCTTACTAAAAGGGCGATACTCAGGGCATGGTTGGAGGCTACCCCGCCGTCTCGAGTGGGAATAATATCAGATATAAAGAAAGCAATGACACTGGAAAGAATAGAGGCGGAATCAAACAAAGATAAGTTGCCGACAAAATTTTTCAAAAAGTGGAGGAATTTTATTACGCATTGCCTAACGGACACTGAGGTAAAATCAGTGGTCACACCTTTCAAAAATTCAGAATGGTACCTGACAGAGCAACTAACGGGATCTTTGGGCCGTCTGGAATTGCAGTAGGGCTGATAGTCATAGAGCTAGGCGAGACGGAAGACTATAGACTGCAGGGATATCTGATGGAGTGAGATGATGTGGTGCTAAAGGGGTGGGTGGGAGGGGTTATTTAGATTTGGAGGGTCTATTGTTGGGGCACTTTTCTTTTTGGATGGAGGTTGTTGGATGTAATAGAATCATTTACTGAACTTATTGTAATTTCTATGATAACCAAGAAAATCTAATAAAGATATTTGGAAAAAAAAAATGGGTCAAGGCTGGGTCTTTCAGCACAACAATGACCCAAAACATACAGCCAAGGCAACAAAGGAGTAGCTCAAAAAGGAGCACATTAAGGTCATGAAGTGGCCTAGCCAATCTCCAGACCTTAATCCCACAGACAACCTATGGAGGGAGCTGAAGCTCCGAGTTGCCGAGCAACAGCTTCAAAATCTTAATGATTTAGAGATAATCTGCAAAGAGGAGTGGAGCAAAATTCCTCCTGACATGTGTGCAAACCTCATCATCAACTACAAGAAACATCTGACGGCTGTGCTGTCAACAAGGGTTATGCCACCAAGTATTAAGTCTGGATTGCCAGAGGGATCAAATACTTATTTCTCTCTTCAAAATGCAAATACATTTACATAATTTAGACAATGTGATTTTCTGGATTTTATATTCTATCTCTCAAAGTTAAAATTAACTTACCCTTAATATTATAGACTGTTCATGTCCTTGGCAGTGGGCAAACGTATAAAATCAGCAAGGGATCATATAATCATTTCCCTCACTGTGTGTATATCTATATATATATATATATATATATATATATATACACACATGCACTTTATATCTGTGACATATATTGCACTGCTTTGCCCTTTATGTACCTATTAGCTGCAGAGCCCAGTGTTCCCCATGCTTACTGGCCACACTATAGATGGAAGATAGATTGGTATATACATACATATATATATATACACACACATACACGTATATAATATATATATATAAATATAAAAATATAAATAATGAAAAATATATGTGTAGCAGCACAAAAAAGAAAATAATTCAGGTGCAAGCCCTCCTACCAAAGATCCTTAGGTGTAGATATTAAGAAAAAATGAGCAGCAGCACATCCTTTAAAAGAGAAAAACGTGGATTTACTCCCAGGATCGCAACGTTTTGGCTTGTCAAAGCCTTTTTCAAGCAGTACAGTCTGAGATATAAAGTGTACAGGTATATAAAGATAAAGATCAACCATTGACCATTATAAAATTTAACATGATTGGTCAATAATAATCATAAGGTGCACCTGTGATAGAGGGAAGCGGGCACAAACACACGTTATCAAGCATGGGGCTCACCTATACCGTCTCAGTGTACTCCATTATGTTCAATACAGCTCATCTGAGCATGTCTGACGTAGGTGACTAATTCCTGTTTGTTGCTGAAATCCCGGGCATGCTCAGTAGCACTGCGGGAATCTCGTCGGCCATCTTGGTTACCGTGGCAACGATGTAAACATAACAAAAGCCACGATCAAAAGCATGTCAGCTGTTTATTCCAAATATAGCACATAAGGCCATAACTATAGCCACATCATTTCCCTTAGGGTCATGCTCTATGGCAGGGGTCTCAAACTCCAGGCCTCGAGGACCGCACACAGTGCAGGTTTTCAGGATTTTCTTAGAGTTTGACAGTTGGTAGTTGGATAACCAACTGTCAAATGCTATGGAAATCCTGAAAAAATGCACTGCGTGCGGTCCTCGAGGCCTGGAGTTTGAGACCCCTGCCCTATGGGATCATAGGGACATCAGTACAGGTACAAAGGTGAAGGTGAAAAGGGATTTGACAAGACAAAACATTGCGGTCCTGGGAATAAATCCACGTTTCTCACTTATAAAGGACATGGTGCTGTTCATTTTTTCTTAACATATATATATATATATATATATACTGGTGCTTTTAATGCTTTTAATGCTGGGAGGCAGAATTGTCCTGCCAGCCCGGGTTGAGGAGCGGGGGTCGGTTGGTGCTGTCAGCCCGAGGTGGATTCGCTATAGGAGGTATTCAGCTCTCTCACCTGCATCTCAGCCGTGTCGCCTGCTATTCTGCAGTTGCGGCCGCAAAGTAAAGCTGGCCGGCCCATATCGGTGGGCAATACCACCAGCCTTGGGGGCACTTGCTCCCCTGCCACCTCGGCCAGTCCACCCCTGATATACGTGAAATATATATATATATATATATATATATTATATATATGACCTATATGTCATGGCACACTGTCACACCATTCAAATATCTATTTCATTGGAGTATGAATGTTAGTATTTGATCATACTTTTGGGCGCAACATTTACCTTATCTTGGTACCTTTTGAGTGTATTTATTATACACATTACATCCATGTGCTATATGTGCAGTCATGGATTTTCGCCAGTATTGTACCATCTTTGTTTTTAATTCACCTATTTCTCCTATTTTTTTGTGTTTATTTGTTCTATTTTGAATATGAATAAAATGTGTTTATTTTCCTATATGTTTGTGCGCTTCCAAACCTAGGTACCGCATATATTGTGTCTTACGCACTATTATGTATTTGTTTTGACTGATTTATAGTATTTTATAAAACTTAGTCTGAAGTTGTTGTTTACAGCTGATGAGATGGAATGTTTGTGTCTGTTGTCATGGTGATGACATCACAGGTTGATGGCATCAGCCAACCACAGCTTCGAACGGAACTGAAAAAAGTTTTTGATGTAGAATCTTCCGTTCAGCCGATGACTAAAGCATGCCCAGCCCACTTGCCTATGTCATCACTTTGTGATGTCACAAGTGATCAGCGGGAATAAAACCCCGATCCTGGCAGCTTCACAGTCATTTGTCACACTACATGCAAGAAGATGGGGCAGAACCCAAAGGTGCCCTTACACACAGAGATATATTGCTGGCAACCCACTGGATGATGCAGCGAAGTCATGGACAACATTGCTCCATTTTATTGCCGTGGAATGGAACAGTGTCTCCATGATTTCACTGCAACTAGTGAGTTGCAAGCAATACACAGTATTTCTGTGTGTAACAGTACCAGGAAGAACAAAGAAAGAAGAAAGAAGAGACTTGGACCTCACACAGTGGTGCCCTTGCATTATGCACCATGGGGTCCTTTGGACTTTAAACTGTGTGGGGCCCTGCGCCAAGATAGATGAAGAAGAAAGAAGAGACTTGGACTTCACACAGTGGTGCCCTTGCATTATGCACCATGGGGTCCTTTGGACTTTAAACTGTGTGGGGCCCTGCGCCAAGATAGATGAAGAACATCTCGTTTTCACCAGGATCGCAGTGAGTTTCTCTGATACTCTCATGAGTATCATGAGACGCCCGTGATGCTCTCATGAGTATCATGGGCACCTAATAATTGTATTGTTATTTATATGCATTTCTTTTTTGAGCAGGTTTATATAATTAAGGGTCATTCTATGCTTACTTACCTTACTTTTACAAGCTAAAAACTGAGTGTAGTCATGATTAACTCCGTTTTTTGGCTTGGGAGTGTAAGTTACTATGGAATGACATGCACTTCATTTTTGAGATTTATGTGATGTAATTAACATGCTTTTCCTTTTTGAGAAGGTTTTATGAAATTATCAATATGCAATTTGTTTTTGAGAAGTGTTATATAATTAACATGCTTTTCCTTTTTGAGAAGGTTTATGTATTTTATTTAACATGCTTTTCCTTTTTGAGAAGGTTTATGTATATACGTATGTTACTAGCTGATTTAGGTATGAGGTCTCCCTCTGCATTCTGAAACAATGATGAAGGACACACCTAATGACCACGAAAAGGTTTATAGCGAGGAATGCCCGACGACCCAGAAACATTTTGAGCCAGGGCTGACTGAGGGCTGACTCTTTTGTACAAGGGCCGCCCAATGATGTTGCAAAGATTTCGCTATAGGTGTTATAGAATTGTAGAGGATTGTAGAGGAAGACCTCATACCTGGGACGTTGATCCAGGGAACTAGTCTGATTGCCGTAAGTGGAGTCGGGAAGGAATTTTCCCCTGAAATGGACCAATTAGGGTCCGTGGGGTTTTGCCTTCCTCTGGATCAACACTTTAGCTTTTAGGTTGAACTTGATGGACTTGTTTGTGTCTTTCAACCTTAAAACTATGCAACTGTCCCTGTATTGAGGTGTAGGGTTGTCAGCTAGGTCTTCTCTCTAATCAGCAGGGATGGAGTTTTGCTCCATGTTTGTCCCTGAACAAAATTTTGGAGCCGACAGCCTTAGACAAATCGCAAAGGAGAAAATAAGATTTCTTTAGTTAAATGGGGATAAGTTACAAGCAAAGTCACAGATAATCTCTTGTCTTTTTTTTCTATAAACTTTGGGGGAAATTTACCTCCTTTTTCTGCTGTGACTTTGCTTTTAATTTTAGGTTAGGGACTCGCAAGACTATGAGGACCCTTGACGCGGGTTGCGAGCTTTGTGTATTTTGGCCAAAATATCAACCATTGCCACATAAATTTGATATATATATTTTTTGCATGTTATATGTGCACTAGTTTCTGTGACCTGGGCAGGTAAATAAATACTTTTGCCCATTTTTTCTATATTGACTTTTTCTGTGGCTTTTGCTTTTAATTTTGGTACAGTGACTCACAAAACTATGATGACTCGATGTATATTTTGGCCAAAATATCGACCAATACCTCATATTTATCATTTACAGTTTTGCATGCTATGCTGGATTCAGCCAATCCCATCTATATTGGCCTTGTTATCTAGGGCACCTGTCCCAGTGGTAAGTCTCTATCCCTGTACAGGGGTATAATGGTGAGGGCAGAGATCTCTGGCTCTGTGGTAAGTCTCTATCCCTGTACAGGGGTATAATGGTGAGGACAGAGATCTCTGGCCTGTGGTAAGCCTCTATCCCTGTACAGAGGTATAATGGTGAGGGCAGAGATCTCTGGCCCTGTGGTAGCCTCTATCCCTGTACAGAGGTATAATGGTGAGGGCAGAGATCTCTGGCCCTGTGGTTTCCACATGTCAGAGTTTCTCTTATCTCTATCCCTGTACAGGGGTATAATGGTGAGGGCAGAGATCTCTGGCTCTGTGGTAAGTCTCTATCCCTGTACAGGGGTATAATGGTGAGGGCAGAGATCTCTGGCTCTGTGGTAAGTCTCTATCCTGTACAGAGGTATAATGGTGAGGGCAGAGATCTCTGGCCTGTGGTAAGCCTCTATCCTGTACAGAGGTATAATGGTGAGGGCAGAGATCTCTGGCCCTGTGGTAAGCCTCTATCCGTACAGAGGTATAATGGTGAGGCAGAGATACTCTGCACCGCCCGAATGCAGCGTATATGGTGTAGGCAGTGCTTTACTGCCCATGGAAGCCTTTCATGGAGCTGAGTGAAGACTTACACGGATCCCAACAGTTAGGAAAAAAGCTTTGGTTAGTTTCCATTAGGGTTAATTCAACCACTCCAGCACCAATGTTATTCTTTTCTTCCTACAAGAGCGTTCATCTATCAATTCGCCATGGCTGGAGATTGAGCTGAAGGCCAGTAAATAAATAAAAAAATTGAAATTAAATGGCAATGTTTTACTGTGTGAGTAATGATATTATGGATCTCTGCCACATGATCTTGTAATCCTTAATTTGCTAAAAATAAAAAAAAATATCATGGAGGGCCTATGTGCCTTTCTGAAATAATATAATATTGCAGGTTATTAGTTTTAGATTTTGTTATGGGCCTTTGATCCAGGGAACTAGTCTGATTAACATAACAGGGGTCAGGAAGGAATTTTCCCCCTAATATGGGGCAATCATGGGTTTTTTACCTTCCTCTGAATCAACACATTAATTTTTTGGTTGAACTTAATGGACTTGTATCTTTTAACCTTAAAACTACAAAACTCTTCTGAGGTCCGGGGGTGAAGGCAGGGCTCCTTGGACCAGCAGGAATGGGGTGCTTTGCTCCAAATCTGTGGAAGCCTTTTTGAGCTAATCAACAAGGGATCAAATAGTTATTTCCTTCACTGTAAGTAATGAGTGGTTTGTTTATGTTTTATAAAAGGGATAACCCTTTTCCTTTTTTAATCTTGGACAACCCCTTAAAAAGTGGACCTATCAGCTCTCCAGACATATCTTCTCTTCCAATACTTTGTTATCCGCATTAAATAACAATTATCAAGCATATTTCATGTGTTGAGTCTCTGTTACTTCTCCTAAAAATTAATGTTTCTATTGACAATAGTTTTTTTTTATTCCGGTTGTTAATGGATTTTGCTTTTACACATCCTGGCCCTGTCTAAGCACGCAGACAATGTCAGAATATGTGCTGACGTGGTCATTTGACAACTGGATCTATCAGCTATCCAGACATATCTTTTTTTTCAATACACTGTTGTTGAACCTCTGTTATTTCTCCTAAAAATGAATACCGTATATACTCGCGTATAAGCCGAGTTTTTCAGCCCAAAAATTGGGCTGAAAAGTCCCCCCTCGGCTTATACGCGAGTCACTGTATACTGTATACAATGTATACAGTATACAGTGCCCCCCCCTCAGTATACAGGCCCCCCCCTTGTGTAGCAATCCTGTAAAGGAAGAGATTAGTATACTTATCCCTGCCGCTGTCCCGCCGCCGCTATCGCGCTCCTCCGGCTTCATCCAGCGTCTTCCGTCTTCTTCCGGCTTCCTCCAGTGGGCGCAGGCAATGACGTCATTGTCTGCGCACCAGAGGAGGAAGCCGGAAGAAGACGGAAGACGCTGGATGAAGACGGAGGAGCGCAATGGCGGCGGCGGGACAGCGGCAGGGATAAGTATACTAATCTCTTCCTTTACAGGATTGCTACACAAGGAGGGGGCCTGTATACTGATATGGGGGGGGGGCTGCTGTATATACCTCTGGGGCTGCTGTATATACCTCTGGGGCTGCTGTATATACCTCTGGGGCTGCTGTATACTACCTCTGAGGCTGCTGTATACACCACTGGGGCTGCTGTATACTACCACTGGGGCTGCTGTATACCACCACTGGGGCTGCTGTTACTACACTGGGGCTGCTGTTACTACCACTGGGGCTGCTGTATACTACCACTGGGGCTGCTGTATATACCTCTGGGGCTGCTGTATACTACCACTGGGGCTGCTGTATACTACCAAAGGGCTGCTGTATATACCTCTGGGGCTGCTGTATACTACCACTGGGGCTGCTGTATACTACCACTGGGGCTGCTGCTGTATATATCACTGGGGCTGCTGCTGTATACTACCACTGGGGCTGCTGTATATTACCACTGGGGCTGCTATATATACCTCTGGGGATGCTGTATATTACCACTGGGGCTGCTGCTGTATATATCACTGGGGCTGCTGCTGTATACTACCACTGGGGCTGCTGTATACTACCTCTGGGGCTGCTGTATACTACCACTGGGGCTGCTGCTGTATACTACCACTGGGGCTGCTGTATATACCTCTGGGGCTGCTGCTGTATACTACCACTGGGTGCTGCTGTATACCTGGGGCTGCTGTATACTACCACTGGGGCTGCTGCTGTATACTACCACTGGGGAGGCTGCTGCTGTATACTACCACTGGGGAGGCTGCTGTATACTACCACTGGGGAGGCTGCTGTATACCACACTGCTGGGGCTGTATACCTGTGCTGGGGTCCACCCTCGGATTATACACGAGTCAATAGGTTTTTCCAGATTTTGGGGGCAAAAGTAGGGGGGTCGGCTTATACACGGGTCGGCTTATACACGAGTATATACGGTATATAATATATATACATATAAATATAAAAATATACATAATGAAAAATATATGTGTAGCAGCACAAAAAAGAAAATAATTCAGGTGCAAGCCCTCCTACCAAAGATCCTAAGGTGTAGATATTAAGAAAAAATGAGCAGCAGCACATCCTTTAAAAGAGAAAAACGTGGATTTACTCCCAGGATCGCAACATTTCGGCTTGTCAAAGCCTTTTTCAAGCAGTACAGTCTGAGATATAAAGTGTTACAGGTATATAAAGATAAAGATCAACTATTGACCATTATAAAATTTAACATGATTGGTCAATAATAATCATAAGGTGCACCTGTGATAGAGGGAAGCGGGCACAAACACACGTTATCAAGCATGGGGCTCACCTATACCGTCTCAGTGTACTCCATTATGTTCAATACAGCTCATCTGAGCATGTCTGACGTAGGTGACTAATTCTTGTTGTTGCTGAAATCCCGGGCATGCTCAGTAGCACTGCGGGAATCTCGTCGGCCATCTTGGTTACCGTGGCAACGATGTAAACATAACAAAAGCCACGATCAAAGCATGTCAGCTGTTTATTCCAATATAGCACATAAGGCCATAACTATAGCCACATAATTTCCTTAGGGTCATGCTCTATGGCAGGGGTCTCAAACTCAGGCTCGAGGGCCGCACACAGTGCAGGTTTTCAGGATTTTCTTAGAGTTTGACAGTTGGTAGTTGGATAACCAACTGTCAAATGCTATGGAAATCCTGAAAACCTGCACTGTGTGCGTCCTCGAGGCCTGGAGTTTGAGACCCCTGCCCTATGGGATCATAGGACTCAGTACAGGTACAAAGGTGAAGGTGAAAAGGGATTTGACAAGACAAAACATTGCGGTCCTGGGAATAAATCCACGTTTCTCACTTATAAAGGACATGGTGCTGTTCATTTTTTCTTAATATATATATATATATATATATATGCTGGTGCTTTTAATGCTTTTAATGCTGGGAGGCAGAATTGTCCTGCCAGCCCGGGTTGAGGAGCGGGGGGCGGTTGGTGCTGTCAGCCCGAGGTGGATTCGCTTAGGAGGTATTCAGCTCTCTCACCTGCATCTCAGCCGTGTCGCCTGCTATTCTGCAGTTGCGGCCGAAAAGTAAAGCTGGCCGGCCCATATCGGTGGCCAGTCCACCCCTGATATAGTGAAATATATATATTATATATATATATATATATATTATATATATTAGTCATGGCACACTGTCACACCATTCAAATATCTATTTCATTGGAGTATGAATGTTAGTATTTGATCATATTTTGGGCGCAACATTTACTTATCTTGGTACCTTTTGAGTGTATTTATTATACACATTACATCCATGTGCTATATGTGCAGTCATGGATTTTCGCCAGTATTGTACCATCTTTGTTTTTAATTCACCTATTTCTCTATTTTTTTGTGTTTATTTGTTCTATTTTGAATATGAATAAAATGTGTTTATTTTCCTAATGTTTGTGCGCTTCCAAACCTAGTACCGCATATATTGTGTCTTACGCACTATGATATATTTGTTTTGACTGATTTATAGTATTTTATAAAACTTAGTCTGAAGCTCTTGTTGTTTACAGCTGATGAGATGGAATGTTTGTGTCTGTTGTCATGGTGATGACATCACAGGTTGATGGCATCAGCCAACCACAGCTTCGAACGAACTGAAAAAAGTTTTTGATGTAGAATCTTCCGTTCAGCCGATGACTAAAGCATGCCCAGCCCACTTGCCTATGTCATCACTTTGTGATGTCACAAGTGATCAGCGGGAATAAAACCCCGATCCTGGCAGCTTCACAGTCATTTGTCACACTACATGCAAGAAGATGGGGCAGAACCCAAGGTGCCCTTACACACAGAGATATATTGCTGGCAACCCACTGGATGATGCAGCGAAGTCATGGACAACATTGCTCCATTTTATTGCCGTGGAATGGAACAGTGTCTCCATGATTTCACTGCAACTATGAGTTGCAAGCAATAAATTTTTAACAGTAGGCAAAGAGGTGGTAACAGTCCAAGAAGAACTTAAAGGGGGAAAAAATGAAAGAAGAGACTTGGACCTCCACAGTGGTGCCCTTGCATTATGCACCATGGGGTCCTTTGCTTTAAACTGTGTGGGGCCCTGCGCCGTGATAGAAAAGGGATTGTTAAGTGTGCCTGCATTATGCACAGCCTTGCTAGGTCTCGCGAATGGCATGTCACAGGTGCGTGAGTTTCTCTGATACTCTCATGAGTATCATGAGACGCCGTGATGCTCTCATGAGTATCATGGGCACCTAATAATTGTATTGTTATTTATATGCATTTCTTTTTGAGCAGGTTATATAATTAAGGGTCATTCTATGCTTACTTACCTTACTTTTACAAGCTAAAAACTGAGTGTAGTCATGATTAACTCCGTTTTTTGGCTTGGAGTGTAAGTTACTATGGAATGACATGCACTTCTTTTTGAGATTTATGTGATGTAATTACATGCTTTTCCTTTTGAGAAGGTTTATGAAATTATCAATATGCAATTTGTTTGAGAAGTGTTATATAATTAACATGCTTTCCTTTTGAGAAGGTTTATGTATTTTATTTAACATGCTTTTCCTTTTGAGAAGGTTTATGTATATACGTATGTTATAGCTGATTTAGGTATGAGGTCTCCTTTGCATTCTGAAACAATGATGAAGGACACACCTAATGACCACGAAAAGGTTTATAGCGAGGAATGCCCGACGACCCAGAAACATTTGAGCCAGGCTGACTGAGGGCTGACTCTTTTGTACAAGGCCGCCAATGATGTTGCAAAGATTTCGCTATAGGTGTTATAGAATTGTAGAGGATTGTAGAGGAAGACCCATACCTGGGACGTTGATCCAGGGAACTAGTCTGATTGCCGTAAGTGGAGTCGGGAAGGAATTTTCCCCTAAAATGGACAATTAGGGTCCGTGGGGTTTTGCCTTCCTCTGGATCAACACTTTAGCTTTTAGGTTGAACTTGATGGACTTGTTTGTGTCTTTCAACCTTAAAACTATGCAACTGTCCCTGTATTGAGGTGTAGGGTTGTCAGCCAGGTCTTCTCTCTAATCAGCAGGGATGGAGTTTTGCTCCATGTTTGTCCCTGAACAAAATTTTGGAGCCGACAGCCTTAGACAAATCGCAAAGGAGAAAATGAGATTTCTTTAGTTAAATGGGGATAAGTTACAAGCAAAGTCACAGATAATCTCTTGTCTTTTTTTTCTATAAACTTTGGGGGAAATTTACCTCCTTTTTCTGCTGTGACTTTGCTTTTAATTTTAGGTTAGGGACTCGCAAGACTATGAGGACCCTTGACGCGGGTTGCGAGCTTTGTGTATTTTGGCCAAAATATCAACCATTGCCACATAAATTTGATATATATATTTTTTGCATGTTATATGTGCACTAGTTTCTGTGACCTGGGCAGGTAAATAAATACTTTTGCCCATTTTTTCTATATTGACTTGAGAATTTTTGGGGAATTTGAGTTCCCTTTTCTGTGGCTTTTGCTTTTAATTTTGGTACAGTGACTCACAAAACTATGAGGACCCTTGATGCATATTTTGGCCAAAATATCGACCAATACCTCATATTTATCATTTACAGTTTGCATGCTATGCTGGATTCAGCCAATCCCATCTATATTGGCCTTGTTATCTAGGGCACCTGTCCCGGTGGTAAGTCTCTATCCCTGTACAGAGGTATAATGGTGAGGGCAGAGATCTCTGGCCCTGTGGTAAGCCTCTATCCCTGTACAGGGGTATAATGGTGAGGGCAGAGATCTCTGGCCCTGTGGTAAGCCTCTATCCCTGTACAGGGGTATAATGGTGAGGGCAGAGATCTCTGGCCCTGTGGTAAGCCTCTATCCCTGTACAGGGGTATAATGGTGAGGGCAGAGATCTCTAGCCCTGTGGTAAGTCTCTATCCCTGTACAGGGTATAATGGTGAGGGCAGAGATCTCTGGCCCTGTGGTAAGCCTCTATCCCTGTACAGGGGTATAATCATGAGGGCAGAGATCTCTGGCCCTGTGGTAAGCCTCTATCCCTGTACAGGGGTATAATGGTGAGGGCAGAGATCTCTGGCCCTGTGGTAAGTCTCCATCCCTGTTCAGGGGTATAATGGTGAAGGCAGAGATCTCTGGCCCTGTGGTAAGCCTCTATCCCTGTACAGGGGTATAATGGTGAAGGCAGAGATCTCTGGCCCTGTGGTAAGCCTCTATCCCTGTACAGGGGTATAATGGTGAGGGCAGAGATCTCTGGCTCTGTGGTAAGTCTCTATCCCTGTACAGGGGTATAATGGTGAGGGCAGAGATCTCTGGCCCTGTGGTAAGCCTCTATCCCTGTACAGAGGTATAATGGTGAAGGCAGAGATACTTTGGGAACTGCACAATGGTGTGGCTAGTGCTGTCTGCCCATGGAAGCTTTTTGGAGCTGACAGACTTACACGGATCCCAACAGTTAGGAAAAAAGCTTTGGTTAGTTTCCATTAGGGCTAATTCAACCACTCCAGCACCAATGTTATAATTCTTTTCTTCCTACAAGAGCGTTCATCTATCAATTCGCCATGGCTGGAGATTGAGCTGAAGGCCAGTAAATAAATAAATAAATTGAAATTAAATGGCAATGTTTTACTGTGTGAGTAATGATATTATGGATCTCTGCCACGTGATCTTGTAATCCTTAATTTGCTAAAAATAAAAACAATATCATGGAGGGCCTATGTGCCTTTCTGAAATAATATAATATTGCAGGTTATTAGTTCTACATTTTGTTATGGGCCTTTGATCCAGGGAACTAGTCTGATTGACATAACAGGGGTCAGGAAGGAACTTTCCCCCTAATACGGGGCAATCATGGGTTTTTTACCTTCCTCTGAATCAACACATTAATTTTTTGGTTGAACTTAATGGACTTGTATCTTTTAACCTTAAAACTACAAAACTCTTCTGAGGTCCGGGGGTGAAGGCAGGGCTCCTTTGGACCAGCAGGAATGGGGTGCTTTGCTCCAAATATGTGGAAGCCTTTTTGAGCCAATCGACAAGGGATCAAATAGTTATTTCCTTCACTGTAAGTAATGAGTGGTTTGTTTTTTATTAAAGGGGTTGTCCGGGCTTTTGCAATAATTAATATGTGTATCTAGGCTGCAAATTGTTGACAGTTTGCAATATACTTGCTGTCAACATTTTGCAGGGTTGTCTAGATAACACATATTTGTGGCTGGCAGGGAACGTCTAGGGGGTGTGATTGTGCATGTAAATGGAGAACTGGTCGTTTCCTCCCAGTCTTCTACAATCACACCCCCTCCCCTATTCCCAGCATGGCCAGCCACCCCTAGGACATTACAGGCCCGTCCCCTCCCCACTCTCACTATGCCCGGCCATCCTAGCCCCTAATGTCATCACCCACCCCCATTGTCCCCACTTCACTCACACACTGTACCGAATTATCAGCTGTGAAGGAGATTCGGTACAGTGTAACAGTGCGGGAGGGACCGCTGCCAGAGTGTGCTGCTCACCCTGTCTGTGGGCTCTGTGCCTGGGGCAGGTCCGCACTCTGCAGTTACGGTGTCTGTGCCTGCACCCGGTGTCTGTGCCTGGAGCCCGGGACTCGCTGCAGCCCGGCGTCTGTGCCTGAGCCCGTGTGCACTGTCTGTGGCCTGGAGCCCGGGACTCTGGACTGCAGCCCGGTCTCTGTGCCTGGAGCCCGGGACTCTGGACTGCAGCCCGGTCTCTGTGCTGGAGCCCGGGACTTGGACTGCAGCCCGGCCTCTGTGCCTGTAGCCCGATGCTGGGTCTGCTCTCCAGTCCTCCCGGTACAATAAAGGCGGCAGCGGTATAGTGAGGACCGCTCCACCGACTCTGTTCCTGCGCACTCTATGGTACAGGAGCCGGTGGAGCGGTCCTCACTATACCGCTACCGCCTTTATTGTACCGGGAGGACTGGAGAGCAGACCTAGCACTGGGCTCACGGGCTCGGGATGCCCAGGGTCAAGCCAGAGCCCTGCTGAAGCACTTGAGTACCGGCTGCGCCCATAGGACCGGCTCCATCACAGACTCCTCTTAGACTGAATCCCCTCCCTAATCACGGTAGAACTACGAAACTGTGAAACTCATGTGCAGGACGCCTCCAGGCACAGAGCCCACAGACAGGGTGAGCAGCACACTCTGGCAGCGGTCCCTCCCGCACTGTTACACTGTACCGAATCTCCTTCACAGCTGACGATTCGGTACAGTGTGTGAGTGCAGTGGGGACAATGGTGGGGGGTGGTGACATTAGGGGCTTGGATGGCCGGGCATAGTGAGAGTGGGGAGGGGGCGGGCCTGTAATATCCTGGGGGTGGCTGGCCATGCTGGGAATAGGGGAGGGGGTGTGATTTTAGGAGACTGGGAGGAAACGACCAGTTATCCATTTACATGCACAATCACACCCCCTAGACGTTCCCTGCCAGCCACAAATATGTGTTATCTAGACAACCCTGCAAAATGTTGACAGCAAGTATATTGCAAATTGTCAACAATTTGCAGCCTAGATACACATATTAATTATTGCAAAAGCCTGGACAACCCCTTTAAGAGCAAATGTAAATGTTTTATAAAAGGGATAACCCTTTTCCTTTTTTAATCTTGGACAACCCCTTAAAAAGTGGACCTATCAGCTCTCCAGACATATCTTCTCTTCCAATACTTTGTTATCCGCATTAAATAACAATTATCAAGCATATTTCATGTGTTGAGTCTCTGTTACTTCTCCTAAAAATTAATGTTTCTATTGACAATAGTTTTTTTTTATTCCGGTTGTTAATGGATTTTGCTTTTACACATCCTGGCCCTGTCTAAGCACGCAGACAATGTCAGAATATGTGCTGACGTGGTCATTTGACAACTGGATCTATCAGCTATCCAGACATATCTTTTTTTTCAATACACTGTTGTTGAACCTCTGTTATTTCTTCTAAAAATGAATACCGTATATACTCGCGTATAAGCCGAGTTTTTCAGCCCAAAAATTGGGCTGAAAAGTCCCCCCCACGGCTTATACGCGAGTCACTGTATACTGTATGCAATGTATACAGTATACAGTGCCCCCCCATCAGTATACAGGCCTCCTTGTGTAGAAATCCTGTAAAGGAAGAGATTAGTATACTTATCCCTGCCGCTGTCCCGCCGCCGCTATCGCGCTCCTCCGCTTCATCCAGCGTCTTCCGTCTTCTTCCGGCTTCCTCCGGTGGGCGCAGGCAATGAGCGCGATGGCGGCGGCGGGACAGCGGCGGCGGGACAGCGGCAGGGATAAGTATACTAATCTCTTCCTTTACAGGATTGTTACACAAGGGGGGGACCTGTATACTGATATGGGGGGGGGCTGCTGTATATTACCTCTGGGGCTGCTGTATATACCTCGGGGGCTGCTGTATACTACCACTGGGGCTGCTGTATACTACCAAATGCTGCTGTATACTACCACTGGGGCTGCTGTATATACCTCTGGGGCTGCTGTATACTACCACTGGGGCTGCTGCTGTATATACCACTGGGGCTGCTGCTGTATACTACCACTGGGGAGCTGCTGTATACCACACTGCTGGGGGCTGTATACCTGTGCTGGAGTCCACCCTTGGCTTATACACGAGTCAATAGGTTTTCCCAGGTTTTGTGGGCAAAAGTAGGGGGGTCGGCTTATACACGGGTCGGCTTATACACGAGTATATATGGTACCTTTGTGCTCATCCACCAATCACTATACACAGCTATCTGCGCCGTCCCATAGATAAGAAACGCAATGATGCTGCACATGCTTGGCCGACTCTCCATCAGGACTGGTCCTGGCAGAGAGATCCCCATTAATTAACCATTGAATAGGTCATTACTTTCCATAGTGTTACAATCATGACAGTGCACAAACCTTCCAGATATAAGCCGGTGAGGAGAAGAGGGGCAGGGCGGAGCGGACTACGGGATCACACCACTGAGACATTGACTGTAGTCTGTAATCATAGAAAATATTAATGCAGGCTGTTTGCAGCCTTATTGTTTTGCATTGTAAGAAACTAAATATTAATAATTGGTAAAAACGTACTATAGGTATTAATGTGTTATACCCTGTTGTTATCTCTAGGGCATCTGGGATCAGAAGGTCATGGTGTTTGGCTGGTCACAGGTCCTTTTTAGAGCCTGTTTGGCAATTATGATGAATAGAACAGAATTATTTCCATTCAAGGCTGATCATATTAATAGGTCCTTTCTTATCCTTCTGAGAATCCTTTTAGCTTTTAATCTCAGCTGTTAAACCTTATGACCACTCCCTTCCTCTATTTTAAACTCACTCCTAGCTCTCGACTATGCTGGTTATAGAATCTTTTATGTTCACCTCTTTGATAAAGTTGTTCCAGTTGTAGCTATGAAATCCCTTTATGGAGAACCTGTGGAGTTCTGTTTTATGTTTTGTCCCGCTTGTTTGTCCCCCTTCCTCATGGTGTCTTATTGCAGTAGTAAGACTAGCGTCTTGCTGCTCTACACACTAGCCAGGGCCTAGACACATGATCACACATGGTGGGGAAGGACCCATCTAGGGATGATAGGGAGCTCAGAGATAAGCCTCAGATAAGTAATAAGGGATGACCCCTCTTCCCTCTCCCTATCACCAGGGCCTCCCTTTTACCTTTTTCCTTGTGTTCCACTCCTGTTGCAGCGTGTGCCTAGTGTTCCCTCACTACGGCATGACAACTATAACTATCCAACTATCACTTGTTGTGAATCTAGATCCAAAAAAAACGTAGAGTCGGTGCCCTATAGACACTGTGGTCTGGATACATCATTGCTTTTGCAGCAGTTTTTGTCAGTGTCTGAGTTACGGAAGATTGCAGGCTGATGGCACCGGGGGACGAGGCAGCAGTCTTCATCAAAGTGTGTTACTGTAAATGCTCACAACCAAGCAATGTTCAAGACGTGTGCCCGTGTTTCACTAGACTTTTATAATAAATCATTGTTAACAACTTTGATAGAGTCTATGTGTGCTTTGGCCCTCACCGGTGACTGTGAATTTGATATTTGCACTGGCGAGCCAGCCGGGGAAAAGTCAGTGGGATCAGGGCTGCTTTGTGGCTGAGGCTCAGGGGCTGGCTGGCCCAGGGGGCAGGGGCAGATGCCCCTCAGGCCAGTGGTCAAGCCATCTGTCATGTTGGTCTGAGAGGCCGCTCTGCCCCTGAAGCTCACTGCTCATGGGCCACTGCTGTGTAATTGCCCCACAGGTCGAAATTTGCCAGCCACGCCCCTGCTGAAGCCCTACCTTGCCCTCGACTACCGGGCCCCATATGGCCGGCTCCTCAACATGCCGTCTCTCTTATGACTTTGAATCCCTCCCTTAATCTTACTGTTAGAATCTACGAAACTTTGTGAATTAATCATCTATGTGAAGGACGCACAAGGGGAGACATTATCACTATCGATGTCAATGAAGAGTTAAGTGAAAACCAAAAATGTGGTAATAAGCAAAATTGATGCGGAGTCAGGCAAAAGAAAGCATCACGGAAAACCCCGAAGGGTAAAGAGCTCAAGAGTTCTCAGATCTGCATTTGGGGATTTAACTAAAAATAAAGTCTTTGTTATATACGTGATGAAGAGTAACTTCTCCTTTTCACTGATGACTTCGGTGACATAAAGCCTCATCCAGTGTTCCCTTCTCGTGGCTATCACTGAAAAGCTTTATTACATGTCCCCATGAACCATTGAACGGTCATTATTGAATCAAGAGGACAATTTTGTTGTTAAAACCCCTTCACCCCCGGAGACTTCCCGTTTACTGGTTTTTGTTTCTCCCTCCCTTCCTCTAGGAGCCAGAACTTTTTATTTTTCCATCACTATAGACATATGAGGCTGTTTTTTGCAGGACGAGTTGTCCTTTTGAATGACATCATTCATTTTACTATATACAGGAAAACAGGAACAAATTCCAAGTGCGGTGAAATAGCAAAATAGTGCGATTTCACGATTGATTTTTTTTTTGCTTTTTATTCACTATGTTCACTATATGGTAAAACTGACATATTAGTGTGATGCCTCGGGTCGGTACGAGTTTGTAGATACCAAACATGTATACTTTTATAACGAAGTAAAAGTGAGAAAACATTTTAAAAATAATAATACAAAAAAAAAAAGTTCAAATCACCCCCTTTTGCCCCATTGGAAATTAAACTATTGATGTCAAGAAAGTTTGTACGCCAAAAATGGGTGTATAAATAGACAAAAATTGATCAGATTGTAATGCAAAAGAAAAAAAAGTCCATGGCAAAATACGCTTTAAAAAGTCAAAAATAAATTCTGGAACTTTAAAAAAAAAAAAGTCGTTTGCACATTTCGCAACTGTAGATTCAATTTTCAGTCTACTTTTGACACTATTTTGCGCTGGGCGATTTATAAAATATTTTGTAATTAGTTTGCCCCTGTTTTGCGTGCCACAGCCGATTGTCATTTTTATTAACTAATCTGAAATTGATTTATTAAATGGCATCCACGCGAAACCTTAAAATGTGCTCATTTACTTTATCTATAGTTTTTTGCGCAAGTGGGCGGGGAGTGATTTGAACTCTTATTATTTTTTAAAAAGTGAACTGCCTCGACTTTGTTATATTTGCCCCTTGCGGTCGCTTACATGATGCCCTGCGCGATGCTGTGTTATCAGGGCTGTGTTATCCATGCTCTATCTGAGGATCTGAATCCAGACACCGAAGTGATTACATACAGTGTCTCACTGCCCCTGCTGAGGCACATGCACGTCCCTGACACGTCTGTCCACCGATCAAAGATCAATGGTGTAGTGTGGCAATTAATTGCTGCAATATTTAACTGGGTTAATGATCTAATCAACCGCTGTCCAGCAATTGGTGAAACTTCCACGAGTGTGCAGCTCAGCTGACCCGCTCATCAAGCATCAATAAGACAGTCCTATAACATGGGATAGCTCAAGTTCCGTGTTATGTAATTAATCTGCCATAAAGACTTAATGTGAATTCACTTGTGTTTCACATATTATTATATTATTTCTATAGCACCATATCCTGGGCTGTACCTGAGAAGGGCCATCATACAAATATGTATGGTTACAGTAAACAAATCAATGACCCGATGTACTGAGGGGAGGCCTGTTGAGATTACTTCTATGGATAAGGAAAGACAAAATTGCCGCGTGAGGGGCATCTAGGATGTGCGAGGTGGAGTCTGGTGGAGGAGTAGTGGTGGCGCTCCCGTGGAGTGGTAAGGCAACAGCGGTGGTGGTGAGCAGCGCTCTTTGAGGGAGAGGTAACTCGGGTGGGGGGTCGGTGGTCTATGGGGTGAGGAGCAGCTGGGGGTAGTGAGGGGCACTGGTGGTGGGGGGGGCAGTCCGGTGGTGATGAGGCAACGAATGGCATTGCGGCTGTAGCTCCTGCAAGAGTGGGTTTCGGTGACAGTCTGAAGGATCCAGCGGAGTAACATCGGTGGTGGGGCGTATATTCAGTGAGGGGGTACAGCGTCTGAAGGCGCGTTGTGTGCAGGGACGATAAGTGTAGAGAGAGGGAGTGCTGGAGGACGAAAATTAGGAGGAGTAGTAAAATGCAGGGATATATGGGGGAGCAGTTGTGGAGTTCTAGGTCAGTAGTAGTAACATGTGTGGGGAATTTGGGCAGTGGAGGAGCATTGCAGAGGGAGCAGGGGAGTAGATGAAGAGGTGGATTAGTCCAGCAGATGAGGACAGACTGGGCAGGGGGAGCCATAGGGGTTGCAGAGTGAAGATGCAGAACGTGCAAGAGGTCAGTAGAGAACTGAAGAAAGATTAAATATTTTTAATTCACAATCTTCCATAGTTATACATAAGATTCGAATTTGATTTTCCCAAAATCGCCCAGCCCTACTTTTGACTGATGACTTCGGTGACATAAAGCCTCATCCAGTGTTCCCTTCTCATGGCTATCACTGAAAAGCTTTATTACAAGTCCCCATGAACCATTAAACGGTTATTATTGAATCAAGAGGACAATTTTGTTGTTAAAACCCCTTCACCCCCGGAGACTTCCTGTTTACTGTTTTTGTTTTTCCCTCCCCTTCCTCTAGGAGCCAGAACTATTTATTTTTCCATCACTATAGCCATATGAGGCTGTTTTTTTGCAGGACGAGTTGTCCTTTTGAATGACATCATTCATTTTACCATATACAGGAAAACAGGAACAAATTCCAAGTGTGGTGAAATAGCAAAATAGTGCGATTTCACGATTGATTTTTTTTTTGCTTTTTATTCACTATGTTCACTGTATGGTAAAACTGACATATTAGTGTGATGCCTCGGGTCGGTACGAGTTCGTAGATACCAAACATGTATACTTTTATAACAAAGTAAAAGTGAGAAAACATTTTAAAAATAATATACAAAAAAAAAAAAGTTCAAATCACCCCCCTTTTGCCCCATTGGAAATAAAACTATTAGAATGAAATAAAAATACACGTTTGGTATCGCCGCTTTAAAAAATGCCGGTGTATCAAAATATGATAATAAATTGATCAGATCTGTAAACTGCGTAAAGGAAAAAAAGTCCAAATGGCAAAATTACGTTTTAAGTGGTGAAAAAAAATTCTGAAACTGCAGTTTTGCACCATTTTCCGCAACCTGTAGCATTTTCATTTTTCAGGATCTGGAGCTGTTTGACAGCTTATTTTTTGCGTCTTGGGTCAACGTTTCCAGTAATACCATATTTCGGTAGATGTGATGTTTTGATCACTTGTTTTTGCAGCGACCAAAAAAACTTAATTTTGCCATTTTGTCTTTTTTTCCATTACGGTTTATAGATCTGATTAATTAATTTTATACTTTGATAGATGGGGCATTTCTCAGCGCAGCAATACCAAATATGTGTACTTTTATTTTATCTTAATAGTTTTATTTCCAATGGGGCAAAAGGGGAGTGATTTGAACTTTTTTTATTTTTATATTTTTAAAAAAGTTAACTCCCTTTCACTTTGTTATATTTGGCCCCTTAGGGCGCCTCATCACTGCACTGCCGATTGCTTGTGTTATACAGGGCTGTGTTGATCTATGGCTCTATACTGAGGATGTGAATGCCGACACTCACCGGAAGTGAGTCATGACAGTGACAGGTGTCCTCACCTGACCCCTTGCTGTCATGGCAACTCATCGGTGCCCCTTGATCACGTCAAGGGTCACCGATGGTGGTGGGCAAATGGTGCAATGGTGCTACCCCCGCTGTGGCATGTTAGATCGTGCTGTCACAGTTTTATCTAACGGGTTAAAAGATCTCAGATCAACACGCACTTGACAACTGCATATGTCGGCGGATCAAATCATATGACATGTGCAGCGAGTGATGCGAGCTCAGCATGTGAGCCCGCATCAAATTCAAGGTCAAGTCCAACTGGTACAGTACCTATACATCATTGGCTATGAAGGGGTCAAAGGGGGGTTCCGGTGTTATGTAAACAAAAGTTAATTCTTGCTTACATTAAGATCCTATAACTTTTTAATTCACTTTGTGTTTCAATTATTATTATTTATTTATATAGCACCATTAATTCCATGGTGCTGTACATGAGAAGGGGCCACATACAAAATTATAGATATGGTTTACAGTAAACAAATTAACAATGACAGACTGGTACAGAGGGGAGAGGACCCTTGCCTTGCAGACTTACATTCTACGGGATAATGGGAAGAGACAGAAGGTTGGGGGTGCGGCAGCTCTAGTGGTGATGGCGAGGTGGCAGCTCTGGTGGTGGTGGTAAGGTGGTGGCAGCTCCGGTGGTAGTGGTAAGGCAACAGCTCCGGTGGGGGTGAGGCGGCAGCTCTGGTGGTGGTGAGGTAGCAGCTCGGGTGGTGGGGAGGCGGTAGCTCTATTGGTGGTGAGGTGGCAGCTCGGGTGGTAGTGAGGTGGCAGCTCGGGTGGTGGTGAGGGGGCAGCTCCGGTGGTGATGAGGCAACAGAATGGTCATTGCAGGCTGTAGCTTTCCTGAAGAGATGGGTTTTCAGGTTCCGTCTGAAGGATCCGAGGCGGGTGAATAATCGGATGTGTTGGGGCGTATAATTCCAGATGATGGGGGATACTTAGACGTCTTGAAGGCGGTTGTGTGAGGAACGAATAAGTGTAGAAGAGAGGAGTAGGTCTTGGGAGGATCGAAGATTATGTGAGGAAAGATAGTGGAAAATTAGTTCAGAGATATATGGGGGACAGATTGTGGACAGCTTTCTAGGTCAATGTTAGTAGTTTGAACTGGATGTGTTGGGGAATTTGGAGCCAGTGGAGGGATTTGCAGAGGGGAGAAACAGGGGAGTAGTGATGAGAGAGGTGGATTAGTCGGGCAGCAGAATTGAGGACAGACTGGAGAGAGCTAGCGGGGAAGCCACATAGGAGGTATTGCAGTAATGAAGATGGCAGATGAGGGCGTGTACAAGAGTGTTAGTAGATTGAGGACTGAAGAAGGGATGGATTCTGGAAATATTTTTAATTCCTCATCATTTTCAAGTTATACAGTAAGATTGCTGAAATTTAAATAATCTTATTTCCATTCAAAGGCTGTAAACTTATAATGCTAATATATTATTGGTTTAAAAGGGAAAATATTTGTAGATATTTTATAGGTTTTTTAATTTTAATTTTTGTTTGACTTTTACATTTTACACATTTTTAGGCCCATTTAGATTATTATTCAAATCTATGTATCTGTGGGGAGCCCGCACTAGCAGCGGACCCCCCGCCAATGCCGCCCTCTGCTTACCGCCGCCTGAGGCAACCTACTCAAGTTGACTTATGATAGGTGTGCCCCTGACACCAGGTACCGCTCCATGGCAGTCCCCAGTGCTGCAGGAGCTGACCAGAGGATCAGATACAGAGTCAGAGCAGCAAGCTGTAGCAAGAATAGGAGGCTAATAGGATGGAGCTGGAGCCATAAGCAGGGGTCAGTATAGGACACTGGCAGGACTGGACCAGTGGAACAGACAAGAAACGGAACTGGAGACTAACATGAGACTATCTAAACAAGTGGATGGAAGTCAGACTAGTAACCTAATTGCTTGGGCTCCTCCCAACAGATGAAAGTGTCTTAAAGGGAATCTGTCAGGTCAAAAATCTGTATATAACTGATATCATTTTCTAATTTCTTTCTCCAAGCTCTCTGTATTCATGTATTTCTTTTATTTATATTTCCCTTCTATCCTCTATAAACTTCAAATAATGAGATTCGTGCCATCTGTCAATCACAGTGAATGGTCCACTTACAGTAGTTCTGTGCTGTCCACTCCCCGTAGGATGAATATTCATGTCACATATTCACAGCACTGCATAGGACATTATTGAGGGGGGGGGGCTGTATCCTCCTCTCTGCTCCTGTTTGCAGTCAAGCAAGAGGTCAAATAAAACTCAGAATCTGGCACAGCACAGCAGCATATCTGCTTAGAGAAACAAATGGAGTAGACACCTTATCTAGATTAAATAAGGCAGACCTGAAATAGCTCTCTCCCTCCGTGTCCTTAACAGAACAGAAGTTCCTAATGGAAACTGAAACCTGATACTGCACTGAGAGCAAAGGGAGGAGGGAGGAGAGAGCTGCTGAGAAGGAGTGCATAATAAATGAACAGTTTAACACATCTGGACTATTCCTCTGTGAATATAATGGAGAGAACTAATCGAGCAGCTCACTGCAGGGTCAGAAAATGCTTATAATAAGGAGACTACAAAGGGTAGAATAATGATTTTACATGTTTTTAAAAGGGCTGCCACACCCAGCCACACCTTAAGAACATCTTTAGAGTGCACCCAAAGAGCTCGGACACTGGGGAGTGGGCAGGAGAGACCGCTGTGGTGAGTACATCGGCGTCAGTTGCTGGTGGGACAAGAACCATGGGTGGGGTGAATCAACACCATACTTGGTACTGTCTTCTCATTGTGCAACAAAAACATCACAGTCTGAGACACAGGTGTAACTGTGAAAATGTCCCCAACGGTGAATGATCACACTATGTGTCATAAATTATCACTGATATTTCCTGTGTTATCATGTAACACCTTCACCACATTCTCCAGGCTGCGACTCTTTTATCTTTGCTGATCATCTTTGGTATAGACAATCTGCAGGTTCTAGACCTTGTAGCAGTAGCAATGATTTAATAGGCTTGGCTTTAAACATATTAAAAGCATTGTACTAAGGTTGTACGTTTCCCCGATCTATAGGCTCTGCAAAGCTTTGTTATTGTCAAAGGCAATGCCAAAATGGCCGACCACAAGAAATCGTGACGTCTTGTTTAGAGAGATAATAAAGATTTTTCAATTTAGTACAGTGAATTAAAAGCAGAAAATTCTTAAAATAACTTCATTAAAATAGTAGAATAGGCATTCAAAATACTGACGCATTGTGAGTTCGGTTGACTCTCAATCGTACATACAAACGCATCTCAATGAATTAGAATGTGGCACCCCAGAGTACGGATACCACAATGTCATTATCTCCCTCAGGGGAATGTGTCATACCTGAGAGCAACAGAGGGTATCTACACCTAACAAAACCAAAGCACACAACTCCTTTCTGCCTCCAGGCCTGAAGGGGGAGCTCTAAGCACGGTTTCAGGGTAGCTTCCCTATAAATTCTGGTTTGGGGCGGAGTTAGTCAGTTCAGTTCCTAGGAAGACTGAGGAAGACATCCTGTGGACTGGAGCAGTGCTAAACTCGTCCCAGGAGAGCCAGACGTAGCTTGAGTGACCCGTATGCAAGGGTCTGAAGAGGTGAAGGAGAGCCTGGGGAGTGGAGCAGTGCCGAGCTCACCCCAGTGTAGAGAGCGCCAAGAATTGGACACCTGAGTCTAAGGCTGTGCAGGGCCTAACTTCCTGGCAGCCAATACCGGAGGGTGGGAGATTCCAAGTTCCCCATCCACACCAAAGTGCCCGGAGGCAAAGCAGCGTGAAGAGCCCAGGAGCAGCCGCCAGAGAAGTGGGGCTGGAGAAGGACTCGAGCTGCCTGTCATACCGGCACAACACAGGGAGAGAGAGGGCCGCAACTCCGCTTTAGCAGCCACAGGGACCAACTAAGAAAGCGCAGCAGGGAGGCCTCAGAACCTGCCGGGTGAGGAGAACCCCGAGTTGCTCCCAGGTTGCTGGATTCCAGCAATACCATCTGTCCTTGTGCCAGTATCACCGGTAAAGGACTTGAGGAACTAAGAAACCTTGAGTCTGTCAGTTACTTTGCGCCCTCCATCCTGCAACCTACACCCTTTCATTATCCACTGCCCTGGGGATCGGCCCCACTTGTGGTAGCTACTACATCCCAGCTGCCCATCCATCATCCCCAGAGGTTCTCCAGCAGCAGTGGCCACTAATAGCCACAAACCACGGGTGGCGTCACAAATCATTTTCCCTTTTAAACCACCCTATTCTCAAAAACTCTTTGAAGCTGAACCCAGAGTCACGGAATTGGGTCTTGATCCCTGTGACTCCCCAGAAGCAACGCAGCCCGATTCTGAGTACCCCACAGCCCTGGGGCACATCAAGAATATCATCAAAAAGTTAATTTATGTCAGTAATTCAATACATAAAGTGAAAGACATATATTATATAGAGTCATTACACACAGAGGGATCTATTTAATGTGTTTATTTCTGTTAATGTTGATGATTATGGCTTACAGCCAATGAAAACCCAGAGGTCATTATCTCAGAAAATTAAAGTAGGGAGGATGAAGGGTCTGAGAGATAAAATGTGACCTAAATAGGTATCAGAGGCTTCACCTTGTGTGGTTGTGAGAGTCACAACCACTATAAAAGCAGATCACGGCTTGTGCAGTCCTCAGCGTGGTGCATATAGAGTAAGCAGGAGGAAAGGTTAAAATCAGCGCTGCCGTATTCCTCAACACATCAAAGGGTGAATATAATATTGATTTATTAGTCAACGTGTTTAGGGCTTCCTGGCCCCTTCCTCAGGACAAATCAATATCATATTGCCGTGTTTCAGGGAACCCTGAAACGCATTGACTATTAAATCTATATTATATGCACCCTAGATGTCTCGTGGAATACAGCAGCACAGTGTTTAACCTTTCATCCTCCCTACTTTAATTTTCTGAGATAATGACCTTTAGGTTTTCATTGGCTGTAAGCCATAATCATCAACATTAACAGAAATAAACACATGAAATAGATCACTCTGTGTGTAATGACTCTATATAATATATGTGTTTCACTTTATGTATTGAATTACTGAATAAAATAATTTTTTATTGATATTCTAATTCATTGAGATGCGCCTGTATGTATTGTATATCTATGATTAAGAGTCTGCCAGACTCAAAACGTGTCAGTAATTTCCTGATCCGGTCACGGTAAGCATGATTGCTTCATACAAGCCCAAAGCTGCCACTAGAAATTTTGGGGCCCCCCTGAGACTCCACCCCAACTCCGCCTCCACCAAGCTCCGCCTCCATCCAGGTTCCGCCTCCACCCACGCTCCGCCTCCACCCATCAAACCTTCCATAGTTTCACCACCCACTATTGGATGCACTCCCTTTCTGCACCACGTCCTCGCCAATCACTCATTAATCTCTTTCTATACATTGTTATTTATCAGAGCTGTGGAGGGATGTGAACAATAAATGCCACATGAGGCAGAATAGTACTGGTGCTGTTATTCATCACCTTGTACAGGGCTGGGGAACCTTTTTGCTGCCGGAGGGACATTTGGAAATTTCTACCATCATTTAGGGGCCGCACATCACAATGAAAATTACCGGCCACATTAAATTAATTACCTCACCTAATTTAATGGCTGCAGCTGCTCCTCTGTGTCCTGCGATGTTCGGTGATATCTGATCTTCCAGCTTTGTGTTGGTCTGGAGCGCAGTCGACTCTGTGACAATAAGTTTTGTAAATCAAATACATCACATAGGAAATTGTTATATATACAATATACAGGACAAAGAGTATATACAGCACTGCAGAGGGCTAGGGGGCACAGACTGGGGGTGAGCAGAGCTCTGCAGGAGCCACAGAGATGTATGGTTTCTCCCCGGGCCCCCACCCATTGAGGGGGTGAGCTGAGCTCTGGAGCCAGGGGTCACAAGCTTCCAGAAAATGGCAGCAGATCTCCATTATTTATTATTATCAGAGACTCTGGAGAAGAATGCTACCGGCAAAGGCAGCCGAGACTATAAGAGCGGGAGCGGCATCCGCTGGGGGTTACCACTGGTACACACACCTCGTACGCACGTGGCTCCACTCCGTACACCTCATACGCACGTGGCTCCACTCCGTACACCTCATACGCACGCGGCTCAGCTCCATACACCTCATACGCACACGGCTCAGCTCCGTACACCTCATACGCATGCAGCTCAACTCCTTACACCTCATACGCACGCGGCTCAGCTCCGTACACCTCATATGCACGCGGCTCAGCTCCGTACACCTCATACGCACGCGGCTCCGCTCCGTACAACTCATACGCACGCGGCTCAGCTCCGTACACCTCATACGCACGCGGCTCCGCTCCGTACACCTCATACGCACGCGGCTCAGCTCCGTACACCTCATACCCACGCGGCTCAGCTCCGTACACCTCATACCCATGCGGCTCAGCTCCGTACACCTCATACCCACGCGGCTCAGCTCCGTACACCTCATACCCACGCGGCTCAGCTCCGTACACCTCATACGCACGCGGTTCAGCTCCGTACACCTCATACGCACGCGGCTCAGCTCCGTACACCTCATACGCACGCGGCTCAGCTCCGTACACCTCATACGCACGCGGCTCAGCTCCGTACACCTCGTACGCATGCAACGCAGCTCCATACACCTCATACCCACGCAGCTCAGCTCCGTACACCTCATACGCACGCGGTTCAGCTCCGTACACCTCATACGCACGCGGTTCAGCTCCGTACACCTCATACGCACGCGGTTCAGCTCCGTACACCTCATACGCACGCGGCTCAGCTCCGTACACCTCATACGCACACAGCTCAGCTCCGTACACCTCATACACACACGACTCCGCTCCGTACACTTCATACGCACGCGGCTCAGCTCCGTACACCTCATACGCACACAGCTCAGCTCCGTACACTTCATACGCACGCAGCTCAGCTCCGTACACCTCATACACTGGGTCACCCAGCCACTATTATCCTGTGGGGGCCCGGCCCGCCCACACCATGCCTTAAAGCACAGAGGGCCCGCCCAGCCTCTATTAGCCTGCGGGGGCCCGGGATCCCCCCCATTGTTCTCCACCTGCAGAGCAGCACACTAGATAGCTGCTCTGTTCTTACAGGACCTGTGATGACGTCACTTGGAGGGGAGGAGTCAGGGGTCACATGATCAGCTCCTCAGTTGTCATGGTGCTGGATGAGGTAAAGTGTATCTGTGGTCAGGATGGATTTACAGTGTGGATGTAGCAGAGCCGAATGTATACGAGGTGTACGAAGCAGAGCCACGTATGTATGAGGTGTATGGAGTGGAGCCGTGTGCGTATGAGGTGTACAGAGCAGAGCCACATGTGTACAAGGTGTACGGAGTGGAACAACGTGTATGAGGTGTACGGAGCAGAGCCACTTATGTACGAGGTGTACAGAGCTGAGCCGCGTGCGTATGAGGTGTACGGAGCTGAGCTGAGTGCGTATGAGGTGTACGGAGCAGAGCCGCGTGCGTATGAGGTGTACGGAGCTGAGCCGCGTGCGTACAAGGTGTACGGAGTGGAGCCACGTGCGTACGAGGTGTGTGTGTACCAGTGGTAACCCCCAGCGGATGCCGCTCCCGCTCTTATAGTCTCGGCTGCCTTTGTCGGTAGCATTCTTCTCCAGAGTCTCTGATAATAATAAGTAATCGAGATCTGCTGCCATTTTCTGGAAGCTTGTGACCCCTGGCTCCAGAGCTCACCTCACCCCCTCAATGGGTGGGGGCCCGGGGAGAGACCATACATCTCTGTGGCTCCTGCAGAGCTCAGCTCACCCCCAGTCTGTGCCCCCCAGCCCTCTGCAGTGCTGTATATACTTTGTCCTGTATATTGTATATATAACAATCTCCTATGTGATGTATTTGATTTACAAAACTTATTGTCACAGAGTCGACTGCGCTGCAGACCAACACAAAGCTGGAAGATCAGATATCACCGAACATCGCAGGACACAGACAAGCAGCTGCAGACATCACTTTAGGTGAGGTAATTAATTTAATGTAGCCGGTAATTTTCATTGTGATTTGCGGCCCCTAAATGATGGTAGAAATTTCCAAATGTCCCTGCAGCAGCAAAAAGGTTCCCCAGCCCTGTACAAGGTGATGAATAACAGCACCAGTGTTATTCTGCCTCATGTGGCATTTATTGTTCACATCCCTCCACAGCTCTGATAAATAACAATGTATAGAAAGAGATTAATGAGTGATTGGCGAGGACGTGGTGCAGAAAGGGAGTTTTTCCAATAGTGGGTGGTGAAACTATGGAAGGTTTGATGGGTGGAGGCGGAGCGTGGGTGGAGGCGGAACCTGGATGGAGGCGGAACTTGGTGGAGGCGGAGTTGGGGTGGAGTCTCAGGGGGGCCCCAAAATTTTGCTAGTAAGGGGCCCCAAAATTTCTAGTGGCAGCTCTGGCTGGGTGGTTCCCTGGGCCCTGTGCATTGAGGCCTCTGGGGTGAGCGTGGATGGGCGGGCCACCGGGCCCCACAGGATAATAGATGGTGGGCGTGCCTGGGCAGCGGCTGGGCGGTTCCCTGTGCCTGCTGGCCTGCCCAGCCTGTGTGTGTGTGTGTGACGTGACGGACGGCCCTGCCCCTGGCTGGTGACGACGACGAGACTCGTCAGGTCAGGCAGCGTATGAAGAACTACTGTGCCAGGGCATGAAGAAGTGGTTGGACAACCACGAAACGCGTAGGCTAATCCTGTGTGCTGTGTGTCGTGTGTTGAATAAAGGTTGTCATCGTTCTTGTGGTCAGCGCGGTCTATAATTCCCGGATTTGCTAACTAACTCCTGAACCTATCTCCTACGGGATCTGCAGCGACCAGGCAATTTTTACCAGTTGTGGGTTCACAACAGAAAGAGGTGAGTGGAACCTGAAAACTCGCCTCTGTTGTACCCTGGTGACCGCTCTATGTGCGCTCCCCTCCCCCTCCCTTCTTGTCTCTTAAAGTTCTCATTAAAGATTTATTATATCAGTCTCGTGAAATACGGGCACCTTGAACCTTGAATGTTGGGTGGAAGTATTTACAGTGCACTCTTTGATAGTGTTGATTTGATGCAGACTGCTCCCCTCGTCCCAGTGCTTCCATCTTCTCGTACCTCAGCCCCACTGACACCTGACGTGAATTCATGCCGTCTTCTGTAACTGAGACTTATCCCACCGATGAGAACCACCCCAAAGAAACAACCAGGGTCCTTACCAGACAAAAGTTCCCCCACAGCTCATACTATGGCGACCGTTCGCCTGATTCTAGGCCAGAGTCCACTGAACCGGCACCAGAGGAAAAAGTCACTGTCCGAGGTCCTGCCATAGGCAGGCAATGAGCACCAGTACCAAGAGGAACACACTTACAGATGGCTTAGTGCTCCCAAATCCCGGGAGAGCCCAACTGGTCTCACCAAATCAAATAGGATAGAAGTTCCATTCCAATTTTTTCCTTTTTCTTGGTCCTGGTTTCCCCTATACTGCAGGATATCTTTATTAGCTACGCACCACCCTTAAGGACTATCACCAGTTATTTTTATTAACTTCCATTATGAAAGGAGACCGGGGAGCATTCTTTACCTTGGCCACTAGATGGCCACACACAAATGATTAAACATACTAATCCCATGGAAAAACAGATGACACACATACACAGCAGTTTTAAAAGGAGGAAGAAAGTTATCTCTTGATCCCGTTACACCCTCAAGGGTGACCCCCACAGGCATATGGCTCCACCAAGCATCCACTTTAATTCCCCAGCTTTACAAACTATGTAGAGTGCAGAGACCTAACACGTGAACATAAACATAAGTGCAATACAACTATTCTTTCATAGGTAAATTAATGGGGGTTAAAATCGCAGTGTTTACCCTTGAAAGACCCCAGGTATAGTTGTGATGTATAATGTGATAAGTGCTAAAATGCAGAGACAGTAATGATTTCCTATAGGTAGATTAGATAGGGCCAGCGTGACACAGAGACAGACCCAAGGTCTGGATAGTTGATGAGGCTACAGAATATGTGTCCCTACATGAGGGTGGCCCAGGGCAGTAGTTGCGGGTTAGGGTCCCACTCCTTAACTACTGGTTGCCTTACTGTTCGTAGCTGAACAAGCTATCTAGCTTACTGTTCTATTTATGTTTTAGTCCTTTTAAGTGCTAGTTCACATCTTATCTTATACTCTACATCTGTGGCCGCAAAGGCATACCAACTCCATAGAGGAAGTCCACACTCCCAGCCAGGACCCCCTCTTTCATGTAGCGTGTCAGGGCGCAAGCAATGTAGACCTCACCAATGACTACCACCCTGCGCCACAATTGAAACAAGCGCCACTGATGATGCTTCATTTCGGGAGGGGCAGGGCTGTAGCAATGACTGTGTGGCGCCCCTGCGGTCTGGCTGCCACAAGTGGTACTTCATTAACATCAATTTTAATGCAATGTTAGAAGAGAATTGGAGCTCCCTCTGCTGGAGGTCTGAAGCATTCACTCACTGCCTGATCTCTAACCAAGAAGCTGAGCACAAGAGCCTGGTTCTGGGTGTGAATCAGCCTCCAGTTGTAGGGAGGGATGTTTTTTGTATTTAGTAAAACAGAGAGGAGTGAGGAGAAAGGTCCTGGGAAAGGCAGCATAAGCTGCTCCCCAGAGGACACGCTGCCTAGAAGGGCACTAGTCCTTAGGCTACTCAGGGGTAACAGAACCTGATGGCAGAAGCTGGAGGCTTGTGAGTTCTCCATTCTCACCAGACACTTGAATGGAACTTTCCATGGCATCATTAATACAGAGTGTCAGAGAATTGCTGCAGGGCACAGCTATCTACATTACAAACCTGGCAGGAGGTAATCCACAGTAGCTAAAGAGGGAGTACAGGACAGCACAAAGGAGCCTAGAAACCCACCTACTTAAAGAAATCAGCAGGAAGGCTATATTTGTCACCCGGTAGAGTGGACTACAGTTCTCATCAGACTGGCCAGACCACTTGCCTGGTGGTGTATAGTATCATTCTGGACACTGTGCAAGGACTTCAGTAAAAGATAAAGCAAAGAGACCTTTTCCTGCTGTTCATTTCTCTGCTACCCTTCGCCAATACTATCACTCCATCATCATCATCTCCTGGAAGCCAGCCTTAGTTGGGAAGGATTAACATCTTCACTGCCATTCCATGTAACTCCCAGGGGTTCCCTGCAGTGGCGGCCATTGGCTGAACATCTCAACTGGCATCACAAACTCTTATTATGTCTTTATAGCTTTAATTTCTCCATTTTTGCTCTCCCTTTTTCAATGTGAGACAAGGCCTCAGCACTGGGTGCAGCCACGGTGAACTTACCCCTTGCCCAGGTGATGCCGCCTACCGCTCTGCCACCCTAATGATGCTTCATTTGAGGATTCCAGAATGCACTGGGATTCTCAAACAAAGTGTCATAGATAGATATGAAGTAGGAAAAAAATCAGTATCAATTAGTGTAGTTAGGGAACAGTATTTTTATGCGACCTTATTAGAAATGAGTTTAGATGACCCCATTAAATAGATAGGGATTTGGTTGACAATGTGTTTAGCCTTCGGACCACCCCTTTACTAGTTTCTATTCTTCTAAAGTTGTCTACACAAGAAAATTGGCACCGAGCTGCCTTTCTTCCTCTTTAAGTCACTTCAACTTCTGAAATATGTAAATATTTTCCATTGTAGAATGTGTTTTCATACAAAGAAAAAAAATGTACAACACAATACAATAATGTCCGTAGGGACCACATCAAGACAAGAGTGCTTCTGTGCACAACACTCCTAGGTTATAGGATAACTGTTGCTGGGGGTTTCATAGGGGCTGTGCCACAAACAATCGTACAGTTTAGTTAATAGATCTTAGAATATAAATAAGTTCCCAATTGGATGTTGAAATAAAATGTGTGTTGTCCGAGATATTCTTATAAATGTGTCCCTGTGTAATGTATGTGTCCGATCATGCAGGTACCATATCGGCTGTAATGTCTGTATACTCTTATATTCTGTGATCCCTGGCTGTAATGTCTGTATACTTTTATATTCTGTGATCCCCGGCTGTAATGTCTGTGTACTCTTATATTCTATGATCCCGGCTGTAATGTCTGTATATTCTTATATTCTGTGATCCCTGGCTGTAATGTCTGTATACTCTTATATTCTGTGATCCCGGCTGTAATGTCTGTATATTCTTATATTCTGTGATCCCTGGCTGTAATGTCTGTATATTCTTATATTCTGTGATCCCCGGCTGTAATGTCTGTGTACTCTTATATTCTGTGATCCCCGGCTGTAATGTCTGTATACTCTTATATTCTGTGATCCCCAGCTGTAATGTCTGTATACTCTTATATTCTGTGATTTCTGGCTGTAATGTCTGTATACTCTTATATTCTGTGATTTCCGGCTGTTATGTCTGTATACTCTTATATTCTGTGAATCCCTGCTGTAATGTCTGTATACTCTTATATTCTGTGATCCCCGGCTGTAATGTCTGTATACTCTTATATTCTGTGATCCCCGGCTGTAGTGTCTGTATACTCTTATATTCTGTGATCTCTGGCTGTAATATCTGTATACTCTTATATTCTGTGATCCCAGGCTGTAATGTCTGTATTCTCTTATATTCTGTGATCCCAGGCTGTAATGTCTGTATACTCTTACATTCTGTGATCGCTGGCTGTAATGTCTGTATACTCTTATATTCTGTGATCCCTGGCTGTAATGTCTGTATACTCTTATATTCTGTGGTCCCTGGCTGTAATGTCTGTATACTCTTATATTCTGTGATGCCCGGCTGTAATGTCTGTATACTCTTATATTCTGTGATCCCCAGCTGTAATGTCTGTATACTCTTATATTCTGTGATCCCCAGCTGTAATGTCTGTATACTCTTATATTCTGTGATCCCCGGCTGTAATGTGTGCATACTCTTATATTCTGTGATCCCAGCTGTAATGTCTGTATACTCTTATATTCTGTGATCCCCAGCTGTAATGTCTGTATACTCTTATATTCTGTGATCCCCAGCTGTAATGTCTGTATACTCTTATATTCTGTGATCCCCAGCTGTAATGTCTGTATACTCTTATATTCTGTGATCCCCGGCTGTAATGTCTGTATACTCTTATATTCTGTGATCCCGGCTGTAATGTCTGTATACTCTTATATTCTGTGATCCTGGCTGTAATGTCTGTATACTCTTATATTCTGTGATCCCTGGCTGTAATGTCTGTATACGCTTATATTCTGTGATCCCCAGCTGTAATGTCTGTATACGCTTATATTCTGTGATCCCCGGATGTAATGTCAGTATACTCTTATATTCTGTGATCCCCGGCTGTAATGTCTGTATACTCTTATATTCTGTGATCCCCGGCTGTAATGTCTGTACACTTTTATATTCTGTGATCCCTGGCTGTAATGTCTGTATACTCTGTATACTCTTATATTCTGTGATCCCCGGCTGTAATATCTGTATACTCTTATATTCTGTGATCCCGTAATTCTAAGAGCTATTAATTAAAATGTACAATTGTTGGTTGCACAGCCCCTTTAAGTACAGTATGTCCTCGGCTGTAACTTATAGATGTCACAGGTTGAGAAGAACATAGATAAATGCAAGATCTTAAAATAGGAACCGTGTACCGGGAAGTAACGGAGTAATGAAGTAATAGAGAAGTAGACTAGAAGTTTAGAAGGAAGGTTCTGTTTTACTTTTCAGTCGTCAATCAGGGTTGTGCTTTTCTCTGCATCAAGGATTCTTCTATTTTTAGTGTAACATTTATTTATTTAACTTGTATTTTACCATTCATTTCTTTACAGGCAGCGTCATCAATGTAGAACGTGCAAAGGGAAACCACATCAGTTCATAGATCAAGGTGGTCAATCAGCCAGGGTGCTGTGCGTCCTTCATCCTGAGCCAGCTCCCAAGTAGACGATGAAAGCAAGTAAGAAGAAAGAGTATCCAGTATCCGCAATGAGATAGGAGGAGGAGTTGCTTCTTATAAAAACATAATTTTAATGAAAATGATTAAAAAATAGGACGACGCGTTTCAAGAATGAATTGCCCTTTACTATATGAGGCTTGAAACGCGTCTATTTTTTAATCATTTTGTTCAATAAAATTATGTTTTCTACAAAGCAACGTATCTCATTGTGGAAGCTGTATACTCTTTTTTCTTTGCTCCATTAATGACCCCATTGGGGCTCGCAATCTAAATTCCCAATCAGTATGGGAGGAAACTCTTGAATCCAGGACCCCAACTAGCAAGGCTGCAGGACTAATCACTGAGCCAGTAATCAATACAACAATCGTAGTTGGGTGGGTAGAGGCGAGGGAAGGCATCCTTTACAATGGAAGAACGGCCATGGTTGGGGTTGGTAAAGTTCTAGTACTACAGTAGATGAGCAAAGGGTCAGGACTGGCAAAAACTAGAAGACCAGGTCAGAACAAAAGATTAATTTGGATTACTGATACTTAAAGAGAGTGTATCAGTAGGTTTTTGCTCATCTGAGAGCAGCATGATATAGGCAAAAAGACCCTGAATCCAACGATGTATCACTTAGCTTACTGGGTGCACAACACAGTAACAATGCAGCAGAGCAAAGCAAGCTGCCCTCGCCCACAGAAGGTTCTGTATATATAATGTTTATAGACAGTGAGATGCTAATCACAGAAAGGGGCATGCAGAAATAGCTTATTTCTTGCTGATCTAGTCCGGGAATGATAATCTCATGAAGCTAAAACAAACATTGCAGGTAAACAACAGCACACAGTGTGAAAAGAGAGACATCATTGAAATCTGTGTGTTAAGCCCTACAGCACGCTGTCTTCAAAGTACACAGAAAAACCTGCTGACAGAGTCTTTTTACAGGACTTTATTGATGAGCCTCAGAGCATTTGGAGTAAGGCCCTTTACAAAGGTTTTTGTAACATTAGCAGGTCTGCAGGGGCATTGGCTGGTCTGCAGGAGTATTGGCTGATCTGCAGGGCATTGGCATGTCTGCAGGGGCATTGGCTGAACTGCAGAGCATTGGCAGGTCTGCAGGGGGCATTAGCAGGTCTGCAGAACATTGGCAGGTCTGCAGGGGCATTAACTGAACTGCAGAGCATTGGCAGGTCTGCAGGGGCATTGGCAGGTCTGTAGGGGCATTGGCAGGTTTGCAGGGGGCATTAGCAGGTCTGCAGGGCATTGGCAGGTCTGCAGGGGCATTGTCAGGTCTGCAGGGGACATTGGCTCACTGGCTGATCTGCAGGGCATTGGCAGGTATGCTGGAGGCATTGGCTGATCTATAGGGGCATTGGCAGGTCTTCTGGTGGCATTGGCTGGTCTGCAGAGACATTGTTGCAAGCTGGCACCAATCAGACTTAGCCCTGGCATACAGATGGACATTTAACGGGTGGAATCTGGAAAAAATACATTCAGGGGTGGGATTGGGAGTGGTGATCAATATGGAGCTATGGACTGGGAAATTTCTAAGGGTGCTGTCACACCGGAGATGTTGGCGGCGACTGGCGGGAGCGCGCACATTTTTGGCGCCCTGCCAGCGTCACCGTCCCCCATTTACATGGGGTGCACCGTCGATCTGACAGGTGGCATTGCCTCCAGGGTGTCTCAAAACCCCAGCAGTGATGCAGTACAATGGGAGCCTATGGCTCCCATCGCCTGTCAGGTCGCCGGCGGCCGGTTACATGGGGTGATGTGTACACATCGCCCAAGATTGGCCGCCTGGTTTCACACTTCTGATGTGAAACCAGGCGAGCACTCAGAGGCGCTGACATCACCCCTTTACATTAGGAGACCCAGGGGCAATATTGGCGCCGATAGGCCACTCCCCTACGTCGCCTAAGAAATCGGCGGTGCTGTCGCCAGGTGTGACGCCACCCTAAAAGTTGGTAAATATGGTTATATTACATACAGATTTCCTTTACTCTTTCAAGTTTTTTGTTATAATTATATCTTAGAATTAGAAAGATTGTTTAATAAACCAGATGCAGAAATATGAATTGATAGAATGTTGCTGTGCAGTTATTTGTACTTTTAGGTCTTCGACACTTTTCTTAATTTTTCTTCAACAGCGGTGGCTGAAGCTACATATAATGCTAAACTGCGACATTCACCAAGTTGTGTAATGCGTTGCCTGGTTACATTCTTCTGATTACAACAGAAGTGTGTTCTGCATTTATGTCTCTTTTTATGAGTAACAGAGATCATCAAATACTCTGCTTCCTGATTGTAATGCATTATTATACATACAAATATACATTTTTACAGATTTTGATTTGTCATTATAACATCATTGCGTATGAAGGAGATGCAATGGGGCACAGCGCTCATCTTAGTGCATTTACCCCTATGATTTAGTGATCGGTGGGGGTCATCAAAACTTCTGACAAGTTAATACGACATAAATAAATATATATTTTTATGATCATTACTGTTCAAAAGTGTCCTACTTGGACTAGATGGACTAGAAAGTCTCCTAATTGGACTAGATGGACTAGAAAGTCTCCTAATTGGACTAGATGAACTAGAAAGTCTCCTATTTGAACAACATGGACTAAAAAGTCTCCTACTTGAACTAGATAGACTAGAAAGTCTCCTACTTGGACTAGATGAATTAGAAAGTCTTCTACTTGAAGTAGATGGATTAGAAAGTCTTCTACTTGAACTAGATGAATTAGAAAGTCTCCTACTTGAACTAGATGGACTAGAAAGTCTACTACTTGGACTTGATGGACTAAAAAGTCTCCTCCTTGGACTAGATAGAATAGAAAGTCTCCTACTTGGACTAGATGGACTAAAAATTCTCTTGATTTGACTTGATGGATTGGAAAGTCTCCTCCTTTGCCTAGATGGACAATACATTCTCCTCCTTGGACTAGATGAACTAGAAAGTCTCCTACTTAGACTAGGTGGAGTACAAAGTCTCCTAATTGGACTAGATGAACTAGAAAGTCTCCTACTTAGACTAGGTGGAGTACAAAGTCTCCTAATTGGACTAGATAAACTAGAAAGTCTCCTACATGGACCAGATGGACTAGAACAGAGGTCCCCAAATCCAGGCCTCAAGGGCCGCCAACAGTGCAGGTTTTCAGGATTTCATTAGTATTGCAGAGGGCTTGGAATCCTTACCTGTGCAGATGATCACATTAGCACCTGTGCAATACTATGGAAATCCTGAAAACCTGCACTGTTGGCGGCCCTCGAGGCCTGGAGTTGGGGACCTCTGGACTAGAAAGTCTCCTACATGGACTAGACGGATTAGAAAATCTCCTACATGGACTAGATAGTATCCTACTTGGACTAGATGGATTAGAAAATCTACTTGGACTAGATGGACCAGAAAGTCTCATACTTGGACTAGATAAACTAGAAAGTCTCATAATTGGATGAGATGAACTAGAAAATCTCCTACTGAACTTAATAAACTAGAAAGTTTTCTTGGCCTAGATGAGCTAAAGAGTCTCCTAATTAGACTAGATGGGCTAAAAAGTCTCCTAATTGGACTAGATGGGTTAGAAAGTCTTGTCAATTGGACTATATGGACTAGAAAGTCTTCTACTTGGACAAGGTGAACTAGTAAGTCTCCTAATTGGACTAGACGGACTAGAAAGTCTAATAACTGGACTAGGATATAGAGCATCAATGCACACGTGCAATGGAAGAGTTTGTATCAAGTGAGCAGTTTATTAACAAGTTCAAGGTGAAGCGACAGGCTAACGTTTCGGCCAGAGTACTGGCCTTGTTCACAGAGTCGCTGAAAAAACATGGAAAATATTTACAGTGAGTGAAATGAAAATTGCTATATTTACAAGTTTTCAGTATACGTATCAACATATATACAAAGAAAAATGTCTCATAGTTTAAGTTAGTATAAACAATGGTGATGCCACAAGTATATTAACTTAGCGGAGTTCAAAGGGTCAGTAGAGAACGAGATAATCAACAGTAATTGTGGGTTCATAGAGGTATTGCGATAGTGGTGGTATAGATATGTTAATGTGGCTAGACATACCCTATGTTGTTGAGGCTAGAGATATAGTTGTTCACCAAGTAGGTATACAGGGTATACAGGGTATCCTTGTTTGGAGGTTCCTGTGAAATTGAATGCACTTGAATCAGGGCAGCAGTATAAGTAGATGATATCCCAGTGAGGATAACTATTACCGTTGTGTCGTGTTAGACCAGTGTCCAGTGGTATTCAACCCCAAGTAGTATGAACAGTTTTTATACAGTGTGGTATCTTGGTTTTTTTTTGGGGGGTTAATGGTGCCCGGTGGTACTGAACCCCAAGTAGTATGAACGGTTTGTATATAGTGAGGTATCTTGGGGGTTAATGGGTCAATTTCACAGGAACCTCCAAACAAGGATACCCTGTATACCCTGTATACCTACTTGGTGAACAACTACTGTTGATTATCTCGTTCTCTACTGACCCTTTGAACTCCGCTAAGTTAATATACTTGTGGCATCACCATTGTTTATACTAACTTAAACTATAAGACATTTTTCTTTGTATATATGTTGATACGTATACTGAAAACTTGTAAATATAGCAATTTTCATTTCACTCACTGTAAATATTTTCCATGTTTTTTCAGCGACTCTGTGAACAAGGCCAGTACTCTGGCCGAAACGTTAGCCTGTCGCTTCACCTTGAACTTGTTAATAAACTGCTCACTTGATACAAACTCTTCCATTGCACGTGTGCATTGATGCTCTAGATCCTATTGTTTACGGGACCTTTGGCCCCTTTCAGTCGCACCGTGACCATCACTAAAGTTGAGTGCTAGCCTTCGAACTTTCTATTCTAATAACTGGACTAGATTGACCAAATGATTCAAATTAAAAAAAATACAAACACAAGTTTAAAATAAATGATTTTTATTACAGTACTTATATAGTAAAAAGAAAAACACACACTGTACAAATGTTGTACTTCAAACTGTACAATTAAATTTAGATGGTATTGAACAGCTTTTTTTCTTAAAGGGGTAATCTAGGACTTTGTTTTCTTTTTTCCCATTGGGCTAAGAACTTATCGACAGGTTGTTGCTAATTTTCTGCTTGTTCTGCCCGATGACGATCTCTACCGGCTCTTAGACCACTCCTGATGGTAATTTTTTTGCTTCCAGTGACGTCAGGTTGACAGAGTAGCTCCTTCTCTTCTGCTCTATTCTTTCGATGGGGCACCGCTGCCGATGTCATGCTGATTGACAACCAATTGCTTGAAAACTGCAGTGAATTGGCTGTCAATCTGCATGATGACAGCAGTGACTCCCCATCGACAGAGCAGACAAGATCAAACGAAGGAGGAGTCACCCCATTGAGATGAGGTCAAAGAAAGCAGAGAATAGCTGCCTGAGATCGTTGCAGGGGAGAACAGGCACAAAGTTAACAACTACCTGCCAATAAGTTCTTAGCCCAGTAGGAAAAAAAAATTAACCCCTTTAAATGCTTGTATTTTTTGCTGTATAGCATTTTTAAAATGAGGTATCTACAGCCTCAGAATGCGGTTCATGCCTACATCCATCAGTGAGCTTAGTCATCTAAGCAGATTTATAACCACGTCCAAGTTCAACTTTTAACTGGCCATAAAACATCTTAGAAGAACTATTTAAAAGTACTCCTTGGAACCCTTTTAGACTGACCCAAATTATAATATTGGTGTTCAGGTCTTTCAGGTCGAGGGTGTACTCTAATGTGTCTTGTGCAAAAAAAAAAGAATATAGAATAGAATTGAACATTCATGTTATTCTTGCCTAAAATATGACCCAAGCAGCTTAACCTACAAAAATGTACAATATGCATAAATAAATATAGGCAGTCACATATTTTTGGGATCAATTGTTAAACCTAGATGAACTCAGAAAAGGTCTTCACAATGCCACCTAAATTTGACTCTCCTGTGGATCAATGTCTAAGTATTTATCCTGTAGCACAGGGGTCCCTAACATGTGGCTTGGAGGCCACATGTGTCTAATGGGCTCCAGATGTTTGGCTTGCGGCTGTCTTCCAGCTTGGTGCATAAGCACCAGGGCTAGCAAACAGCTATGAAGAGCAGGTCTTGAGATAGTAGAGCCCCAGAAGTAAAGCAGATCTAAACTGAGTTAAGATAGGAATCCCTGGATCTTGGTATACTACCTCGATGTGCTTTCTATGGAAAAGCTTTGGCTGATTTAATCTCTGATTGATTGTGATCCTTCCATGGCTTATGCAGTCTTCTTCAATGTATAAAATAGTGGCAACCAATTTAGGCAATTCATACACAGCAAACTGATATTTGTTCAAATTCGCCTATTTCGGAGAACCCCAAAAAATTAGACACACATTTAATTTGATTACCATCAATTCGATTCACTCATCTCTATTGTATGATTACGGTGTCTACTCATCAGTCATCTACTACCAGAGTCCAAATATTCTTTTCGGCCAATACCTCTGTAGGCTTTCTAAGGTGATGTATCTCCAGTGTATGGGTAATGACTAGAGATGAGCTGATCAATTCATGGTACTCCAGTCCAGCTGCCATGTCGATGGTACCTGGTAGCTAGGTGGAGGTCCAGCAAATCTCCTACTTTATGGTTTCAAGTTTGGCATGTCATCACTTGTGTGGTATCACTTGGTGTGCACCAGCCTGGGATAATTAAAAGGCGTGCCAAGGATGCCGGAAGGGCACCTCCCATCTAGCTGCCAGGTACTATAGTTCCATGAATCATTCAACTTATTTCTAGTAAAGTCCCAAAGATTTTAGATGTCTGACCAAAAATGTCTAAGTAGAAGAGTCCTGTTGAGATCAAACCAGTAGAACATTCATATTTTTGGCTCCAATTTGTATTCTAGTAGTTTTTCGGCAATTTTTCTTGCAGCTCCAAACCAGATTTTTGTTGGTCAACATAAATCCATTCTTAGTAAATCCCAGACATAGTCGTATCACCTGATGAAGACCAATTGAAAGATTTCGATGATGTTTGTCTTCTTTTGATGTGCCTGGCCACAAATCGCGGACATAGTCTTGTTCTACTGAACAACTCCAACAAGTTATTCTTAAATTTTGCTCCAATAAAGGCATAAAGAATAGGGTTGAGGCAGCAATGTAAGTAACATATGCAAGACGTGATGGATAACGCAAAATCAATGTTACTTGTGACACTGCAATTATTAATTACTTCCACCAAGGTCAACATATCGAAAAAAGCTACAATGTTGTAAGGAGTCCAACACAAGAAAAAAGCCACCACGACCGCTATGATAAGCCTCATCGCCTTCTGCTTCTTAAACCCCTGAGACCTCAGTAGAGTAATTATGATGTGGGAGTAGCAGAAAAGCATAAAAATTAAAGGTATCAAGAAGACAAAGATTTGGAACAAATATAGTCGTAGTTATCTTCCAGGACTTGGCCTGGCCCTCGGGATAGTATGGGTCGCATGAAGAGAAGTTGGTGCGAGACTCGAATGTGACCGAATAGTACAGGGCGTCAGGGATGCAAAAAATAAAACATAAAAACCATACAGCAAGACAGCTCCAGTGAACGTTCTTCTTCTTGTTTTTCTTGTAGATCTGGACGGCGTAAACGATGGAGAGATAGCGGTCAATGCTGATACAGGCAAGGAGGAAAGTGCCCGCATAGAAGTTGATCTTGAAAACCGACGCAACAATCTTACATAAGGCTTCTCCAAATATCCAGCCTAGAGTTGTTTGTGCCGCCCAGAATGGTAGCGTGGACACCAGAAGCATATCCGCCAGTGCCAGGTGAACAATGAACACATCCGTACTCTGCATCTTCAGCTTATTGGTCAGCATCACCAAAATGACCAGTCCATTGCCCAGCATTCCAGCTATGAACAATATGCTATAGAAGGTTGGCAAAAAAATTTGATCAAAAACCTTGTTCTCCTCGTGAAGACATATATCATAATCTCCACTGTCGGAAACATCGGAGTAGGGAAATGTGATGTTGTCGTAGTCTATGTTATCCTAAGGGGAATACAAAACAATGATCAGAGTACAGCACAAAGAACAAAACTATTATAGGAGCTTATTTATTACATATTGTAACGGCCATAAGACAAATATGACTGCATTTTATAAAAGAATACATCTGATGTACAACATTTTTTACTAGCTTCTATATCAGTGGTCCCCAACCTTTCTTACCTTTGAAGGAGTTATGCAGCACTATAGTTACTTCTTCTACGGGGCTAAGAACTTTATTATTATTATTTATTTATGTAGCGCCATTAGGTTCCATGGCGCTATACATGAGGATAAGGGAGACAAAAACAAGTACACTAAATCTAGGCGATCAGGACGTACAGGTACAGGAGGGGCAGGGACCCTGTCCACGAGGGCTCACCGTCTATGAGGGGCGGGTGGGGATACAGTAGGATGGGGGAATGTCAGGTATGGGGCGGTCTCCTGGGTCTCATGGCAGGTTGTAGGCTTGACGGAACAGGTGAGTCTTCAGGTGACACTTGAAGCTACTCAGGGTAAGAGAGTGTCTGACGTGTTCGGGCAGGGAGTTCCAGAGTAAGGCAGATGCCCGGGAGAAGTCCTGGACTCGGTTGTGCGAAGAGGTGATGAGGGGGGAGCAGAGGAGGAGTTCTTGGGAGGAGCGGAGGTTGCGTGAGGGTAGGTATCGGGAGACCAGGTCGGAGATGTATGGTGGGGCCAGGTTGTGTATGGCTTTGTACGCCATGGTTAGTGTTTTGAATTGGGATCTCTTGGAGACGGGGAGCCAGTGAAGGGCTTGGCAGAGGGGGGAGACAGGGGAGTAGCGGGAGGACAGGTAGATTAGTCGGGCAGCGGAATTGAGGATAGACTGGAGAGGTGTGAGGGAGTTAGCCGGGAGGCCATTGAGAAGGAGGTTGCAGTAGTCAAGGCGAGAGATGATAAGAGCATGGATGAGTGTTTTAGCGGTGTCGTGGGTGAGGAAGGAGCGGATCCGTGAGATGTTCTTGAGCTGGAGCCGGAGGGATGTGGTGAGGGCCTCGATGTGGGGCTTGAAGGATAGGGAGGAGTCAAGGATTACTCCGAGGCACTTGGCTTGGGGGACTGGGGAGAGGGCGCAGTCATTGATGCAGATGGATAGGTTGGGAGGTGGGGTGGAATTTCTTGGGAGGAAAACTATGAATTCAGTTTCAGACAGGTAGTTGGAACCTGTCTGCCTATTCTGCCCATCACTGATCTTTGCCGGCACAGATCGGTCATGGACCCCTCTTGCCACCAAATCTGGGACTTCTCCTGAAGTCATGTAAACAGAGCAGCTCTTTCTCTCCTGCTTTGCCCTGTTGACATGGTGCCATCGCCAATGTAATGCTGATTGATGTCAGCTTTCCCCTTCCTTATTGTGGCAAGCTGCCCGCCAATCAGCATAACATCTGCAGTGACACCTTGCTGTCAGCGCATACTGGAAGAGAAGGCATGGCTCTGTTGACGGAAGGTGAAATGAAGCAGAAGAGTCACAGCTTGAGCTGGCAGACATCATTGCCTGGCAGAACTGTCTGTAAGTTCTTAGCCCTATAGGAAAAATTAACTAAAGTCACAGATAATCTCTAAAGGTACCTTTACACGCCGCTATGGAAGGTTAGAAACCACCAAGTGTCTCACGTGCACGTGCACATTTCAACGGTTCCTAACGGTACCTGATACCGCATTTACACGCCGCTACAAGGTGTTCCACAGTAGGTTTTTTCTATCCCTGGAAGCACCGACGGGTGCCACAGGTTACCTTCTGTAGAGCACCTTCCCTCATTTACACGCCGCTACCACAAGGCAATATGGGAGGACCTGGGGCAGCAGGGACAACACATAGGCGTGCCACAATTGTGGATTACGAGACGCTCGTACGGTGATTGGACAAAGCAATAGCATCATGATTGGCCAGCCAGCGCAGGAAGGCTGGCTAATACATGATGCTATTGCAATTATGTAGTGTGACTGGTCAGCTCCTTAAATATGGCGCCCTATGCAGGGACAACCAATCGTAACGCAGGAGCTTTCACCAATGATCGCTGATGGGGCGCGATATCCCGGAGGCTGTGTCACGCCCCAGGGAGTTCACTAGGTGACGAAAATACCTTCCTGTTCCTCGATTACAGGCCGCTACCATAGGGTTTAAACCTACCTGTTTTTGAGCACGGCTGAAAGACAGGTGTCGACAGTGACCGGTGGCAACAACCTGAATTACACGCCACTACCTCGCGGTAGCGAGATACAATTGTCTCCGACACCCGGTGGTTTCTAACCTTCTGTAGCGGCGTGTAAAGGTACCTTTAGAGATGGTTGAGGGCCACAGCCAGTGCCCTCCTCCAACTCAGAGTTTGCGTGATGTCACAATGTCATATGAGCTCGAGAGCCGCCTTTACTGACAGTGCTGGAACTGTGCCATCACTAGAGGTGAGTACAGTATGTTTTCTTTTTCTTGGGGAACACACATCGAATTAGAAGGGATTGTCCTAGTAGTGAATTTTCAGAGACTCATCTTTTTAAAGAGGACCTGTCACCAAACCAGGCATGGTGATCTAATTACAGCACTGAATACAGCATGTCTGCAGCATGCAGGCAAGGGGTCACCCAGAACTTGAGCAGCCCTGTACCCCGAGATAATAAAGTTAGAAAACTTACATGCTCCAGCCACTAAGGAGGTGGCTAGGGGCTGCAGCCAAGGGCAGATTCACACCCCCTGCCTGTGTAATCTGCCCACCGCTGCCAATCATTGTCTCCCTGTCTGCAGCATTTAAATACAGTTTTTTTTGTCTCTCCCGTGTAGCTCCGCCCCTCAGGAGGCGGGGCTACACAGGAGAGAAAAAAAAAACTCTGTTTAAAGGGAACCAACCACCCCAAATGACCCCCCCGGACTGTTAATATGTGTCCCTACACCCAGCACACACATTTGGGGCAATCGTTTTTGCTAAAAAAACTGTTTAGTAGAAGCTAAGATATAGCTTTATGAAGTTTAATAAATTGAGCCGAATGGGTGCTACCTAGCTTTGTCGTCGTGCATTTGTTCCATGTGCCTGTCAGCCTCCTCTCCCCTCCTCCCTTCAGTGAAGCCCTTCTGTGCAAGCCGAAAATGCTCCGCCTGTCTACTGCTGCCTGATAAATTATGCACGCCCATCTCTGCTTGTAAGAGCCTGGCCGCGTCATGAAGGGGGTGGGGCTAGATCGCGTCATGAAAGGGGGCGGTATTTACACCCGCGCCGCGCTGTCAGCTTCAAAATGCGCACTGCGCATGCGCATGCGCAGTGCGGGACTTGAAGCTGACAGCGGCGCGGGTGTAAATACGTCACCCGGCGCCGGGAATGACGCGGATCGCGTCATACAGCCCCCACACTGAAGCCCGGACGGAATAGGAGAGCGGGGAGGCGCGCAGGGAGGCGCGAATTTGAATCTGTGATGTAGATCACGCCTATTCAGGCGTGATATGATGAAGAGGGGCAGCCTGGATGAGTGACTATGAATACCATAGTCACTCATTATCATCAGTAATGAGGTACTATAATAACGTTTTTATTCACTTTGACTATGTGCATTTAGGAGGTAAAAGGAGTGTAGGGTAAGTGTTAATATGCTCTAGGGACAGCTTTTAATAGGTTTAGAGGTGTTTTGGGGGTGACAGGATCCCTTTAAGCATTTTACTCTCTTTTTAGTATAGGCACAGATCTGTTGACTCCAATCCTATCTCCCTCCTTCAAATGACATTCTTGATCACATGCTTCATACTTTGCTCATGATTTTGGTTACCAACTTTTGTTGCCTTATGTCCTTTATGTCTTGTCAACACTGAAGTCTTGTGCATTAGCAGGCTGGAGCGCTGACTTTCACAGTGCTTGCGTCAATAGAAAACTCATACAGGGAGAAGCTTGAGTAGTCACCCTTGAAGCAGAAATGCCAAGGCAAGTGGCACATACTAAGAAGGTTGGGGACACACAACTGCACCAGAGTCTGAAACCTTGAATGGTCTTTATGGGGTCCTTTAATTTCTGTGTTTAGTCCTAAAAATGGGACATCTGAAGGGGCAACCAAGTCTGATCTGTAAGGTAAGAGATGCACTGGAGCGAGGACCATTTGTGGTTGACAGTTCTTGAAAAGTTGCCGACTCGTCTCTAAAGTTATATCGATGATATGCTTGGAGTCTCCAGATGGGCTGAAATTCTACCGTAAAGAATATTTTACCTTCAGATGCCAAGTTAAAATCTACAATTATCCTGATTGTTGACTCCAGTCTACATTACACTCCGGAGCTGCACTCTTAATTCTGTAACGTTCTAAGTTAGAAATGTCTGCTTGGCCAATTATTGGGTAACACAAAGTACAATACTCAAAAAGGTCTTTACTTGTTCTTAATCATGGGAAGGGATGTCTCTTGGTGGTTGTAGATCACTTACGGTATACAGCTTAGTAGTCATGCCCAGTCATAGAGGACAAACGTAAAGAAAGAAGCAAGTCTGTTTTTTTTAGCAACACAAAGGTCTGTAGGAAAATGTTAGCATCTCTTGGGTATCACATGGTCCCTGCATGACTGTTGTTCCTCTTCTGTCAGCCTGTGTCCCATACGTTGGACTTTTTCTTAGCGATTTTACCTTGTAAACGTCTCATCAGACACAATCTGCACACACTATAGTGCACACTATCTGATGGCTCATTGTCTCATGATTTTGGCACTGTTTGTAGCACCTTCACCAAAGACCATGGTGGGGCACCTCCTGCACCATCGCATGTCACCAGCAATCACGGTTATTTAGTAACGGCTCTATCTAGTTACTCCGCTCAACCCACAAGGGTAGGACTATCATCAGAGTAGAATGAAACAAAAAAACAAGACAGTAAAGCAAAAAGAAAAACTATTGGAAACAATAAAGATCAGTAGAGGATCAATAATGTAATGTATGTACACAGTGACTGCACCAGCAGAATAGTGAGTGCAGCTCTGGAGTATAATGCAGGAGGTAACTCAGGATCAGTAATGTAATGTATGTACACAGTGACTGCACCAGCAGAATAGTGAGTGCAGCTCTGGAGTATAATACAGGAGGTAACTCAGGATCAGTAATGTAATGTATGTACACAGTGACTGCACCAGCAGAATAGTGAGTGCAGCTCTGGAGTATAATACAGGAGGTAACTCAGGATCAGTAATGTAATGTATGTACACAGTGACTGCACCAGCAGAATAGTGAGTGCAGCTCTGCAGTATAATACAGGAGGTAACTCAGGATCAGTAATGTAATGTATGTCCACAGTGACTGCACCAGCAAAATAGTGAGTGCAGCTCTGGAGTATAATACAGGAGGTAACTCAGGATCAGTAATGTAATGTATGTACACAGTGACTGCACCAGCAGAATAGTGAGTGCAGCTCTGGAGTATAATACAGGTGGTAACTCAGGATCAGTAATGTAATGTATGTACACAGTGACTGCACCAGCAGAATAGTGAGTGCAGCTCTGGAGTATAATACAGGAGGTAACTCAGGATCAGTAATGTAATGTATGTACACAGTGACTGCACCTGCAGAATAGTGAGTGCAGCTCTGGGGCATAATACAGGAGGTAACTCAGGATCAGTAATGTAATGTATGTACACAGTGACTCCACCAGCAGAATAGTGAGTGCAGATCTGTAGTATAATACAGGAGGTAACTCAGGATCAGTAATGTAATGTATGTACACAGTGACTCCACCAGCAGAATAGTGAGTGCAGCTCTGGAGTATAATACAGGAGGTACCTCAGGATCAGTAATGTAATGTATGTACACAGTGACTGCACCTGCAGAATAGTGAGTGCAGCTCTGGAGTATAATACAGGAGGTAACTCAGGATCAGTAATGTAATGTATGTACACAGTGACTGCACCAGCAGAATAGTGAGTGCAGCTCTGGGGTATAATACAGGAGGTAACTCAGGATCAGTAATGTAATGTATGTACACAGTGACTGCACCAGCAGAATAGTGAGTGCAGCTCTGGAGTATAATACAGGAGGTAACTCAGGATCAGAAATGTAATGTATGTACACAGTGACTGCACCAGCAGAATAGTGAGTGCAGCTCTGGAGTATAATACAGGAGGTAACTCAGGATCAGTAATGTAATGTATGTACACAGTGACTGCACCAGCAGAATAGTGAGTGCAGCTCTGGAGTATAATACAGGAGGTAACTCAGGATCAGTAATGTAATGTATGTACACAGTGACTGCACCAGCAGAATAGTCAGTGCAGCTCTGGAGTATAATACAGGAGGTAACTCAGGATCAGTAATGTAACGTATGTACACAGTGACTGCACCAGCAGAATAGTGAGTGCAGCTCTGGAGTATGATACAGGAGGTAACTCAGGATCTGTACAGTACCAGTGGCTGTATGATATAAACCATGTATGTTTGACCCTGATCTGCCCAAGAGACTAGTCAAAATGCCAGTCCTCATGGCTTCTCCCCTCCCTCTCCCCTTGACTGACAGGTCTCTCTTCCAATGTGTGTATAAGGAGAGACCGTTCGCTTAAGGAAAGCAAGTGAGGAGAAGCAACCGGAGCTGAAATCATGCAGATAGTGTCTGATACATGCTGCCTGGCAATCTAACAATCATCATCTACCGGATATGATTTGTTTGAATTCCCACTTTACATTACTTTAAAATATGCTAAAAGATTTTTCATTAATATTTTGACTTAATTTTATCGGTAAAGTTAAAAATAAATAAATAAAATTTAAGTTTGAATCACAAATAATTTGATCTCTTTCTTTCTACTCCCTTAATAGATACGTTAAAATAATGAAATGTAGAATGGATTAATGTAGTAAATGTATCACTGTCCTCGTCATCCATTTATGTAAAGTCTTAAAGCTAAAGATTTACTAGAAATGAAGTAATCCCGAGAATTCTTTCCTTTTCAATAATTAGTCATCATTAGTAATAAGAAAATAGAAAGAAATGTTAAAGGTTAGGAAACTTTAAGACTGATTGTGAAAGAACATCACACTTATGACACCTCCGAAATCATAGACATTACACATCCAACGTCAAGTGAGATGACAATTGTCTTACAGATACATTCTGGTCTGGACCATCGAATCATTAACAATTGAATTCTACATTAAAAAAAATAAATTAAAAAATATTAAATTCTAAAATTCCTAATTCTGTTGCTAAATTCCCAGAATTTTCAGTTACATTGATTATATTTTATTGCAAATTTCCCTCATTTCAAAATAAAAATAATTAAATTTTAACATTTTTGTTTTGCTTATTCATTATCACTGTTATTATTTGAATAATGGATAAACAATTGAATTCCTTAAATTAGTAATTTGCCTAAATATGTTGTAAAATTGAGTTAATTACCCTCTTACATTTCTTGAGTTGTCTGGCTGAAGTCAATGATTTTGTTAGTTATTTTGCTTAATTTTCTAAATTCCCTTCTTACGCAATAAAGAAATGTAAGTATTCTTTACTCACCATGTCGATGCTATAGGACATGTTAAGCAGAAGCCCTTGTTTCAGTCTTAGTCAGCTCTACATAACATGGTTTTGTGGACTGTAACCAGTAGTCACAGACACTCATAAGATATAAGATGGGGAGGCGGGGATATGGAATGTAAGCACGTGCCTTCTGTGTGTGCCTACAACCATAAATCATCACATAGTAGAATATGAATGAGTCCAATGTGCCAAGCTGTTGATATAATACAACTCAAGCATGCCCTGTCTTGTGTGATTAAAGTGGATTTGCAACAGTTGACGAGCAGCAGATTGAAACCCGGATTAGTGTTATGGGTGGCTATAACAGATGAGGGGGCAGTGTGTGACGGCCAAAGGCAATCTGGTAGCTAGACTAACTTTGCAGACTGCGGGTACCTAGCTGACCCTGTTCCCAGAATTACCTCTAAAGGTGAGGATGTCTGGGCCGCCACACTTGCCCTGCTCCTGACCAGCCCTGAGCTATCACTTTCACCTCCACCCAGGGATTGGGATAGAAACAGCAACACCCCACAAGATGACTCTCTCAAAGGTAAAGAAAGAAAAATACAGGGAAGCGCTCCCTTTGAGAAATACCCAGTGGTCTAGTGGGGAACAGTATGACTCCAGTGGGAAGATTTGCCTCTCACCTGGTGAGGTTGTGCACCCCTGCACAACCTCGGTGAATTATATGTTGGCATGGAGACTGCTGTCTCTTCAGCTCCGCTACCCGGCTGTGATTCCTGGTACAGGTCACGTGGGGCCACCGTCCAGTCATGTGACATACGTGTCATCGGAAACCACATCAGTTCAGGTCCTTCCCTTGAATGAAGTGTCTGTGGCACCTGGCAGCTCCAGCCACAAAAGTAGTTTTTATGAATGTTTTTTATATTGCCTTGGTTTTATTGCCATATTTTATTTAATATATTTTTATTAACTTTTATTATTGCTTGGTGTCACAGTATATATAGATGTATTTATATATTTATAAATTATTAATAGTCAGCACCTTACATGAGTAATTTATTAAAGAACCCACTCTCTATGAAAGTGGAAGAAGTATGTTGTTTGATGCCAATCAACCTACAACATATTGGGGAGAAGCCATCAGGACAGCTTGCTATCTTCAAAACAGACTGTCAGGTAAAGCACAAATAAAACTCCATATGAGCTGTGGAACTGTGGAAGCCTAACCTGAAGCACCTCAGGATATTTGGAAGCAAAATGTTTGTGTATGTCCCCAATGAAAAACGTTCCAAGTGGGAATCACATGCAAAGCAAGGAGTCATGGTGGGCTATAGCGAAACTCAAAAGGGATACAGAACCCTGCACCCAGAGACCAACACAGTAACAATCAGCAGAGATGTAGTGATTGATGAGAACTCTGTTGCTCAAATTCCATGAGTTACACCAGATCCAGGGATGGTGTATAGACAGTCCACGCTGCTTTAAATAATCAGTCACAAGTCTTTAGGTAAAAGACCTCCCTTTTATTTCCACCTAAGCGTTTCAGTGCCACTCCGGGCACCGTCATCAGGGTATGAAGTGGCACTGAAACAGTAGGTGGAAATAAAGAAGGGGGGTCTTTTACCTAAAGACTTGTGACTGATTATTTAAAGCAGCGCGGACTGTCTATACACCATCCCTGGATCTGGTTATCTTTACACATGTACGTGGCGGTGGAGGTCCTGCAGCAGCTTATAAACTACATGCAATAAAAACTAGTTTTGGGTGCACACAACTAGACCAGGTGAGTGCACCTCTTTTTGATCTGAGTGTGGAATCAGTGTCATATTGATAGGGCACTATTGCGCCTCGCTTGTCTCCTTTATCTTTTTCTATAGTTCATGAAGTTACACCAGTCATTCAAGTCAAGAAACAAGTACAAGAATCTCAATCACCAAATCCAGACACAGTAAAGGAAAACACTGAAGTCTGGATAAGCTCTGAAGCCACCAAAGAAGAAACAGAAGAACCAAGTCAACCTCCAGTCAGGAGATCAAAAAGACAAAACAAAGGTATCCCAGCTAGAAACCTTTCTTATATGGACAGAACACTACTTTAACAACACAGTCATGGCAAGAGATGCAAGAACTGCCTGTCCATGAGAAGCAGAAGTGGAGAAATGCCACTAATGAAGAGATGGAGTCCCTTCACCAACTCCAGACATGGGAGCTTATGGAGCTACCACAAGAAAAAAGAAATGTCAGAAGCCAAAGGTGCGTCAACACCAATGGATCTGTCCTACTTAAAGTTGGAAGGAGAAGAAGATCTACTACCCAGCAATGAGAGTTACAGACAAGCAGTGGGGGTGCTTCTGTACATAGTAACCACAAATCGTCCAGATATCACAGCCAGAGTTGGAATTCTCTGCTGTCGTGTTAGCAAGCCACTCAAAGAGACTGGAATATAATTAAGGGAATTCTACAATATCTTAAAGAAACTCAAATGCTAAATCTTGGATATCTGTATCAGGCGATCTCACTCTCAGAGGTTATGTGGATGCAGATTGGGCAGGAGATTCAAGTAATTGGAAATCAACAAGTGGTTACTTGTTCAAGTTAGGAGAAAAATCAATTTATTGGTCCAGCAGAAAACAAGTGTCTGTTGCATTGTCTTCTACAGAAGCAGAATATGTATCAGCTGCTTATGCAAGTCAAGAAGTAATTTGGTTAAAACAACTTTTAGAAGAGTTCGTCAAGCCACTAGCTCAGTCAACAGTTATCTATGAGGACAACCAAGGATGCATTTAACTTGCCAGCAGTGAGAAGATTAGTGCAAGGACTAAGCACATTGACGTAAAACATCAGCACCTAGGTGACTTAGTAGGACGTAATGTAATCAATTTTGCTTATTACAAGTCTGACAATATGATAGCTGATGGTATGACAAAGACATTAACAAGAGCCAAGTTTGAGGACTTCAAAACCGCAATTGGACTAACAGGATAAGTAGTTGTTGAGTGGGGGTGTTGGAATATGTTTAATGAAATAACTCAATTCCTGTCCATGATTGTACTGTTGGTAGATTTGTGTGTTGTAGATAAAGTCAGAACAAAAAAATCCCAGAGGCTGACACAGGAAGACTATGTGACTGTATCCAGTTTCCTGTGTCTGTATATGAGAGAAGAAGCATTGCAGATGCTGCATAGAGACTCATACACATAAGATATGTTTCAATCCTGATCTATTAAGCTTATCATACTTGATCCTGTTTGTTGCTGAATAAAGAAGCTCTGTTGTCACACGCTTGGAGAGTATCCTGAATAATCCACTGCCAATAGAAAAGAACAGACATAAAGTACTAGATGGCAGCCTACGGGGATGGTGGAACAGACAATGGAAAGAAAAACAAAAATAACATCTACAGCTTGGGAACAAATGAACTAAGCAACAGCATGTGTGAAAAAGACTTGGGTATACTAATAGATCAAAGTCTAAACATGAGTCAGTGGTGTATGCAGCAGCAAAAAAGGCAAACATAATTCTGAGATGTATAAACATAAGCATACAGTCTAGATCACGTGAAGTCAGATGTCATTCTGGATACTGTGTCCAATTCTGGACACCACATTGAAGCAAATTCAGAGAAGAGCAACCAGAATGGTGACCGGTCTGAGAACCATTTCCTACGAGGAACGGTTAAAGGATCTAGAAATGTTTAGCTCCCAAAAAAGAAGACTGAGAGGAGACTTAACAGCTGTCTACAAATATCTCAAGGGCTGTCACACTGTAGACGGATCAACTTTATTCTCATTTGCACAAGGAAACACTAGAAGCAATGGGATGAAACTGAATGGGATAAGACACAGATTAGATAGTAGATAAACCTTTTTGACAGTGAGGGTGATCAATGAGTGGAACAGGCGGCCACGAGAGGTGGAGAGTTCCCATTCAATAGAAGCTTTCAAACAAAGGCTGGATAGACATCAGTCTGGGATATTTAGTGAATCCTGCTTTGAGCAGGGGTGGGACCAGATGACTCAGTAGGTCCCTTCCAACTCTACTATTCTATGACTCTATGAGATGAGCGAGGAGGTGAATATTAATTATGTTTTTCTGCATCCTATGTTCATTATGCTTTGGGGGCTGAAGAATAAGGAACGTTAATTTTGCGTCAAACAACTTTTAATGTGACTTTAATTCATAGCAAAATCCGCATGATTTGCCAAATTCCAATTCGAAGCTCGGCAGATCCGATCATGTCTACTGGCTGCTATAAATGGCATCCTCATCCTTCCCATAGAGCGTAAAATAGCTATAACTGTGATGATGATACTAATACCTTGTGTACTTTATAGGCTCTGACTTCTGCTTTCATATTGAATGCTCTTTAGCACCCTATGTTTCGTATAATATAGATCAATGATCTCCAACACGTGGCTTCTGGCTGTTGCAAAACTTCAATTCCCAACTTGCAACAATTGAGCTGTAGATTCTTTTTAGCAGCCGTAACATTAGATATTGCAGATTTTACTTAAAAAATGTAATAGAAAGTTTTACCACAACTGGGTCACAGCGGGAAGATTGTGGTTTGTCAAACGCTGCGAGCTGCAGGTTCACAAGCTGTGAATAAGGCACAATGGGGTCTCTGGAGGCCACGATCCTGGCACAAATGTATTGTAGGTGAGTTGGGTGGGTTGGGTGCACCTCAACATCTAAGGTCTCCAAAATAGTTGGAGAATGAGGGACAGTCAAAATGTCTATGAATCTGCAGGACAGACTGACTGAGACCCCCCCCCAAACGCACCACCTCCAAAAAATGTACATATGTAATAACTACTCTCCTGGTTAGCGTTGGGTACCATGTTTTTTGTTTGGGTTTTTTTTTTGCTTCTATGTCCACATCAATCACTTAGAAGTCACTGGGGAGAAGCAGAAGTAGTTAATATGCAGTTGAGTCACATTAACATAATATCAAGAAGTGAAAGAAGCACAAATGATAAGTGATCCGGCTACTTCATCTATGGGGGAAATGCAGTGAAAATTATCTTGTGGCATCATCAATGATGTAAGAGAAGTCCGTGATTACAGGCTCCAAAAACAATCTCTGGCGAACCTCTGTAACTGCATCTGTGCTGCTGTGTCACAGGACAGAGAGGGGTTAAACATCCAAGTATTTAATATCTATCGGAAATAAAGAAGTTTCTACTTTTTTACCAGTTCTCCACTTCAATATTACCAGATAGAAGTCAGAAATACCACCACACCGTGACCAAATCACATATTACCACCACACAGTGCCCAAATAATGCCACATACAAGGCACAAATACCGCCACACCATGACCAAAGCACATAATACCACCACATAGTGATCAAGTGCTACCACATACAAGGTACAAATACTGCCACAACATGAGACCACATATTAGTACTATACAGTGACCAAATAATACCACATGCAAGGGACAAACGCCGTCATGTCATGACCAAAGTACATAATGCCACCACATAGTGACAAATAATACTAAATTAATAAAAATGTAAAAAAGCTCTGTATATTGGGTCAGTGTACAGGTAATACAGTGATCACCAGTGATATTATACACAGGACTGTTTATAGTGTCACTGTGTGTGTATAGGTAATACATGTAGCTTCTCCCCACATGTTCCATGTAGCTTCTCCTCCCCATCCATCCATGTACCTTCTCCGTCTATCCCTCCATCCATCCATCCATGTACCTTCTCCCCATCCACCTAACCATCCATGTACTTTCTCCCCCATCCATCCATGTACCTTTTTCCCCATCCATCCATCCTTTCCCCCCTTTTCCATGCCCCATCCATCCATCCGTCCATCCATCCATCCATCCTGTTCTTTCCCCTTTTTCATGCTGCCCCCCATCCATCCATTCCATTCTCTTCCCTTCTCCATGCCGCTGCCCCCACCACCCATCCATCCCATTTTTCCCCCTCTTCCAGGCCACCCCATCCATCCATCCCACTCTGTCCTCCCGGCTGCTATCTTCGGCTGTAACAGTGCCTTACTTTTCTCCACACTCCTGATCCCGGCAGCTTCTTCCTCTGTGGCTCCCAGTCTCCTGCTTGCCGGCACCAGGCAGCTTCTTCCTCTGTGGCTCCCAGTCTCCGGCATCAGGTACCCGGCACCAGGCACCTGGCAGCTTCTTCCTCTGTGGCTCCCGGTCTCCGACACCAGGCACCAGGCAGCTTCTTCCTCTGCTGCTCCTGGTCTCTGGCACTAGGTTCCATACAGCGTCTTCCTCTGCGGCTCCCGGTCTCCGGCACCAGGCGCCCAGCACCAGGCAGCTTCTTCCTCTGTGGCTCCCGATCTCCGGCACCAGGCATCCGGCAGTTTCTTCCTCTGTGGCTCCCGGTTGCCGGCATCAGGTACCCGGAAGTTTCTTCCTCTGCGGCTCCCAGTCTCCGGCACCCCAAAGCACCAGGCATCCGGCAGCACCAGACATCCGGCAGCACCAAGCAGCACCAAGCACCCAGCACCACAAGGCACCCGGTAGCACCAAGCACCTAGGCACCCGGCAGCACCAGGCATCCAGCACCACCAGGCAGCCGGCAGCACTAGGCACCCAGGCATCCAGCAGCACCAGGCACCCTGGCAGCACCAGGCATCACCAGGCACCCTGCTGCACCCAGACACCCGGCAGCACCAGGCATCCAGCAACACCAGGCACCCAGGGGTCCAGCAGCACCAGGCATCACCATGGGCCCGGCAGCACCAGGCACCACCAGGGGCCCAGCACCACCAGGCACCACCAGGGTCCAGCACCACCAGGGGCCTGGCACCACCAGGCACCCCCAGGGGCTCAGCATCACCAGGCACCACCAGGGGTCCAGCACCACCAGGGGCTCAGCAGCACCAGGCATCACCAGGGGCCAGGCACCACCAGGGGTCCAGCACCACCAGGGGCCTGGCAGCACCAGGCACCACCAGGGGCCCGACACCACCAGGGGCCCAGCAGCACCAGGCACCATTAGGGGCCCGGCACCACCAGGGGCTCAGCAGCACCAGACACCACCAGCAGCCCGGCACCACCAGGGGCTCAGCAGCACCAGACACCACCAGCAGCCTGGCACCATCAGTGGCCCGGCACCATCAGGCACCCAGTGAGGGACCCCCGGCTCCCCATACTCACTACTCGCTGCTGGCAGCTGCCGAGAGGCAGCACCCGGTGCGCATACAGGAAGCAGTCTCAGGGCAATGATGTCATCACCCTGAGACTGACCTCCTGTGCAAGTGCTTGCAGGAGGCAGAGCGGCACTGTGGCAGAAGCAGGCAGATCGCTCTCCCTGCTTTGCCGCTGCAGAGAGGGCTCAGTAATTGCTAATGATATTGGCAGTGCTGTCGATATGATTAGCGATATTAACGGACCGGGGGGCCCAGGGGGGTATGGAGGTGGGGCTTGGGGACGTGGCCAATGCAACCAGGGGCCCACCGGGGGTCCTCCCAATCCTCCGGTGGGCCAGTCCGCCCCTGAATATAAATATAACTATGAAGAATAGTTAAAGGGATACCCATTATTAGAAATATAACCAAGAACAATAGTTAAAGGGAATATACCAGATTAGACATACTTGGCTCCATATTGCAATAAAGGGCCATCTTGTGTTCACAGGTTGGGGAGGAATTGCATATTAATACCATCACATTTAACGGAACTGAGCTGAGATGCCATGTACAGCTGCATCTCAATGAATTAGAATATTATGAAAAAGCTCATTTATTTCAGTAATTCAATACAAAAAGTGAAACCCATATATTATATAGAGTCATTGCACACAGAGGGATCTATTTCATGTGTTTATTTCTGTAAATGTTGATGATTATGGAAACCCAAAGGTCATTATCTCAGAAAATTAAAGTTATTATTATTATTATTATTATTTATTTATTTATATAGCGCCATTAGGTTCCATGGCGCTTTACATGAGGATGAGGGAGACAAGAACAAGTACACTAAATCTAGTCGATCAGGACGTACAGGTACAGGAGGGGCAGGGACCCTGTCCACGAGGGCTCACAGTCTATGAGGGGTGGGTTAGGATACAGTAGGATGGGGGAATGTCAGGTATGGGGTGTTCGCCTGGGTCTCATGGCAGGTTGTAGGCTTGACGGAACAAGTGAGACTTCAGGTGACATTTGAAGCTACTCAGGGTAGGAGAGTGTCTGACGTGTTCGGGTAGGGAGTTCCAGAGTAAGGCAGATGCCCGGGAGAAGTCCTGGACTCGGTTGTGCGAAGAGGTGATGAGGGGGGAGCAGAGGAGGAGTTCTTGGGAGGAGCGGAGGTTGCGTGAGGGTAGGTATCGGGAGACCAGGTTAGAGATGTATGGTGGAGCCAGGTTGTGTATGGCTTTGTACGCCATGGTTAGTGTTTTGAATTGGGATCTCTTGGAGATGGGGAGCCAATGAAGGGCTTGGCAGAGGGGGGAGACAGGGGAGTAGCGGGAGGACATATAGATGAGTCGGGCAGCGGAGTTGAGGATAGACTGGAGAGGTGTGAGGGAGTTAGCCGGGAGGCCATTGAGAAGGAGGTTGCAGTAGTCAAGGCGGGAGATGATAAGAGCATGGATGAGTGTTTTAGCGGTGTCGTGGGTGAGGAAGGAGCGGATCCGTGAGATGTTCTTGAGCTGGAGCCGGAGGGATGTGGAGAGGGCCTCGATGTGGGGTTTGAAGGATAGGGAGGAGTCAAGGATTACCCCGAGGCACTTGGCCTGGGGGACTGGGGAGAGGGGGCAGTCGTTGACGCAGATGGATAGGTTGGGAGGTGGGGTGGAATTTCTTGGGGGGAAGACTATGAATTCAGTTTTGTCCATATTGAGTTTAAGGAAGCGAGCAGAGAAGAAGGATGAGATGGCGGAAAGGCATTGAGGGATTTTCGAGAGTAGGGAGGTGATGTCAGGGCCGGACAGGTAGATTTGGGTGTCGTCGGCGTAGAGGTGGTACTGGAGGCCATGGGACTCGATGAGTTGCCCTAGGCCGAGAGTGTAAATGGAGAAAAGTAGGGGTCCCAGGACCGAACCTTGGGGGACTCCGACAGAAAGGGGGTAGGGTGAGGAGGAGGTGTGGGAGTGGGAGACGCTGAAGGTCCGCTCCACTAGGTATGAGGAGATCCAGGAGAGGGCAAGGTGGGTGATGCCAAGGGATTCCAGGATCCGGAGAAGAAGGGAGTGGTCAACTGTGTCGAAGGCGGCAGACAGGTCAAGGAGTAGCAGGATGGAGTAGTGGTGTTTGTTCTTGGCAGTCAGTAGGTCGTTGGTGACTTTGGTCAGGGCTGTTTCGGTGGAATGGAGTGGTCGGAAGCCGGACTGTAGGCGGTCGAAGTGGGAGCACGAGGAGAGGTGAGAGGACAGTTCGGAGTGGACGTGTTGTTCAAGTAGCTTAGAGGCGAATGGGAGAAGAGATATGGGGCGATAGTTAGATACAGAGGTAGGGTCAAGTGAGGTTTTTTTTAGGACGGGCGTGATTAGGGCGTGTTTGAAGGCCGAGGGGAAGGTACCAGTGCTAAGTGAAAGGTTAAAGAGGTGGGTGAGGGCTGGGATGAAAATGGAGGTGTGGTTGGGAATGAGGTGGGATGGGAGCGGGTCGTGGGCGCTGGTGGTGAGGTGTGATTTTGACAGGAGGGAGGAGAGTTGGTCTTCAGTTATGGGGGGGAAGTGGCTGATGGAGGAGGAGGGCAGTGTAGGTGGGAAGGGGAGGTGTGGGGATAGTGGACCGAAGCTGCTTCTGATCTTGTCGATCTTCTCCTTGAAGAAGGTCGCAAAGTCTTCAGCAGAGATGAGGGGAGAAGGGGGAGGAGCAGGTGGGCGAAGTAAGGAGTTGAAAGTTTTGAAGAGCTGCTTGGGGTTGCAGGACAGAGAGGTTATAAGGGATGAGAAGAACACTTGCTTGGCGGTAGCGAGTGCCGTCTTGAAGTCAGTGATGGATTGCTTGAACAGAGCAAAGTGCTCGGGGGTGTGAGACTTTTTCCATCTCCTGGGAGATGGGAGTTGGGAGGATGAAGGGTCTGAGAGATAAAATCTTACCTAAATAGGTATCAGAGGCTTCACCTTGTGTGGTTGTGAGAGTCACAACCACTATAAAAGCAGATCACGGCTGCTGCAGTCCCCAGCATGGTGCACATAGAGTAGGAAGGATGAAAGGTTAAAAACCGCACTGCCATATTCTACGAGACAATAAAGGGAGCCCTGAAAGTTGTTGACTAATAAATCAATATTATATTCACCCTTTGGTATCTCATGGAATATGGCAGTGCTGGTATGCTGTATATGTCACCCATCCCGGTATATATATTCCTCATTTTGGTATATGTGTCTCTAAGCCTGGCCCCTTCCAGGTATATATGTCACCCATCTTTGTGTACATGTGCAAATCCTGAGCCTCTTCCTGGTATACATGTTCCCCATCCTGGTATATATGTCCCCCATCTTTTGGAGTCAGTGGGGCCCTTTCACCCCTGGGCTCAGTTATCTTCACGACTTCTGTGACTGGGGTGATTACACCCCTGCACCTCACACTGGGGTCTATGTGTGAGCCAGAAGAGATTTTACAGTGTAAGCCCATGGATCCTCGTCCTGATGGTCCATAGATTTACATTATAAAAGTGACTTCAAGCTCATAGACCCCAGTGTGAACCGATGAGCCAGAATTGCAGTCATACGACCCAGAAAGGGCCAAAGCGGCACTGGATACCAAGGAGGATGATGGTCCGTAAATATGTGAATGCTCCTTTAAAGCTGCAAGCTTTAGTTCTGTAATCTGAAAGCAACATGACATTGGGGCTGAGACCCTGATTCCAGTGTTGTGTTACTTATTAGTCTATGTGTTAATGTGTCAATAAATGTAGTGTTTTATCACTAACAGATTACCACTATAGGACTAATTGTCTCGTACCATCTAGTCCTGTACTGTTAATCTACTAGTGAAAAAACATTGATTTTATCGCTTTATGTAATCCCGCCCAGATCACTGATTGGCAGCTTTCTGCCTATGTACCTATACATAGAAAGTTGCCAATCAGTGGTCTGGATGGGGCTATACAGGGCTCAGCATTCAGAGAACTGGTAGGAAAACAGTAACTGTATCAAAATGACAACGTGCTGCTCTCAGATTACATAGCGAAAACCTGCTGACTGATTCCATTTAAAGGGATTGCTTAAATTAGAAAAGAACGTATTCAGCATTATGCATTGGTATAGCTAGTATTGCAGTTCATTAAAGGGATTGTTCACTTTCTCTTTCCTCCATCAGAACAATCTATCAGACTAATCAGCCCCCTCCAATCGTAAAACTCATCACAAGGGAAAGCTGCTTTTTACTGATGATTGATTTCCACCATGCATTGTACTCGTAATGACCAGTTAAATGCTCAGATGGGTGTGACTCGTGTACCGAGTATAATGGAAGTCAATGGAGAACTTGATTATTTTTCTGGACACTCGGATGGGTGTGGCTCATGTACCGAGTATAATGAAAGTCAATGAGGAACATGATTATTTTTCTGGACACTTGTATGGGCACAGCTCATGTACCGAGTATAATGGAATTTTTCTGGACACTTGTATGGGCACAGCTCATGTACTGAGTATAATGGAAGTCAATGGGGAACTCGATTCTTTTTCTGGACACTTTGATGGGTGTGACTCATGTGCCGAGCATAATGAAAGTCAATTTGGAGTTTGAGCACTTTTCCCAGAACTCTTCTGGAAAATGCTTGAGTTCCCCACTGACTTCCATTATCCTTGGATACTTGAGTCGTGCCCATCCGAGCATCAACTGATCTTTTCGAGTACCAAGCAGCAGAGCATGGTAATCACTAATCCCTACTGTGTTTCTATAGGAGGAGGTGGATGGACTTGGCTGGTCAAACGTTGCTTCAATAGAGGCTTCTTTATGGAAAATACCTGCTGGTCAGTTTGTGTGGAAATCATGTCATTGAGGCCGAGTTATAAAAATGGACACAGACCATGGATAGAAATAGCGTCATTTCTGAAAGAAATACAGACTCTGTCTTCTAACCTCAAAAGAACGAAAATGGACACGATCTACGGAAGGAAATCTACAAGACAAGTGAGGTGAGGTCTGAATAGTCTCAGCGTCGTGTGCGAACAAAACCACAAGTGTAAATCATTCTCCATCCACTTCTACAGCTTCTACTGACTTGAGCTCTGCCGTGGTTTTGTAACCATCATTTTTTTATTTTTATCTTTATTTCATAAATCAATTGTAAATATGAAAGTAAGAAAGTTTATGATACACAGTGGGGAAAATAAGTATTTGATCCCCTACCAACCAGCAAGAAATCTGGCTCTCACAGACCTGTGCCCACAGATGCCACTGATGCCCACGGATCCGTCATCAGTTAGCAGAGATAGGGCTGTACCTTGCTTCTCAGCACGTGCAGTACAGCGAATCAGATCCGTTTTCTGGATCCAATTTTTTGATGGATCCGTTTTGACCATAGAGCTCCATGTTATTTGAAATGGACAGCAATGGATCATTTCTGTCCGATTTTTTCAAGGCAGGCCAAAACCAGAGCAGGCTCCAAAATAATCTGACACAAACGGATCCATCACAAAAATGACACAATCGGATGCCAATAAGGACCAATCCGTGCACATCTGTGCCAATAGGGATACATGGAGACCAGATTGGATCCGTGGCTATCCATTTTACAAAGGATAGCCACGGATGAACCAAAATCGTGATGTGAAAGCAGCCTTACCTGTGTAATAGACACCTGTCAACACAATCAATTAAACTTTACCATAGTCAAGACCAAAGAGCTGTCTAAGGATGACAGGGACACAATGAGGACCGGCACAAGGCTGGGATGGGCTACAGGACAGTATGCAGCAGCTTGGTGAGACTCCAACAACTCTTGGTGCAATTATTAGTAAATGGAAGAAACGCAAGATGACATCAATCTTCCTTGGTCATGCAACATTTTGTGGAGTATGATTCTAAGATAGGTCATTAATCAGCCCAGATCAAAATAGGAGGACCTGGTCAATGACCCGATGAAAGCTGGGACCACAGTCTCAAAGATTACCCTTTGCAAAGTAAAATGTGGCGCCCCGCAAATGCAGGCGTCACAGAGGGTTATTACACCCGTAAAAGAGGTGTGAATGCTCCAGCTGCAGGTGGACCCTAGGATGGTGGGTGGGACCCATTCCCAGCACTCCAACATTAGTTTAGGGTGGCAGGTTACCCGGGAGGGGATATATTCACCTCTAGTGGGATCAAGGAGGTCTTTGACCGAGCGTTGGAGGAGAATGGAGGAAGAGGAAAGGTTTTAGAAAGATCAGCTAGGTGGAACGAGGCGGAAGGTCACACCGGGTCAGTTTCAAGCCGAACTGGAGAAAAGAACTATGGACCTTGAGGAGGTCCTGAAAGGGAGCACCTGATGGGGGAGTCCGGGCCCTAGAAAGAAAGGGAGATCCTCAGAGTGGAGCGCCCATACTTCATGGGATACTCCAGTCCACCAGGGGAACGCCAGACCCTGGGATCCAGCCAGAGTTCAGCTTTGCAGTCGGCAACCGACTGCTGTGGCTTGTTCATCAGCCGCAGGACCCAGCCATCAGAGAGGTCTGTCTGCTTCCTCACCAACGAGGGAGGGGACTCCCGTTACTGCCTGCACGGAGCTACTGGGTATAGATCGATCCAAAGCGGGGAAGAACGGACACCGGTTAGTTAACAAAGGTACACTAAGGGTTTCCCCATACCACCTGGGATCCACTTGCAGCCACCCATTCAGCTACCTGTTCTTGTAACATCTGAATACTGAACTGTGAACTGTAACCACTGCTGCTACGAGTTAACAGTAAAGTACCCGGGAGAAAGTGACTTTGCCTCTGCCTGTGTTCTTCTGCATCAATCTGTTCCCTTTGCAGGAACGCTGCCCTGGAGGAACAGCCCTACCTGTAGGGGGCTTACTCATCCTAGTCACATTACCAGCTACCTCCGGCGGACTGTGGCGGTGCTGGTGACCTATCACCAGAAACTACAGATGGCAGCACGTGAACTGTACATAGCAAATCCCCTGTAAATATAACCCCTTTTTGAAGTGTCACCCAGGACACGGGATCAGGCGCGGCCACCACTCCCCGTGACACAGCATCGCTACCCCTGGAGCCTGATACCCGAGTACCGCAAAGCCTGGGGCTCAACAAAAACATTACGCCATAATGAATTAAATCCATTAGGGCAAGCAAGGTCCCCCTGTTCATACCAGCATATGTCTAGGCCCATTTGAAGTTTGCTAGTGAGCATCTGGATGATCCAGAGGAGGTATTGGAGAAGGTCATGTGGTCAGATGAGACCAAAATAGAACTTTTTGATATCAACTTCACTTGGTGTGAAGAACACCATCCCAACCGTGAAACAAGTGAATAGAAACATCATACTTTAGAGCTGCTTTTCTGTAAAGGGGACAGGACGACTGCATCATATTGAAGGAAGGATGGATGGGGTCATGTATTGCAAGATTTTGGCCAACTACCTCCTTCTCTCAGTAAGAGCATTGAAGCTGGGCCATGGCTGGGTCTTCCAGCATGACAATGACCCGAAACACACAGCCAGGGCAACTAAGGAGCGGCTCCGTAAGAACATTCCAAAGTACTAGAGTGGCCTAGCCAGTCTCCAGACCTGAATCCAATAGAACAGGGGTAGGGAACTCCAGGCCTTGAGAGCCACACACAGTGCATGTTTTCAGGATTTCCTCAGCATTGCACAGGGGCTGGAATCATCTCCAGTGCAGATGATTCAATTGTCACCTGTGCAAAGCAGAGGGAATCCTGAAAACCTTAACTGTGTCCGGCTCTCGAGGCCTGGAGTTCCATACCCCTGCAATAGAATATCATTGGAGGCAGCTGAAACTCAATGTTACCCATTGACAGCCCTGAAACCTGAAAGATCGGGAGAAGACCTGTATGGAGGAGAGGGCCAAAATCCCTGCTGCTCTGTGTGCATACAAGAACTACAGGAAACAGCTGACTTTTGTAACTGCAAACAAAGGTTTCTATATCAAATATTAAGTTCTGTTTTTCTATTGTATCAAATACTTATTTCATGTAATACAATGCTAATTAATTATGCAAAACTCATACAATGTGATTTTCAGGGTTTTTTTTATTATCATTTTTTAGATTCTCACAGTTGAAGTGACCTATGATAAAAAATTACAGACCTCTCCATTCTTTATATGTGAGAAAACTTGCAAAATCAGCAGTGTATCGAATACTTATTTTCTCCTCTGTATCTTAGAAGAGAAATCTGCTTTTTCTTTCTGGACAGATTTTCCATTCTCAGTTCATAGGTGAAATCTGTATTCAGTGGAGACAGCCTTTCCCATTAGTGAGATATGAGATAATGATTGTGTGGCGCCCCGCAACGAGTGCGTCACAAGAAGGTATTGCAGCCGCAATACCCTCTGACTCAGCAATGAAATAGTTAACTCGGAGATCCAACTCAACATGCAACACCTAGAACAGGGGACCAATCATAGGCCCTGGGGGGTGGAGTGCAGTAGAGTAGAACAGAACAGAAGAAGAGAGAGAACCCTCGAGATAGGAGAGGAGCGGGGGCTCCGCACCCCGTGCGGGCCCCTGGGCCGTCACCGGACGGGTGTCACCACCTGAGGCCTTATCATCCGGGAATGGGCATTATTACACGGGTTCCCAAAAGACTCCCGTGCCCACAATTTACAGCCGGTTCACTGGTACCGAAGCTGGCAGCAGTTCACCTCTGTCACGCGAACCAGCCCCGTGGAGGAGCAGCTTTATAGGAGCACCCCACCACCAACCAGTCGTCTAACCAGCGGTGTACACACTGAGGGATCCAAGGCTCCCCAAAGCATCCACAGCGTATACAGATGGATAGGGCATTGAAGCAGCCTCCCCGTACCCGACCTGGTATTCCTGGGCGACACTGGTTAGAACAAGACAGGTAGAATGGAGGAACACTTACGGATCTCTGAGGAACACTACCACTGCTGAGTCCACCCGGTCCGCTATCTGTAACCACTGCATACCGTGTATTGCCTTCATGGTTACAGTAAAGAACCGTTATAGAGACTTCCTGTGTCTGTGATTCCTTATGAACTGTCCGTCATTAACTAAGAGGTAACCGCAGCTGCCGCACAACATCTTGAGCAGCTCCAGCCTCCGGGGATCACCGCTCAGCCTGTGGGGAGCGTAACATCTTGCTGCTGTCCATCACCCCGGAGGTTCCGCAGCGTCGGTAGCCCTTACCGAACTACTCATAGGTGGCGTCACGAAGAAAACAAATTAAAACCCCTTTAATCTGTTCCCGCAAGACGTCTTCACTTTTGATCTGCACTACACCGGGCCCCACTACCGGCAGGCGCGGTCCACCCGTGACAAGGAAGGAGAAGAATCGCCTGTCTAAACCGGAGTCAGCCGGCCGTGGTGAGTCAGAGAATGGCGTCACGAACAGGATACGAGCAGGCCCGTTACCCAACGGGTATATTGTGCTTAAACTGGACTTTATTGTCTACAATTTGGACTTTGTTCGTCCTAAAAAGAACTTTCCCGCCTTTACACCATCGGGCCAAGATGGCGCCCAAGATGGCGTTCCCGCCACAAGAAGCCGCCACGTGAAGCCCAGGAGTGAGTCAACCCCCCCCCTCATCGTGGGAGGGCTAAAGACAAAAGGCGCCAAACTCTTTGTCCGCCCTGATTGCTCGAATCAACCATGGGGGCGGACCCCAAAGACTTTTCCCACGATTGGACTATGAAAGCCCAGAGGAAATGGGAGTGTCATAGATAGACACACCGACAGAGAGAGAAGACTTCTTCACGAGCTCTACCAGAACGTCTTACAGGTTGAACGGGTGTGGTTTCCCTCCAAGAAGAATGGCCAGCACGAGACTCCAAGACCTAATGCGGGAGGTCGAGGCGGAGGCAAGAGCAGCCATAGGCCAACCGGGTCCGGATCCTGCCCTTACCATAGATGGCAGCCCCGACTTCTGGCTCGAGGCTTTACAAGACCTCCGGGTGCGACTACTTGAGACAGTGGAGTGGACGATTCGCAGCTGGAGCGCGACCCTAGGCAGAAGACTCCATCATGCGATGCAGCAGAGCCGACCGGGTACAGCTTCTCCAAGCCCAGACGACATCGCCAGCTTTTCAACAGCCTCACCGTCGCCCACCGCCTGTCCTGCTTCGTCACCGGAGCCCATAGACTGTGTTATTCCAGTGAGGACCACAACTCGACCCGTTCCAGCGGACGATACCGCAGCCGATCCCGTTCCAGAGCCGGAGCTTCCAATACGCTCCCACGAAGAAGCTGACATCTACCTGGTTCCACCTGCGGAACCCGCGACTAGTTTCCACACTACCGAGACTGTCGCCTGTTTCTCCCCTGAACCGGAGGCCTCCTCTGCAACTACAGAGGCCTACCTGGTGACCGGGATCGAAACACCACTTCCCGCTGCTACAGAAGAAGAGGCAGGCAGCCTGGAAGTCCTGCACAACGATCCAGATGAGAACTTTGCCGCACAGCCACCCACCGATCCAGAGGATTCCATCCCATCATCTTCGCCAGCCGAGCAGCCTGACGTAGTCATCGAGGAGGTCGAGGAGGATGACGAGGAGACCTACAGTCCAGCTGAGGATCTCTACACCGGGTTCGCCTGGGGAGACACAAGGAACCCTTCTGCCGGGCGATCAGCTCGGGTGCACTGGTCGGGTGCCGCCGCAACAGTATCTTTTCCGGTTCCGTTGAACCGGGCTCCACTCCAGACTGCCCACCAAGCTCGAGCGGTTCAACAACCAGCACGCCGTAGTGACTTTATCCACACGCCGCATCACTCCGATGAAGAGGTACGTCGTATCCGGAGAGACGAGTGGCACACTCGACTGCAAGCCAACATGCAGGCTCGTGCCGAGGCCCGCCGCCAATCTCCATTGCCTGAACAATTCCGTAAAACCGGGTGGGTAAGCACATTTAACTTGTCTACCGGGTGGGGATTCGTAAGGGAGGAGGGTGTGAGTACTGAAGGGTTTGTGGGGCGCCGTGATGTGGAATCGCAACTACCGCGAGGCCATCCAAGCCGAGACTTGTATAGAGGGGACATTGTAACCTATGAGCGCCATATATGCCGTGATGGGTGGTTCGCCATACGAGTCCGGAACACTGCCATTCATCAGTGACTTAAGTTGTTGTTTGAACTTTGCTATTAAAAGAGACTTCTTCCTGTTTGCACCGTAACACCGCGACTTGACGGCTACAGCCTGAACTTTTATTCTAAGGACAGCCGACCGCCCCCCGGGTCCGCGCAATGTGTTAACCTGTTTATTTACCTCACTTTTATGCATATATGACCTGTCATTAATAAAAGTGTATTACCTGTTATAAAATATAAAAAAAAAAAAAACCTCTGTAATGTGAGTAGTGGGACGCTTGGGGACAAGCGTATTCAACCAAGGGGGAGTGTGGCGCCCCGCAACGAGTGCGTCACAAGAAGGTATTGCAGCCGCAATACCCTCTGACTCAGCAATGAAATAGTTAACTCGGAGATCCAACTCAACATGCAACACCTAGAACAGGGGACCAATCATAGGCCCTGGGGGGTGGAGTGCAGTAGAGTAGAACAGAACAGAAGAAGAGAGAGAACCCTCGAGATAGGAGAGGAGCGGGGGCTCCGCACCCCGTGCGGGCCCCTGGGCCGTCACCGGACGGGTGTCACCACCTGAGGCCTTATCATCCGGGAATGGGCATTATTACACGGGTTCCCAAAAGACTCCCGTGCCCACAATTTACAGCCGGTTCACTGGTACCGAAGCTGGCAGCAGTTCACCTCTGTCACGCGAACCAGCCCCGTGGAGGAGCAGCTTTATAGGAGCACCCCACCACCAACCAGTCGTCTAACCAGCGGTGTACACACTGAGGGATCCAAGGCTCCCCAAAGCATCCACAGCGTATACAGATGGATAGGGCATTGAAGCAGCCTCCCCGTACCCGACCTGGTATTCCTGGGCGACACTGGTTAGAACAAGACAGGTAGAATGGAGGAACACTTACGGATCTCTGAGGAACACTACCACTGCTGAGTCCACCCGGTCCGCTATCTGTAACCACTGCATACCGTGTATTGCCTTCATGGTTACAGTAAAGAACCGTTATAGAGACTTCCTGTGTCTGTGATTCCTTATGAACTGTCCGTCATTAACTAAGAGGTAACCGCAGCTGCCGCACAACATCTTGAGCAGCTCCAGCCTCCGGGGATCACCGCTCAGCCTGTGGGGAGCGTAACATCTTGCTGCTGTCCATCACCCCGGAGGTTCCGCAGCGTCGGTAGCCCTTACCGAACTACTCATAGGTGGCGTCACGAAGAAAACAAATTAAAACCCCTTTAATCTGTTCCCGCAAGACGTCTTCACTTTTGATCTGCACTACACCGGGCCCCACTACCGGCAGGCGCGGTCCACCCGTGACAAGGAAGGAGAAGAATCGCCTGTCTAAACCGGAGTCAGCCGGCCGTGGTGAGTCAATTGCTGCCCATAATATTCTATGGAAAGCGTAGGAGAAAGGAGAGCTGTGGGGGATTACCGGGTGTATGGCACGGCTTCAATATGCGCAGGAGCTGGCCTGTACAGCCCATACACCCACACACTGCCCCGGAACAGAACTGATGTCCGACTCCGCATCATAATATGAGGAAGAGGTGGGAATTTCAACATTGGGGATGCACAGGAGAAGGTATGATGACGCCCAGCGAGGCGTGCTAAGAGCCTGCGAGGGGGAGAATGGAGACCCAGAGACCGCCAATCCCAGTCTACGGCATAGACTGGAGCCCTCATTGTCATAGGAATATGTAAGTTATTAAATCGTTTTTCACAAACATTATATTGCAGTTTTAATTAAGAGAGGGATGGTTAGGGATAGGGATGAGCTAGCAAGGTGCAGGGACAGGTAGTGGTAGGATATGGGGTAAAAATGAGCTTACAGGTTCTCTTTACATGATAATACTGTCTGGCTGTTGTCACCACTAGGGGGAGCTTTGAAGCTGTGCTTGACAGTAAGATCATACTTTGGTGAGCTCCCCCTAGTGGTGGCTATGGACATTCTATAATTCTACATTCTGCCTATGAAGGGCAGTGTGAAGTCTCATTTTCTGCAACAGAAAAACTGTGTTACAAACCTTTAATGATGAATTATACCATTGATAAGTGCAGAATGTTGGATTTATTTAGATTTTAAAGGAAACACTCTAATCACTTAACAACCATTAAATAAATATTATCTATCTATCTAGGTAACTTTACCAAAAGTATCTATAGAGGAACAGTAATAATTGTTAGTTCTTCTTCCTGGTTTCGGACGGATCCTGCGGCAGCTGAAGTCTCTGCACCTGTTCTCACTCTTGGAGGAAGGAAGAGGGGTCAGAGGCCTCGGCTCAGTGTTGTGCATGTAAGATCAAAAGCACATTTTCACACCTTTTTGCTTCATCGGCTGATATTATTCTTCTCTGTTCATCTCGTCTCCGGTTATTGTCCTGTAACTTATTTTATCGTTTTGCTCTACTGCACATTTACAACAACATTTAACCTTCTTTTTTAACTATTATTTTACTCAAAAGTTTCTTTCTTTCTTTTTCCTTATTTCACTCTTTCTTTCTTTATTTCGCTCTCTTTCCTTCACTCTTTTTTCCTTCGCTCTTTCTTTCACTCTTTCTTTCTTACTTTCTCTCTTTCTTTCCTTCTCTTTCCTTCGCTCTCTCTTTTGCTCTTCCTTTTTTCACTCTTATTTTGCTTCGCTCTTAGGGTACCGTTACATGGTGCCACCTCGCCGCCGATGTTGGCGGGGAATCACGGGTGCACGCATCTCCGCCGACATCGCCGATGAGATGTCACACGTGGCAACTCGACGGCGTTATCGCCGGCAAGTAGGGTCGGCGACCTCTTGCTGGGTTGCCCAGGAACCCACCGACTGGTAACCCGCAATGTTAAACATTGTGGGTCACCGCTTTACACAGGGCAATCATGCCTGATCGCCCTGTTCAGATCACCAGGTTTCACAACACTGCTGTGAAACCTGGCGATCATTCTGAGGCGATATTTTGCCTCATTATTGCTGCGTCACACTAGGCGGTGATAGGCCACGCCCCTGCATCGCCGCCGAAATCACCGGTGATGTGTATGTGATGGTACCCTTACTTTCTCTTTATTTCTTTCTTTCTTTCTTTGTTTATTTCTTTATTCCTTTCATTCATTCTTTCTCATCTGTAGAATCGTTTCTGATCTCCCCTTCTACATCCATAGACATTACTATAGAGTCAGTCCTTCTGCAGATTTAATGACTCCAACTATTCTGAGAAGGATTTCTACAGAATTTGAAGGCACCTGTGTGAATTTTTGCCTTTTCAACCCAAACAGCATTTGTGAGGTCAGACCAGGGGCGTAACTACAATAGGTGTAGGGGTTGCAATCTCACCTGGGCCCTGCAGCCTGGGGTGCCCCAAAAGTCCCTCTGGCTTATAGAGAAAGACTAATACTATTAAAGATTTGCAATAATTGGGGGCCCCAATGGAGTTTTTGCATCGGCAAGTTACACCACTGAGTCAGACCCTTATGATGGAGGAGAGGCCGGGCTCACAATCTGCGATCTAGTTGTTGGATGTTTGGGGTCCGAGCTCTGTGCGGTCAGTCATGTTCTCCCCCATCTATCTCTGTATGGACCTTGTGCACTGGGCACAGTCATGGCGAACAGAAAGGGGTCTTTCCCAAACTGTTCCCACAAAGCTGGAGGCTACAATTATCCACAATGTCAAGTAATTGACCGGTAAACTGTGTACTTTAAAAAAAAGGTCAAAATTATGTTTTTGATGCTTCCACATTGCAATGAAATGCAATAACGGGCGATCAAAATATTGCATCTACCCAAAAATGGTGTCACTAGAAACATCAGCTCAAGATACAAACTATAAGCCGTCGTACAGCCCAGATCCCGAAACATGAGAACGATACGGGTCACAGAACATAGAGAGAAAAGTGGAATTCTACTTATTGTTTAATTACCGTATATACTCGCATATAAGCCGAGTTTTTCAGCCCAAAAAGTGGGCTGAAAAGTCCCCCTCGGCTTATACGCGAGTATATACCCAGTGGTAGTATACAGCCGCCCGCCACCACCCCCATCAGTATACAGGCCCCCCCATCAGGATCCAGGGCCCCCCCTCCTTGCTCCGCAAAACCTGCAAAGTAAAATCATTATACTTATCACTGTCCTGTCGCCGCCGTCCCCGCCGCTGCCATCGCGATCCTCGGCTTCATCCGTCTTCTTCCGGCTTCCTGTGGTCGCAGGCAATGACGTCATTGCCTGCGACCACAGGAAGCCGGAAGACGCTGGAAGAAGACGGGGATCGCGATGGAAGCTGCGGGGACGGCGGCGACAGGACAGTGATAAGTATAATGATTTTACTTTGCAGGTTTTGCCGAGCAAGGAGGGGGGGCCCTGGATCCTGATGGGGGGGCCTGTATACTGATGGGGGTGGCGGGCGGCTGTATACTACCACTGGGGCTGTTGTATATACCTCTGGGGCTGCTGTATACTACTACTAGGGCTGCTGTATATACCTCTGGGGCTGCTGTATACTACCACTGGGGCTGCTGTATACTACCACTAGGGCTGCTGTATACTACTACCACTGGGGCTGTTTATACCTCTGGGGCTGCTGTATACTACCACTGGGGCTGCTGTATACTACCACTGGGACTGCTGTATACTACCACTGGGGGGGCTGCTGTATACTACCACTGGGGAGGCTGCTGTATACTACCACTGGGGCTGCTGTATATACCTCTGGGGCTGCTGTATACTACTACTGGGGCTGCTGTATATACCTCTGGGGCTGCTGTATACTACCACTGGGGCTGCTGTATACTACCACTGGGGCTGCTGTATATACCACTGGGGCTGCTGTATACTACCACTGGGGCTGCTGTATACTACCACTGGGGCTGCTGTATACTACCACTGGGGCTGCTGTATATACCACTGGGGCTGCTGTATACTACCACTGGGGCTGCTGTATACTACCACTGGGGCTGTTTATACCTCTGGGGCTGCTGTATACTACCACTGGGGCTGCTGTATACTACCACTGGGGCTGCTGTATACTACCACTGGGGCTGCTGTATACTACCACTGGGGCTGCTGTATACTACCACTGGGGCTGCTGCTGTAACACTGCTGGGGCCTGTATATACCACTGGGGAGGCTGCTGCATACCGCACTGCTGGGGGCTGTATACCTGTGCTGGGGTCCACCCTCGGCTTATATACGAGTCAATAGGTTTTCCTAGATTTTGGGGGCAAAAGTAGGGGGGTCGGCTTATACACGGGTCGGCTTATACACGAGTATATAATTATTTTATTTTTTAACAAACAGGATTTTTTTTCACCATGTAGATAACAGTAAAATGTGAGGTAGCGCCCCTGGGGAACCCGCTTGGCACCATCATTAACACCAACACGTGCTTAAATGGAACAAATGACCACACGTTTATTTAGTAACACACATAAATCATAAACCGGGTAGAACATACATAAACATTGGACATAAGCATTCTTTGTTTCAATATCACATAAACCATCAAACACATTAACCTTACAAGATATATACCATTACATAATACCTTTGTCAACAGAACCTCAAGGTGTCCCCACCGACCCTTGCAGACCTCTGTCTGGTTCTAATGGTGGTTACGGCCTAGCCATCTGACAGGGATCATTCCCCATCCTATTATAGGGATCCTCAACCTACCCCTAGGAAGTCTATACCTACATTAAACGCTTATCACTGGGACCCTGCTCGACATACTAGTCAGTCCCACGTTACATCATACAGGGTAATTGTACATACGCCCTTGTGATTACACATAAACCTTCACACATAGTCAACGGGACCATATCACGACATCCCAGTCGGTCCCAATGGCGGTTATGACCGCCTGGGCCTTGAGCCGTCCTCAGTTTCCATACGACACATACGGACTCCAGCCCGTCACAGGGCCCATACAAACACACATAGTCCAACATGGACTACCGCCCTCTCCGGTCAGAGGGGCAGGCATCTCTGGCGTGGAGAGCCAGGCTTCTCACCTCACATCCTCACATTGTGCAGGATCCGTCTGGTCTAGTTCCCATCTCCAGTCTGACTCACACACAGACACCTGGCAGGTTTTTAATGTGGCTGCCACACCCACCTGCCACACCCACCTGGGCTGTTTGCAATCATCACACCTTGCACTCTCTTGGCCACTCATTGGTCTCATCAACCTCTCAGAGCTTACAGCACTCACACTCAGCTGTTAACCCACTGTGTACTGGACAGGTTTCACACAGCACACACACACACACACACACACACACACACACACAGCAAAACAGGCCAATGTGAGCAGGGTCCTTTTCTGATAACCCATGTGATGCACCCGGCCATGGGTCACATCACCACAAAAAGTATACATGTTTGGTATCTACGAACTCGTACAGACCAGGGGAATTATACCAACAGGTCAGTTTTACCATATAGTGAACATGATGAATAAAAAAAACATTGTTGAATTTCACTCTTTTTACAATTTCACTGCACTTGATGTTTTTCCCCGTTTTCCATTACTCTATGGTTACACTAATAATTTATATCATTTGAAGTATAACTCATCCCTCAAAATCAAGCCTCATTTTCTTTTCTTTCTCTGAAATCAATAGTTTCCTTGGCTATGGCCCTTTTCACATCAATGCGCTCAATGCGCTGGGCTGCTCTGCCTGCCCTGCGACTGCGCAAATGCTGGCGCAGATACAAGCAGCGGCAGCCTAGCGCACAGGCACATAGATGGCGACCATCTGCGCTGCCCTGTGCTTTCCTCCCCATTACCTTGTATAGGCAGCGGGAGCTCCGAAACCCCGGAAGCGCAAGTGAAAATCTGCCGCCATCACTGCGCATGCGCCTCTTGAAGCGCACCTGGAAACGTCACAATATGATTGGTATGTCCTGATTGTTACCTTTAACTGAACTGAATTGCAAGTATATGCATGTAACATGTAGGTACATTTCACACAGGCCCACCAAACAGCAAATCAAAGAATATAAAATATAATGAGTATATGCTCTCAAATAAATTTTCAATTGCAATAGTGCAGAAAATAAAAATAGGGTACTGATATTTTTTGGACCCGGTTATTTTTATTGCTGCATTTTGATTAAAAAAATGTAAAAGTCATCCCCACGTCAAGGTGCCCCATCAGAATCCTATCCTCACATCAAATAAAAACCATGCTAGATGTCAAGTATGTAACATGTAGTAAGGGTTGAGTATAAATCGGGGCCACAACAGGACCACTTCTAACAATGGATAGCTAATTTTATACATAATGTCCAGCTTAACGAAGACTGGACATGTAATCTGGACATTAGGTGTCCTATTGTTGAGTGGTCCCTGATGGGTCTTGGTCCTGCTCTATATCACAGTTATATCACTTGACATCTGGGAAGGTTTTTAATATTTAATGCTAGGACAGGACCATCCCGATGGGTCACCTTGATATTGGGGATGGCTTTTACATTTATTTGACCAAAATAATGTAAAAATAACTGGCCCCTGCTTTAACGGTGGTGGTACCGGTTGTAGGATGAATGATGTGAAGTAGACATCATCTCTTATCGCCTTGTTCCACATGTTTTAACCATTTTTCTAATAAAATCTCTTATTTTTATGGTTGTGGTGGCCACTTTTTCCTTCTTCTAACCTCAAGATGGCAACTCTACTGTCATACTAATAACATGACTCATATTTCAGAATACTATAAAGGAAAAGCGCAGAATAGGGTCTTATCTGATATAGTTATAAACACGAGGAATAATGGGTTAGGCTCACCTTTAGTAGTTGTGAACGGTCACAACCACCATGAAGGCTTCATCAGCTGCCGCAAAGATCCACATGGTTACGAATAAAAGTAGACTTTAACGTGTGCGGCGGAGGAGATGAAGAGACGGCACTCCGAACTCCGTGCTCTATAGCAAAACTTTATTTCAGGTAAAAATACATCAGGGAAGTGCTGGATGAGAAGGGTGGTAGCTGTTCCGCACCTTACTGACGCTTCAACAGGTCCCACCTAATGTGGAGTGCCGCCTCTTCATCTCCCCCACCACTTCCAATGGTCTGCCTTCTTTCGGCAGGCACCTGGAGACTTAACGAAACTGCAAGGTTGGAAGTAGTGTTCAACTGTGTGTTTCCCATACATCTGCGGTCCCGAGAGGACTTCTGCTACTGCCAGTGTGGAGCCCACTGGCACAAGGTACTCGGTACCGGACCAGGGTATCACGGGGGGTACCACGGCAGTCCTTCATCCGGACCGTGTCTCGAGCCCACAAGTAATGGGGGGTATTTACAGGGGAGTTTGTCGTGACGCCACTCACGGGTTGTGGTCAGGGTGACCACCGCTGCTGCAGAACCTACGGGGATGATGTTTGGCAGCCAGTGATGTAACAGCTCTCCGCGGGCAGAGCCTGGTTCCCCGGGGCAGTGATAGTAAAAGTCTAAGATTGATGCTGAGTAGGGGTAGTGGTGGAGATGATAGCTGCTTGTGAGGGAACATAGGGTTTGAGCACAAGGATTACACAGACTCACGGTTTTGCAGTTTTCCACGTCATTACTGCAGTTGTTGGTAAGCAGAGTACTGTCCACGGAGTCTGTACCGGGGCCGGGTTGTTCCCACCCTGACCGGGTTCTTGGCTTCCCACTCCTGTGCTGTGTGTGACCCTGCTGCTGCTTTAGCTAGGCTGCCGGCCCTGTCTCTCCTCACAAGTACCCCCTTGCTAGGCAACTTGAGCCTTTCCGTGTGTTTCTGACCCGACCGCTGTGTTGCTTCGCTGAGGTACAGTGTAGATCTACAACCTCCACTATCACGGTGTTTACTGTGCTGCCTGTGTCAGTCACAGTTTCGGATCCTGTATCCGTCTGTGCGCTCCTACGGGGCGAGTTGTGAAGTCACTCAGTCTCCCAGATGTGTTCCTCTGTTTCTTGTGCTCCTTCCCTCAGACCCTGGCTTCAGGCCTGGAATCGAGGAGCAGATTGTAGAGAAGCCTGAGGCAGCCTCTTTACACTACAGCCTATCTTCCTCAGTTCTCCCAGGAACTGAACTAACCACTTCCTCTTGACCCAGAATATATAAGGGAGCTGCTTTAGCTCCCACTTCTGGCCTAGAGGTGCTAGTTCAGTGTCCAGTGTTGTGTGGGGGGTGAACCCATGTTGATGTTTCTGTGGCACTTATCTGGTGCCAAACACCCCTGTCTCTCCACTCTGCTAAGCCCTACACTGGCTCCCCACCTCTGAGAAACCCCTATTTAAAATCCTATTCATGACATACAAAGCCATCCATCACCTGTCCCTCCATGGTCTCCCGATACCTGCCCACATGCAACCTATGATCCTCCCAAGAGCTCCTTCTCTACTCCCCCTTTATCTCATCCTCTCACAACTGCATACAAGACTTCCCCTGTGCTTCTGCCATACTCTGGAACTCTCTGCCCCAACACATCAGACACTCACCTACCCTTGGTAACTTCACAAGAAACCTGAAGACTCACCTCTTCCAACAAGCCTACAACCTATGATGAGACCCAGTCACCGCACCGTCACACGACTGGCGCTTCTCTTGCCTACTGTTTCCTCACCCGCCCCTCATTGACTGTGAGCCCTTGGGGACAGGGTCCTCTCCTCTCCTGTATCTGTAAAACCTGATTGTCCATATATACTGTATTTGTCCTTGTTCTCTCCTCTTCATATGTAAAGCGCCATGGAATCTAATTGTGCTATATAAATAATAATAATAGCATGTGTGCTACTTCTTCAGGGCAAAATCATCACATCATATCATCCGGCCATCCGGGATTCGCTGATCATGCACACTGCAGTGATTCCCTGGATGACCAGATGATATGGTGTGATGGATTTTGCCCTGAAGAAGTAGCAAACATGCTACGAAACGCGCAGGCTAATAAATCGTGTTGGAGATTACTTGTGCAAATTCTGAGTCCATACTTCTGAACCCTACTTGAATATTACTCAGTTTTGGGAGATTTGATCACCTCGACTCCGAACATGGATTCCAGTTCGATCAGTTTTGATGGTACAAACCCAAAGATTCCGTTTCACACCCTTTTTATACTTTTTCCGAATTTAGCAAGAGTTGTACAATGCCATGTTGTATGGTTTCTTATAAATGTTGCTTATTTCTTATTCTATAATGAGTGGGTGCAAAACCAGCCATAAATTCCCCCTCGACCCACGTATTCTATTAAACAGAATACATTTCATTTTCATTTGTCTTCCAGTTTCATTCTTCTTTCCAGATTGTTCGTACACAGGAGCCGTGTTATCTGAGTCATATATACAGTATACATTGAGTAGTGTATATATACAGTGCCTACAAGTAGTATTCAACCCCCTGCAGATTTAGCTGGTTGACACATGCGGAATTAACTTGGCATTGTGACATTTGGACTGTAGATCAGCCTGGAAGTGGGAAATGCAGTGCCACAAAAAATTTTTTTTTTTTTTTTTTTTTTTTTTAAAGCGTTAAAAGTTAATTCAGAGGGTCATTTATTATTCAACCCCTCAAACCACCAGCATTCTGTTTGGTCCCCTAAAGTATTAAGAAGTAGTTCAGGCACAAAGAACAATGAGCTTCACATGTGTGGATTAATTATTTCTTTTGCCAGCCTTTTCTGACTATTTAAGACCCTCCCCAAACTTGTGAACAGCACTCATACATGGTCAACATGGGAAAGACAAAGGAGCATTCCAAGGCCATCATAGACAAGATCGTGGAGGGTCACAAGGCTGGCAAGGGGTACAACTTCCAGGAATTGAGCACCACTTCTCCCTTGACAGATATATAAGGGAGCTGCTTTAAACTCACTCTGTTAGCTTCACGCTGAGGCCTTTAAAGTGTTTTGTCCGGGGTGACCAATGTAGGTTGTTCCTGTGAGTCTTAATGGGTACCAAGACCACTGTCTCTAGCAGCTGCTAAGGAAGTACACTGGTCCCACTTGGACATTGTTAAATCATTCATACATACAAAGCACCATCACTCCCTCCATGGTCTCCCGATCACACAGCCAATATATCCTTTACTTTCAAAGTCCTGTCACTCCCCCTTATCATTTCTCTACAACTGGCATACTACTGAACCCCTGGTTCAAGTCTCATCTTGTGAACCCCAAAGAATCATGGTACCAACCACCCTGGTATTCCAGAAGCCTGAAGATCACCTCTTCCAACAAGCTACAACCTATGATGAACCCATCACTCAGCAGTGTGCACATGCCTTCTGTTGGCCTGTTTCCTCACCCGCCCCCATTGACTGTGAGCCCTTGGGGAACAGGATACACACCCTCCTGTATTTAAACCTGATTGCCATATACCCGATTCTCTCCTAGTTTTTCCTTATATGGTGTAAGTCATGGATCAAAATGGACATAACTGACACAATAGCATCAGCTACCTAAGAAAAATCATCAAATGAACATCCAATCGGGATGACTGATACATGCATCTGCCAGTGAATTCCCTTGACAATTGTGAAGGAGTGAAGATTTAAGCCCAAGAAGACAACCCAAGTAACTAAAACTTAGGAATAATTGATGGAAGTTGGTCGAAACTCCAGATCCACTCTGACTCTGAATATCTCATAGAGATTTGACACTCGCTCGAACACATGATCATTTGATGTCAACAAGTTCGTTACTTTAACTTTTCGATTTAGCAAATACAATGCCATGTTGTATTTCCCTTATAAATGTTGCTTATTTTATATTCAATAAGTGTGATAACCACATTAAAATTCCTGACCCATAACTTTTTTTAAACGAATACATTCATTCATTATATCTACTCTCGTTTGCATTTGAGCTCTAACTTTGGATTTTACAAAGCTAATTTATCTGAGTCATAAATACATTACATTAGTAGGGTATATAGATAGCGAGATCAACTCTTGCCTATTCATTCCAACTAAGCATATACCTGAATGCCATATTCATATCTGATGACGGTCGATTCAAGTCTGAGATCGTTCCGTCGCATTTCAAGCAGTTCCAAACGCGTTAGTTGAATGAAATGGACATGTAGGAAAAGCGGGACTGATCAGGAAAAGTTGATTTGAAGAAATCATGTGGAAATCATTAAAAATATTTAAATGTAAAAAATGTTACAAACATTTTCAAGAAGCTGAAAACAATAAAAGACCTGGACACGGAAGTTCAGACCGAAACCCCGGCACCACCACCGTCCCGTACCAGCAGCTACCTCCGCTGGAGGCACGCGGGCGTCCCCTACTGACCCAGATGTCATCGTTGAAGCAGAGGATGGAGGACAGACTACAGGAGCCGGAGGACGTCAAAGGAGCCACGAGAGGACACCCGGTATGCCGGCTGGACGGCATGCAGCGAGGAACCCCCGCCGATGGAGCCCGATAGGAGCTCAGCGAGACGAAAGTGAACTTCACAGTCCCAACCGGCAACTTACCACCTCCACAGTACCAGCCACCCCAGCCGTCTCAATCAGCCCTAAATGAAAGAGACCAAGTGACAACACAACAACCCAAGAGGAGTGGTTCCAGAGAGAGTATTCAACAAGGCGACTACGGGACAAGGCAAGATCACAGCCCCGCTTCCAGTAGAACTACGCTGCCAAGGAACTGTTGTTTCGGTGTACCGGGATGAAGAATGGGGATTTATTAGAGAACCCAGACTTAAGGATGATATCTTTTTCGCCAGACGTGATGTGGAATCGTACCTGCGGCGAGGACACCCAAACAGAGACTTATACCGAGGTGAGCAGGTTACTTTTGAACGTTACCCCGGTCCGTTAGGCTGGTTTGCCATAAGGATCTCTCGCCAGCAATAGACTCCCATTGTTGAGACATTGCACTGTATATAGCCCCCCCCCTTTCTTCAGCAACCATGCCCCTTTATTTTTGCCTTTCCTTTTTGAATATCTGAATGAAGAGCGATGTCCCCGTATGCTTTGAATCTCAAGATACAGAGACTTTTATTTTGAACTTTCCCATTGTTGAAAATGTGTGCTATGTGAGCTGCGCCCAGCGGTGATAATTCACACTGGACTGTGCGGGACAATACATTACCACTGGGCCCGCGTAGTTAGTACCGATCCCCGTTGAGCCAAGTTAGATAATGTCTTTTATGCAGGAATATAGTGAAGCCGGAGAGTAAGAACTTTGCCAATAGGTGACCGAGGACCGTGGGGTCTATCATCCTAGCTACTGCAATGTTATGTGCATATATATGTGAAACATTAAAGAATAGTGCCTCCTAGCAATAGGAAGAAACCTAAGAATGCTTGATTGTATATAGTTTACCGTTGATGTTGAATAGAAAATATAAAAAAATGTTTTTCACTTCCCGGTTAACAGGTACAAATACTCGCGGACGAGTATATTCCATCAGGGGGGTATGTGGCGCCCCACATGGTCAGGCGTCACAGAGGGGTATTGCACCCGTAAAAGAGGTGTAGTTATCCCTGTGGCAAGTGAATGGGGAAGTTAAACTGTGGCTTGTTCCTCGCATCCACACACACACATTAGCTCACGGGACTATAGGGTTAATTCCTTTACTAGGAGACCCAGCCCTGGTGGGAGGAGTTCAGGGTAAGCAGTGTGAGGACAAGAGGGAGTTAGAAGGCAGAACATGAGAGGAACAGACAGGAAAGGAGCTTTCCAGGAGAGCAGCCAGTCTAGAAACCGAGGAGCTGGTGATAGGTTCTCCCAGACAACTTACGGGCACCGGAGCCCCAGACTGCTGGAGTTACAAGCGCAGCAGAGAATTACCGTAGGAGCTTCAAGTCTCCCGGACACCAGCGCGGCCAACATTATGAGTGCCAGGCACTCGCCTGAAGTGAGAGTGGCCAGCCATTAGAGGGTTACTTGACGACAGCGAAGGTGAGAGAGCACAGGAGGCCAGGCTAGATTTTCAGATCAGCCAGGCTTCACACCAAACTGGAAGAGCAGGCCTGGGCTTGACATTGGGCAGATGAAAAAGATAGATTGTTCTCAGTGGGAGAACCAAATAATAATCTATAGTTGTGATACCTTTAATGGCTAACAAAAATAAAGAAATTGTGTTTTAAATCAAGATCTCAGACTGCTTACGTCTCTTTTCATCAGGTATGGTGAACATACATCTATGGAACTAAAAGCTCTCCTGTTACACCATGCCTGATGGAGACATACAGTAAGCAGTCTTGAGAGATTGTTTTATAACATCATTATTTTATTTTTATTAGCCTTTAAAAGGTATGATGTTACAAAACAAGCTGCTTCAGATCTGGTCCCTGTTTCCTGACCAAACAGTCCCGGTATCACCAGTCTCGGATTCAGGTGCACGGGCTGCTTCAGCTCCGCCGGTGCCTTTAGGGTTCTTTCCTCTCTGTTCCTGGGATGAGCCTCAGCTGCTCAAGTCCCAGCTTCTTGTCGCTTCTCAGTCTTTCCTTCTCCTCCTCACTCAACATGACGTCTCGCTTTCTCTGCTCTACATGCTAGCGGTTCTCTGTTCAACTCCAAACTGTAAGCTGCTCTCTCTCTTCTTTCTCCCACCCATACACCTCTACCACATTCTCCTCCCTTGGACTAGGTCTATTTCCTACAGCGGGTGCACCCACATCCCTAACTAGGGTCTACGTGTTGGGTGTTTCCTGAGGATCCCATACCTACCATCCCCCATCTCCCGACTACAGGAATCCCACACCCTGGCTTAGGTGCAGTACCATTTGTGGCATCCACACCGTGGGGCGCCACATACTTCACATTGCTGTCACAAGTCTCCACATAACATGACTTCATTATAGGAACTATAGCAGCTAAAGTCACAAGTTAGAGGGATTGTCCAGAATCTTGTTTTTGTTTTTTTTCATACATTTTTTTTCCAAGAAACAGAGTCAATATCAGACATCACCAGCTGGGAGCTATTTCATAGAAAAATGCTCTCGTCTTTATTAATCCATTTTTATTAGACTATGATCCTATGCGTGTTCAACAATTCTGTTTTCCTTTTTTATTTAAAACAAACATAATTAGTATCCATGCATACCTTTTTCAATGTCTAGAGGGTCCCATTGATTTATATGTGGTCCATAATATAAAAATCCTTCATTACAGAACATTTTATGCTGTTCTAAAACTAATAACCAAAATGGACATGTGAACATACGTTATTGAAATGCTCTGAAAGTACATCCTCTCACTTGCTGCAGAAACATATAATACACCTCAGGTGCTTCAGAACATCCATTCAAAGTACACCTCAGCTGTAGAATAGCCTCATAAATCACATGTCAGCTGCTTCAAAACACCATACTACATCTCAGCTGATGCAGAACCTCATAATACACACCTCAGATGCTGGAGAGCATCATAAATACACACCTCATCTGCTGCAGAACCTCATAGTATATCTCAGCTGCTTCATAACATCATACAATATGTCAGCTGCTGCAGAACATAATAATACGTATCTAAGCTTATGCAGAGCCTCATAATATATCTCATTGTAGAACCTCATAATGCACCCCTCAGTTGCTGGAAAACCTCATAGCATATCTCATCTGCTGCAGAACATCATAACACACGTCATCTCTTGCACAACGTCATAGTATACCTCAGCTGCTTCAGAACATCAAAATACATGAGCTGCTGCAGAACATCATAATAATCTCAGCTGCTGCAGGACAAATATACCTCAGCTCCTGCACAGCCTCATAGTATACCTCAGTTGCTTAAGGACATCATAATTCCTTTAAACTCATGTAAACCCTCATTATGCACCCCTGAACTTCGCAGCATACTTCAGCTGCATACACGAGAATAAATCTCAGCTGCTACAGAACATCATACAGTGTTGGCCAAAAGTATTGACACCCCTGCAATTCTGTCAGATAATACTCAGTTTCTTCCTGAAAATGATTGCAATCACAAATTCTTTGGTATTATTATCTTCATTTAATTTGTCTTCAATGAAAAAACACAAAAGAGAATGAAGCAAAAAGCAAAACATTGATCATTTCACACAAAACTGCAGAAATGGGCCGGACAAAAGTATTGGCACCCTCAGTCTAATACTTGGTTGCACAACCTTCAGCCAAAATAACTGCGATCAACCACTTCCGGTAACCATCAATGAGTTTCTTACAATGCTCTGCTGGAATTTTAGACCATTCTTCTTTGGCAAACTGCTCCAGGTCCCTGATATTTGAAGGGTGCCTTCTCCAAACTGCCATTGTTAGATCTCTCCACAGGTGTTCTATGTGATTCAGGTCTGGACTCATTGCTGGCCACCTTAGAAGTCTCCAGTGCTTTCTCTCAAACCATTTCTAGTGCTTTTTGAAGTGTGTTTTGGGTCATTGTCCTGCTGGAAGACCCATGACCTCTGAGGGAGACCCAGCTTTCTCACACTGGGCCCTACATTATGCTGCAAAATTTGTTGGTAGTCTTCAGACTTCATAATGCCATGCACGCGGTCAAGCAGTCCAGTGCCAGAGGCAGCAAAGCAACCCCAAATCATCAGGGAACCTCCGCCATGTTTGACTGTAGGGACCGTGTTCTTTTCTTTGAATGCCTCTTTTTTCTCCTGTAAACTCTATGTTGATGCCTTTAACCCAAAAAGAGAGCACATTCTTCCGAAATGTTTTAGGCTTTCTCAGGTAAGTTTTGGCAAACTCCAGCCTGGCTTTTTTATGTCTCGGGGTAAGAAGTGGGGTCTTCCTGGGTCATACAGTCCCTTTTCATTTAGACGCCGATGGATAGTACGGGTTGACACTGTTGTACCCTCGGACTGCATGGACAGCTTGAACTTGTTTGGATGTTAGTCGAGGTTCTTCATCCACCATCCGCACAATCTTGCGTTGAAATCTCTTGTCAATTTTTCTTTTCCGTCCACATCTAGGGAGGTTAGCCACAGTGCCATGGGCTTTAAAGTTCTTGATGTCACTGCGCACGGTAGACACAGGAACATTCAGGTCTTTGGAGATGGACTTGTAGCCTTGAGATTGCTCATGCTTCCTCACAATTTGGTTTCTCAAGTCCTCAGACAGTTCTTTGGTCTTCTTTCTTTTCTCCATGCTCAATGTGGTACACACAAGGACACAGGACAGAGGTTGAGTCAACTTTAATCCATGTCAACTGGCTGCAAGTGTGATTTAGTTATTGCCAACACCTGTTAGGTGCCACAGGTAAGTTACAGGTGCTGTTAATTACACAAATTAGAGAAGCATCACATGATTTTTCTAAGGTGCCAATACTTTTGTCCACCCCCTTTTTTTATGTTTGGTGTGGAATTAGATCCAATATGGCTTTAGGACAATTCTTTTGTGTTTTTTTCATTGAAGACAAATTAAATGAAGATAATAATACCAAAGAATTTGTGATTGCAATCATTTTCAGGAAGAAACTGAGTATTATCTGACAGAATTGCAGGAGTGTCAATACTTTTGGCCAACACTGTTATACACGCCTCAGCTGCTAAGGAACCTAAGTAATACACATTTCTGTTAAACCTCAGACTGAAAAACATTAAAATAGAATGAAAAAAGAGAACCTGCCTTCGGGAATTTGCGTGTTAAAGTAAAGGTATGGCCGTAATAGCGCTGTTATACTAGTTCTATAAATACCTTCAGTGAGGAAATCTGCAGCCTGGTTATTGTTTAATCAGCATTTGATATTTGAGTGTAATAAGCTTTCAAGGTATTAGGGGGACTGTGGGGAGGGACAGCCTTTGGTGCCTGTATCTGCCTTCAGCTTTCACGTTCACATTGCTGCCATCCTTGCCATGGTATGCACTGCCCCCAGGGCACTTATTACTAAAGGCTGTGGGGGATCAATCTGTGTAAGAGTCGCTCATTGAAAGGACGATGCAGGTACAAACTTTAAAACAGGAGGCAGATAGAGACACCAGAGGCAGCAAAGTGGTCGGGGCACAAGCTGAAGAACCTATGCACAGTCCCGCCCCACAGCCCCACCCCAGAGTGCCACCTTGTAGTCTAGTCCCGCAGCCCCACCCTGGAGTGCCACCCCACAGTGCCACCCCGCAGTCTAGTCCCACAGCCCCACCCCGGAGTGCTGCTCCACAGTGCCACCCCACAGTCCAGCTCTACAGCATCACCCCAGAGTGCCACCCCACAGTGCCATCCCATAGCCTAGTCCAACAGCAGCACCCCAGAGTGCCATCCTGCAGTCTAGTCCAACAGCCAAACCTCAGAGTACCACCCCACAGTGCCACCCCGCAGTCTAGTCCAACTGTCTCGCCCCAGAGTGCCACCCCACAGTGCCATCCCATAGCCTAGTCCAAAAGCCCCGCCACAGAGTCCTGCCCCACAGTGACACCCCACAGTCTAGTCAAACAGCACCGCCCCAGAGTGCCACCCCACAATGCCACCCCGCAGTCTAGTCCAACAGCCCCACCCTAGAGTGCCGCCTGACAGTGCCACCTCGCAGTCCAGCTCCACAGCACCGCCCCAGATTGCTGCCCTATAGTGCCACCTCGCAGTCCAGCTCCACAGCACCTCCCCAGAGTGCCACCTCACTTTGTCACTCCACAGTCTAGTCCAACAGCAGCACCCCAGAGTGCCATCCCATAGTGCCATCCTGCAGTCTAGTCCAACAGCCAAACCCCAGAGTACCACCCCACAGTGCCACCCCGCAGTCTAGTCCAACTGTCTCGCCCCAGAGTGCCACGCCACAGTGCTACCCCACAGTCCAGCTCCACAGCACCACCCCATGCAGTCTAGTCCCCCAGTCCCTCCCCACAGTCCTATCCACCAGTCACAGCTTCCAGTCTCTCCCCAATGCACCAAAAGCTTATTACAAGTTCTTTGTTAATAAACTTATTTCATTGGTCACTTTATGTTGCGGCCCTTCCTCTCATTTGAGAAATAATATGATAAATTGACAATCCCCTTATTTAAAATGAAAGTTTTGCCCTCAAAGTTCCCTCCAAATTGTTGGTCTTGGGGTCTCCCTTCTATCCAACTTGCTAACCACTGTCTGTTGTAAAAAGGGTCATCCAGATTCTGCAGAGCAACTCCTAATCTCCTGAACTGCTGATCAGTTGGGGGTACCAGGTGTCAGACCCCCACCAATTGGATATTGATTACCTATCCTGGGGTTATAAAAGTGATGAGTCTGAACAGCCCCTCTAAGGCTAGTACATCCCTAGTGGAGATATTGAGAACAATTACAGAAAGTGAGTAGATGGTAGAAGCAATGCATGCTGGGTGGTTAGGAAAGTTAGTTTCAGCACCGATAGTGCTGGCAGAATTCTGTTGAAGAAGAAAGAACCATCTCTAGCAAAAGACATGCAATCGTGACAAAGAATGAATGTCAAATAATACAACATGAGAATAGGGCATTTTGTGAACATATTGGACTTGTAAGGGGGTTAGGCTCAGTGGCATACCTTGAAGCTCTAGGGCCCCAATGCAAAAGCCCCAACGGGGCCCCCAATTATTTCAAATGTTTAATAGCATTAGTCTTTTTCTATGGGCCAAACAGACGTTTTGGGCCCCCCTAGGCTCCAAGGCCCGGATGCAATTGCAATCCCTGCACCTGTTGTAGTTACACCCCTGGTTAGGGTTAATGTTTTCCTTCTTGGAAGAGTAGGTTATTTGTGTAACTGATTTAGTGTGTCTCATTATGTGTGGAGCCATCTAGTAGTGTCGAGTCCCTGGGTGTGGGGTACTCGGTTATCAGGCCGGTGGGGGTTAACTGTGTCACGGGGAATGGTGGCCGCGCCTGATCCCGTGTCCTGGGGGACTAGTCTTTTGAAAAAAGGGTTATATTTACAGAGTTTGTCGTCGTGACGCCACCTGTAGTTTCTGGTGATTTGCACCAGCGCCGCCACAGTCCGCCAGAGGTAGATGGTATCGCGGCTAGGGTGGTGTAGTCCTCCACAGGTAGGACTGGACCTCCGAGGCAGTTTGGAGTGGAGTTATGGCCGAGACAGGGGTGTTGGAGCAGTATATGAGGGGCGTTGGGAACGGAGGGAATGAAGCACCCACACAGAAGAAGTCTTTTTTACCTTTTACTGGTGTTGAGCATGTAAAGAAGTCCAGAGCACTGACAGGTGGACAGATTGCACAGTGGATCCCCACAGCAAGTGGGTATAAGGCCTCCTCTGTCTCTGTGTGGTGGATGGAGCGCAGCCTGCTTGCAGCCTGACTTGCCTCCTGTCTCTTCCTGATTGTAGTGTCTGTCTCTCCTAATGTGCGGTCTCCGGGTTACCCTCGCTGATCACTGCTGTGTCTCACTGCGGTGTCTGGCTCCCTCTCTTAACTCACAGGGGATTAACCGGGTGGCCGAGGCCTCCACAGTGTGACGGGGTTTTCTGTGGTCCTAGAGTAACCCACAAGTGCAGATCCCCAATATCTGGTACTTCTGCTATTTGCTCCTTGCCTTCTGTCCCCACTCAGGCTTGCAGGACGTAGAAGGGCCTCCGGGTCACTGGTTCGGCCCTAACCATGGCATCAACCACCAGGAAGTCTTCGCAGCTCTCCTAGCGTCTGCACACTCTGACTAACTCCGCCCCCAGCAGCAGTATTTATAGGGGATCTCGCCTATGGTCAGCAAGTGGGGCTCCCCCTACTGTGCCGGGGTGGAAGGTGTTGTATGTAGTAGGTATCTGCTGTGGAAACCCATCTGTGCATTAGAGAAGTCTGTTGCTACCTGCGTGAGCAGGGCGCCGCAATAGCCAAAGTAATGACTTCTCCCATGTCCCCTTTCATAATGATGCTATTGTGGCACCCTATGGGTTAATGTGCCACAGTAAGATCACACGGGTTCCCTCCCCTCAACACACTGACTTACACTAGCACCTCTGGGCCAGGAGGGGGAGCACAACCTGCTCTCTTAAATACTCCAGCTCATGAGGAAGTAGCTCAGAACAGCTCAGGAGAACAGTGCAGAGAAGTTCAACACGGGTCAGTGCTGTGAAGAGCACAGTTAGAGCAGAGTTAGCTCAGTGCAGGCCTAGTGAGGGTCTGAAGAACAGGAGAACTACAGACTGAGGAACACGTCTGGGAGCTTGAGAGCAACCATTACTCGCCCCAGAGAAGCGCACAGAACGGACACCGGATCCGGTACTGTGATTGACACACAGCACGGTGAATCCAGGAGCAGTGGGGTTTCTAGATGCCCACAGTACCAGTGCAAAGCAACACGGCGGGGTCAGCATAGCACAGAGGATTCAAGTTGCCTAGCCAAGTGGTACCAGCAGAACACAGAGAAAGAGTGAGAAGTCCCAGCAGCTCAGCTAGAAGCAGCAGCTCAGGACACACACACACAGCGCAGCACGAGGAAGCTGATGACCTGGACAGGGTGGGAAGAGATCTCAGCCCCATTACAGACTCCGTGGACTATAATCTGCAACAACATCGGCAGTAAAGCTTTGGAAAACAGCAAAACTGTGAGTCTGTGTGTTGATTGCAACCTTTGCCCTACATCCAGCAGCAGAGGGATCCCACATGAAGAGCTACCAGCCTGCCAGCTCTGCACACGGGTTAGAAGAAGCTGCAGCATCAGGAGAAAAAGAGAATTGCACCTTTTACTACAAAACGTGAGTGTGTGTTCTTTAACCCCGTGTTCACCATCCATATCCATTATAGACTATACTATCACTGCCCCGGGGAATACAGTTCTACCCACTGGAACTATACCATCTACGCTGCCACTACATCATCCCAGGAGGTTCTGCAGCAGCGGCGGCCTCTTACTGGCCGCACATAGTGGGTGGCGTCACGATAAACTATTCTCCCCTGTAAATACACCCTTTTATTTGAAAAATCCAACAGAAACGAAAAAGGGGCACCACTACGACCAGCAATCCTTCTCAGGCAGTGGAATATGCATGTGAGGCGGGAAGCACTAGTGCGAATGGTGGTGCCAGTATAGTGGAACAATACGTCATCAAAATGTAAGAAAGACGGCACTCACCAGGTCAGCAGGTAACGGGATCTTTATTTCCGGAGCATACAAAGTGCAGGGAGGGGGCACCGAGGTGACAACGGGTCCGTTTCGGGCAAAGGCCCTTCTACCGGTCACGGTCCGGACCAGGACCACCCGTGACTTCCCCGTAGCAGACACGGTCCGGTACCGAGTACCCTCGTACCAGTGGGCTTGTCATTATAAATAATAATTGGTGATATACCTTAGGGGTGTAGCTTAGCTAATAAAAGGGGTTTGTACCGAAGTGGTAAGCAGGAGAGTCTCAAGAAAAAGGAGGGAAATTGGTAAAGGAACTTCTGTCCTATTTGATTTGGTCAGACCGTTTGGGCCACCCTGAGATTTTGGCCTAGATCACAGGATGTGGATGTTAAACTGTTCGTGAGTGCACCCCTCCCGGTGCTGGTTCCTGTTTCCTGCCTCTGGCAGAACCCCTGATAGTGGCTGTTTCCCACAGTGTCAATTCAGCTGGCTCCGACCTAGACTCCGGCAAACGGGTCGCCACGGTACGAGCTGTAAAGAATCTTTTGTTTGGTGGAGGCCCTGGTTGTTCCTTTGGATGGTCCCCTTTGGGTGGGATATGGCCAGAGTTGCAAATTCATGGAAGACCTCAGTGGGGCTGAAGTACAAAGGTCTGGAGGCACCGGGACAAAGGGGGGCTAACACCAGAGCCAACAAATGACTAGGTATACTGCTTGACGTCGGGTTGAGAGAACCTGTATAGGGATGGTAGGGAGATCAGGGCACAGCCACAGGTGAGTGCAGGAGGTCACCTCTTCCCTGTCCCTTACAGACTGTAACAAAGTGTTTCACTGTAAATACTCCCAACAAAGCAATGTTCAAGTTGCATGCCTGTGTTTCACTAGACTGTTTAAATAAATCTTCGTTAAGAACTTTGATAGATTGTGTGCTTCGGCCCTCACTGAGAGCAACTCTGAACTTACCTTTTGCACTGGGGAGCAGTCCAGCTCATAGGGAACAGGGAAGAGGTGACCTCCTGCACTCACCTGTGGATGTGCCCTGATCTCCCTACCATCCCTATACAGGTTCTCTCAACCCGACGCCAAGCAGTATACCTAGTCATTTGTTGGCTCTGGTGTTAGCCCTCAATAGGGAAATGACTGGCAAGAGCACGTGTCCCAAACACTGTTCTTAAAACAACAAGAGGGGAATGGGAGACAGACAGGGAAATGACAAGACAGCTTCACACCTGCTGCCTCGTTCCTAGGCAGCAGATGGCTAAGCAGTAGTCAGCTATCCAGAGAACCTCCTTCACCTCAGGAAGCTTGGCCAGGAATGAGTTCAATCACCAATAAAGGATGCTGGAACCATGTGACCATAATAATGAGATAAGAGTGATCACAAAGTAGCCACACCTGGTAAGGAAACTAAGGAGTCTGCTAGCAGCATGAACTGACATTAACTCCTAAACTGCCATAGAAAAGAAACAAAGGAATGAGACAGAAGTCCAAAACCAGTCACAAGTCTCCAAAGTAAGAGAGACCTTCATGACACTTGACTACCGGGGCACCTTATGGCCGACAACCAAACAGTCCGGCACGTGCAAGGTTTACCTTGTTTTAGCGGATGAGTGCAGCAAAACTGTGCTTCTTTTCCATTCTTTAGTGTAATGATTGAGCCTGGCTGAGTTAATGGTGCATGACCTCTATGCGGTTGAATTTACAGGTTCACTTTTTAGGAATTGGTGTGAGATAACAGGAATAAAGGTCAAGATTAAGAGTAAATTATATAAATTTTAGAGAAGATGTGGCGCATCAGCAAGAAAATCACCTTCTGTGGGTTTCCTTTCTAGGCGTTTATGCAGTCAAGGTGTGAAAAGCTGCGATGTTGAGAGAACTTGTGGTCGGAGAGAAGGATGTGCTGGGTGCATGTTTCCAGCTCTTCTGCTCAGCATAGAGAAAAGTTATACAGAACTATCAAAATAGTCAAAATAAAGTGGAAAAAATTAACTAAAAAAAGCCCAAATATGAGAAAAATGGAGATATTTCTTACCATACCCAGAGCATACACCTAGGAGAAACCAAGAAACTCCAGCGGCTGCATCGGAGTCTAAAAGATGCCAAAGCGCCAGGCTGTTGAGCGAAAACTCAAAGTCTTGAAGAGATTTGGAGAAAGATTTGAAGAGTGTCAGGATGACTTAGGGTAAAAGGGGAACCGGGGTGCCTAATCTGCTTCTCAAGTTAGAGATGTCTGAGCTCACCCTATCTCAGGGGTACTCCTGATGGTGGAGAGGCCTGAGTCTCCATCCTGGACCTGCTCTTGCTCAGTCTTGTGCTGATTCCCGCTCCCGCTTCCCCATGAGCAGGGAAGTAATGAAACCCATGGATAAAGATAGATGACAGGCGGAACCAAAACTTAAAGCTCTCAGCACTCACATACAGGGGGAATACAATATGTGATATGGGGGAAAACAAGCAGGAGATAAAAATACAGCAAAGACGTTTCCACCATTCACCAAACAAGTTACAACTGTTTCCCAGAAACTGGAACACCACACCGCAGACCGGTCTCCTTAGAGCAAAGCTGAAGCTACCGTGTTTCCCCGAAAGTAAGACAGGGTCTTACATTCTTTTTGTGGCCAAAAGTGGCCCCTGTCTTACTTTCGGGGGGGCCTTACATTGGAGGCCCCACCATCCATCCATCCACACACTGCAGCCATCCATCCACACATTCCCACACATACAGACAGACACATGCATACACATATATACACATATATACACACCATACACACCACACACACCACACACACACATAGCACCGCCCAGGTCATAGTGTGGGCCAATCAGCATAGCAGCGCTCAAGCAAGCGTCATCGGGCGCTTGCCTCTGACGTCAGCGCCGCTATGCTGATTGGCCCACACTATGACCTGGGCGGAGCTAGGCCTGAACTCCGGAAGAGCAGGGACCATGGAGCCTAGGACCGGCACCGGAACACGGCGGAGGGCAGCGGATCATCTCGGGAACCGGAGCACAGAGGACGGCACAGGACCATCAGGGACCCCACACCGACCTGGTATGAAGCGGTGCTATGTGTGTGTGTGGTGTCTGTGGTGTGTATGGTGTGTATATATGTGTATATATGTGTCTGTACGTGTGTATGTATGTATGTAAACCCCCCCACGTGTTTCCCCGATAGTAAGAACCCCCTCCCCTGCCTTACATTCGGGGGGGGGTCTTACATTGGCAGACCCCCCCCCCCCCCCCCCCCCCTGTCTTACTTTCGGGGGTCTTACTATCGGGGAAACACGGTATAATCAGCATAGGAGACTGAGCTCCACCATACTTATGGTGGAGACGGCTATGATAGGATAGAAGTAACCTGAAACTCCAGCAGCACATTACCAGCCTTCAGGAAGTTAACTCCTGCAAGACTGATGACCAGTGAGCACAAAATAGTCGACGCCCAAACCCAGGCTGAGCAAAAAAGAAGCACAAGGTTGCCAACCACACACCACAGTGTGAACAGAGTCAGAAGATGGCAAAACACCAAATGAGTGCCGAGCGGAACACCGAATGACAAAGAGTTTGCTATGAGTTTCTGCTCTAAAAAACTCATAAAAAACTCCAGGTCTTATGGTTTGTGCACAGGGCACCATTTATATATCATTACAGTTGGCAAGATTTCCTAGGCAAAACCACTTTAGGAAACCCCTGGCTTCACCGGCGGCATTGCCATTGTCCATGTGGCTGTTCTTGCCGCTGGCAGCTTTCACTCTGTGTTGTATTCTTTGATCAGCTAATATGTCTTCTATTCTCATTCTGGACCTCCAGCAATTTACGGGTGGGTCTTCTGTTTACTTAGTTGCACACTGTTACATGGGGCGCCCCTAAGTAACTACATGTGCCACACCATCACATCACTGATTTCTATTGTTACCTGCATAATGATGTGGGGATCAAGTGAATGAATAGATCTGTTCAGAAGTGACCGGAACATCAACGTGAAGTAGGATCAATTGTAGGGCTAGCTGGATAGGTATGGAGAGGTCTGGGAAACGGTAAAGAGTAACTGTTTTTTAAACACTCAGTTTTTAGCAGCAAGGCACCACCATCCATAACCCCACCTTGTTGTGGCGCCTCTGCGACCAGGGTGGCCACATAGGGAACTGCAGCCAGACAGAAGGTAGACAGTTTGTGCACCAAACACCCTCACAGCACACACACCCACAGGAGCACAGCAGCCAACCTGGAGCCCAGGAATCTAGGCGGGAAAGGGGTGGTGGGGTTTAGAGGAAAGTGGGTGGGGAGAATAGGTCAGGTGGTAGACCAGTACAAATAGAGGAAAAGAGAAGGAAGGAGTTAGTAGGCCAGGGTGAGCCAAGAGGTAAAGACCAGACAGAAAGTGACACATCCCGGAGGGATTGGGCTCCCTGGAGACGCAGAATCCACAGAGACACCGTTCCATGGAGAGAAAGCTTGTCCATAGCCAGCATCCCAAGGGAGTGTGAGGACAGAGACCGGACCGGTATCACCGGGTCCGAGGAACAAGACAGCACCGACCAACTACCGGCAGGATAGATTCTCTAATTGCATCTGGAAGTCACACGGGTTAGAAGGAGCCCGGTAATCCCTTGAAAGACAGGGTTACCCAAGGTTAGGCTAGCACCAGAGTGTCGGCTCTGAGGGGGACAGAAGTTACACACCGGCTCCCCAGACAAACCGGCGGGGAACACAGATTCCAGATCCGTGTTCCTACTACACAGGTTTACCGCCCATACACATAGGGGGAAGCTACACACAAGGGACCTAGTTGCCGCCCCACAATCCACACAGAAGAACAGAGAGAATTAAGCCTGAAAGGTTACTAAGAAAGAGTGAGGGGTCTCAGAGCGACAGCCTGCCTGCAGAGGGTTCAAAGTGTCCGGAGTTATCTGTGTAAAGAACTGAACTGTTGTGAACTGTTTGAACTGTGGAGAACTTGAAAGTAAATCCGGTGAACCCTGCTTCAGTTTCTCGTGTCTGAATCCAGGTACACAGAACTGTATTGTACTTCTTACCCTGTCAGGAGCAGCCCGACCCGCGGCGGGCTCATCCATCAAACTGCGGCCCATCCATCCCTCCATCCTCCTGGCTGAGATACGCTGCAACGGTGGTCCCCTCATTGACCATAACCCGTGGGTGGCGTCACCACGACAATCACCTGAATATATCCCCTTTTACTTGTGAGCACCCGAGACACGGTCTAGACCAAGACTGCCGTGATATCCTCAGCATTACCCCGGTCCGGTACTGAGTACCCCGTCCTAGTGGGCTTCACAACTTGGGGTCACGAAAAGGATGGACCCGGTCCAAAAGAACCTCCCATCGTGGGCCAGCCCAGTCCAAAGCGGGAAAACAAAGGCCCGCCCTGGCTCCTCTTAACTCCGGGGAGCCAGCCATCAATCCTAAGGAGGAGCCTCCACCCCCAAGTGCAGCTGCCAATGAGAAGTTGGCGGGAGCAGAAGAGGAAGTCAACGCCCAAAGGAGGCGGGACAGGAAACCGGATGGAGAAGAGTCGCCATTGCTGGACATCCGGACGGAAGAAGAGGACGCTGAGCTGAGCGCTGCTGAAGGAAGACTCGAAGTGATCCCGGAGGGCCCACTGAACAAGATCTTGGAGGAACCCGGCCAGGGAAAGATCTTCAGTGATCGAGGCAGCATGGCGGAAGGCTACAGAAGAGGTCCGGAGGTCCAAGACACCCGGCGGGGTGTGCTGCAACTGTTGCCCCAACACATGACCCTGGTTCAGGCTGAGCAGAGAACCCAGATTCAGATTGATATTCATCAAAGCCAGCAATCCCTATTAGTACAGTCCGGCTGCGCTAGTACCCCCAATATGACCCAGACTGCAACTACAGTGATCGACCCGCTTGGAGCCTTAGGATAAAGATCTCTACAGCTACCGAAGCCCCTGATACCAGCACCTGCATCAACTGAGGTGAAAGGGGAGCAGCTCCGCTGGCGGTGGGAGAGGAATAAGACTGAGGACAATCTAATGGGATTCCCTGGGGATCCTGATAGAGGAGTGGGCCCCGTAGAAGTGTTAACACGGGATGTATATTTAAGACGGTGTATCCGTAAATGGGAAAAAGAAGAGGTTTTTGAGAGTCTATTTATATGTTTATATTGTACTCTGTAGTTGATAGGTAACCAGTGTAATGGCTTGCACAGGGTGGAGGCATCGGTGTAGAAGCTGGACAGAATGATGATCCTGGCAGCTGCATTCTGGATATATTGTAGAGGGCACAGTTTAGTAAGAGGGAGACCAATTAGAAGGGAGTTGCAATAGTCAAAGTGAGAATAAATTAGAGCAACAGTAAGGGTACCGTCACGTTTTCTGCTGTGAAAAAAACTGGTATCTAACATGCAGAATAAACCTTTAGTTGAAGAGATGGAAATGCAAATATAGCCAGCAAAAAGGCAAATATATGGTGAGTATAAATAGCCCCTCCCAAAATGCGATAGGATAGAACTAAATAGAGAAGTGGAGACACCTAAAATAGAAGCAAATCCAAAAAAGGAAAGAAAAGACAAAAGAACCATCAGCAATAAGGCTGTGGTCACAGTTGCCATGCGTTTTTTTTATTGATTTAACACATGCGTTTTTATAACATGGGCACCTATGGGAAACGCATGCAAAAACGCATGTACAATTAGTACCTTTTAGTGCCATTCAAAAACGCATGCGTTTCCCATAGGAGCCCATGTTAAAAAAACGCATGCGTTTCCGGAAACGCATGTGTTTTTTTTAACATGGGCTCCTATGGGAAACGCATGCGTTTTTGAATGGCACTAATAGTACATGCGTTTTTGCATGCGTTTTCCATAAGGCCCCTTATTAAAAAACGCATGCGTTTTTGGATATGCTCCAAAATCGCATGGGACAGTCACACATGCTTTTAGGCTATTAGGGCATGTGTTTTTTAACATGGGGCCTATGGGTGCGTTTTTTACATGCGTTTTTGAAAATGCAGGTCACCAAAAACGCATGTGAAAAATGCTACTGTGACCCCAGCCTAAGACAGCAACCAAAGCTGGCTGTGGCTCAGCAGAGAGGGAAACCGATTACACAGCAAGCATTTACCAGATCCTGAAACTGAGGCATTACAATATCTTAAGGTAACATGTTAATTACCGTACATAACGTAAAAATGCACCAAATCTCTCAGGATCTGCATTAGGCACCAACTTTCTCATTGTTTTGCATGCACACACATTACATGCAAGCCCACTTGCCCGCACACTCACTAGGTGGATGGACACTCACTGCAAACTTGCCAAACTTTGAACCCGCATATATACAATATACTCACTTATGTCATAGATGGATAGTCAAAAATAAGTCTTTAAGGTTCAGTTTCAAGGTCATTGAATAGACACCTGGGAAATATGTTTTCTCTTTTTGCACATAAATGCCAGACACAGCAGGAAATAATGCTTTAAAAATAACTATATAATTATAAGTGAGTCTGGAGCCTTGAAAAGGTGTGAAAAATGATAAAAAAAAACTAAACAAACTTGAAGAAACTAAGAAAAGGCAATCAGAAAGAAAACATCAATTTCAATGATGCAGCTGGAGTGGAATTCCTCTATCTTGTGTGCAGCAGTACAGGGGTCCAGTAGGTTTGGGGATCATTGGCATTCAGAAAACGGCTCCAGACTGTTGGATTAAATAATTTATAATTACCTAGCGGATTAATGGATAGGAGCAGAGCTACAGTTCTCAACAGCAGCCACTACGCTGAAACTGAGCTGAGCTACAGCTCTCAGCAGCAGCAACTACACAGAAAACTGAGCTTAGCTACAGTTCTCAGCAGCTACTACTGTTGGCAGTGGATCATTCAGGATACTCTCAAAGCGTGTTTACAACAGAACTGAGTTTTAATTAGCAATAAACAGGTACAGATATGATAAGATATGTATATTCCTGATTCCACAAAGCTTAAGTGTTTACTATACAGTAAACTGAACTAAGCTACAGCTCTCAGCAGCAGCCACTACACAGTAAAATGAGCTGAGTTATAGTTCTCAGCAGCAGCCACTATGCAGTAAACTGAGCTTAGCTACAGCTCTCAGCAGCAGCAACTACACAGAAAACTGAGCTGAGTTATAGTTCTCAGCAGCAGCCACTATGCAGTAAACTGAGCTTAGGTACAGCTCTGAGCAGCAGCAACTACACAGAAAACTGAGCTGAGCTACAGTTCTCAGCAGCAGCCACTACACAGTAAAATGAGCTGAGTTATAGTTCTCAGCAGCAGCCACTATGCAGTAAACTGAGCTGAGCTACAGATCTCAGCAGCAGCCACTATACAGAAAACTGAGCTTAGCTACAGCTCTCAGCAGCAGCAACTACACAGAAAACTGAGCTGAGCTACAGATCTCAGCAGCAGCCACTATACAGAAAACTGAGCTGAGCTACAGCTCTCAGCAGCAGCAACTACACAGAAAACTGAGCTGAGCTACAGTTCTCAGCAGCAGCCACTATGCAGTAAACTGACAAAAAACGAATGAGCCATGCAAACGGTAAACGTGTCTGTAGGACAGCATTCACACCACCAAAAAACTAAAACACAGTCAAACAAACGTGTAAAATGCTCTGTTGTAAAGAAAAACAGTAAAAAGCAAATGCGGCTAAAAAAGTAGTAAAAACAGGGTATTTAGTTGATACATTTTTTGCAAAAAATGTACGCTAAGCCACTCTACCTCTTCATGGTAACCCTTGTCAGAGCAGTCCCTATCTGTTGTATTCAAAAACCTGACCATGTGTATTGGTACCTATATGAGCAGGAACCAGACAGGTCCAAGGCCTGACATGGACTGAATGCAGAAGACGGCTTTTTATGTGCAGGGCTCATGTGGGATGGGCGGGAGGTTCCCCTATCTTGCAAAGGCAAGAAACATAATGGACCAAAAACAGATAAGCTACAGTTCTCAGCAGCAGCCACTACACAGTAAACTAAGCTGAGATACACACAAAGAAAAATAAACAGAAGAGATTTTAGAAATCACATTCATCTTGTCATTACTGTAAAATGCTACTCACATAAAATGCTGAGAAAACACTGCGCATGGCAGAAGAAACTAGAACATGCGCGGAGCCGCACGGAATCTTTTTAATGGAAGCCTCTGCTCACGTGCCCCTCCATCAGATTCATATTCAAAGGAACAGGGGTGACGCAGGGGCAAAACAAGGCACCGGCACAGGTAGAGATTTGGTTTTACAGTGGCAATGAATAGGAAGAGACGAAAAGACCTTTTTGAACATTTTTCAAGTATCTTTCAGAGTGAACTCCATTACAAAAGACTTCTCCCAAAACATGCCCTTACATCCCTCCAAAACCAATGTCAGAAAATGCTCAGTATAAAAGACCCATTAATTGAGGTTTTTCATTAAACAACAAATAGTTTCCCCTCTCGTGTGCTCTAGCTTTCACCACAATACTGTAAGACGCCCATGGTGACGCTTGCAGACCACTTACTGAGTTACAGTATCTTCACACCTAGATTGTCTATGCAAACACCCATTAATAACCACATACTTCTCTGATTTGCTTTTATAAAAAAAAAAAATAAAAAGTATATTTCTCTCACCCACTCCAACCCATTAGCTGCAAAAGAACCTAAAGGGGACCTGAAGCTCGAGCAGCAAGAATTGGGGACACACTACTACATTGCTGCAGTTTAATGAGGAGTCAGGAATGAAGTGAAGAGTCATCTGGGCGGGTACCTGGTGGCTGCTCTCCTCCCAGTTCAATCAGATTAAGAGGTCTTTTACTATCTGTGTATAAGGAGCCCCCTGTCAGTCAAGCTGAACAAGGCAGAAGAAACATGATTGTCACTTCCCAATTCCTGACTTTTTTTGCTACCTAATCTGACAGCAACTTAATGTAGTCAAAGAGGCAAAGAAACCCTGAATCCGACTTACTTGCTGCAGCTGTGGCGCCCCTGCGATCTGGTCACCACAGTGGTAGTTAACTCCATTGGTCCTAATACCACTTCTGACGAGAATTCAGGTATCTTATGATGGACTTCCTATGCATGCACACACTTCCCAAACTCTGATCAGTGGGCTGGGGACAAAATGCCTGTTTAGGGCAGTGACAGACACTGGTTGGAGGGAGGGTCTAGCTGTAGTGAGGTGTCGGAAGGAGTTCTCAGAAACTGGAGACAGAGTCAGACAGTGGATGAGAGTGTGGGCCTGCTGACAGCCTTCGGGCTGTGCAGGACACAAGCTGTGGATGAGAGTTAGAATCTCAGGTTGTCAGGGCTTCATGCCTGGCACCAATCTGGAGGCTGCTGGGTTGCAAGCTTAGAAGCTGTGGGACTACCAGAGGCACAGTGACTGTAAAAGGGCTAGAGAACTGGTGTTGATCCGGGGTCTTGAGAGTCTGTGGTTGCCTGCTTGACTGCTAGTAGCCATGAGGAAGGAATAGACCCATAGGGAAGACTATGTGGCACCCCAGGAGTCTGGTTGCCACAGTGGTATTGCCTCCCTCACAGGGGTGATGTCATGCCTGGAAGCAAGAAGGGTTCCCTTGTCAGGTAACACCAGCATCCAACACTTGTCCTGACTCCAGACCAGAAGGGGGAGCTCTGAACTCAGGGAAGGGGTTAGATAGAACAGTCTGAGACAGAGAAGTGTAGAGACGTTTTGGGAACTGGGGCCGGTGGAGGTGTCCCAGGACAGTGGCAAGCTAGTGAGAGGGAAGAAGATAGAATTCAAGGAGAATCTAGGAAGTGGAGTGTGGCACCCCTGCTGGGGATTGCCACAGGACCCACCAGTGCAAGGAGAGACATACACTTTGTTACACACAGCACACAACACTTTCCACCCCAGACCTGGAGGGGGAGCTCTACTTGCTGCCTTAAGCATGTTCCTCTATAAGGATCCAGGCCTGAGGGGAGGAGCCAGTTAGTCTGCCCTGAGCAGTGAGGGGAAGCAGTTAGTTCCAGTCAAGAGAGCCTAGGAGAAGGGACTGGAAGGAGCTGGTTGCTGGGATCAAGCCGGGCCCAGGACCAGGGAGCACTGACCAGCTGTGCAGCACCCTAAAGAGAAGGACAAGCCATGTGGAGGAAGTAGGAGAAAGGAAGAAGGGAACATACCTGGTTTCCCTTTAGCCCACCTGGTCAGATTCTGCTAATAATCTATTGTAGCAGGAAAAGCCCGGACAGACCATGAGGATCTAGTCCCTCTGAAGCTACAGCAAGTGAGACACCAAAACCTGACTAAGCATAGGACCAGGGGCCCAAGAGGAGAATAGGGAACCCACAGCAAGGTCCTCATTGTCGGTTATGGAGTAGTACCCTAAAAGGGAGAAAGAGCGCAAGTTAAGTTACAGGCAGAGCTTACCTCAACCACCGCACACAGTGACAGAGGAGGCCTCACAACTCTCCAAGGTGAAAGTCCCAAATTGCACCGAGAACCTGGTTATTCTTCTGCAGCGTACCTGTAATCGGACATCAGTAAAAAGGTAGGTAACAAAACAGAGACTATTGTGTGTGTGTGCCTACTTCACCGCCGCAGCCTGCAGCATTCACCGCAGAACCGCCACTACTACTCTCCTCATCCACCCCGCTGCCCTGAGGTAAAGCTCCACCTGTGGGGAGCTGTACTACTCTGAGCTGCACCTCCATCACCATAGTGTCCGGCCGCAGCGCTGGTATCCACGTTACCAGGTACCACAGGTGGCGTCACCTTACCATTTCCCCATCCATCATCATCATCCCCCACCATCCCTGCCATTGAGGGTCCAGGGCAGAACCGATAACGACCAGCCGTGATCCCCCACCAAGGTAACAACCTGTCCCGGTATCTGAGTACCCCCTACCCTGTCGACCGACTCAGGAGCTGTGACTGAGCTCACCCAGAGAGAAGCGCTAGAAACCAGACACCAGAGTTCATGGTTGCTCGGGTACTGAAGTCCCAGCAACTAAATCCGGGGGGCAGAGGATTGCAAGTTCCCTGGCTCCACTAATCACCCGACGGCACAGCAGCATACCAAAGCCCGGAGGCTCCACAAAGGAGCAACACCTGAAATAGGCCCGAGCTGCCTACCATACGGGCAAAGGCTAGACACGCAGGAAGGGGGCCGCAGCATAGCTCTGCATAGAGGACCAAATAACACCTCACAGAAGCAAGGCTCTGAACCCAACTGGCTAGGTGGATCCCCATTGCTTCCCGGCGGCCTGGATCTCCATTACCATCTGTTACCAGTGCCCTAGTCTGCATCATCAACCATCAAGTAAAGGTAAAGTAAACTTATTCCTTGTTTCCTCCAGTCATTACTCACTCCCTCCGTCTTGCACCCCACCATTCCTTATCCCCTGCATAGACTGTATTAACTGACCTAGGACTCCCGCTCCACCCATGGGGAGCTACACCATCTCTGCTGCGTGACCAACTGCCCCAGTGGACTTGCACCTGCAGTGTCGGCCATCCTAGCTGAGTACCATGGGTGCGTCACGACAATAATATAAGTATCCCCATCTATGGCACAGCTAGGGCCACAGCCCAGTGACCTTCCCAACAACTGCCCAAACTCGTTACGATTACCACGCCTGGTCATGTCATATAGTACTTAGAACCTCAAGACAGCAAGGAAGGCCATTCCATCATCGAGCAGGGCTTAGTTCTTCTCAGACTGGCCAGATCACCCAACCCAGTAAAGCAGGACCTTGGATCTGTGGACATCTGCAATACCAAATAAAAGGTAAGAATAGTGACTGCCTCCTTGATTCCTTTCTGTGTTCCACCCTGCACATCTGTACTGCTGTTCCACTCACCTCTACAACCCCACATCTTCTCTGCTAACACCTACTACTACTCCCAGGGGCCCGCTCCTGCTGAGGGAAGTGCTCCATCCAGCTTATCAAACATCTGTCCTCTGAAGACTCCTTGAGCAGCGCTGGTCACCTTTGACCATATACCTCAGCTGGTGTCACAAAAAAACTCTTAAAATCCCTGTATATATCCCCCTTTACATGTCCGGTCGAGACCACGTTTCTGTGGATGCCACCATGTTCTATAGACTGTTGCCCCGGATTGTCAAGTACCCTGCCATTGTGACCGTGACACAGTCATTCTGATATAATCAAAGCATTTAGTTTTAGAGACACAGCAGAGCTGGGGAGCTGCCCCTATCCTCACAGGCTCTCTATAGAGATTGTGCATTGATAATGAGGGGTCAATCACAGAAGGGATGTGTCGGACTGCACTGCACATGACAAGGTAGTCCTGTAATGGTAATCACCCGGTGATAAAGCATTTATTTATTTAAATAATAGCACACAGCCTGATAAGAGAAGCACAGTTGATTGTTTGTTTTTTAACCATGCCATGCTGTCCTCAGTTTACATAGCAACAACCTGTAAGATGTCAATTCTTGCAGCATTTTTGCTACAGATTTTATCCATTCTAATAAATGGGAAAATCTGCACAGCAAAAACATGGCAAAAATACATATATTTGTATCGTAATTTTCCTGCCAAGATATGCAGAAATTAATATGCTGAATACTTTATTCTGAGGAAATAGAGGTCTAGAAATGTTATAGAATTCCTGCGGTTGTCATTGTTTTAGGGGTACCAAGACAGTCACAATGGTCTTGTTATAGGGGCACTGTGACGATCACTATTATAGGATCAATTACGGACTGTCACAAGTATTGGAACACTGTGGCTGTAGTGCTAGACGGCATTGTGGATGTTACTGTCACTACAACATTGTGGCTGTCAGTGTCGCCTGTTATCGTCAGAGTCACTGTGACTTTTCCTGCTATAGGGGGCATGTGACGGTCATTGTCATCAGTTCATTATGGCTGTCACTGTTCCAGTAATATTGTTGCTGTCATCATTATAGGAGCTCTGCAGGTGATGAAAAAATGCTGCAAAGTAAGAATTCTTTAAAAAATAGTGTTAAAAATGTATTTTTTATCAACTTGAACAAATATTTGGTACAACAGTCCTCTGCCCTTATCAGTTCTTCTAGGTACACTTGTTACTTACATACAGTTTCATTTGTTCCAAACATCTTGGAGAATCAACCACTGATCTTCTGTGTATGAGGATTGTGCAAATCCTTAGTTTTCCCATTGGACAGATTGCATGATGTAGGATCAGGGCTCTGTGGGGGCCGGGATCATGACCTCCAGGACTCCTCGTTCTACTTTTGTTTATACATCATGTAAACCATCAGAAGGCGTCCAATTGGCTCTAAATTTATTCAACAACCCCAAACATACAGACAATATCATGAACCATCTTTAGTGTAGGCAAGAACAAGCAGTTCTGAAGGTGATGATCCGGCCCCCACAGAGCCCTGATATCAAATCATCCAGTCTGTCCAGGAAAATATGAAGAATCCACACAAGCCTCATACACGGAAGATATGGGGTCAGTTCTCCAAGATGTTTGGATCAACATTTATGGCTTTGTAAAAGAAAGTCTTATGAGTGTATTCATTCTTTCAAGTATCTTAACAGAGTACCGCATGCAAGTACCCAATGATGTCAAGGGTTGCACTGAAGACCACCCATAATGCGGTAGGATGACCACTACTCTTCTTGTCATGTTTAGTTTCCCTTTATCTATTTACAACAAAAAGTTAAAAGAAGAAAAGAAAAGTCAAAAGCTTAGATAGTAGATATCTATCGGTGCAGTAACACTAAATATATCCATTTTTAATTTTCATGTTTCATAATATGTCTATTTTTTTTTACCAGCTTTTAGCTCAACCTTGAACCATGATGACTTGATGGATGATGGCTCTGCTGGAAGATTGATCTTGTGCAGCCTAGATAGGTCTTCTCCAAGCCTAGAGGAGGTTTACCAGGGTCCTCACCAAGCCTAGATAGGTCCACTAGGGTCTTATCCAAGCCTAGTTAGGTCCCCTACTGTCTTCTCCAAGCCTACATAGGTCCCCAAGGGTCTTCTCTAAGTCTAGATTAGGTCCACCAAGTCTTCTCCAAGCCTAGATAGGTCCACCAGGGTCTTCTCCAAGCCTAGATAGGTCCACCATGGTCTTCTTGAAGCCTAGAAAGGTCTACCAGGTTTTCTTCAAGCCTAGATATGTCCACTAGGGCCTACTCTAAGCCTAGATAGGTCCACCAGGGTATTCTCAAAGCCTAGATAGATCCACCAGGGCCTTCTCCAAGCCTAGAACATTTCACCAGGGTCTTCTCCAAGCTTAGATATGTCCATCATGGTCTTCTTCAAGCCTAGATATCTCCACCAGGGTCTTCTTTAAGCCTAGATATCTCCACCAGGGTCTTCGCTAAGCCTAGATAGGTCCACCAGCGTCTTTTCCACAGTTATATTGATTGCACCAATTCAATGGGTTGCTGGTCTTCCTCTTCACCTTGTTCCTTCTATTCTTCCGACCATGATGTCCTTCTCCAGTAGCTCGGTGATCTTTGCTTTCAGTGACATGTCTGGCTTGATTTGTTCCAAAATGGATTTGTCTGTTCTTCCTGCCATCCATGATATTGATAACATTCATGATTCTTCTTCTGTCTTGCCCCTTACATCATCCATGTTTGACTTCCATATGTTACTACAAAAAAGACCAGACTATGTACAAGCCGTGTCTTCATCACCAGTGAAATGTCTACATTATTGGGCAAATTGTCTGCAATCTGTGATATTACTATATCTTGGAAAAAGTGATAACTAATATGTGCTGATCAGTTGCTAGCCCTCAAGGTACCTTTACACGCCGCCACAACAGGATGGATACCAACGGCTACTTCACGTGCACGAGCACGCCCAAACGGTTACAAACGGTAAACGCACCCTCTTTACACGCCGCCACAAGGTGCGCTACACTACGCTACATCTACAGCTAGCTACATCGCCGGGTGTCTCAAGTAGCCATCTGTAGCTCATTTACACACTGCTACAACCAGCTACTATGGGCGGACCTGGTGCAGCAGGGACAGCACATAGGCGTGCTACAATTGTGGATTACGAGACGTCCGTACGCTGATAGGACAAAGCAATAATACCGTGATTGGGCAGGCATCGCTGGAGGCTGATTAATACTTGACGCTCGAGCAATTGTGTAGTGTGACTCGTCAGCTCCTTAAATATGCCGCCCTGTGCGGCGACAACCAATCGCAACGCAGGAGCTTCCTCCAATGATCGCAGATGGGGCGCGGTAACACGGCGCCTGGGTGACGCCTTAGCTACATTGCAGCTACATCGCCGGGTGTCCAGAGTTCCCTTCTGTGGGTTCTTTACACGCCGATACAGCTCGCTACAATCGGCGATGTAGCCATCTGTTTATGGGCAGTGCACGGATACAGATGCATCTGTAGCCGGCTGTGTCGTCCCGTCTTCACACGCCGCTACTACGGGCGATATTGGCGCGACAAGCTACATTTGTAGCCTGTAGCGGGTTGTATGCATCCTGCAGTGGCGGCGTGTAAAGGTACTATCATGGATTGCTGTTTCTCTACTTGTCTGGTTCAATGATAGATTATTATATAGAGAAAAATGAAGCAGCATCACCATCTAGTGCTCAGTTCTCATCATCACACCGGTAACCTGCAGGACAGAACAATCATCTCAATCGTAAAACATAGAAATAAACCTATTTTTGGTAATTGTAAGCAACATCTTAAAAAAATAATAATCAATATAATAACAGTTAATGTGACTTTCTGGACATTTTTCTTTACTAGATTGAAAGGCTTCAGACATCAGCTGCAGTCACCGAGATAAGGCGCAAAGAAACGTAGCTATCTATTGATATGAGTGGGAGTCTGTTAATATGTAGTGATGTAAATTTTTAATTTTTCATGACATATGATGTACATTTATGTCATATATTGTAAACTTAACTTTGATGCAGGCTCGCACACAGTAAGTAGCAGAACCTCTGAAGCACAGCAATCAGGAGATTCACACAGGAATTGCAGGAGTAGGCAGAGAACTTGAGAAGCCACTAGGAGCAGGAAACTGTCACGCTTGGGAGGCCAGGGTAGCAAGGAGCTGGACGTAGGGGGTCAGGGGAGTCTACTCTAGCCCTGATACTGGGATCCTTGGCTTGCCCTGATCTCGGAGGTACCTCTAAAGGTGAGGAGGTCCGAGCCAACAGCTTAAGTCCCTACAGCTCCTGAGAAGCCCTAGGCATAAGCCCCTACCTGCACCCATGGACTACGGAACCCAGCAGCCTCCAAGGGAAACAAAACTAGCAGCTTCGGATCAGCATCTGCACTCCACAGGTCACAGAGCAGAAGTGAACTGAATCAGTGGCATCAGGTGGATGTGAGCTGACCCATTTAAGGCCGAGGGGTGGGGAGTAGAGATGAGCCACCACCCCGCCGTTCGTGTTCGATTCGATTCGCCGAATCGACGGGGGTGTCGACGAATGTTCGTCGAATGCTCGACGAACACCGTTGAACATCCCGGAACACGAAAAAACCGGGCTTGTGGGGCTGTTTCACTTCCACAATGTATATACATACATTGTGGAAGTGAAATAAAGTCAAATAAAGTGTAAAAAATAAAAAAATAATGTATGCTCACCTGTCCGCGGTCCACCGAAGCCTCCGGTATGGTCCTGTGTCTTCCAGGACCCGTGGTGACGTCAGTTCTCGCGGGAACTCCGGTCACATGACCGGAGTTCCGCGAGAACGTGACGTCACCACAGGTCCTGGAAGCACCGGACCTTGCCGGAAAGCTTAAAATAGATTATTTTATGATTCGGACTCTTTCTTTAAGTAAAAGTTACTTAAAGAAAGGGTCCGAAACATAAAAATATCTATTTTAAGCTTTCCGGCAAGGTCCGGTGCTTCCAGGACCTGTGGTGACGTCACGTTCTCGCGGAACTCCGGTCATGTGACCGGAGTTCGCGCGAGAACATGACGTCACCACAGGTCCTAGAAGCCACAGGACCTTGCCGGAGGCTTCGGTGGATCGCGGACAGGTGAGCATAGATTATTTTTTTATTTTTAACACTTTATTTCTTCTAGGGAATGTTTATTTTGGCTCAAAATGCGGCAGATGCGGTTTTCTGACCGCATCTGCCGCATTTTCGAACCAAAATCGAACATGTATTCGCCGAATTTGAACCAAATTGTTCGAATTCGGCGAATGACTTGAATAGCGCCAAAATCAACTCGAATTTGAGATTGGCGAACTATTCGAATCGAACATCGCTCATCTCTAGTGGGAAGCAACCAGCCCAGGCACACCCCTCAGCTCACCTGAGCATGAGTCATATTCACCACACAAACCTGCAGAGCCACACACTTACTATGGAAAAAAATCTCAGCTCACCTGCAGAGCTGCACACTGAATAGGGAAAAAAGGCTCCATTTAACTGCAGCAACAGCAGCACCCATGAGCATAAGACAGTCCATACATAACAGAAAGCAGGCAGAATATTCTAGAAATTACTAAAGGTTGGTGTGGGGTTTATAAAGGCCGGAAGACAAAAGGCACATGAAGCAAAGGATGCCATCTTGAAAGAGGGAAAGAATCTCCAAAAGGTAATCCTGACACCATGATTTTTACTATACCTAGCAGTGCCGAGGCTGTGCTCTGCATAGCACAAGCGATCGAACAGTGACTAGTAAATATAGTGAAAAGTGAAAAAAAAGTTTTCAAAACTATTAAAAAAATTAAAAAAATCTTACAGCTCAAATCATTTCCCTTTTGCTACATTTAAAATAAACCAATTATTTATTTTATAAATAAACATATTTGGTATTGTTACATCCATAAAAATCCAATCTATCAAAATCAGTAATAAATTAATCTGAATGGTAAATGCCGTGATGAGAACAAAATAAAAAAAATTATATTTTTGGAGTCCCCGCAACATGAGCTGCAATAAGAGACAATCAAAACATTATATATACCTTAAAATAATATCAGTAAAAATATTAGCTCAGGGTTCAAAAAAAAGATGTCACACAGCCCCATGTCCCGAAAATTCAAAATGTGTGAAAATGGTGACACAAGGAATATATATTTTTTTTTACAAATTTCCTAAATTTTCTTTTACCATATAAATAAAAAAAAACTTATTTTTTGTTTGGTATCTCGCTTACTCGTAGCGACTTGAAGTATCACACTGCCAGGTCAGTTATACCATAGAGTGAATATGGTAAAAATTTCCAGGGCATCACAGGATAAAATTAATGAGGACATTCTAAAGAAAAACTCCATCCCGTAAAAAACAAGCCTTCATACGGCTTTAGGGGTAAAAATGTGCGGTAAAAGCTACGAAAAAAAGCTAAAATGAAAGAATGGAAAATAGAAAGGTAGTGAAGGTAGTGGCCCTTAGTTTAGCTACTACTTGTATGGAGTGTTAGGGGCTGGGGTACTAAGCATCTGGGCCAGTAGTCAGGTTCATGGTGGCTCTGCCCTGTGTGTGGCCCTGACTCACATTAAAAAGGGAGAGTAAAAGTGGACAAATAAAAGCTATAAAGAAATAAGAGTTTGTGACACCTGTTGGGATGATCAGCCAGATATGACACTGCAGGAAATCCCTGGGAGATAGATGAACTGGCAGCGTAGATGTTGAACCCTTCCCAACTAGGGCTGGCTCCCAGGGGATGGTGATGATGGTGGTGGTAGTAGCGGTGCAGGGTAGCATAGAAATAAAGAGCAGGAAACAGTCTTTTGCTTTACCTTTCACTGAAGATGTTCAAGCAGATCCAGAGTGGTACAACCTCCACCAGGTAGGTGGCCTGGTCAGTCTGATGAGAACTGTAGTCCACTCTGTTGGGTGAGAAATATAGCTTTCCTGCTGACTTCAGTACGTTGGTAGGTTTCTAGGTGTCTTAGTGCTGTCCAGATTGGTATTGTGAGTCCTGTAGATAGCTGTGCCTTCCTGCAATTCTCTGACCCTCTATATTACTAATGCCCCAGAAAGTTCCACTTAAGTGGCTGGTGAGCACGGAACTCACCGACCTCCAGTTTATGCCGTCAGGCTCTGTAATCCTGATTGACCTTGGGACTGGTACCCTGTTTGGCATCATGTCCCTCCGGCAACAGCTCCTGCTGCCTTCTCCTGAACCTTTCCCCTCACACTTCTCTGTTTTACTAAACAAAAACTAACTCCTCCCTCCAACCAGAGGCTGAGTCACAGCCAGAACCAGACCCTGGGGTTCAGCTTCCAGGTCAAAGATCAGGTTGTGTGTGAATGCTTCGGACCTCCAGCAGAAGGAACTCCAATTCTCTTCAGACATGGCATTGCAAATGATGTAGAATAAATACTATTTGTGGCAACCAGACCTCAGAAGCACCACACTTGCATTTCAATTCTTGGTCCAGGCCCTTAGTTATGATGCGGCCTCCCGACCATCTTCTTCCAGTCTTCTCCTCTGGCCATTGGCCTGTTTATAGAAGTTGATTTAAAAAGTGACAGATTAAAAGTTGACATGGAGCCCTCATGACAAGACAACATATTAGTATACTTTTATTTTATAAGTAGACGGGCGCCCGATTCTATCGCATAAGGCAATTCTTGTCTCCTGGACGGCATGTGGACCCCATCACAGATATCCTATAGGTGGCACTGTTTTCTTTCACTGATCAACCAAACTTGACTGATCAACCTATGGGCATCTTCACATTCCAGTTTAACTGTAACTTACACGATGTCCTATAGGTGGTGCTGTTTTGGGGAACCTACAGACAGACAGGCTGAATAAGGCTTGTATATAGTATATTAGCAGTTAAGTCTCTTACCTATATAACCCCCATTTTATTGTGCATAATTTATTGCAATTAATTTATTGTTAGACCTGGTCCATTGCAAGAATCAATACGCAGCACAAACATTGCCCAACTAAATCCACTACAGATTACCAGAATGTGGGACATGCACGAACGTTGCACAACCACATCAAAGAGTGTTTGCTTGGTGCAATCCGCCATTCAAGTCTTTGACACTGAAGATATTTAAGATATCTGAGCATTAGGTTGGCTATCCTCACCAGTGTCATAGACTTGAATGGATTGGCAAGGAGAATGCACAACTCAATCCCTATGAGTTTTTTGGCCATTGAAGATCTTGGTGAAAATGAAGGACAAAAGTCACACAGCATGACTATCTACTTACATAATTACGAGTTTTGCGTTTCCAGCCACTGTGCCGCTATTCCAGCATCCTTTTCGGCGTTGCGAGCGATGGCGCGCTTGCCTCTCACTTGCGGCGTCGTAGCAACCGCAGCGCGTGAGCGATGGCACGCATGCGCCATCGCGAGCTGCCGCTTGCTCTCACTTGTGGCGTCGTAGCAACCGCAGCGCATGCGCCGTCGCCACCGCAGCGAGCGAGCGATGGCGCCCATGAGCCATCGGGAGCCGCCACAAGCCTCTCACTTGCTGCGTCATAGCAACCGCAGCGCATGCGCCGTGTCCACCGCACCGACATCTCTACTGCTCCGGTTTCCAGCTCTAAACTTACCAAATATTCATTTCACCGCACTCCCGATGCGATTGCATCGGGCCATTTTACTAGTTGTTAATAATCCTGTGCTAGGACTCACACATATCTAATAGTAATCATATATCTAGTGGATGTAAAGTACCTTATTTGAGCTGGAATATCACTTGTATGATGCACAGTGGTGTCATACACAAAGATTTTTTTAATGGGGCTTACAGAACAAAAAGGGAGTAGAGAAAGTTGTATCAATGCAGATATAATAAATGCAATTTGACAGTAAACAATCATTCTAATTGCAGTGCTCTAAACAACTAACAGTAAAAAAATACCTGCAACATCCATTAGATGAACTCAGGCAGACTCCTCACAGTATAACAAGAATTGCCCCGCAGATTCGATTAACAACACGTTTCTTCCTTCCGCGATCTGTACACCTTATGTTATCAGCAATGTCTACATCAAACTGTAAGGATTCTGTTATCTTTCTCCAGTCTGATCGCTACTGGCTGCTAGTACTCACCTTGCTAAATTATGCTGTAATTCTACTCCTTACCACTGGAGGCTGCTATTGTGTTTTTGCAAATCGCCCTTTAGTAAGATGGATACTGCTGAACCTGTGAAAGCCATCTTGTTTCCTGTTTGAGCATACTTATCCACTTGTGAACTTCATTCAGTGCTTGAGTATTGTGCCTAGTTTAGTCTGCTCCAGCTTAGAGCAGTCTTGCCCAAACTGTTCCCACCTTATCCGGATTGTTTCTCCAGATGTCCACTCCTGCATTATAGGATTTCTACTGCTGTAGCTGCTCCTTGCTTGTGCCCTTCAACCATCAGATTCCAGCAAGTGTTCCACCAGTATCGTACAAGGGGCAAGTCGGCCTACTGCTCTGTCTACATCCCCTAAGGTACCAGCAGGAAGCAAGGGCCCGGGCCGCTCTGGAACACGCATCTTGACCAGTGTAATCTGTGGCTTGACCATGGAGATCTGCTGGAGAATGCTGACCGGCAGAGTCTGCGGCTTGACCATGGAGATCTGCTGGAGAATGCTGACTGGCAGAGTCTGCGGCTTGACCATAGAGATCTGCTGGGGTATGTAGACCGGCAGAGTCTGCAGCTTGACCACAGATATCTGCTGTAAGATGTTTACCAGCAAAGTCTGTGGCTTGACCATGGAGATCTGCAGCTGAGGGGTCATGGGTAGGCAACACGTTACATTTGGAATCAGTCTTCGTGCATGCGGTACTCATGAACAATTTTCAGAACGCAAGCACTTTCTCTTGGGGTGGGAACAGTAACTTCTCCCTGGTGTCTACACTATCTAAACTCTGGGCACCAAAATCTGCCTTCCCTTGGCGTAATTTCCTTTTCTAGTCCAGTGCTGCGTCACAACTCTCTTCTGCCTTAGGCCCTTCTTGAAAGTTTTCCCCCACAAAAACCGCAGGCTTCTCATCAGGTTCTCAGTTACATGGTTATCTTTGGGGGAGAGCTCCTCTTCATGTACACAATGCACCAGTGTCTTGTAACGTGGGCAATATTTGTAGTCCTATGGCAGCTCTAAAATGGCTACCCGAAACATGCTTTGCACTAACCACTCTGTTTAATAGCTCCCTGGGGTTGCTTCAGCCTTCATCCTTTATCCACCATACAGGATCAGAACTTACAGAGATCCCTGGTCTGGGGCCATTGAGTTATCTAATGTTCAGTGATGCAGGTGTGGAGCCCACTGGGACGGGTACTCCGTAACGGACCGGGGTACTGTTGGGGATATCACGGCGGTCTTGGTCCGGACCATGTCCCGGGTTCCGCAAGTAAAAGGGAATATTAACAGGGGATGTTTGTCGTGACTCCACTCACGGGGTGTAGTCAGTAAGGGGACCACCGCTGCAGCATAGCTCTGCCAGGAGGATGGATGGGACTGCAGCAAGATGGATGAGCCCGCCGCGGGTCGGGCTGCTCCTGACAGGGTGTAAAGGTGCAATACAATTCTGTATACCTGGAATCATACACTGGAGACTGTAGCAGGGTTCACTGGGTTTTACTTACACGTTCATCAATTTAAACAGTAACAACAGTTCAGTTCTTAACACAGTTATTTTACACGGGTAAGTCCAGACACTGTGAACCCTCTGCAGCCAGGTTGCCTTCCTGAGACCCTTCACTCTCTCTGTAACCTTTCCGGCTTGTGTTCTCAGTCCTTCCCTGTGGGTTTTATGACGGCAACTCGGTCCCTTAGTATGGCTTCTCCCGATGTGCATGGGCAGAAAGCCGGGTCCTATAGTGTTGCTGAGTCTCCAACCCGTGTAGTAGGAACACTCTCTTGGAATCAGTGTTCTCCGTCGGTTTGTCTAGGGAGCCGACGTGTAGCTGCAGTCCCCCTCAGAGCCGACACTCTGGTCCCAGCCTAGCCTTGGGTAACCCTATCTTTCAAGGGCTTACCGGGCTCCTTCCTACCCATGTGACTTCCAGTTACTTCAAGGGAAACCTTTCCTGCCTGTAGTCGGTTTCTGCCCGCACTTTTCCTTGGGCTACCGGCTATAGACGAGCTTTCTCTCTATGGATCTGTGTCTCTGTGGATTCTGCGTCTCCAGGGAGCCCTATCCCACCGGGAAAGTGTCTCTCTGCTGCTCTTGGCTTCTCGGCACTACTGGCCTACTAACTCACTCCGCCTACTGTTCCTCCTTTGTTCTGGTATACCACCTGACCTTCCTTCCACCCATTTTCCTCTAAACCCCACCACCCTTACCCGCCTAGAGTCCCAGGCTCCGGGTTGGGTGTTGTGCTGCTGTGGGTGTGTGTGTGCTGAGGGTGTTTGTTACACAAACTGTCTCCTATCTACCTGGCTGCAGTTCCCTCATGTGGCCACCCTGGTCGCAGGGGCGCCACACAAGCTGGCAGGGAAAATAGTTAGGCAGCTGGAACAGAAACATTAGGAAAAAAATCATCATGCAGGAGAATAATCAGTAAATAAGCGTAAGTCAGAATGAGCAATATCCGGTAACACACAAGAGCAGAGAATTTCTCTCAAGAGCTATAGCTGGCAGTGGAAACTTACTCTCAGCGGTTTAAATCATGACTGGTCTTATCCAGGGTTGACAACAGTAAATGCCCCGTTACACAGTACGATGTCCCAGTGATCCGACCAACGATGGGGGTCGCTGGGACATCGTTATGTGATCGCTGGTGAGCTGTCAAACAGGCAGACTCACCAGCGATCTGGACCAGCAAGAACGCTGGTATCCAGGGTAAACAGCGAGTAACTAGCAGAGTTGTGCTTAGTTACCCGCTGTTTATTCTGGTTACCAGCTCCCAGCATGTGCTGTGAGGCACTGGGAGCTCGTTGATCATTGGTTCCCGCTGTCACACACACAGATGCTAGCCTCCCAGCTGGAGACCAACGATAAAAAAATGGTCCGGGTCATTTACCAACGACCAACGATGAACGAACTTATCGTTGGTCGTTGGTACATGTCACACACAACAATGTCGTTTCGACGTTGCTGCAACATTACCAAACCGGTGACTTTGCAATGATATTGTTAACGATATCATAGCATGTAATGGGGCCTTTAGTCTTAGGAGTAGAGTTCAATGGAGCCATGGAAGTTTGGATTATGGTGGTTCAGCCAGACTCTTTATAAAGGTCTGTTCTGGGCCAAAACTTGAGCCGAACCTCATTTGAAGATACTGATTGTGCAGTTTGGCACTACACCCACATACAGCCAGTAATAAGCAAACCACTTCCAGGGGCAGTAGGGCAGCGATATGTCAATTTTTACATTTTGTAAACGCATTTCAGCTAATAACTCTGCTTTTACCCCCATTGTGAACCAATCAAACACTTCAAGCAGCTTGCATAGATGAGCACAGCCATGCTCGCCGAAGTGCTGTGGATATGTAAAGCACCCGAAACTCCATTCTCGAATGGGTTTACTCATCTCTACTCAGGAGTAAAACAGAGCTACCAAAAGGTTTCCCTAAATCCATGGACTATGAAAAGTGGCAATAAGGGGTTTCAAATGTTTTCAAAAGTGAGCTGTGAGCCCTCGTGGGCAGGGTCCTCTCTCCTCATCTACTGTATCCTCACCCATCTCTTGTAGACTGAGAGCCTTTGTGGGCAAGGGATGAGTCTTCTCTACCCTATTTTACTGTATCCTCACCCATCCCTTGTAGACTGAGCCCTCATGGGCAGGGTCCTCTCTCCTCACTTACTGTGTCCTCACCCATCTCTTGTACACTGTGAGCCCTCACGGGTATGGTCCTCTCGCCTCATCAACTGTATCCTCACCAATCCCTTGTATACTGTGAGCCCTTGTGATCAGGGTCCTTTCTTCTCACCTACTGTATCCTCACCCATTCCTTATATACTGTAAGCCCTCATGGGCAGGATCCTATTTCCTCACCCATCCCTCATAAACTGTGAACCTTTGTGGGCAGGGTCCTCTCTCCTTACTTACTGTATCCTCACCTATCCTTGTAGACTGAGCCCTCACAGGCATGGTCCTCTCTCCTCACCTACTGTGTCCTCAGCCATCCCTTGTAGATTGTGAGCCCTTGTGGGCAGGGTCCTATATCCTCACCCCTCCCTTTTAGACTGAGCTCTCACAGCAGAGTCCTCTCCCCTCACCTACTGCATCTTCACCAATCCCTTGTAGACTATGAACCCTCGCAGACAGGGTCCTCTCTCCTCACCTACTGTATCCTCACCCTTCCCTTGTATACTGTGAGCCCTCATGAACAGGATCCTATATCCTCACCCTTCTCTTGTAGATTGTGAGCCCTGTGGCCAGGGTTCTCTCTCCTCACCTACTGTATCCTCACTCATCCCTTGTAGCATGTGATCCTTGCGGATAGGGTCCTCTCTCCTCACCTACCGTATCCTCAGCCATCCCTTGTAGACTGTGAGCCCTCATGAGCAGGATCCAATATCCTCACCCATCCCTTGTAGCATGTGATCCTTGCGGATAGGGTCCTCTCTCCTCACCTACCGTATCCTCACCCATTCCTTGTGCTTATCTCCAATCAAGCGTAAAACAGAGCAACCAAAAAGGTTTTCCTACATCCATGGACAATGAAAAGTGGCAATAGAGGGGTTCAAATGTTTTCAAAAGTAGGATAAAATAAGATATATTTCAACCCCTAATTTTTTGCTCAACAATCTGAATTTTTCATAACCCACAACACATTTTCAAAGACTTTCCCAGAGCAGGAGATCATGAGATCATTATTGGAGGAGATCATGAACTATCCTAAAGCTGATGTCAATCCCATATGAAGCTCACCTCCAGCCTAGAAGCATATCGTCAATGCAGCGTAACCAATACAATGAACATGGTGGCTATGGAAAGACAATAGGTACGGACCAACCTTCAAGTCGCCTCTTCTGAATTTATTCGATGTTTATTTTCCCAACATTTGCAAAGTACAAGGATTATTGTAATCGTGTGATACGGCCCTGCGGGATTGGTTATTAGTAATTATCCCTATTTAATACCATCACTGGAGGTGAAAAGGTGATGACTAGTCAGTGGTAATGTCCCTGTGACTCGCTGATTATCACAGTGGCAGGACTGATGAATTAGTTTGCAGCTGTGTACGCTGGAGTACAAATTATACATAATGAGCCACTTCAGCCTCGCTTATATGTGGATGTGCAAGTATACTTAATCATGGGTTAATGGAGGGCAGTGTTTTGTCTAGCTCAATTAATGATATTTTAGAGGGTTATCACATATCACTACTTCAATCCTCATGGCCTCCCAAGCTTTTTTAGCCATTGAAAGAGACATGGAAACATTACTTTAGATGGAAGCTCTAAAGGAGAACTCATGGTATTTAAAACTTCTATAAAATAAGTATTGAGCGCATCGCCAGTTTTCAAAGTAAATATATTTCTATAGGTGCTATTGACATTAATTTCTCACCAGATGTCGGTAACAAGCCATCCAATCCACACAGGCAAGGAAATCAAACCATAGACGTCCATAAGTAATGTGTAATAATGAGAAATAAAGAAGTATTGAACACATTCTATGAAATGTAATACTTAATACAAACGTCTTTGTTGGTGATGAATCTCCAGATGCCTCCTGTAAGGAGACACTGGTCCCTGCATTGCTCAGGGGGATTTTGGCCCATTCTTCCACACAAACACTCTTCACATCCTGCAGGTCCCATGGATCCTTCTATGATCCCTGAGCTTTAGTTCCTTCCAGACATTTCCTATTGGATTCAGTTGCGTTGATCGACTCGACCATTCTAGCAGCTTTATTTTCTTTCTCTGAAACCAATTGAGAGTACTGGCTAGACTATCTGAGGTGTAGGTAGTTCTGTGGAGAGCAGATCATTGCCAAGCCATCTGCTGCCTTGGATTGTGGCAGCAGGCGTGAAATTGGCTTGTTGTTTCCCTGTCTGTCTCCCTTCCCTCTTTGTCTTCTTTATTACAGTGGTTGGGACTAGTGCTCACACCAACCATCTCCCTATTGAGGGCTAACATCAGGACCAGCAAGGGCATAGGTATCCTGCTCGGCGACAGGGTGAAAGATCCCACATTAGGACTGTAGAGAGATCAGGGCACAATCGCAGGTGAGTGCAGGAGGTGTCCTTTTCCTTATTCCCTATGAGCAGGGCCCTCCATTGTATCTGTTCCACCCTGGTGTTACACCTGTCTGTAGTTGTGGGAAGTGTGTTGGACATCATTGGTCCATGTGCCACTGTCATGCACCTTGTGCAGACACTCCCAAGTCCGTGATGTGCCACTTAGGTGTTATTGTTCCCTGTTAGCAGGTTCCTACTCACCTATTTAAAGTGAAGTTTTTAAATCCAAAGCGAGGCAAAGACTGGGTGTAGGTCCCCAGTAAAGAGACATGCCTCTTCATGGCTACTGGGTGGTTATGGATATGGCCATATTTATGTGCTAAGTGTCTCCATCTAATATATAAAGCTGAATGTGTGTGTATGTATGTATGTGTGTATATCCGGGATTGGCATCTACACCGTCGCAACTACAGCCAGAAAATTTTGCACAGTCACACGTCTGGACCTCGAGAGCGTCATAGGCTATGTTGTGAGGCGAAATTTTAACCCTGCGTGTTCCAGTTCACCAAACAATTTTGCGCCTATCTACATAATGGGGAAAAAGCGAATGGAAAAGTGTTGGAGGAAAATCGACAGCTGTCAGCTATAGAGACAAAATTTTGCACAGTCACACGTCTGGACCCCGGGAGTGTCATAGGCTATGTTGTGAGGCGAAATTTTAACCCCGCGCATTCCAATTCACCAAACAATTTTGCCTCTATCTACATAATGGGGAAAAAGTGACAGTTACCAGTTGACAGTTGTGAATGAGAGGGGCTTAATGATAGCGCCAAAGACTAACAGCATATACCAGCATATAGGCCCCAACATGAGATATTCACCATGCACAGGGACATGTATACACACCACACGCACACAAAGAGTAACAGCAAGTGTATAGTCGCTAAGGTGCAGCCCCAACATTGGATACTCACCACGCACCCGAACAAACACACACACCACAAAGAGACACACACAACACAGAGACACACACACCCCCAAGGGGACATATACACACCCTATAGCGACACATGCACTCACCCCACAGGGACACACACCACAAAGACACACACAACACAGACACACACACCACACAGACCCCCAACAAGGACACACACACATAGCCACCCTATAGGGACACATGCACTCACCCCACAGGGACACACACACCCTACAAAGAGACACACACACACACCACACAGACCCCCCCACAGGGACACACACATACACACCCTATAGGGACACATACACTCACCGCACAGGGACACACACACAACACAGAGACACACACAACACAGAGACACACACACCCCACACAGACACCCCCCCCACAGGGACACACACACATACACACCCTACAGGGACACATGCACTCACCCCACAGGGACACACACACCACAAAGAGACACACACAACACAGATACACACACACCACACAGACCCCCCCACAGGGACACAAACACATACACACCCTATAGGGACACATGCACTCACCCCACAGGGACACACGCACCACAAAGAGACACACACAACAGAGACACACACCACACAGACCCCCCCACAGGGACACACACATACACACACCCCAGGGACACACACACCACACAGATAGACACAGATGTGCACAAATCACCTCACACAACTCGCCTCATATGTGTGCGATCTTTAATTTAAAAAAATAAACATCTGATTAAAAACAGCCAATGTACAACACATGTGCCATATAGGGAAATAAGGCAGATGTCAGTCACATGAGCTGTCTATTATGTGTATGTGTGAGGTAACATATACTGCCCGGCCAGGGGGGGGGTTTACTGTTGGCTGGAGATTTATTAGGCTGCCTATAGCAACCAATCACAGCTCAGCTTCTATTTTCCTACAGGTCATTAATATGACATATTCAAATTCTATTTTGTTATAGCTAACAGCAGTTATTTATTAACCCGGGGGTAGCCGGGTAGTACAGCTAGTTTTTATATATATTTCCTTATCTATAATACTAGTTCATTTTCCTGTATATTCATTAGTGCATAGCTTAGTATTCAGAGTGCAGCTGTCTCCATTATACAGTGACTGATGTCTCTCTGTGTATGGTCAGTATTTTTTCGGGGGTCTTGGATGTGGTATGTGTTTATTTTGGCGTATGATGAATAGAATTACATGTACTTTTTATTTCTAAGTGAAATGCTTTAAGTTAGGAAGTAGATAAATGAGTAATGTGCAACACTATTTCTTGTCCTATGTATGGGACTCCAGATATCCCTTTCCAAAGTTGCCATCTATAGATTTATGCCAAATCACCATGAAAGAGAGATTGTCCAATCACAGCAGAGCTGGGAGATCTGCCCCCACCCACACCAGGCTCTCTATCGAGCTTGTCCAATCACAGCAGAGCTGGGAGAGCTGCCCCCGCCCACACCAGGCTCTCTATAGAGATTGTCCAATTACAGCAGAGCTGGGAGAGCTGCCCCCGCCCACACCAGGCTCTCTATAGAGATTGTCCAATCACAGCAGAGCTGGGAGATCTGCCCTCACCCACACCAGGCTCTCTATAGAGATTGTCCAATTACAGCAGAGCTGGGAGAGCTGCCCCCACCCACACCAGGCTCTCTATCCAGATTGTCCAATCACAGCAGAGCTGGGAGATCTGCCCTCACCCATACCAGGCTCTATAGAGATTGTCCAATCACAGCAGAGCTGGGAGAGCTGCTCGCGCCCACACCAGGCCTCTATATAGATTGTCCAATCACAGCAGAGCTGGGAGAGCTGCCCCCACCCACATCAGGCTCTCTATAGAGATTGTCCAATCACAGCAGAGCTGGGAGAGCTGCCCCCACCCACACCAGGCTCTCTATCGAGCTTGTCCAATCACAGCAGAGCTGGAGAGCTGCCCCCGCCCACACCAGGCTCTCTATAGAGATTGTCCAATTACAGCAGAGCTGGGAGAGCTGCCCCCGCCCACACCAGGCTCTCTATAGAGATTGTCCAATCACAGCAGAGCTGGGAGATCTGCCCTCACCCACACCAGGCTCTCTATATAGATTGTCCAATCACAGCTGAGCTTGGAGATCTGATCCTGCCCACACCAGGCTCTCTATAGAGATTGTCCAATCACAGCAGAGCTGGGAGATCTGCTCGCGCCCACATCAGGCTCTCTATAGAGATTGTCCAATCACAGCAGAGCTGGGAGAGCTGCCCCCGCCCACACCAGACTCTCTATAGAGATTGTCCAATCACAGCAGAGCTGGGAGAGCTGCCCCCGCCCACACCAGACTCTCTATAGAGATTGTCCAATTACAGCAGAGCTGGGAGAGCTGCTCGCGCCCACACCAAGCCTCTATAGAGATTGTCCAATTACAGCAGAGCTGGGAGAGCTGCCCCCGCCCACACCAGGCTCTCTATAGAGATTGTCCAATGAGAGTAAACTGTCAGACTGCCATGTGCGTGACACTGTAGTCCTGTCAGACGATGAGGAGCATGTGAAAGTCCCGGGAATCTTATAATCCTGCTGTGTGTTGGGGATCTGTATCCTGTCTCTGGTCTCTATGTGAGTACAGGTCTTGCAGCTCTTCACATTTCATGGATAAGTTCCTTTTGGTGTATCCGAGGGCATCAAACTTCGGACCATGGTGTTTCTTAAATTGGGAGGCTCCCTGTAGCACAGCAAGGGAGGGTCTTTGAATAATATTTTAAGTCGGTCATCCTTGTGTAGGATGTGATGAAGTTTCCTGGCAGTTCTCCTTAGTAACTCAAGCTGTGGGTTGTAGGTCACCACCAGGGGAACACGTTGGTTCTCTTCTTTTTCTCTGTATTGGAGTGCTTGACTTCTAGAGATCCTTGTGGCTTTAATGATCTGATCATCAATGGAGGTGGGGTGGGAGCCCTGGTTTAAAAATGTGTTCTTTAGCTGGTTTAAGTGTTCATCCCTTTCCACTGGGTTGGAGCAAATATGGTTATATCTCAGGGCCTGGCTGTAGACAATGGATTTTTTGATGTGTTTCGGGTGGAAACTGCCCCATCTGAGGTATGTGGGACGGTCAATCGGTTCCCGATATACTGTTGTTTGGAATGAACCATTTAGAATTTTTAAGGTGGTATCCAGAAAGTTGATTTCTGTTTTTGAGTGGTCCAGTGTCAGGTTTATGCTGGGATGAAATTGGTTGAACTTGTCATGGAATTTTAGAAGTTCATGTTCAGTCTCAGTCCAGATTATTAAGATGTCATCAATGAAACGGAAGTACGCCAAGGGTTTGATGGGGCAGGAGGCTAGAAAGTCATTTTCCAGTTTTGCCATGAAGAGGTTGGCATACTGGGGGGCCATTTTGCTTCCAATGGCAGTTCCGGTGCGTTGTAAATACAGCTCTTCACCAAAAGAGAAAATGTTGTGGGTGAGGATAAATCTGGTAAGCTTTAGAACTGACTCAGAAGGGATCCCATTGTAGTCCTTTAATGGTAATCAACAGGTAATAAAGCCTTTACTTTAAGTAAACAATAGCACAAATCCTGATAAGAGAAGCACAGTGGCATGTTGTTTTTTAACCCTCACAGCATGCAGTCCACAGCTTACACAGCAAAAACCTGCTCAGAGATTTGTTTTAGGTATACCACAATGTGTTCCTTTATGCCTAATATAAATCATTACATTATGTTGTTATATTAGATAGCACCACTAGATGGCAGGAGTGTTCACATAAATATTTATACAGATGTTACTGATGGGATCACTGGTGAATATGGATGCCCCCTCTTGGCTTGTAAAAAAGTACTTTCCGGCAGTTCCATCTTTTTTTCTTTGTCCTCCACCATACAAACTTTTTTAAGCATGATGGAAGTACCTGTAAAATTTTTATTCTTGTAACAAAATCTTATATTGTGAGTCCCAGGACTGCAATCTGCGAGCAATAACAGCCGTGTGCCCAATGTCGTGCTGCATTCATCAATCTTTTTCCGGGATCCCTTATTCCCAGTTTAAAGAGAAGCAAAGAAAAAGGCACATTTTGGGAATATAACTACGGTATTTGTGCAGAGTGCCACCTTCAGGCCAAAAGTAAAATTGCAAAAATAAATCATTAACGAGAATTAAAAAACAAATAGTGGGATATGCAGATTATTAAAAATGAGTTAGTTTTATTTAAATTAATTTATGGAAAATTTACCTGAATCAGTCAAAGATTTTTATTTAGTCTGGATAAAATCAGTTCAATTTTCCTGCCTTTGCACCTTCCCTATAGGTCCTCATGGGCTCCCTATAGAACGTGTATCAAAACTCCAGAAGTGGAGTGCTCCAGATTTCTTAATAAACCATCAGAACATAATCCCCTGCCTGAGCAACAAGATTCTATTGGGTTCAGAGTCTACAAAAGTGTTCTGGATTATTTAGGATTGCTCCTGGCCATTAGCTTGCAGCTTCACCCGTCCTCCGCCTGGTCACCATTCATGGTTGAGCTCTGTTTGCCTTGTTTTGTCCTTTGTGTTTGTCTTGCCCTCTGCCTAAGCACAGCTTCTGGTTGAGCTCTGTTTGCCTTGTCTTGTCCTTTTTCTTGCTCTCCATCTGTTCATCGCTCATGGTTGAGCTCTGTTTGCCTTTTTCTGTCCTTTGTCTCTGTCTTGCCTTTCGCCTGATCATCACTCATGGATGAGCTGTGTTTGCCTTGTCTCATCCTTTGTCTTTTTCTTGCCCTCCGCCTGGTTACCGCTCATGGTTGAGTTCACTTTTCCTTGTCTTGTCCTTTGTCTTTGTCTTGCCCTCCATCTGATCACCGCTCATGGTTGAGCTCTGTTTGCCTTTTTCTGTCCTTTGTCTCTGTCTTGCCTTTCGCCTGATCATCACTCATGGATGAGCTGTGTTTGCCTTGTCTCATCCTTTGTCTTTTTCTTGCCCTCCGCCTGGTTACCGCTCATGGTTGAGTTCACTTTTCCTTGTCTTGTCCTTTGTCTTTGTCTTGCCCTCCATCTGATCACCGCTCATGGTTGAGCTCTGTTTGCCTTGTCTTGTCCTTTGTCTTGCCCTCCATCTGATCACCGCTCATGGTTGAGCTCTGTTTGCCTTGTCTTGTCCTTTATCTTGCCCTCCATCTGATCACCGCTCATGTTTGAGCTTTGTTTGCCTTGTCTTGTCATTTGTCTTTGTCTTGCCCTCCATCTAATCACCGCTCATGGTTGAGCTCTGTTTGCCTTGACTTGTCCTTTGACTTTGTCTTACCCTCCACCTGGTCACCACTCATGTTTGAGCTCTGTTTGCCTTGTCTTGTCCTTTGTCTTTGTCTTTGTCTTGCCCTCTGTCTGATCACTGTTCATGGTTGAACTCTATTCATAGGGGACGCTGGGGCTGGGGCCTAGCGGTACCAGTAGGTAGGTTCACCACCATTTCAGAGAATCCCGAATCTACAGCCGACAGTCCTGGTTGGGTAGAAGAACTGGCTTCAAGAGGCGTACCAGCCCCAATTTGGTGTAGAACTGTAAGTCCAAGCCAAGGAACTGGAGGCCACTGAACTGCAGGTGCAGTGGCCACGACCGTGGACTCTTCCAGACAATGTGGTTATAGAGGGTCAAGAGGACGTGCCAGGCCGTCACTGTAAAGGACCTGCAGTCGCCTGCTTTAGGAGCAGTAGAAGGAAGGTGCAGTGGAAGAGAGAAGATCAGCAAAGGGAAAGAGCAGCATGGGGAGGAATACGACTGGTGTCTCAGTGGAGTGAACCTGGGCTGCTTGGGAATGGGAGCTGGCCAAACCGCATCCTAGAGAGGCATTGTACCCCGGCTGGGCGAGAACTGTGAAGGTACCCAGTAAAGAAGTCGGTAAGAACTGCAACCCTGGTGTCTTTCCATCCTTTCCTGTGCCTCCTTGCACCAACAATCACAACACCCTTCATTGCAATCTAGTACTTTAATTCTACCCCAGGGGCCCGCTCCCATTATGGGGAGTGTTACATCACGCTGCCTTACCACCTATCCCCTGGGACTGCTACAAGCAGCGCTGGTCGTCCCTGACCAGAAACCATAGATGGCGTCACTAACTCTTTAAAGGGAACCAACCACCTCAGATCACCCTAATACACAGTTAGTACATGTCCCTGCACCCTAAGGATACCTTTCCAGCACTGTTTTTGTGTAAAATCTTGCATTAGTATAACTGATATAAAGACTTTATAAACTTACTAGCCTGGAGACATCTGGGCGTATCCCTCCTTCTGTTATACTTCAGGGCTGTGCATTGCATGGCTGTGCTCCCCCTCCCTCTGTGCAGAGGAGATAACGATCACACCCATCAGGGCAGGGCAGCAGGCACGGAGGGAGGGGGAGCACAGACATGCAATGAATGCACAGCCCTGAAGTATAACAGAAGGAGGGATACGCCCAGAAGTCACCAGGCTAGTAAGTTTATAAACTCTTTATATCAGTTATACTAATGCAAGATGTTACACAAAAACAGTGCTGGAAACGTATCCTTAGGGTGCAGGGACATGTACTAACTGTGTATTAGGGTGATCTGAGGTGGTTGGTTCCCTTTAACATTCCCCGGAAATATAATCCCTTTTATATGCTCGGTCAGGGCCATGGAGCTGGGCAATCGCCACCGTGATATCCCATATGACTGTCTGCCTGGCTACCGACTACCCCGGCCCTTGCGACCATTGCAGGAGCGATAGAGACAAAAGTTGGAACATGCACAGCAATGTTATCTTGACTTGCTGTGCACTATGTCCATTTTGGCAATGATTTTGCTGTGCTTTTTCTATGTGAAAACTTTATTGAAAAGACAGTGTATCCACTGTGACAATGTGCTCACCAAAAGTACTGGGGAATACTCACTTGGCAATGGAATTGACGCACACAGCAATATATTGTATTTAAATCAATTCTATTTGGTTTATTTACGTTTGATAAACTAAAGTCTAGAACCACATAAGCTTTGCTTTGGCCATTCAACAAGAAAAACGTCATACCCAGTCCATACAAAATCCACTGGCTTTGGTCAGCCTTTACTTAAGGATTTCAAGTTTGATTCCCAGTCCAGAGCACTGGCATGCTCCAAATATACATGGTCCTATCAACATGCCCTGTTCACTCTTGCAGGACCTGCCTTGACTGAACACATGATCCCATCAAGAGTCACATTATACCACATGAGACACTCCCCTGGGTGGAGGTATCAGGATGGCTAAACACACTCACGTTTCTCATTTATCTTCAATGCCTGAACCCTTGAATGCCTCTCAAGGTTTATAGGACTACAGGTCCCAGAGAGAACATTCCAGGCCTATATTACAGAAAACAACCGGCTCTGTGATACATACCAGTCACTAACAATATAACCGGTTTCCATCTTACTGTGACTAAGTAGGATGGGCACAGAGTGTATGTTTTACTTATTATTATTTACAGCTTGATGTCCAGTCATGGCGACTGGTTGGATGAATGCTCTGTAGGAAGTTCAATCTTGTGCAGCCTAGATAGGTCCACCAGGATCTTCTCCAAGCTTATCTAGGTCCACCAAGGTCTGCCCAAACAAAGATGGATCCACCAGGGTCTTCTATAAGCCTAGATAGATCCACCAAGGTCTTCCCCAAGCCTAGATAGGTCCACCAGGATCTTCTCCAAGTTTATCTATGTCCACCAAGGTCTCCTCCAAGCCAAGATGGATCCACCAGGTCTTCTATAAGCCTAGATAGGTCCACCAGGGTCTTCCCCAAGCCTAGATCGGTCCACCAGGGTCTTCTCCAAGTTTATCTATGTCCACCAAGGTCTCCTCCAAGCCAAGATGGATCCACCATGGTCTTCTATAAGCCTAGATAGGTCCACCAGGGTCTTCCCCAAGCCTAGATCGGTCCACCAGGGTCTTCTCTGCCGATATCTTGATTGTGTCCAGCCATCAGGTTGCTGGTCTTCCTCTTAACCTTATTCCTTTATTCTTCCAACCATGATGTCCTTCTCCAGTGATTGCTCTCTCCGTATGATGTGTAGCTTGGTGATCTTTGCTTCCAGTGACATGCTGGCTTGATTTGTTCCAGTATTGATTTGTTTGTTCTTCTTGCCATCCATGGTATATATACCATCCTTCTCCAGCTCCACATTTTGAAGGCATTGATTCTTCTTCCATTCTGTTCCTTTATTATCCAGGTTACAATAGATAAAAACAGACTATGTACAAGCCATGTCTTCATCACCGGTGAAATCTATATGCGGCGTTGAATTCTGCTGTTTGCTATTATGTATGTATTGCTTAAATTTACATATCTAATGTAAGAAGATAGAGAGGTGGGTATAATACTAGACTACCTTGGAACAGTGGATGTACATCTGTGTTTTTTTCCTGAAGAAGAGGCTTTGACCCAGAAACGCGTAGAAAATAATGCTCACGCTAACTTTTTAAATTTGCAATAATTTTATACCTCATAAATTAACTACAGTATTATTCTCTCCCGCACTGTATGTAAATGACTCCTGAAAATGTCCGAGGGGGGGTCTGCTCTCTGTGGTCCTCATTGCCCTCCTGCCTGGTATACCTCGCCTCGCTCTATTGAAACTGCCACCCTCCCTGTGTATGCATGTTAAGTGGCAGGCAACACTCTCGCGCCTGCGCAGTGGCGCGGGTCACCGTGCTCCACTGAAGACGCAGTGCCCGAAGTCTCATGAGATTCTACTGCACAAATCTCACAAATCTCGCGGATGTTTGGGCACTGTGCAGCTTCAATGGAGCACGGTTACCCGCACCATTGCACAGGCGCGAGAGTAGTGCCTGTCAGTCAATATCCATATATAGGAGGCGGCGGCATTTCTATACAGTGGGGCGGGTATTACAGGTAGGTGGGCGGCGAGGACCACAGAGAGCAGACCCCCCCAGACCTTTTCGGGAGTCACTTACATAATTTCTGAAGTATGTAGGCGGACGTCTGGGCATATAGAGGGGTTAGAGGAACACCAATTACATCATGCTACAGCTGGTAGGCACATTTTAGAACAACCAAAGGGGGTGACAGGTTCCCTTTAAAGTAATCTGTAAAAATGCTACGTTTGGGGAGGATTGAGGTGCCCTCTACTGGATCCCCGAAGCATGCACACACCACCTGAACTCTAACCAGAAGGTTGGGCACAAGAGGTCCGGTTTGGGGCTGTGACAGACTCTGGTTGGAGGGAGGGGCAAGGCACTAGGTGAGTTAGTCGGTGTAAGGTTGGAAATCTCATGCTTGTGTAGACAAGCTTCACATGTAACATTTCCAGGCTGATTTTTTCCTAGTTTGTGGATATTTGTTGAAATTGCATTCACTTCGAATGATAAAACAGACAGAAAATCATCAACGTAACCGACTGATTTAACAATCCCATATAGTAATACTCCTGATGTTAAGGCTATAGCAGGATCCAGGTTATTTCAAAGGTTTGGTTCACTGCAAATCTCTATAAATAAAAGCATGTTGGAATTGGAACATGATGAAATATTTAGTAGGGAACTGTGCATGTTAGAGATCAACACTATAGAAAATTACTAAGAGCCTTGAGTGCCAGGAACTGGAGTGACGGCTGCATTGCCGGCCTGTGACGCGCTAACACTATGCCAAGAGCCATTGCAGCACTTTGTTCTGTGTGCACCACATCACTTCCATGCTAACCTGGCTCATTTGAGGCGTATGCTGAGCTGCTCACAGTTGGGTTGTCATGCAGAATTTGCAAGTAAAAACAGATCCAACAAGGAAAGAATTTATTTGTAAGGAGTTAAATGCTGAAGGAACAAATTTTGGGAATCTGCAGGCGGACACAGAATTCAAATTTTGCAGGTAAACTCCATATTTTACAGTAAATACATCAGTCTCTCCATACAAAGGCACCGTCTGAAATGAGTAGTGTGATGCAGCGGCTTGTTGTAATGCAAATATGTATGCTGGGGCTGGTAGTTCAGAAAGTTTAAGTAATGCATTATGCTCGCCAGGTTCAGGTAAGGCATTACACATGGTGGGTCTGCAAGTTAACAGAAGGACATGGGTGTGTCTGGCAAACCTAAAACCACCCGTAGGTGTGTCTCATGTGGAACAGATGGAATACAATACAATTTCTTGTTGGGTTACGTGTTCCTCTGGATTTACAGTAGCCATGATGCCAGAAGCACATAGTGGAGAATCCATGTGTGTGCAGAGCTTGGGATAGCTCTAGTAGAACCTGTGAGGGCTCTCTCTCGCTGCTTGGAGCGACCGTTGTCCTGGAACACACCTGGTATGGAAGTGTGGAAACAGCCGGTGTCCTGGAAGGTACGCAACGAGGAGACCACAGGGATATTCAGGAATTTAAATGTCCTGCTGAGGATCTGGAACTGACAGGTGTTGGTGATCCCAAAGAGGCAGTTTCCTGAATGATGGACTGGCAGGAGTCAGTGAATGGAGCTGGGAATAGCGCCTGTAAGCTAACCATGTGTCTAAAAAGGACTATGTATATACCGCCAGGCAGGCGTACCTATCATTGGCACAGACTGAATTTCATAAATGTTCCATTGATATTAATAAACTGTATCATATATGAGGTTTATTATGGGTAATAAACAGAATGGATTTTATGTTACAGTAAAAACATGCCTGTTTGCCTCCCGCTACCATTTGAGTGTCCCCAACACGCTCAGTGAGCAAATCACTGCAGTAGGAAAAATATTATAATTATCATTTGGATTGTACTTGGGATTAGAGATGAGTGATTAAATTGAAGTCGAATTGATTTCTACATGAATAAAAAAAAATCTGCTAAAATTCAGATTTTTCTCAAATTTGCTTCTTTGTGAAATAAGCAAAATGGCAGGTTACTCATCTGACATCCAGGCGGATGGCAACCATCACTCTCCTCTCAACTATCAACTTTGTCTGCAGTTTTATGTCTCATTTTCCCTTCCATGGCACTCTTACACTGACATGAGCGTTTACGTAAGAACAGATGTGCCTTAAAGTGAATGTCCACCTTTAACCACAATTTAATTATTTTAATCTAAAATTCAAGACGACTGATTACTCTTCTAATATAGTTTCATAGTATTTGGAGCTCAGTTTGCTGATACAAAACGCTAAGTTCCCAACATTGACATAATGAGGTAATTGTTGAAATTATGGCTTCTCTTAGCCACCACTAGAGGGTGCTGCTCTGAACTCTACTATAGAATAGTATGCAATCAGCTCCCCCTAGTGGTGACTGCAGGAAGTCAGAAAAGTCTATGTTATAATGGATTTGGATATCTTGACTCAAGTTAGGGATTCAATCATGTGGCCTCTTGCTCTGTGGATGGTTCCTTGATCTGCTGAGCTATGGTCCTTTTCTTCTCAGTACTAATGCTGATCATTATTGTTACCTTTGTTTTTAATTGCCACTTGAGGTGTTTTCCATTATCCTCTTTTGGTTTGTCTCTCACAGTCTTGTTAGTGATATATGTTTTCTCCATTGACTCCATTTTCTTGCTGGCTATATTTCTAAGTGGACTTGTTCCTGGGACTTCCATCGCTTAATCATAGGATTTTACACCAGTTGAGTGTCTGCTGTGAGCCTGTGTGTTTTCCTCCCAGTGTCTTATCCTGTCAACTTATTTGAACTTGTTTTGGTTTATATCACTCTGGGTTTCTGTTTGTCCCTGAACACCTTCCTCTTACCTTGCAGGCAGTGCCTGCGACTTCCCCTATGCTTCTTCAGGAGGCAGGAGAAACTCCTTGATGGCCTTTCAGGAAGCCAGGTCTAAGGGACTGCTGATAGTTGTGCTACTGGGGTCTTTATATTTTGTACACTGACCAGTTGGCTCCTTCCTCTTTCTGTTACCCTATGTGATTGAGACAGCACACAGGGGGTACAGAGAGTCTATAGGGGGAAAAGAGAGCACACCAGAGCGAGCACACGGAGGAGACAGCACAAAGGAGAGAGCACATGACATGAGAAGACAGCACAGGGGGAGAGAGGCAGCATAAAGGTGGGAGACAGGTGAAAGGAGAGAGCACAGAGGAGAGAAGACAGCACAGGAGGGAGAGAGCGCACACAATGGGGAGAGAGAGAGCAGACAGAGGGGAAGAGCGCAAAGGGGGGAGACACAGTTAACACCCCAGTGCCACAGAGCGCACCCCCAATGTGACTTCACCATCGTCCGGATACGATAGCATCCAAGCGCCATCTTGTCTATAATATAACAGTGAACAGCATCTGTGCAAGGCCTGGATGACCACCAATGACAAGACAGCAAGAGGGACACGCCCCCAGCTTTTGATTGGCTTCAGTAGTCTCACTATCCAAGCACTAGCTCCTCCCCCTCAGCTAATCCCAACTATCACTTCTCCTGCATTCAGTTGCCCTTTATCCTAACAACATCCTATGTTATACCCTTATATTACTAACAGCACTGATACATCTCACTACACATAATGCATTATTAATTATAATATCGCCTACAGCAACAAGAGTGCAGCTTTCAGCATTGAAGCTGCTGAGGTAAAGTGAAAGCTGAGCTCTGATTGGTTGCTATAGACAACTAGACCTTTATCAAGCATAACAAATAATGTATAATACAGTGCTAAACATGTCTTTCTGTCCAAAGCCGTGATGGCCGGTGCGTATGCAGTGCTATAGTCACGTTGTAGTAGTTAAATTCTTCAATAAAATGGAACCAGAGTCAGTGGGAGCGCACAGAGCAAACTCTGGCGCCATTTTATTGAAGACTTTGTCTCTGTGAGTGTCACCAGTTTGTTTTAGATGATATTAATAGAGACAGTGTCTTCAATAAAATGGCGCGTGTGCTGACTCTGGCGCCAACTACAACGTGATCATAGCATTGTGCACACGCTTTGGCTTCACTTTTTTTCCCAAAGTTTTTAAGAGTTTAGCGAGATCCTGAAGTGCATAAAATTTCAATATGTTCTATAGAAAGGAGGAAATATACTATTAAAGAAATGAGCCAGTGGCAATTTGGGACTCTGTGCTTGACTGAGCATTATGGGAGATGGCATTCATGAACAGCTGTGCCGATCATTGCTTATGCATGACTTAGGGTGGAGGTAAGCAACCTGAGGCTGTCCAGCTGCTTGTGGCCCAGAAATACAACATCATCTCTGCAAAATAGACAACGTGTTGGGAGATCACTGAAATGGGGTTGGAATTAGAGTCTCCAAATAACGAGTCACTAAAGCGGTGAGCTGTGATTTCACGTTATGTTTAACATGAAACCTTATCCCAATGGCCAATATAAGAAAATCGCTTAAATAGCAATGCCCTTCCTTTAAATATCTTCACTTCAAACTTTCTCCATATCATTAAAGCAGGGGTGGGGAACTCCAGGCCTCGAGGGCCGCCAACAGTGATTGTTTTCAGGATCTCCTTGGGCCAGTGTTCCCCATCTCCTGTTATCTAGGGCTGCAAACAGTGCAGGTTTTCAGGATTTCCTTAGTATTGCACAGATTATAATATAATCACCGGCACTGGTGATGATTCCAGCCTCTATGAAATGCTAAGGAAATCCTGAAAACCTGCACTGTTTGCAGCCCTTGAGGACTGGAGATGGAGAACACTGACCTAAGGAAATTCTGAAAACATGCACTGTTTGCGGCTCTTGAGGACTGCAGATGGGGAACACTGACCTAAAGAAATCCTGAAAACGTGCACTGTTGTTGGCCCTTAAGGACTGGTGATGGGGAACACTGACCGAAGGAAATCCTGAAAACATGCACTGTTTGTGGCCCTTGAGGACTGCAGATGGGGAACACTGACCTAAAGAAATCCTGAAAACGTGCACTGTTGTTGGCCCTTAAGGACTGGTGATGGGGAACACTGACCGAAGGAAATCCTGAAAACATGCACTGTTTGTGGCCCTTGAGGACTGGAGATGGGGAACACTGACCTAAAGAAATCCTGAAAACGTGCACTGTTTGTGGCCCTTGAGACTGGAGATGGGCAACACTGACTCAAGGAAATCCTGAAAACCTGCACTGTTTGTGGCCCTTGAGGACTGGAGATGGAAAACAATGACCTAAAGAAATCCTGATAGCGTGCACTGTTTGTGGCCCTTGAGGACTGGAGATGGGGAACACTGACTAAAGGAAATCCTGAAAACATGCACTGTTTGTGGCCCTTGAGGACTGGAGATGGGGAACACTGACCTAAAGAAATCCTGAAAACATGCACTGTTGGTGGCCTTTGAGGACTAAAGTTGAGGAACACTGAACTAAAGAAATCTTGAAAACATGTACCGCTGGTGGACCTCAAGACCTGGAGTTCCCCACCCCTGCATTAAAGGGAATCTGTCAGCAGGTTTTTGCTATGTAATCTGAGAGTTACATGATGTAGAGGCTGAGACCCTGATTCCAGTGATGTGTCATTTGCTGGTTAGCATGCTGTCAGTTTGATATAGGGTGGAGCGTCACTTTAATATATTTGTCCTGATGGCATATTTTAGTTCTGGAAAGTTCTGTATTTCTAGTTTTACGTTCATGAATAAGCAAACTGAGGATACCCATTGAAAAAGAAGAACATAGAAATAAGAGTGATCATTACTAAGGAACGTTGTTGATTGCTCTCAGTGGGAGAAACAAAATAATAATCTTGTAGTTGTCATACTTTTTAATGGCTAACAAAAATAAAATAAGCAAGCTTTTGAGACGTCTCAGGTCTTTTGGTTAGGCATGGTATGACAAAATATCCGAAGAAACATAAATATATATGTGCACAACCAGAGCAGATGCAAGGTATAATAAATGGACATTTAGATAAATAAATAAAACATAGCCTGGAGGGGATATTTTATTAGCCAGGCTTAGTAATGTCAAAGTTTTTATGACACTAATTTATATGTAGACCTGGTGTCTCAAGCATCTCTGAAAAAAATTCTTCAGATGTTATAATGAACCATAAATCCATCAGAGATGTGTAACCCTGATTGGATGCACTGAAAAGTTCTTATTAGCTTGGATTCACATACCCTTCAATTTTTCTGTGACTTAAAATTACCTCTCATTATTGCAACTTTCCCCAACACACAGCAGGATTATAAGATTCCTGGGACATTCACATGCACCTCTTCCAATGTTGTGTATTTAATTATGTGCACCATATGTCCCATGGGGGCCTTTTATGTTGGGGAGACAGGGCAACGGCTAATGGTGGGTTTACACGTCGCGATATCGTTCCGATATCGTATACAACGGCGCGGGAGCGGGCATTTCATGCCCGGTTTTTCCTGAATCGCATCAGCTGTTTACACGCTGCGATATCGGGATACAACGTCCCTACGATGTGTACGCCCCCCGACCCAGGAACGACCATTTAACATGGGAGTGAATTTGTGACGTTGCAGTACACATCGTAGTTGGGCTGTCACACGGGACGATCCAGCTCCAACCGGCATCCGATATCGGGCGGTTGAATAGCACGCTCATTCGACCCCCGATATCGGTTTGCCATCGTTCCTGCATCGTATCGGATGTTCACACCGTACAACGCACGAACGATATCGGCTCCAACGCCCGAACCACGTGACTTTTGGTCAAGTTGGACGCCGATATCGGGACGTGTAAACCCACCATAAGAGCAAGGATGAGGTCTCATCGTCACACAATTACAGACAACAAAATTCATTTACCAGTAGCAAAACATTTGTGTGGTCGAGGGCATAACACTGAAAATATGAAAGTTGCAATAATGACAGGTAATGTTAAGTCACAGAAACATCGAAGGTTCTGTGAATCCAAGCTAATAAGAACTTTTCAGTTCATCCAAACAGGGTTAAACATCTGTGACGGATTTATGGCTCATTATCACATCTGAAGAATGTTTTTCAGAGACACTATAAACACCAGGTTACATATAAATTAGTGTCATAAAAACTTTGACATCACTAAGCCTGGCTAATGAAAGATCCCCTCCAGGCTCTATTTTGTTTATTTATCTAAATGTCCATTTATTCTACCTTGCATGTGCTCTGGTTGAGTATATATTTGTGTTTCTTTGGATATTTTGTCATACCATGCCTGATGAAGAGACCTGAGACGTCTCGAAAGCTAGCCTTGTAACATCACTTATCTTATTCTTGTTAGCCATAAAAAGGTATCACAACTACAAGATTATCATTTTGTTTCTCCCACTGAGAGCAATCAACATTTTTTCAACTGGCTAACACGGCACCAAAACTTTTTTTTCTTCCTACTAAGGATCGTGACTGCATTCTTCTAAAATAGTTTTTGTTTATTTTTCATCATAGAACTAGATTTGATTTGTCTCCACTTTGCACAATGCGCCTCCACGTTCCCCAGCGCACATTCCGCTTCCAATCAGACAAAGCCGCCCTCACAAAAAGCGCAGGTTAAGTGCTGTCTGATTGAATCCCCCGCTCGGTGAAGTCAATGGCAGGTTTGGAAACACAAAGAGATCAATAGGAGGAAGCATGCAGGAGGGTTCTCACAATGTCCCCATTGTTTCCTATTCAGAGGAAAGTCACCTTCATGGGAAGACACAAAGCCGACGGGGCTTTACGGAGAGAAGCATTCACCATATAGATGAGGAGACACGTTATAAAGTCGCTTTATGTAACAGAAGTAATGGGTAAACATTCTTTGTAAAACGGTTACGTCAGGACACAGCTTTGCTTCCTTTCTTCTGGGTTAAAGATTTCGGATCTGATCCATTGTTGGATTTGTACCCTTTTTTTATTCATTTTTCCCCTGAATTCATTTGTCTTGTCCTTCTTTTAATTCATCCCTTTTTCATAGTTCTGTTGATGTTTTTTATACTTACCACTGTGTGTGTAAGGTTGAGGTTTTTCAGATTGGGCCTTTTTTAAAAAAAAGTCTCTATTTTTTTGTTCTTTTTTCACAAATGTACTTTTGCATCGGTCATGGGCAGGCCGCACCGTCCATTGGACAGTGTGAGCCCTTTCACTCAGGCGGCAACAGGCAGGGGGAGCGGCTGTGCAGAAGGCGGCGGTGCCATATGCACACAGCGTCCCCCTGTCATGGCGCCGGCGGCTCAGGGCAGGTAAGACCCGCCAAGCGGCGGCCCTCCCCATGGTAACAGCACCCCCGCCCCCCGGTCCTCACCCGCAGCTAAAGGGGCGGCGGTGCTGGGCTCTGACAGCACCCAGCCCCCCCGGTCCTCAGCCTGTTGCTCAGGCGGCAGAGGGGCTTGATGCACCCCTGGTCATGGGGTTGGGGTACTCGACTCTCCAGGGGCTGACAGTTTGGGGCATGTCACGGTGGCAGTCCCTGGAGGTCATGGCCACGATCGGATATTGTTAAGGGGGACTATTTACAGGGGATAAAGTTTGTTGTGATGCCAGTTGGAGTTCTGGCCGGTAGGTGGCTGCTGTGGGGGTTTCCAAGAGGATGGTGGGCAAGCCAGGTTTTAAGCCTTCTCCAGTTAAGGTTGAAGTTCCTTGGAAGGTGTAAAGGAGTGGATGGATGGATGGTGCAGGCAGCAAGGTGAGGAGGTTCAGGGTAGCAGAAGCTGTGACTCTACAGCTGGGTGTAAGGAGGTGCAGGAAAGACCAGACAACACACAGGTTCTTGTGTTTTTTACGATTTACTTGGTGCTGAAGCAGATTACAACTCAGCAGGGGTACACAGTCCAACAAGTTTACAGCCTGGCCAGCATAGAGGTGTTCAGAGTCTACCTTGCCGTGACACAGGATATATTGCTGCTTTCCTATTCCTGACACTTGCTACCCCTGCTTCTTCCTAAGTGTCCCATGGTTGCCACTCCCAGCAGGCAGGTGACTGCAGGTTCTGTGAGCGACAATCTTGCTAGTCCTCTTAACCCTATATAGTTTCTCCTGCCTGGGACTAGTACTTTACTCCACGTGTAGTCCTAGCTGCCCAACTTGATCTTATTAGAGTTGTCTGATTCTGCCTCCCACCCCTAACCTAACTCTTTCCTCCATCCAGTACGTGGGGAGAGCCCTGAATGTGGGTTTCTTCTTCCCAGCTCATCCCTTGCCTGGAGCTTGGATTGTGTTGGGTGCAAATGGGGGTCTCGGCAAAGCTTTCCCCTCTTACCTCTGAGCATGGCACCATACATTTAAAATGCATGCAATACCATTAGTGGCAGCGTGACTGTAGGGGCGCCACACTTTACTATCATCCTAGAGCAGGGGGTGGGCAAAGAGCATCCCCTCTGGTTGCCCCAGTCTGGGCCATGGAAAGAGATAATTGAAAAGGCTAAACCAGTGGCCTGTGGATACAATGACATCATGTACTGGAGACTGGAGAAGAGCACAGTGCAGGAGGAATAGGAAGGAGTGGACTATTTGGTGTTGGTTTTTCTATGTCAAATGTGTGTCTGAATATAAAGAGCTATGTGGGTGCTCATAATAGCAGCTATGTGAGGGATCAAACTGTTTATACTTAGGCATATACTATGTAAAAGGAGACTATTTGGGGGCTCATACTGTATATAGGGAGCTATGTGGGGCTCATACTCTGTATAGGGGTATGTGAAAGCTCATACTGTATATAGGGGGACTGTGTGGGGGCTCTTTATTTATATAGGGAGCTGTCAGTGGCTCATACTGTATATAGTGGGCAGTGTGGGATTGCACTGTATATTGGGGCAGTCCATGGGCTCATACTGTTTACAGAGGGCTGTGTTTAGACTCAATGTATAAAGGGGGGCTGTGTCTGGGTTCCTACTGTATATGGGGTTGCTGTATGTGGGCTCAAATTGTATAGGATGGCAGAATGGGATCATACTGTATATCCGGGTCCTTGTGTGGGATCATACTGCATATGGGGGGTCCTGTGTGGGATCATACTGTATAAAGGGGACTGTGTTGGGGCTCATACTGTATATAGGGTTTTTGTATGTGGGCTCATGAAGTATATAGATGTGCAGCGTGGGATCATGCTGTATATCACGGTCCTTTGTGGGCTCATACTGTATACATGGGCTGTGTGTGGACTCATACTGTATATAGGGGGCTGTGTGGGAGCTCATACTGTATATAGGGTTGCTGTATGTGGGCTCATACATTATATTGGGGCAGTCTGGGATCATACTGCATATCAGGGTCCTGTGTAGGCTCATACTGTATACAGAGAGATGTGAGTGGGCTTATACTGTATACAGGTGGCTGTGTTGGGGTTCATACTGAATATAGGTTTGCTGTATATAGGCATGCTGTATATAGAGGGGCAGTGTGATATCATACTGCATATCAGGGTCCTGTGTGGGCTCATACTGTATACAGAGAGCTGTGAGTGGACTTATACTGTATACAGGTGGCTGTGTTGGGGTTCATACTGTATATAGGTTTGCTGTACATGGGCATGCTGTATATAGAGGGGCAGTGCGATATCATACTGCATATCAGGGTCCTGTGTGGGCTCATACTGTATAAAGGAGGCTGTGTGTGGACTCATACTGTAGATAGAGGGCTGTGTGGGGGCTCATACTGTATAAAGGGGGCTGTGTTGGGCCTCATACTGCATATAGGGTTGCTGTATGTGGGCTCATGCTTTATATATATATATGGGCAGTGTGGGATCATACTTTATATCAGGGTCCTGTGTGGGCTCATACTGTATACAGGGGGCTGTGTGTAGAGTTATACTGTATATAGGGGGGCTGTGTGGGGGCTCATACTGTATACAGGTTTGCTGTATGTGGCCTTATACTGTATATTGGAAGGCAGTCTGGGATCATACTGCATATCAGGGTCCTGAGTCGGCTCATACTGTATACAGGGGGCTGTGTGTGGAGTCATACTGTATATAGGGGGGCTGTGTGGGGGTTCATATTGTATAAAGGGGGCTGTGTTGTGGCTCATACTGTATATAGGGTTGCTGTATACGGGCAATATATTTGCTATTTAAAGAGGGGCAGTGTGAGATAATATTGCATGTCAGGGTCCTTTGTGGACTCATACTTTATACAGGGGGCTGTGTGTGGACTCATTCTGTGTATAGGGGGCTGTGTGGTGGTTCATACTGTATATAGGGGGCTGTGTTGGGGCTCATATGTATATAGGGTTGCTGTACATGATCTCATGCTATATATAGAGGGGCAGTGTGAGATCAAACTGCATATCAGGGCCCTGTGTGGGCTCATACTTTATATAGGGGGCTGTGTGTGGACTCATACTGTATACATGGGGGGCTCATACTGTAGAAAGAGGGCTGTGTTGGGGCTCATATTGTACATATGGATGCTGTATATGGGCTCATGCTGTATATAGAGGGACATGGTGTGATCATACTGTATATCGGGGTCCTGTGTGGGCTCATACTGTACACAGGGGGCTGTGTGTGGACTCATACTATATATAGAGGGCTGGGTGGGGGGTTTTACTGTATAAAGGGGGGCTGTGTTTGGACTCATACTGGATATAGGGGGCTGTGTGAGTGCTTATACTGTACATAGGTGACCTGTGTTAGCTCAAACTGTATGTAGGGGCATCTGTATGGACTCAAACTGTATATGGGTGGCTATGGGAGGGCTCATGCTGTTATAGAGGGGCTATGTGAGGGCTCATACTGTATATAGGGGGAAGTCAGCAATATACGGTTGCTAAAAAAGTTACAAAACATGTTAAAGAGATGAAAGACAAAAAAATAATGTGTAATTTTAATTTTGCCCCAAAATTTGCCCTAACTTTGGTCCCCACTCATTATTATGTAACGGACGCATCTGTTGGAGCGACTTATCTTGTAACTAAATAAAAAATTGTAAAATAATCTATTATATTATACATTTTTTCAGGGTCCTTAAAAATTCCTTATTGCACCAAATTCATTTTTTGATAAATTTTTGGAGTTTTCTTTCACCTGTTTTTCATTTGTGCCAAAATTTGCTTTCCATTTGTGTCATTTTTTAAGTATTTTATGTGTTCTGTTATCTCTTTTTTTATGTTCACCATTGTAGATCTAAATTTGTCATTTCCAGATATTTTTGCCTGATTCATCATTTTTTTTACAACTATGAAGTAAAAATATCCAATAAGAATATATAATAGCCAAAACATATTTATTAATTTAAATTATACATAAGAATTCATATCTCACATGTTAAAGGGAACCTGTTATGTTGTTTTGTAATATTACACCAC